>OY720344.1:101882480-103125386 GCA_963082975.1 Labia minor
CTCTAGCGTCAATTTAAAACAATGAAGAGAGAAACCTTTTTCATAAAATATACATAAAGATAAGTTTTAACTAATTATCGATTTAGAAGTATAATAATATCAATGATTGTCAATTTATATATAGTATCATATATAAAATTTATTTATTATTTAGTTTTATTTTATTTACTTATTAAGGTATCTATGATTGTGTCCCACTGTGTGTTTGAATTTTATAGTAACATAAATTCTTTTTTATCAGCAGGGGCATAGAGTCTCCTAATAATGAAATAAGTTAAAATATAGTTTACTGTTCGCTTTGCTGTGCCTCGATGAAAATTGCTCTATGCTGTTTAATTGGATCTCATTGATGGAAGAAAAATTGGTGATAGATAATTGTTTTCAATTTAAGAACCATGGAAGTGGTGTCTTGGTAAGAATAATCTTATCTTATTATGCTAGCTAAAATTGTATATATCTATCTATCTATATATCATGGTTCTCAAAAACCGCTCTAACGATTTTTTTCAAATTCACACTAGATATAGTATTTATAAAGAAAAATTAAGTTTTATTGATGATATCTCTTGAAACATTCAGCTTCATTATTAATTTCTTAATTGAAAATTATATATGGAAAACGTCAAAATTGGCCTCCATTTTTATTTGTATTAATATTTTTTTTTATTTAAAATATTTTAAAATTTATTATTTAATTTCGAAATAAAATTAAAAATATTTATTTTTAATAAAATATATATAGATATTTATTAATCTCTCTCAAAAAAAAAAAATAAAATAAAAAACATCAAATCTGCCTGCTAAGACAGTAAAAAAATGACAATTTTTTATCTAAATACATATAGTCCAGCGGTTGGACTGATGTTTTAACGATTGGATTTCGTCGGTTCGAAACTCTCCGGGTGAATCGTTATTTAAAAATGAAAATAATGAATTTGTTATTTTTTTTCTTTTTATCTATTGTTTACATTTTAATAAATTACTATTTTATATTTATTTATTCATTGTTCTTTTATTAAATTTAATATTTATTAATATTATTTATTATTAATTTATATATTGATGACATCACAAATGACATTTATATTGAAATTTGACTCCCGCCTTTTTTTAAAGAATATTGTATTAATATTTTTTTTATATTTAAAATATTTTAAAATTTTTTATTTAATTTCGAAATAAAATTAAAAATATATATTTTTTTTATATTTAAAATATTTTAAAATTTTTTATTTAATTTCGAAATAAAATTAAAAATATATATTTTAATAATATTTTATAATTATAAATTACGATATATATTTATCAATAATAATGAATTTTTTTTTTTTAACTTAATTACAGAGCCGAGGCTCGGGGTCCCGGTATGATCTTAATATATTGTGAGAATTAGATAAATAATGTAGAGAGAAAAAAATATTTAAAAATAGATATTTATTTAAATGAAATAAAATTATTTAATTTACAGAATGAAAATGTCTATAATAATGTCTAAACATTTTTTCTTTATAATTTTACATTATAATAATACTAATTACAGTAGTTATAATATATGGGGAATTTTCAACTTTGACTGCCGATTTGACCATGTTCCCAAACGAATTTTAAAAAAACCAAGACCACTTTACATTTACACATTTTAAGCTCTAATCGAATCCAAAATCAAAATTTAAAAAATCGAAAAACAAACTCACAGATATATAGATTTTATAAATGAACATTTATACAATTTATTTTAATTAATTTGAAACATTTTAGGAAACAAATTTTTAATGGGTCATTTTTAGAAATCCCATTTAACAATTATAATAAATAATTAAAAAATTGTAAAATTTTTAAAGTATATAAAAATAAATTGTATAAATTGGTTAAAGGGTCGAGTGATAGTTCGGTGTCCCAGGTATATATTTTATATTAACACGCCTACTTTTCTGTATAATAAAGATATAAAGAATCATATTTTAATTTTTATATAACCAAGAAATCATTTTTTCACTTAAAATATAGTTGTAAAGCCCAAATCTCCGATCCATATAACATCATCGACTGGGCCGCTACCAAAAGGAGTCTTCTCTTGCTCTGACTAGGGCCACCGGTATTTGCCATTAGTCTCGAAAAAATAATATTAAATTTTATATAAATTTATAAATTAGAATATTTGAATTTGTTTAAATTTTAACACATGTAATCAATCATATGCATAAAGAATAGAAAATTTTGAAAATCAACTTGGTATTAAATTCAGAAAAAAAAAATACTCATATATAGAATATATAGACTAATCGAATATAATTGAAACTCTTTCTCTCCCTCTATTTTAAATTTGAAAAAACGGAGTGTTAAGAAATTAAGATTCCTTATACAACATGGATGGTTAAATGAATTGGGCTCCCTACCTCCCTGAGAAATTCACATTAAAAATGTTTATAATATTTTAGTTTATTAAATCAAACTATTATTTTTTTATTTCAATATTTTTAATGTTAATACAATAATTTTTATTTTATAATCTATAAAATAATTTAATTATTTTTAAAAACAACGGTCTTCAATTACAATTTTTTTACTCTCTACTGACTGTTCATTTCATAACTGAAAATAGTGTCGAATAGAAATAGACGATATTACTTGGATTAATCTTATTATGCTAGCTAAAATTGTTTGTTTGTATTATTGAGGACCCCAGTTCAATTCATTTTAATTAGATTGATGCAATGATGCAACATTTAATAATTGTAATAAATAATTAATTGTAGATTAATATTTTTTAAAGGGTCGAGCGACAGCTCGGTGTCCCAGGTATTAATATTACCAGCCAAACCCAATAATAATGAATCATTTTTTTTAACTTAAGTACCGAGCCGAGGCTCGGGGTCCCGGTACTTATATTAATAATAATATGATTAACTGTGAAAGGGTTTGTAGTTCAATATAACCCTAAATGTTATAAATAGATATTTTAACACCAATAAAAATCGTAATTAATATATAAATTTTCTTTCTTAAATTAAATTATATTCAATTTAATAATTAAAAAATGTATAAAAAATTAAATTCGATTTTTAAATTTTAATTAATTTATTTTATCTATATAAGCAACATTTCAATAAAAATATGTATTTTTTGAATAAATTTCTATTAAAAACATTTGAATATCTATTTATTTTAGAGAAGAAAAGTTGAAGATTGTAAATAATTTGGATGGAATAGAAATAAGAATAAATAATTAAAAGTCGATGATAATGTTGAAGGACCATTGTACCCTTTTGCTTTTCCTCTTTTTTTTTTCATTTTCCGCGGACCAATCCACCATCATTTTTGCACCCGAGGCGGTTCTACGATTTTCACAGAACCCGGGTAAAAAGAAAGAAATTTCAATTAGATAGATGTAATTACTGAATGCTGATCACCAGCATCGGTTTTTATCCTCACTAATTCGCAGAATAGATTGACAATCCTGCTAGTCGAGCGTCTCCGCTTTAATGACCGTTAATATTGAATTTTTAGATCGAAACAACTAGAAAAACCTATTTGGCTTGATTCAACTCTGTTACGTGAAAATAAAGCAAAAACTCAACTTATTCAAGCAAATAATTTTTAATTAACTCGCAAATGTATACTATGTATACTTCTATCAATTTATATACAAAACATTTAAATTAAAAAATAAATAATTTACATTTTTATATTATCATAAGAATAACATCAAAGTAATAATAATAATAATAATAATAATAATAAATTGTATTCTTTTAAAATTATTTATTTGTAGATATATGGATTGTTATATTTC
This sequence comes from Labia minor, assembly GCA_963082975.1. NCBI lineage: Eukaryota > Metazoa > Arthropoda > Insecta > Dermaptera > Spongiphoridae > Labia > Labia minor. The sequence continues at coordinate 101,886,274 of OY720344.1, forward strand.
ATTATTATAATTTTAAAAAATATTTATTTATTTTTCATTTATATCATTGTCTTTTTTTAGTCCTCTATTGTCTTTGTGATAAATGATTAATTATTGTAAAAATAATTATAGATGGGCACCTTTTGATACCTAAGAATAATAAAAGATCTCGGTAATTATATTGAATGGTCATCTAGACATGGATTGGGATCAAATTTAACATGTGGGTTGCTTTTTTAATTCCAAATAAACTTTTCTTATACAATTTTTGCAGGTCGCTTCTAGTTTATGAAACAAAAAGGATTAAAGTTTGCATATAAACATTGATATTCTATTTATCTACCATGTTTTATTATTTGACCATCAGAGGGCTCCACTAATTTTCTGTATTTTTCAGTTCGGATTAGATATAGAAAAATTAATAAATTAATTAATTAAATAATTTTCCCATAGCCAAACAGAAAAAACCGAAAATTAGGACAAAGTGAATAATTAGTGAATTAGTCAATAAAACATTACTTAATGACATAATATTTCGAGGTTCATAATAAGCTAATCTGCCAAACTTTAATCCTTTTTATCTCGTAAACTAAGAGCGACCCACAAAAATAGCATGAGAAAAGTTTATTTGGAATTAAAAAAGGAACCCACTGGTAAAGTTTTATCCAAATCCATGATTGGATGACTATTATATTTAATTACCAAGATCTCGATTCTAGGCATGAGCTTATAGGATTATAAACTGGATATAATGCAGTTCACAAATTGATTGTCTGTGCCCCGATGAAAACAATTCTAAACTGCTTGTTGAAGTAAATAGGTAACTAAAGAATTAATAATAAATGATTATGGTCTTTGGAGCTGGAAAACTTTAAAAATATCAAAATTAATAATAATATTTATTATTATATATTTTTAATTTTCGTTTTTTTTTTTTTAATTTTTTAGTTGAAGTAAAAAATTCAGTTCTATTTTTTTTTTTTTTCTAAAAACGCAATCCTAATAGAATAAAATTATTTTAGTAAATTATCATTTCACCTCTTAAAATAATAAATTTAAATAAAAATAATTGATGTTAGAGCAATTTTGTATACATGACTCGTAAAGAAATCGAAATCAAAATATAATTAGCATTGCTCTCGTGAAATACTCCCACACCATGGTTCGTTTGCCTCTTCATCATCAACAGTTATTTATGAAGAACATTATGAAAAGGATTTTGTAGCAAGCAGAGGAAGTTGCTGACTCATAATGGACAATGACAAGGCCCTAGACAGGGGCTAGACAGTCAGAGGAGGAGTTAAGGAATCAAGAATAACAAGCAAAAGAAGAGGAGGATCTTCAGGCGAAATGAGGGAGTGAAGACCCGCTGACCGTTAACCCGGAGAGAACTCGGATGGCATCTTCAGGCGGTTTGCCAGTGGGATTCTTTCGCGGCGGGGTGGAGCGAACGAGAAGGAATGGATAAAAGAGTAACACAAAAGCCTTCTAATTAAATAATACTTTTCTACGTACTCTTAACATATTTAAAAAAATTAGAATCATTATAAATTCATCCACGTCCCTATGAATTTCAAATGAAAAGACAATGAATTTTTATTTTATTTCAATTAAACTAATTTAAAAAAAAAAACGACGTTTATGATTATTAACTTTATATTATATATTGTTTTATTGGTAATTGAAATCTAAAATCATTTTAGTCAGTATTAAAAATTACTTAATATTTTCAAATATTTTACTAAATAATGAACTTCACGTGTTTCCATTTCTTGGCTTAGGAATTTCGAAGATCAAAACTATAGTAACTACGGATCTGGTCTAATAATTTATTTAATAAAAATAAAAAAATATTAAATTGCAAAATATTTTCAGCTTAATGTATAACAAGTATTCAAATCCCGTATTTATATTGGTGAATATTTTTTTTTTTTGAAAAATCATTTGAATTAATTTTATTGATATTATTATTGTACACTTGTATATATATTTTAGATTGAAAGGTTGTCTATTTAACCATCCCATTCTATTAAGTATAAAGATGTTAGAATTAAAAATGAGAAGAAGAAAAACGAGATCATCAGCTTATGTAAGAATAGAAGCTCTAAACGCTGCAGTAATCATATCTCTTTAATAAGAATTTATCCGTTATTCGACAAATAAATTATGATAGAAAAATTTTTAAAAAAAATAATTAACCAAGAGAACTTTTATAAAGATGACATTGTAGCAATGGTAAAAGATAATTTTCATGAACGTTATTCTGTCATAAATCTAGAAGATTTCAATAAACCGGGTCTGTGGTTCGAATGGGTGAAGAAAGAATACTTAAAGTTGGTTTACTTGAAAAGCAAACGTCCAGTAGGTCGAACAAATACATACACCTAGGTCAGAAAATACTAAGATTAATTTTATGGAATTTGGAGAGGAATAGAGACGATGAGAGAGAGAGAGAGAGAGAGAGAAAGAAATTTAGTGGTATAAACTTTTAAGTTCAGAAACATCACAAATAGTAAATATAAATTAAGATAAAAATATTTATAAAGTTTTAAATGAAATGAGAGGTGAATTTTATCTTAGTTAAATGTTTTTACTATTGGTATATAAAAAACTTTTCAATAATTACTAAATTTGTTTTTGATAAGATGGGTGATGGGAATTAATCAATTAAGCATCGTGTCCTAGATATAAGCCAATGTTTATTTCTAATAAATATATGTGAATAATTAAATTTTCTTATCGAATTTTTCTAGTTATTTTTATTAAAATTTTATTATTTTAAAATAGAGTAAAAAAATTGTAATTATAATTAAATATATATATATATATATATATATTAGGTAATTTATAATATTTTTATAAGTAAAAAAAATGCTTATTAATTTGTAATTAAATTTCTTTTAAAAATAGTATTTCTGATACACATTAATTTGAACTACGAATTTATGGGGGAGCCTATAAAATAGGCAACCAAATTTACAGTTTTTGATATTTTTTTTCTAACCTAAACTTTTTAGGATAAAAATGAATAAACAGATTAATATTTTTAAAATATATTAATAATTATTATATAATTAAGATCACAAACTATTTCAGTATAAATAAATTCATTAATTATTAAATATATTTTTAATAATTCACTTATCAAATATATTTGAAACATATTAGTTTTATTAATGATTTAAAATTAATTTAATCAATTTTCTCACTTTTATAAAACCTACACATTTATTTGTTTATTCTATATTACTTATTATTTCTTAAGTTAAATTTATTTATTTTATTTATTTATTTTTAAACTTTTTGAGGTTTAAATCATTAAAATAAATGTCTCAGTGTAATACTCCTTATTTTTCTTTTGAAAATTTAAAAAATATTGATAAATATTTATTATTGTTTACTATTTATATAAAACAATTATTTTACCGCTTTTATTATATGGATGTGAGGCATGGTCTATGACCTTAGGTGACGAGAGTAGATTTAGAGTATTTGAGAATAGGATTCTGCGAAGCATTTATGGGCCAAAGAAAGATGGGGTCACCGGAGAATGGCGAAGATTGCATAACGAGGAATTGCATGACCTCTATGCATCTCCAGATATAGTTAGAATTATAAAATCTAGAAGGCTACGGTGGGCAGGACACGTGGCTAGAATGGGAGAAGATAGAATGGCAAAAAATATATTGGTAGGGAGATCGAGTGGGAAACGTCCTCTTGGAAGACCAAGGACACGGTGGGTGGATAATGTGGGAAAGGATGTGTGCGAGATGGGAGAGGATAGGGACTGGAAGTTGTGGCTCAGAATAGGAATACTTGGAGGGGTATGGTTGCTGCGGCCAAGAACTTTCGAGTTCTGTAGAGTCACACAGATAGATAGATATTGTTTACTAATAGAAGTAATTGAAGGCCTCACAGGTTGGGGGTCAACAGCGTTGACTCGCATCCTCATGGTATAGGCTCTAGGGTTCAAGCCTCGGTTCTGGAAAGGGAATTTCATTGGTTGGGACCTATGGGATGGAGTCAACCCAGCCTCCGGGATCAAAGTTAGGAAGTTACTTGATAAAAAGTGGCGCCTCCGGTCAAGAAAGAGACCTGTACTACTGATTGAACTTAAGAAACCTATTTAATATAACCAACTTGATAGACGCTGTTCTTGCGGAGGATATATATGTACAAAAGGCAAATGTTATTTTATTATTAGAAGTAATTAACATGGAAATATTCACGTAGGATAAATAAAAACAAATAAAAAAAAATTGTTAAATCTGATTTTGGAAATTGTGATTTCAATGTTTACAATTATGTTACCAATATAGCATAGTATAATGTAAAGTAGGGTGGGGTGGCGAGATGCCGCAGTGATGAAAGTGTATCGTGAGGTGGCCATTAGCTTTTAGATTTCCCATCTAGATAAACCGCGACTACATGTGCCTGTTGCTGTACAGCATCCCTCTAATGCTTTTCCCATAAAATTTGAGCATTACAATGTTCCATTTTGTTGTACTTCCTTAAATTTCTCACTCGTTTTAATTTTTTTTTTTTTTTATTTTCTATTAAAAGTTGATAAATGTTTCTATAGATGCTTGTAAGTACATCAAATTTAATGAGGTCATTTGTTCCTATTCAATTAGGTACATGGATCGTTAGTTTATGTAGTACCAAGAATGAATGAATAAAGAGAAATTGATGTTTGACTTACAATAATAATGAAGGCCAGGAAGGATTAAATGATTACTCAAATTGTTTAGTAAAATATTTTGTATTACATTTGAATAATTATATAGCTAGTATAATTTATTCAAAAATAAATTTTTATGGTCATTAAAGTAAGAAAAATAATACCAGAATAATCTTACCTTGGAAATATTAAATAAATATGAAATTTACTTTTCTTGTAAATAAGTAGATTAATGATAATAATAAATAGTAGGATAAAATTTTTCAAAACGTGCAGGATTCAAAATTCAATTGATATTTAATAATATATTACCATAACCCAAAAATATTTACAAATAATGGGTAAATAAATATTAAATTTTAAAGTCATCATTATATTATATTGATAATAATTTATATACCTTAGTAAATTATTTTGATAAGTAAGTAAATGATGTCAAGTCAATAATAAAAGTGCTTTTAAAAATTTTAATTTATTTTTAGATATATGTAAGTAATAATATTATTACAAAAATATGAATTAAAATGATTTAATATATCATATTGTAATATACAATTTGTTGTAACTATAAACTTAAAATTTATTAATTATAAATTATTATCCATCATTAAATAACTAAATATTTTCAATCCATTTGATTACAAATAGAATATAATTATAATAAACTATAATATCAACGATTAAGATTTTAAAGATAAAAAACTTTTTGAAAAAAAAATTGAATATTTTAGAAATTATTTACTGGGAATTTTACAAAAAATAACAAATAAAAAAAGACAAAAACCAATTACTGACGAGTATTTTCTTGAAGAATTTTACATCTAGGTATAACATCCAAATAAGGAAAAAATTCGATTTCTGAAATATCATTCGACTAACGAAAGGTCAAAGTAATATTTATTGAAAAAGATACATATACATATATAAATAACGTTTGGGAACCGGAGAAAATTACCACAAATGGAGTAATAATGAACCTAATTATAATATTATATATTTTTCAGATATTTATTTCAAAAATTTTATTATATTTCTACTCTTAAAAACAATTAATCGACTATGAAGACAGTCGCTGAAGGATGGTTGGCAACTATTGGCAATTAAAATAATATCAAAAGAAAATAAGAAAAGAATGAATATATAAAACATATTTTTATAGAAATAAATTTATTATATTTATTTATTCTATTAAAATTAATTTGGAGAAGTAAATAATAAAGGAACAAAAATTTTAAAAAAATTAAACAATTAAAATTGAGAAAATTATATGCCAAGATTCAACATTTCAATTCATTCTTTCCAGGCGAAAGTGAACAGATCACATCGATTGGCATATTGAAATTTAACAATATCACAATTATAGTATGTCGTTAAAAGTTAAAAATGATATAAAATAATCAAATAATTTAAAATAAAAACTTGTTAAGAAAATTAATAAAATAATATTTTAAAATAAATAAATAGCTTTTAATAAATATTTTAATTAATTATTAAATTATTCAGACACGTGAGAATTTAAAAAAAAACCTTTATTATTTACTTTATAACTATTATTTGAATCATAAATCAAAATTAGTTATAGTTTCAATAGATAGATAAAGAGATTATTTTATAAATGAAAAGCAAAAACTTTATTTTCTTAGAGAAGAAATAAAGAAATGACAAAATCGAAAACAAAAATGTATGTAGTTGACTTCTTGAAATAGATACCAGGTATGAACCTGAGAGCTCTAAATATATAATAGATGGTATGAATTTTCATTTATAAATAAAAAAAAGCTTGATTTTTTTATTATTATTATTATAAAATAATAATATGCAAAAAGATTATTAAAATTTAATTATGTAGGTAATTTAAATTTACAATAAATAATAAAGAGAATATCCATTATATAAATTATAATTGATAGTTTCAAAGCATTTAGGTCAAAAAATTAATCCAAGAATAATGACTATAAAATTGCTTGTTATGTCACTTCTATGCTCATGAAAATAAACAGAGTATTGTAAAAAAAATATATAAATTAAATAATATGTATATCTAGGATTAGATAGTTAATGATTTAAATTTAATGAATTCTTATTTCTGGGTTTAATTAATTTAATATTTCCATAAAGATATTATGTGAAGTGGCTTAAAATATCTAAACTTCTATTTAGAAGAAAGTTTTTTTTACAAATTTTTATATAAAGCGTTAATAATTTTTTTTTTCCAGTATTCTACGATTTGAATTTATATATTATATATAACTTTTAGTATAAAAATATATTTATATTAAATATTATATTTGATTGAGTTCAATTAAATCAAAAGTTATTGTAAAGTAGTTTATAAATCTTTAAAAATTCAACTTATTCTCTCTCTCTCTGTATATATATATATTATATTACCATAGCATATATTTAATTATATTTAAAAAATATCTAGTTGTTTAGTTGATTGGAGTAGCGGGTGGACACTCTCTATGACCCCGATAGAGAAGGAGTTCCACTTCAGGGTTGCAACTCTGCTCACGCAAGCCACAACTGTTCCTCCCCTTCCATTGAGGAAGTTGGGTCCCAAACCTTAAAAAATTCAATATTAAAATCCTTCTTAGGCCCGATTCACACACAAGTGGCGTATAGCACTGGCGTGGTTCTGGCTTGGAACAGGTTTGTAATGTAATTGCATTACCTTATGACTCAATACCCACAGATATGGCGTGTTGGAGGCGTGGAAAATGGCTCGAAGACCACTCCGCTCCGACTCCACCGGTGGCTCGTAGGGACTGGCACGCCACTTCTAGACCATTTGGAGTGGTCTTCGTGCCATTTTCCACGCCTCCAACACGCCATACGCCATATCTGTGGGTATTGAGTCATAAGCTAATGCAATTACATTAACAAACCTGTTCCACGCCAGAACCACGCCAGTGCGATACGCCACTTGTGTGTGAATCGGGCCTTATATACGCCATTCACTCTCCAACTCGTCTAGCCAACGACGCGTTTCATGGCTAACAACCCCCTAATCATTCAATGGCGAATCCTAAAAACAAAATGGACAGAAAAAGTTGGAAATAGTAAGGGGAGGTCTAGATCCGAAAAGGGATAAGAAAATATGTTTAAAAAATAGTTGAATAATATTTTTTTTAAAAACAAAAATAAATTTTATTAATATAAGAATTAAACATTTAATAAAAATTTAAATTTGATTGATTTCGAATTATTTATTATTATTATTATTATTATTATTATTATCGAGTTGTTAAACTTACTCGGCACTAGGTACCGGTAAACTTTTACTTGCCCTACTGTTTCTTTTCTTTTTAATGGGCTAGGCACGATACGGAGAGGGAATTCACCCTAACCCATACGCCTTTGGATAATAATTTTTTATTTAACTGAGGAACTTCCGAACGATATGGCATGTTTGAAGTATAACTGCTCTTTGGCCTGTTCTTAAAAAGTTGGTAGGTAGGTCCAGTCCATAATTATCCTGTTTAACTTCCACTATACCTTCTGCAGAGGTGACAATCGGGAATATATTCACTTCCTCCAATTTCCAATTTTTTTTGATTTGAATAGCGAGTTCCACATATTTAACTACTTTCCCAGTATTAGTGTTTTTTATATTCTTTGACAGAGGAGCAGATATGTCAATCAGCGATTGGTGTTTTTACTAATAAGGAGGAAGTCTGGACGATTATATAATTTATGATTTGATCCGTTAATATAGCTCTGTCCCAGTATAAAAACCACCTCCTTACTCTACAATACTGGTTCTGGGGTATATTTATAATAATGTTGTTTTGGGGTCAAGAAGTTCATTTTAAATCCTAAGTACTGGTGGATTAGATTTGATAGTTGGTTATGCCTTGAGAGGTAGGCGTTTTACACAAGGGCTGGACATCCTGCCATCAGGTGTTCTATGAATTCGCCCACATTGCCACACTTCCTACACATGTTCTCAATATTCTTTTTAAAGACATGTTTCTCCAAGTTTTTCGTCCTAACTACTTGAACTTGGATGGCAAAGATAAGCTGTTGGTCTCGGGGAACAGATCACTATCAGTGATCCACTGGAGAGATGCAGTTTTATCAATGTAGGGATCGTCAAGCAGTTTAGGAAACTTCCCATGCAAGATCCAACACGCCAATGGTCTATTTGGCGGATTTGGGCTTGTTGGTTTTGGTTTTGTCTATACTATACTATATATATACTATACTATATATATATATATATATATATATATATTCCTTTGACTGACCGAATAAGGCTGTCCTCAGACGAGAGGTTTGTCAAACCCCTACTAATCTCTCTGCGGGGGAGGTATAGCCGTATCACAGAGGAGTTATAATGCAATGAACGGAATTTTGTGAGTAACCTTCGTGTGCATCTATCGAGACCATTATTATTATTATTATTATTATTATTATTGTCTCTGATAAAATATTATAATCAGAAATACATTTTGGTAACGAAATAAAAAATTCATTTTCTAAAGAAAATATTATTTTTGTTATTTGGGATAATTTGAATTGTATTATACAAATAGATATATAATATTAAGTAAATAGATAAATTGATGAGAATATATGGATTTATTTTGATAAAAAAGATAAGGTTAAAATATAAGCACGTGTCCTAGCGTGTTACTGATGTGAACTTTATATCTCTAATATAGTGTGTTTTATTATTATTTTTTTATTTATTTCCTAATATTCTTAATATCTTAATCCCATAAAGTAAAACAAGCTTAACATATTTAATCGATATTTTATTATCAAAAAATATACAAAATAATAATAAAAGGTTCTTGTTTCTTATTTGTGGCAATGATAAAGTAAAGGGTTAATATCATAAGCTTACCAATATATTTATATATATATATATATATATATATATATTCATCATGCTCAAAAATGGAAAATATAAATATAAATATATATTTTTTTTTTAAATTAATATTCCTCCTATGAATTTTTTGATTTTAATAAATTAAACAATCAGTTGTAATTTTTTACTGATAATATATATAAATATATAATACATTGATAATATATAAATATAAATATATATATATATATATAAGGAGAATGATCACTCAAGGATATTTTAATAATATAGGAATAAGGTTTTTAATAAAATATGTTCACACAATTAATTATTTAACACAGTAATTTATTTTTAAAATAGAAAGAAAAACAATAATATATATATAATTTCTTTATGACATTGCAAGAATATATATCATATAAAATATAGATAAGATTTTCCATTAATTATTTATAAAAAGGACTTAATAATTCAAAATGGTATTTTTAATCGCGTCATTAAAATCCATACTAATTTTCGTTAGAATATCTAGATGACCTTCAAAACTATAACTTAAAAAAATATTTAGTTTGATTATATTTAGTGTCGCAGGCACGTGTCAAATCAATAATTATATTGTCCACGTGCCTAATAATAAATTACATTTAAATTGAATTGTTGAAAAAAGAAAATCTATAAAAACTATTATTCATTTCCACTTCATATAATAGAATATCACTTAAAAAGTCAAATCATTTTTTTTGGAATATTTAAAAATAATAAAATTTATATAAAAAAAAGAAAGAAAATTACAAATAATAACCCTCTGTGATATTACCATATTCATTTCTTTATCGATTAACTTATGAAGAAAAATAAAGAAAATAAACCTTTGACTTTTGTATAGAGACAAAAAAACAGGGTGACGTTGTCGAGAAATAGAACCGGTTAATTGCCCGACAACAGAGCCATCCTGATGTTTTTTTTCGTCACTGTTCATTCTATGAAGAGGACAGCACCTATCAAGACGGTAGCGGCATAAACGGTGTAAAAGTGTTGTACGATCAATACAACCCGATCCACTCAATATTTATCTTGATTTTATTGTTCAGAGGCGCTACTTTTTATTTTAAATAGCCTTCTAATTTATATTTTTTTCAGATCTTGTTCACATAGACCATAAGTTGAGTATCAATTGTGTTAATACCCAAATTATCTATCATCTTAATGAAAAATGAATAATATCTCTTATATCTAATGAAATTTAGTTTTTTTAAGTAGTCAATTCAATTTAAAATTAATATTTTTTACTATTACCCAAATTATTTTTATATAATCAAATTTAAAAAAAACAATAAATTATTACTTAATTAGACTGTAAAAAAAGGATTAATAAATTATTTATTTACCTTATTAATTTGTCCCATCTTAAAGTTTTTTTCTTTCTTTTTTTGTCTAAGTAAATAAAAGCGTAGTTCAAAGGTTTAATGCTGAAGTTGAGAATGAAAGATCAAATTTAAAAAATTTAGAATTTAAATATTAATATAATTAAGTATTGATATAATTCAAAGTACTTTTATTTCTACAGCATAAAAATAAATTATCTAAAGAAAATGGTATAAAATTTACTCTCTACCCGAAAGTAGAGATAATATAAATGTATAATCAAAAAAATATTGTGTATGTAAAAAGTATCTTAGGTTTCCTCAGTGGTTTCTAAAAATGTCAAGTTTCTTAATTTTTTTAGTAATCTATAATAAAAAATCGAAGAAGAGATAAAAAAAATAGTTTATAGTTAATCAGAAATGAAGAGGTGACCTCAGAAAAGGAGTGATTATAAAAAAAGGGGAGCTAAAATATAAAGGTGATTTTTTTTTATAGACACTAAACGCAATGTTTCAGTATGAATATTTATTAAATCTAAGGATCCATTTTACAACGAATTTAAATCAGAAACATATGGAATGTGAATTTAATCGTAAAAAAAACAACACTTTGTTAAATGTATATATTCGTTTTTATATTCGTTATAAAAGTTAAAATGAATCTTATCGTAAGCAACCAATCACATTGTCTTGAAAATTTAATTGGTAGAATTTTTAGTATTTAATATTTTGTACATGAAATATATAGATGTATATTATTAGGAGTAAAAAGAGTATAAAATACAGTGTGGTTTAATGGCCATGTACTGTCTCAAATAAAAGTTTAACAGAATTTATGGGGATAGTAAAATATCTTGAATTCGAAATATTTATTCTTATGACTAACCAAAAAGGAATATTGTTATGTTTTTGTTCATTTTATAAAAAAAAAAGTATATAAATTAATTGGGCTGTAAATTAAAAAATACCTTTTCACTAAAATAATAACTTTTGTAAATGGGGATTTTTTTTATTATATGTAAATATGAAATTTGAAATAGAATAAACTATATTATATTTTTATATTTATAAAATATAAAATAATAATAGTTACAATTTGGGAAAAAAAATTTAAACTGTTTTATTGCAGAGGTTTTCAAACTTTTTGAAATTGGTACTACAGAAATTTTCATTAAAAAGTTCAGGTACCACTAAAACGATTTCGTTAACTAAAAGTAAATGTACTGTAGGAACCACCGTCAGTTTATAAAAGTATCACAATTTTATAAAAAATTTCATTTCACATTTATATATATATATACAGGGTGTCCCAAAATGAAAGAGCAGATTTCAATCTTTGGATAAATATAGATATAGATATATGCAACTGGTTCATTGAAAATTTTAATTCTGCACCACTTTATCCCCTCCCCTCACTTAAAGTGTATTTTTTAACTCAAGTTTAAACTATCTATACATATATTTATTATATTCATTAAAAATATAATTTTTATATTTGAATTTTTTTTTAATAATATTATTACCGACCGACGATAGTAAGGGAGGTATTGTTTTCACACCAAATTTCACATATGGAGATTTTTACATATCCCCACGAATAATGCATTTTGTTAACAGAAAAAAGTATTTTTAGCATGATCTCTGTCCGTCCGTCTGTGTGTCCGTGTAGATGTGTGCATCTTGAACAGATCAACGGATGCATCAGTATGATGAATTGATCAACTTTTAGTGTATATCCGAAAACCGCAAGTGGTAGTATTACCGATCGTCAATAGGAAGGGAAGAGTTGTTTTCACACTAAATTTCACATGAGATTTTTTACATATCTCCACGAATCATGCACTTTGTATTAGATTTATCCTCGGGAAAAATCATCTTCATTAGTTTTTTCTTAATTTAAAATTATATGACGTCACCCAGCCCTTCATCACGTCACAGCCAGCGCCTCCTTATATATTATAAATCAAATAAAATAAAAAATATTTATGTTATATCCATATCTGTTTTTTATTGTATTAATAGATACATTTAAATTATTTGAAATTGTTTCAGAACGTTTAGAAAATTTATCCTTATTTAATATAGGAAAATTAAATGGCGTCATCAATTTGAGCGTTCTTTACACCTAGACCGGGGCTCTGTCCCCTGTATCCTATATTTGGTTGGAAATTTATTTTTGCAGTTATGCAATCATAGAATATCACATGCTAAAAAAAGATGAGTCCCCGTCGCCTGCTCGGTAATGCATTAAATATCTATCTCTCTGATTACTTCATTTGAGATAAAAATTCAATGTTGCTAAAGGTAGCTGGAAATTAATTTATTTCAAACCGTCGGTCGGTTCTGTGCCTGGCCACAGGTCAACTTGTTTTAAAATTATATTATAAAATCAAATTAAAATATTATTAATATTAGGATTGTATGATAGGTATGTTTTTAAGTAAAGATTTCGAATTTGAACAAAAAATTAGTAATAATTTTATAAAATATAATTTTTTAAATTAAATAGATAAATAATTTTTTTTTTTTTTTTGAAATGACATGTTTTTTAATGCATATTAAGAAAAAAGTATTACTATCTTAATTTAAATTCTCAAATATTATTACCATAAGAAAATATATTTAATTCGTATATGAAAATATTTTAACTTTTCTAAATTTGTAATTTAAATTCCTGAACTGGTTCTATGTTTTGAGTTAATTTAACAATTTATATTATTATTATTATTATTATATATATTCTTGTCACTTTATTTAAATAATTATTAATTATTTGTTTATTATCTTTATCAATTATCTAATAATAATAAAATAAAAAAAAACTTCTATTTAATAACTGGTATCATATTTTAATATGATTACTAAAAATACTTCATTGCAATGAAAAAGCGGTTGGCAGCCGAGTGGGGGCAACATGGAATGGGTTGACCCAGTCTCTTACCCGTTCCATTACCAATGGATACCTTCAGATGGTAGTGAAGAACGGATTCGAATTATGATATTAAATAACGCAGACGACGACTGCTTGGCGAGTCTGTGATTTGTGATTGAACCCTTAATGAGGGCAACATTGAGCCGTAGGCGGCCTGTGCATCGATTCAACTGGAGAGTGAAAAACAACCAGACAAACAAACCCACGCCAAAGGGTTTGACTAACACCAGAGAGACATTTGCAACTTAAATTACAGAAGGGTAGATCCAATCCATAGGAGATGAAAAAAAAAAATTGTAAATGTACACCGTCCATAGATTGATTCATTCAAATAAAATTAAAAAAAAAGGTGGTCAATGAATGAAAAAGAAAAAGAAATCGAAATAATAGGAGAAATTTGAGAGTATTTGAATAGAAAAAATATAAAAACGCGAACAAAACAGAGACAGGAAATCAAAAATTCTATATCAGATAATACTGGATTTATTATTTAAATAATATACCTATTCTATTTACTACTATCAATATTAAAAAATAAATAATAAATGGAAGTATTTTGTTCCTTGACCCCAATCATTTTGCTTTTTATTATTCTATTCCTTTCCCAAGCATTTCATGCCTTTGAAAAAAATATTGGTAATTAAATTTCAAATCAATCTTTTATTTTAAAATGTAATATTGTATTCAATAAATAAATAAGAAAATAAAAATTCTAAATATATCAACTTTTTGAATAGAATTAAATTTTAGAAAAATAAAAACGTTAAAAGTTTGAAAATGGTAGTTATTTTAATTAATCAACTTTACTCTACATGTTTTCAACATATTTATTTATTAATAATTATTAGGCATACGGTAAAAAGTTTTAAATTAACTACAAATAAATAAGAGTATAGAGAAATGACAAATTATCAAAATGATTAAAAAATTGGATACTTTGATTTCAACAGAAATACAAAAAGAAAGGTTTTAGAAAATATTTTGTAAGTAACAGGTGAGTGTCAAATTATTTCAAAAAACTTAATTACGGGTTCTGTAAAATGTTGTAAAATCAAGAATTTTATAAAAGTATAATTAACGGATTTTTTTACAAATCTACTATCTATTATTAATAATTATATATTAAATATTTTATAATAAAAAAAATTATTGAGGGAATTTGTAAATATATATACATTTTCTCTATCTTATAATTTTGAAGTATTAATTTATTTAGTATTATTGAATTTTAACAAATTTCTCATATTTTACATTTGTTAAAGATATTTTTTAAAATTATACCATGTATATTATTTTAAATAAAATATTATTGTTTTAATAATTCAAATTATCGAATGATTAAACGAGTCATATAAACAATCATCAAATAAGATTGCATTCTCTGATAAAAAAACATTCATGACATTTATTATAAATTAACAGCAAAGAAATTAACTAATTCAATGTTCTAATAAATTAAATTAAATTAAAAACTCTGACCACAATAAGCACTTCGTAATCTTTTCGTTTTCGTTATGCATTAATTCGATTAAAACAGATGTAAGCATTTTCATAATATTTTATTATGTTAAAATTCATAAATAATAATTGAAACAAAAATAATCAAGGAAATACAATATTTTTTTTATGAAAGGTATACAATAATAATTTTATACGTGTACACACACCTATATGAAATTTAGAACTAATTTTGTTTTGAAACATTTATTTGAATTTTTTGAACTTATATCATATTTTATAAGTTTCATTTTAAATGACAATAGTATAAATTAAAAAAAAATAACTTTGTGACTTTTGTATATACATCCTACGAAAATAAAATGCCTATCAAGTCGATTACCTCCTGAGTTGAAGGTGTTCTATGATCAGTAGACCGACAACCGTTATCTTGATTTTTATGATCGGAGGCACTACTTTTTCCAAATTTTGAACCCAGAATCTGAGTATACTCCATCCCATAGACTCCAACTTGAGAAATTTACTTGCCAAGCCCGGGACTTAAATCCGGAACTAGGAGGATATAAGTCAACTGCGTCACGTATTTAATAACTCAAACTGTAATTTTATTCTAATAATAAATTTTAAATATATATTAATTAAAATATTATTTATGTGTATTTTGTTTTGTTACTGCAAACAATTGTACTAATAATTAAATTGTTGAATTGTTGAATTATTTCCTTACTTTTTCCTCTTATTTCTATGCACTTACGTAGTAATTTTTTTTTAAAAAAAAGTAATTGATATTTAAATCCTTTTGATATAATAATTCAATTTAGTCGAATGTGTGTATTCCATTCAGTCATTTGTTAAATTCCATATTTAAAATATTAATTTGCATCCTTGGTTATTAAATCATTCTTCTATTGTAATTTTTCAATCATCTTTTAATTATTATCTTTTAAAGATAAAAGCATCATGATGTTCCCTTTCAATTATTTTTGATTAAATCTAGCAATTGATTAAGACCTTGAATTGGGAGAAAAAAAAATTTAATACAAATCCAGTAGCCAAATCGGCACGTGACGGAAGAGGAGAGGAGAGATGAATCGGCGAAGAAGATTAATAGGAAGATAACTGGCTAGAAACAACCATTAATTAATGTTAGCAAATTTATTATGAAATAATACGTCGAAGTTTATGACTCGATTTCTACCCACTTGGACCTAAATCACAGAATTACATGGACAAGTTTATTATAGAAACATAAAAGCAAAAATTCAGAATTTTTTTTTTTATCTGTAAAATATGAAAATATTTTATAGGATAATCATTAATCATATTTATAGATATGTATTTTAAATTTTGAAATGTTTTGAAATGAAAAATTATTTATATATTTATCTATACCTACGAGATAATTTTAATAAATTATTTTGTTTCTATGAAAAAGACCTCACACGACAAAATAAAATTATCTTTGTGTATTTATTAATCGAGAATTTGTATTTGTTTATTATAAATTTGGAAAATTAAAAGATGATTTGGTGGCACACAAAGAAAAAGATAAGTGAAAAAGTTTACTATTTTGAAAAAAGTGGTCCCAAAAACGGTTTACCATTTTTTTGTTTTAGAACCATATTTGAAAAATTTAGAAAAAAAAGTCGGAAATGTTTAAGAGTCTTATAATCTTGCGGCACACTAAAGTGCCGCGGCACAGTGGTTGAGGATCACTGCTCGAAGGATAGAAAAGATTCCAGAATATTACTCCTCTGTACTCTTATTTTTTCATTTATTTTTAAGCTCATTTTATCATAAAAAATTTAAGCTGAATGATTTTAGCAAAAGCAAAATTCAACCCTTGACCTTATTTTACAACTTTCACTGAAAATCATTAAGTTTTTATAATATATAATAATAATGTTTTCATAATGTATTATCATCCCACTATAAAATATCATTTGTTTACAAGATCAAAAAATTTAAAAACATCAAAAACATTTAAGGTTAAAAATAATTTTAGACCTCTCTTTCATAATATTTAATTTATATATCTCTACAATAAGAGATACTATTTAAAAAAATTAAAATACAATTATAATTCATATATTTTATAAATCAATAGAGAAATTCAAAAACTATAAAACATGGGGATAAAGACTGTATTCAATATTGTCGCTTAAATTTAACATCACAAGAGGACTAAAATTAAATTTATTTTTATTCTTATTGTAAGTGATATGAACAATTAAAGATTTAAATAATTTTATAATTCTTGATTAATCTTACTTATTACTTAATTAATACTTACAAAAAAAAACGTTGGTTACTATTTAACAATAACTATAAAAAATAATTGACCACAATAGAAACAAAGATCCCAAGGATGTACCAATTTCATTTTATCACTGACTCCATTAATAAATTAATAGTTGGAAGTATACATTATAATATTGTTAAAATCAAAGTTAAAATTATTAGGTAAAGAAAATAATTTATAACAGTGATTTTAGAACAAATCAGACCGAAAAATTTCAACATTGTGTATCGAATTTCTCAAAAATATTGAATACAATGTTTTTGTATTTAGTGGAGTCCATATTTTGCTTTAATTTGAACATCAAATTTCATTAGATACAAAAAAGGACTTGTTAGATTGGTTTATTTATTCTCAAACTAAATTTTTGTTTTATTGAGATAGAATATTCAAATTTCACTACTTGAATAAATAAATAAGTGAATTTTTTTTAAACTTTACTAAAATTTGAATTACATAAAGAAACATTAAAACATTAAATAATTTAGACAATGAAGAAAAGAAAAAAATAATAGATGTATTATAGTTCAGTTAAAGAGTGGTTAATAGACAAGAAGCTTTGACGCCTTATTTTTTGCTTTCATATACACAGCGCTGTATATCTGAACACATACATCGTAGGCTAACTATTATGTTTAGGTTTTGGTTTTTTTTATAAATTGGAACAGATATTAATTTTAACATAAAAAGATTTCATTATTATTTGAAAAATAGTCAAATAAAATAAAAATAAATAAAATTTTATATTTCTTATTTGGGGATCTTATGAAATTTGTTAGATTATCCAAAATTAAACTTTTATGTTTTAAGTTTATTTTGATCCAACTTTTACTATATAAATAAATAACTTTTTTATATAAGAATTATAATCAATAAAGATAAAAAATAATAAATATAAGATGATCTAAAATAATTCTACAATAGTGTAACTAATACCAATTTGTTTTGTTTTTTCAAAAAAAATATTAAGATTATTATTATTTTAGTTTCAATAATCCATACATTGTATTGATTAATCTTATTTATTTAATAAAGCAACAAAAATAAATATTTTTATAAGGTACCAGTAGTTGACACTTGTACATTTAATATTGATAATAAGACTTATATATCTGTCTAAAAATTTCTAAATGCGCGCTATATGAAAGTAATTCCTTCTCTATTGAAGGTATGTAAATATAAAAGTTTTGAGTCACCGTCTGAGTAAACGGCACAACATTTACTTTTTATAGAATCGAACAAATGGATATTTTAATATTTTGTTCTTAGAATTCTTAAGGAGGCAAATCACAATTTTTTTTTTTTATTTTTTTTTAGTATTGACATCAATATTAAATATTATTAATTGAATATCCATATTACCTAGAATCTAGGTAATATGGATATCCAACCTTTTAATTTAATGGGCCACATCGCAAACTTAAATATTTAACTGGGCCGCAAAATTACCAGAATATGTTAAGCCTAGCTAGTGAATGTCTCAAAACTTATGGAGATTTTTGGGGATAGAGGTGGTTTTTGTTTTTGAATGTTGCAGCCTTTTTTTTATAGCCTCGAAGTTATAGGTCGCTTGTCGGACTGTGAATTCTTTAAAATTTAACTCCAAAATGAGTCGATTGTGGGCCGCATCAAAACTTTGAGTGGGCCGCAATGCGGCCCGCGGGCCGCGTGTTGGACATCCCTGACCTAGATAATAGATAATAGTAAAAGATCCAAAATGAGTCGATTGTGGGCCGCATCAAAACTTTGAGTGGGCCGCAATGCGGCCCGCGGGCCGCGTGTTGGACATCCCTGACCTAGATAATAGATAATAGTAAAAGATCTTAACTTTAAGTGAAAGAATATTTGGCATTAGGACTATGTCAAGTACTGTACTGGATACTACTATCTTTTCTTTGTGTGCCGCCAAATTTTAAACCGTTAAAAGTGTGCCGCGGTAAAAAAAAGGTTGAGAATCACTGATCTAGTAGTTGACATCGATGTCAACTGGTACAAGATGGTTCCAATAGTTGACATAATTGCAAAAAGTGAACAAAATCTGCACTTTAAAGTAAATTCAAATGCAAAGGAATGTTTCATTGTTTTAATGAAAGCGAATGATGAAAGAAATACAGAAGATACAAGTCTGTATGATATATGGAAAAATATTTACTCGATTAACTAAAATTATTAGCCTAATGTTTCTGAAATAGAATGTGTAGAGGAAGAACTTGAGGTTAACCATGAGGATTTTATACAGCATTTCATATAATTCTTAGAGTAATAATACCAACCAAAATTACTGATAAATTCTGAGCCAGAAACCTTATAACCAAATTGAGCATAGCCCTTTTAGAAAAGTATTATAAATGGCAGGAGTAACCCAATGTTAAATTGCTAAAGAAGCAGGAAGAAAAATTTTTAAAAAAATCAAGAGAAAGCTAAAAATCAACGAAAGAAAAAGGAAAAACAACCCATTATTTCATTGAGATAATATAATCTATTAACATAATTTTACATTTAAGTTGTATTTTATATATTTATGTTATATTTTTATTAAATAAATAAACAGAGATAAAAAAATTAATTTTTTATTTAGTGTCAATTACTGGTGCCGTTCCTGTCAACTACTAGATAATTTGAATTTTAGGGGTGTCAACTACTGGTGCTTTTAGATGCTAATGTTAAAAACATATAAAAAATATACAAAATTGAATTGGCTTGCAGAAAAATTCTTCATTATTAGCCAATGAATCATATCGCCCAAAACTCAAATTGATATCTGATAAAAAATGGAAAATATCAAATTTTTCTCTTAAATTTGAATAAATGAATTTAATTAAGTGTATTTGAATTTAATGATAAGTAAAACTAGTTTCGAGACATTTTACACATCATCACTTTTAACCAAACCCTCATCATTGAATAAATAATTTAATTTTAAATTTTAAAAAAAATTTTAATTTTTTATTTTGATTTTATTTAATAAGATATTATTATATTATGCGCCCTACGTTTTTCGTTGAATATGAAGCAATTCATCCATAAACTTTGTCAGGCTTATGCTTATAGATAAATTATTTTATTCTTTTTAGTCCATTGGAAAAAAGTTATTTTATAAAAATTTTTTATATTTATATTATTTTATATTTATATATTATTATACTATATTTATATTTATTATTTTCTAAATGAATAAGGAAATATATATAATTTAACTTTATCAAATCCATTAGATATATTAATATTATATTATATAAGTTAATATTTAAAATAGAAATATATCAACATAGTTAACTTTCAATTATTTAAAAATAACTTTAAATTTATATAAAATGATTAAATTATTAAAGAGAAAAAATTTGTATTTATTTTTTTTAAATGTTTATTTAGAAGATTAAGTAAATAACTATAAGAATATATATAAACAGAATTAATGAATGATGATAGGAAAGAAGAATTTTATATAACATCTATTGATTTTATTTAGTGAATGTATCTATGTTGTATGTGATCTTCTTTTGTTCGAATCAGGATAACAAAATTCTTCAAGATTCCCTTCGTTAACTTGAAACGACAATACAATTTAATGATATAGTCAAATGAACAAATATTATTCTTCATTACATTTCGT
The DNA here is from genome assembly GCA_963082975.1 of Labia minor. NCBI lineage: Eukaryota > Metazoa > Arthropoda > Insecta > Dermaptera > Spongiphoridae > Labia > Labia minor. Next base: position 101,907,419 of record OY720344.1, read on the forward strand.
ATTGATTTTCACTAAAAAATACAATGTGAATTTCAACATCCTAATGAAGTTAATGTCTTTGTATCATGTTTAAATCAACTACATTCACCAACCAAGGGGGAGAGCCCCTTACCCTTTTGGTTGTCTCTCGTTCGTTAAGTTAAAGGTGTACAAACATCCCGCATCCAATCATGAAAAACCAAGGTTAGAAAATAAAACCAAAGTATCCCATCGAGATTAGATTAAAAACGACATATATTCCTTATTATAAAACAATAATTTAAAAGTCATATCTCAAGTTAAAATAAACTTTATTTCATGTCATATATACTTTTCATATACCTACACATGAAGATACATTGTTAGATAGGAAAAAAAAAATAAAAAAATACAGCCATATTTAATTAAAATCTTGTCAGAGGTTGATTTATGTTCTATTTATGAATATGATCAATCTCTTTTTTTTTCTTACAAGGGTAATTTAATTTCAGAGTATTGGGGGGATTTATAAAAAAAATATACATATGTAACTATAATAATTAGATTTGACGATTAATTTATATCTTGAAAAATAGTTCAACAATTTGTTTATAAAAATTAGATTAATGTCTTTATGAGTTATGTGTTTTGAGCCCTGGGACTAATTATTAATTCTGTGATATAAACACGACGTTAGTGTTTTGATTGACCACCATAAAAAAATCACATAACAACAAAGATAGATAAATCAAAGGAATAAATTAATTTGAAAATGTATAATATATTTATATGATATAATGCATGTAAAAAAGAATTAAACTTTTGATGATGGTGTAATGACCAAAATGTGCATACTTCAAGCAAATATATCAAATTACTTGAATTTTTACCAAAAGTCTCTCTTTAATAAAATATGTATATTTTAATGTGTTTAACATACAAAATATAGAATTCGAAAATGTAGGAAATACTTAGGATCTGTAATCACAAAGGATATTAATATTCGAGAAGAGTTTAAAGCGAGGTTGCAATCGTGAAACGCCTGTTATCATGCAGTAAAGAGGCTTATCGCGTCAAAATTATTATCAAAGAGGATAACATCTAAAATATATAAAAATGTATTGTAGGGGGGTGAGACATGGTCTATGACCTTAGGAGACGGGAGTAGATTTAGACTATTTGAGAATAGGATTCTTCGCAGCATTTATGGGCCAAAGAAATATGAGGTCACCGGGTAATCGCAGAGAATGCATAAAGAGGAATTGCATGACCTCTATACATCTCCAGATATAGTTAGAATTATAAAATTAGAAGGATGCGATGGACAGTACACGTGGCTAGAATGGGAGAGGAAAGAATGGCGAAAAATATATTGATGGGAGGACGGAGTAGGAAACTTCCACCAGGAAGACCAAGGACGCAGTGGGTGGATAATGTGGAAAGGGACGTGAGAGAGATAGGAGAGGGTAGAGATTGGAGGGTTGTGGCGCAGAATAGAGATACTTGGAGAAGTGTGTTTGTTGCGACCAAGAACTTTCAAGTTCCGCAGAGCCACAGAGATAGATAGATAGATATTTTAAAGTTTAACATTAGTTTATCTAATATATTCAAAATCTTCAACAAGTGTTTATATATATATAATGTTAGATTTATGAATTTTAATCAAATATATGTGAGCCATCCAATAAGTAAAGAGACAAATGGCTATAGCTCAAAAACGGTTTATGTGATTCTTACTTCTTTATGCTATTTTTCATCATAATTACCCCCACCCCCACAGTAATGCACTTGTCCCATCTTTATTGCAGCTTCCTAATTCCTTTGGCGAATAATTATTTCGATTTACTTCGATGCAACTTTTACACCTCTTCCTTAACTTCCTCATTGTTAGCAAATCTTTTTTCACGTTTCTAATGACAGAGCGCTGCTCTTCTAAGGTGCAATCTTTTAGTGGACTTTCCATGGTGAACTGAAAATTTTGATGTTATGTTCATCATTTCATGATGAAACAACCGAACAAATCAGATCAAGGTTGCCAACTAACACCTCTGAAAAGATTATACACATTCATTGAATAGTTTTAAAATTATAGAATTTGTCTCTTTATTTATAAGTTAAAAAATAATATCTTTTATCATCAAAATATAATAAATGAAAAATAATACAACATAAATCTTTCATTGGTTAATTTTAAGTTTCACGGTTAAAATTGACAAAAAAAAATCTAGTAAGAGTTTTGTAAGCTTAAAATCAAGAAAAAATTGTTTTTCATCAATAAATTATTACTTTAAATTTATTTAATGTTGAAAATAGCTGACTTATTCTTATATAAATTTTTGTATTTATTTCAGAAATTTGAAAATAAAGAGAATTTAAATAAAGTGTTTACAAGAAATGGGCTTAAAAAACACATTCACTGTCGAAATTTGTGAATTGTAATATCAAAGTGGTGGTAATTAAAAGCTCTTTCTTATATTTAATTAGATATTATATTATTTAAATAAGGATATTAGTATTTAATACCTGATATAAGTGAAATTTATTTATCTAAGATCTAAATTAATCAAAATATTGTTTATATTTGATAATCTCATTAAACAAAGGTAAAAATCCTTTTTATTAATACAATTACTTTAGTAATTTAATTTATAAAGTATTTATATATTGTGTAATTTTGTTAGGGTATTAAAAATTTATTATTGAAAAATAATTCAATTTTATTATATTTATTATTATAATATTTGATTATCAAGAATTCGCATTTCACTTTTTATTAATATTGCAAACAAAGCATTAATTAATTAAATCTATATTTAATATTATTCTTATAAAAAGAGGAATAAAATAATCAGATAAAATAATTATTAAACTTCTTGGAGAAATTATTATTATTTTTTTGAGTATAAAAAAATATAATCGTATTAATTGTTTATATTTCTAATTAATTGTAACTGAATGTTTCTATGTGAATTATTTTAGAAATTATAAAAATTAGATTCAATCTTTTTTTACTTATTTTTGCGGTTATCATGTTGATGATTGTTTTCAATTGGAAAATTGAATTTTTTTTTGCATGCTTCTAAGATTAGACCGCTATTTCCGCAATGATTTTGATGTGATTAGGATATTCGACGAATTAGAACTCTTTTTCTAAGAAATAATACACCCAATTTCAGTTCAAACAATGTACAAAAGATTGTTGTGGGTTTAATTATAATCATCACTAAATACCCCTCTATAATAATTCATTATCATTAATTTTTTTTAAACAAAGATTACTATCAAATAAATCAGGCTTTTAGGATTATTTCATCAAATTACACCTTGAGGCACAATAATTATATACATATTATCATTTTTTTTACAGTAAACTTATCAACTTGATCTTACCTTTCGAAAGGTTTATTGCTTGACTATTAAACAACCCTTTAAATAAAAAAAAACAGCATTCTGTGCAAGACCTGTGTGAACTATTATCAGTGAAACAATTTATTTATCAGCTTGTCTTTTTTATAAAGAGAAGTAATAAAACAATTGAGAATTTCTATGATTAATTAATAAAATATTATTAAAATAAATTCTAATATTTTCTGGATTAAAAAGAAATCCGAAAACAAAAAAAAATTAATTTCTTAAATTTCCTAAAACCTTAATTTTACTAATTATATGTTAAGAATAAGACTCGACACTTTTTTTAAGGTAATACGTCTGCTTTTCAAGCTTCTGAACCCGTATTTAAATTTAAGTCTGTAACATAGCAATAGTAATTTTCCTTTGCAGAGTTCTACGCGTAAAAGCTCAAAAGAATCAAATTTGAAAAGCTATTTGAAATAAGAAATAGGAAAACTAGATCTGTACTGATCGTACAACACCTCTAGCTAGCAACCTAGTTGATAAGCGCTATCATTTCATAAAATGTTTAAAACCAGAGATTACTTTTTTTATTTATATATTAAGATAATATTAATAAGTCCTACTCAAAGACATTAACAGACGAACAATTATTTTCTTTTTTGTATAATATATAAAATAGATTTCAAAATATTAAATTTACAAATATTTTTCCCAATTCAATAAGTATTAGATATATTTACTATATACTATATAATTAAATTAATCAAGGATTACAATTTAATCCATTTTTTTCCTTTTATGATATATCTCTCAAAAACAGATTAAATTTCTAAATAAGAAATTAATTTAAATTAATTTTATATGGGCGCGAAGTTAATTGCTCCGTAGTGTTTATAGAACCAAAGTAATTTCATTGCCTAGTAGGAAACTCAGATTTATCATGTTAACAAGGTTGCTGAATTGTCAACTAATTAATTATAAATCCATTTCCATAAAAGTAAAATTATATTTTCATTCTTGGTAACATCAGTAATCTAAGAGATATATATTAGAGAGATATTATATTATATTAAAGAGAGAATATTATTTATTAAAAAAATATTAAATAAATCAAATTTGGAATCTCTCTTGATATTGATAAAAGAACATAGTTTGATCATAATAACTTAATACTCATTCCAAATATCAAAAAGTTTTTTATTTTTATTTTTTAGATGTTAATATTTCCTTCTTTCAAATAATAAATAACATTGTAAAATGAAAATATTTATATTATAATTTTTGTTTTTTTTCGCAATTAATTGATATTATTAAAATATATAGCTTATTAAATAATAAATAACTGATAAAACATCTCCTATCAATATTTGTCAAAATTTGAAAAATTACATCCTGAAAAATATACTATACTAGATAAGATTACTTCTGCTTTTTTGATAGCAATTAAAAATTCAACTGATATCTATAACAAACACACAAACTGCCTGAGTAGTCTGAATCATCAAGATTTTTTACTATTATTTTTAACTTTCTTAAAAATTATTTGAACATGTTCCACCATTAAGAAAATAACTGTTTTTAATCAACCTAAATGTTCATAATCCCAGTGTGTTTTCAAGAGAATTTTCTTTAGAAATAAATATTTAAATAATTTTGTTTCTAAATTATAAGAGTATATTAAAAAAATATTAATAGAAAAATAAGTCCTATATTTCCTAAAACGACTTGTAATCTTTATGTTATTTATCCATTAATGTCATATTTTATTCGACAATCGTTATAGACGCGCGCTATAATGTTCACCCACACACATATACAGAAATATTTTTAAAAAAGTAAGATATGAATTCTTTGACCTTTGATTTAAGATCAACATTATTTATTAATTAGTGATTTTTGATTATTTTGATGTGTTAAGAACACAGAAAAAACATTGTTCCAATTATGTTATTCCATTATAAATGATAATATGTTTAGACACTTGTTGATTGAAAATTATGAGGACGAAGAAAATCTAATAAAATCTCAAATATTAAATAAATAAACAAATCAATAAATAATCCGAAACTCAAATCTAGAATAATATAATAATATGTCATTTATCATTTTTCTAGATAGTTAATATCGATTTATGATTATTATTTGATTAATTAATATTATTTATTAACTGGATGAAAAATACTTTTAGGTGATCTACAATATTTGCTTATTTCAGTTATTATGTGATACCTTAAGCTACATTTAGGAATTATCAATTTTTAAGTTATATTATAAATGATAACCACAACATAATCCCAAATTATGTTTTGTATTCAAAAATAATATTACATTATTGAAATAAGAATATAATTCCTCAAAATATAATGAAATAAATAAGTAGTATTTAATATTGAGAGTAAATTCAGATTTTATCAAAGGAAATATTGAATGGAGGAAAACGCTGATCATGACGATATTTACAAAACGAGGAATTGCTATTTTTATATCATTAGATATATTTATATAATCGAACAGTTCACGCTTGAAGAGACTAATAACACAATACATCAGAAACGATTGATAATATATATATATGTGTTTTTGAGGAAACTAAATTAAAAATACATTGGAACGATCAACCAAAAATGTAAATATTGATGGAAATTCGATATATGTGTTAAAGAATTCTATGATTACAGTGACCCAAAACTTTTCAGATCCGAAGAATTATTTTAGTAATATGGGGATTATACCATATTGGAAGAAATTAAAGCTACTAAAAATTTAAAATAATAATAAATGTAGAATTTTACCAAGTTATTATTATACTTGATGAAGCCACATCAAGAAATCTTAAGTATAATACCATTCAGAAAAATAAACTTTAGTTTATCTAAAAAACCTAAAAGAATTAAATTGATGTATCAGACAATATTCACTATTCCTCTTATAAAGACTTGCCGCAGATCTATATTTTATGGTAGATGTCCATTTCATTTATAACCTTCCCCAAACTTATCTATAGATAATTACAAGTTTTCTGAAATAATTGCATCGGTTCTTTCGTGACTTGATAGAATTCTTAACCTTCAAGTATAAAAAACAACAACATTTTGTTTATTGGCATTATATAAATAAGGTGGGTGCTTTTGTTGTCATGGAATGATTTTGTTAAAATGAAACCAACCATTATAAGTTCAAAAATATGATAATTCATTAAAAAATATCAGCTGTAACCCAGGCACAGAACCGACCGACGATTTGAAATAAATTAATTTCCAAACAACATTATATATATATATATATAAAGTATAAAAAAAAATATTTTTAAAACTTGAATTAAAATGATTAAATTATATTATCTTGATTTTTATTTTTAGTTTAATTACTCAATTATTAATTACTACTATATTTTTAGTGAAGTATTTTGGGACAATGAATATAAAATTGATTCTTTTGAAACTATCATACGGTTTCCGAATATACACTAAAAGTTGATGAATTCATGTTACTGATGCATTAAGTAAACATATCAAATTTTATCAAAATCCGTTGAGCCGTTCAAGCTATACACGTCTATACGGAGACACAATGAATATTCGGACGAATGGACAGATATCATGCTAAAAATACTTTTTTCTGTTAACAAATTTCATGATTCGTGGAGATATGTAAAAAATCTCCTCATGTGAATTTTTAATGTGAAAATAATCCTTCCCTTCCTATCGTTAATCGGTAAAAATTATCACTAGAGAATATTTGGTAATTTAGTAGTTATCAATTTAATGAATATTTAGTCATATTAGGAAACTAATAAAAAAAGTAAAAATTTAAGTAGCTTCTTTAAGATCATATTTAAGAAAATGATTCTTATCATAATCTTTAGTAAAGTAATAAATGGTAATTTGCATTTGAATAAAAATAAATAACCTGGAAAGAATAGTGAGTCTTTAAGAACATAAGAGTTAGTTGTTCTTGAAGAAGGTCACACAATAAATGACATAAAAGTTGTGAGAAAGAGGAATAAAACTATAGATCACATTTCTACTTCTAACAGAAAAAGATCAAAATAAGAAAAATAAAACAGGAAGGTATGAAATTATGAAAATGAAATTATATGATATCATTCAAATTCTTGGATTGGTTTTTGACAGAAATGGTGATCTATCTAGATCTAAATTGCCAAGTATTTAATAGTGAAAATTTCACTAGGATATATATATATACTATTACTATATTTTTAGGTGAGAAAATATCTGATGAGAATTTGACAGCTTTATTATTATCATTTGAAAAGAAAAAAATTATATTTTTTTTAAGTAGGTGGCCATGATTAAATTTAGAAAGTGGACTAGCTACTATTTCCCAAACAGACATCTTTCAAAAACATTTGCAAAATAAAAAAAAAAAAAAAAAAAAAATTGTAGAAAGTTTTTTAGTCAGTCAGTGATCTTAAAAAGTTGGTCTTTATAATTATACTTATTATATTTCCTATCAAGTACGAGTACATCCTATATAAACTGAGTAATAAAATAATTTCTTTGTTATTTTCTGTAATAAAAAAACGTTTTTTTTTTTATATACATAGAAGTATATCTGATGAAAAACTATAAAAAAAAAATTATATATTCTAATAAGCAAATGAAATGAAATTTGCATCAAACCTCCGGGCTATAATATTATTATCAAGAAATTTCTTCTTCAGCAGTTTTTTTTTTTTGTTTTTTTTTTATGTTTAATTCATTCTCGAGAATTTGAGAAATAATGTATTGGAAAACAATATGTGTACAATTGTAAGAGCCACCAGCATCTGCCGAGGTTAGATAATGAGTATATTAAGTAAGGTCATGGATTATAGCAGTTTTATTACAGCTATAAAAAGTGAGAGTGATTAAACAAACGAAGAAGTTGTGGAGGGAAGAAATCGAATGTAATCCCAACTCAAAGGAGAGTACACGCAATGTATTTATGCTTCCTTACAATTATCTTCCTGAAAAAATAATCCAAATTTTTTTCTTTTTTTTTGTTTTGTTTTTTAATCTTTATTCATTTTTATTGAATAAAGTGAAATGTGTACGTATACTAATTTTATATAAGTGATTCTTCCAATGGGAGATTTCATCAGTCGGTAATTTTTGTTAAGATTCTGAAATTTGTAATAAAGGCGAAGGACGGACAATACAATGAAAAGGAAAATTTCTGAAAAAGGATAAAAAAATAATATTGTAATCTAATATTAGATTAAATAATAATATCGTATAAATAATTTTTTTTATTATATATATATATGAATAAATTTGCATCTGTATTTGTTATTTTTATTTTTGTTTTTGTATTTTTTTTTTTTTTTTTTTTTTTGTAGAATTTGAAGTTGATCTAAAAATTGTCTCCTTTGCGTTGGTGATTCGATCGAATTGATAGTTGTTGTCCTACAGGTACTCGAAAACTTGTAGGAAAGATAAAAAAAAAAAAAAAAAAAATGAAGCGATCTATAATAGAGAATAATAATAATGTGCAATGACCATAGTATGTGATGCGAGTTGACGTTGCCGTGTCGCCGGGTGGCCGCCGTCCATCACCAGTCGCGGTGCTTGCGTAGCGATCGCATCCCAAGTGGTTTTGATGAATTGCGACCGACATGATGGTGTACAATGGCCCAATGTTCCGAAGAAAAAGAAAAAGCCTTGAGCCGAGAGACGTAGACGTCTAGCACCTGCCTCGGCGGGGTGAACGCCCCGGGGCCCGCCGACGCCGTCGCAAAAGCCACACTACGCTGCCGATTGGGTTAGGCCAGGGTTTTCGTTGCCTTCGCTTGCACGCAAGCCCAGACGGACGGAGAAAAAACGCCAACACCCGTTCCGCTGACATTCGCCCCGGATGCCAGGGATTCCCAAAATGGTAGCAGGAGATTCACCCTTCCAAGGGACAGATCTTCCCTCCAAGGGTGGACTACCCTATTAGAAAAGACGCCCCCAATGACAATGACCCGGGTTGCCAAATGGCGAATGTTTTTCGGTCGAGTAGTGGACAGCCAGCCAGAGTAACGACCTCTCGAAATTGCGGCCCGTGAAGGCAGCAACGACGACGACCAGCGCAACTCACCTCGGATTGGCCTAGGCCCGCTCGGCCTTGGAACAGAGCGTTGACCCGGCGGCCTCCCCTCAGCGGGCCCCGAATAAAAGCGACGTCACCTTCACACCGCTACTCCTCTTCAGCCCCCGGGGACTGCCTTCTCTTCCGACATGATCAGCCCTATTCATGATAACAGTCCAACAAAGTGATAACAAACCAAACAAAGAGGCCCACTCAGGCAGTAAGATAGCCAGGCTGCAATTTGGCCAGCCAATTTTGAAGGTGAAATGCAGGACACAATGTTTTGGGACAACAGCGAGACACAAACCAATGAATAATTGATCAAGGAGAGGCAAATTTGTTATTGAAAGAAAAAATAAATTACAAAAAGACTTTTACTTTTCTCCCTTAAAACTGGATTGCTAAAGTACGAGTAAATACAAACTTAATGAAACAAACACCATTCATTCATCATATCTTTCCAAGTTCGTTTCTTTTCCGTATTTCACAATTTATTTTATAATAATTATTGAATTTACTAATTATATAAGACACACAATGAAATGTGTTTATTTACATTAACATTATAATGAATGCAGAAGAATCATAAAAATATCAAGAGCTTTTCAAGATAACACCAATTCTTATTTTTAGTTAATGGGTCATTGAGCCTAAAAAATAAATATTCCAATAAATTTTGCTAAATGTTATATATAAAAAATTTAATTGGCTGTTATTATTTTATTATAAACTTTTTTTTTTTTTTAAAAAAATTTTGAATTTTAATATAGCACATTTGTGAGAATAACAAAGAAATTTTAATTTATTAAATTGGAATTTGAAATTGACATATTTTTCAAAATTATTTTTATAAATAATAAATTTATAACCAGAATAAAATAATTAACTTGAATTTATTAAAAGTATGTAAATTATAACCAATGAATGATTTTGAGACTTGAATAGATAATTCTATGAATTTAGAAATCTGGATTATTTCGGATCTACATAATATCCTGGAGATTTTAATGATTACTAGACAGCCATTTAAAAATATATTTAGTTATAAAATCGATATGGTTAGGTTAGATTTAAATCAGATTCAGATCAAAATTTCCATTGAAAAAACAACAACAAAATAATCGTAAGGGAAGTTTGGAGAAGGTTAAATTTGGATGTAAGAGGCAAGAACAAAAATGACAATATCAGTTATAAAAATAAGATATAAGTATGTTTAATAAAAAAAACTTATCTAATATAGTTCTATAAATAAAAATATTTTATAATAAAACAACTGTAACTAGAAACAAATTATATCATAATCTAGTAATTAAAAAAAAAAGAATAAAATAAAATATGAAAAAATTGATATTTAACCTACTACTACTTAACAATTTTTCTAAACTAATTAAACGAGTTCAAGGTGTATTATAGAATGTTTCGATTTATTTTAATGGAAATAAAATTGATTTTGATTGCTGGTCATTTATGTTTGATGAGTTGCTGAAAAAAAAAACAAAATAAATAAAATAAAAATAAAATCTTTAATTTTATTTAAAAAAAAAATGTAGTTGTATTAAAATTATACTTTCTAAATTTATAAATATAATTATAAATTCTAAAAATAAACAAATACAAGTTTTTTGTTTAATAAATATTCTATTAGAAATTTAACAAGATAATAATTATAGAATCATGTTCAATATTTTTATATCTTTTTAATTTTTGGTTTTATTAGCCACTCTACAATATTCAGAATAAAAAAAAAACATGTATATGAACCGTAAAGATAACCAATATAAATTAATATAAAAATCCAAAAAAAGAAGAGTAAAGATAATTTTTTTTTATTCTATAAGTATAAATAATTTATAATATCAAATTTTAAAGCAATATAATATGTAGATTAATTTATGAAATATTTATTTTTTATTTTTTATTTTTGAAAATTCATTTGATTACCCGATTTGAATGTTTTAGTTAAAATCTTTTTGTTACTATTTATATATAGGACTATATAACTACCTATCATGAAATTGAAAAGGAAAATGTCAGTGAGCATCAAGAGTCGATCTTAGATAGGTATTCTGATTTATTTATCCTTTTAATGTTGACATCATCGTTCCTTTACATCGTACATATCATTCTATGACAGTCCTTTTATAGATAGATATAAGATTGCAGTTTTATAAAATTTTAATGAAATTTTCTTGATAATATTCAATTCAAAATCAGAACATACCAAATCCTAGAAAACAAATAAACCCCATTTATTCAATTCAATTATCTATTATATTAATAATTGTATATATAATTTTAAATGACAGCAAAGGAACTCGGTACTTTAAGCAAATAGACGGTATTTACTTATTTGCATTGAAAGAGGTCAAACTCTCGTATCTCAATGTTAAGACAATCCCTAAGAAACAAATAAGATTAATAATCTAACAAAACTTCCTGTACGCTTCTGTCTTGGAATAAACTAAGTTAAAAGTTAAATTACCAGGTCTACAAATTCACGTTTTCAATTTTTCAAACTTGACATTTACATACGAATATATAAATTATACATCATATTTATCCTATATGAGTGATTCGGATATTAATTTAGTTTTAACTAAACATAAAAATTATATTAAATTATCCAGTATCTAGATTATAATTAATAATAACGACCGATGTAACAAGTAACAAGTGGGGTGGGGGGGCTGTTCCCCTTTCAATATTATAAATTATAAAAAAATGTTAATTTAATTAATTATCTATTTTTTTTTTTTTTTTTTTTTTGAGATAATAACATGCTAATCTGAAATTAAGAAAAATATTACTTCAAGATTAATTGAAAAAAATACTTTCAAGGGATAAACCTATTATTATTATATTTTATTAAATAATTATATAAAAAATTAAAAATTGAAATAGAAATCAATGATAATATTAATTAAAAAAAGATTTTTTTTTTTATAATATATATGTAGTGTATATTTATATACTCTTAGATAAATATAAATTTAAATATTTAAAAATAAAAAAAAAAATTATTTATAGTCAAAAGCATCAAAATTCCTTAAAAGTTAATTTATCCAATCAAGCTTTTAGAAATGCTATATATAAAGTAGATAAATTAATAATAAATTTCGCTACTTATAACCATGAATAGGGCTGCTCATGACCTTCTCCTCAACATAAAAAAAAATAAGTTGACCTGTGGCCAGGTCCGAACCGACCGACGGTTTGAAATAAATTAATTTCCAGCTACAGAAACAATTTCAAATAATTTTAATATATCTATTAATGTAAAAACAGATATGGATATAACATAAATATTTTTAATTTTATTTTATTTATAATATATAGCTGAAGTAGCCGGCGTTGCCGGCGTTACCCGAGGCTGTGACGTCATGAAGGGCTGGGTGACGTCATATAATTTTAAATTAAGAAAAACATAATGAAGATGATTTTTCCCGAGGATAAAACCAATACATTCGTGGTGATATGTAAAAAAATCTCCTTATGTGAAATTTGGTGCGAAAATAACCCTTCCCTTCTTATCGTCGATCGCTAATACTACCACTTCCGGTTTCCGGATTTGCACCAAAAGTTGATCAATTCATCCCACTGATGCATTAAGTAAATATACCAAATTTCATCAAAATCCGTTAAGCCGTTCAGGCTGTACACATCTATACGGACGGACAGACGGACGGACAGACGGACGGACAGACGGACAGACGGACGGACAGACATCATGCTAAAAATACTTTTTTCTGTTAAGAAAATGCATGATTCGTGGAGATATGTAAAAATCTCCACATGTGAAATTTGGTGTGAAAACAATACCTCCCTTACTATCGTCGGTCGGTAAAAAATTAATTAAGAATTTATACAAATTTCTTTATTTTTTCTTGAACATACAATTACCAATACATTGAATAATTTATTTGATTAAAAAACAAATAATAAGAAGAGTTAAGTTAAGTTTTGTTAAGACGCGTCATTCATTTTTCATTTTGCATCCCTTATAAATTTTTAAATGGTTACATTTCTTAATTTAACTCAAAAATTATTATGAGAAAAAATTTTCGGTATTTATAATAAAATATATTTGAAATACTTCTAGAACACACATTGATATTATTATTATTTTTTAATTAAGATGATGCATATAAAGGAAAACAGCATACATGCTTTGATATCACAGGAAGTAAATTAAAAAAAAAAAAAATTTGTTTGTATTCTCTTCTTTAATTATTTAATATAATTAAAATAACATTATAAATTATAATTTTTGGAAAATAAAAGTATGGAAAAAAATTTTTAATGATTCAAGAGGTGTTCAAAAAGTTGAGCATCCAAGGACACACCCATTAATTTGATATGATTTACTGGGTTTTTGATAATTACTATTTTTTGTATACATTTAATTTAAAAAAGATTATTAAATAAGATTTGTACTATTTTATAAAAATATTTTTAAAATAAAATGTTACATAATAATTCTATTTTCGTTTTATGAATACAAAATATATATATATATATATATATGTTTTTAGATAAATAACGATAAATACCAACCAACCAAATAATTTCTCTTTATCAGTAAATTAATGTTTTTTAAAGATAAAATAATTCCATTCAGTCATACTAAATGAGAAAGGTATGATTTATGAGAACAGAAAATAAGAACTAAATTGTACTAAAATATTTAATTTATTTAATTATTTATTTATAATTTATATTTACATTTATCTACCAAATTATTATATTCAATTTTATTTTTGAATTAATATTTACTTAAATTGTTTAATATTATAAGAATTAAATAATAATAAAAATAAAATTGGTTCCTTATTTGCTAACAAATTTATTTGTAAACAATTTTAATTAAATTTTTTTTTTGAAAATATCATTAAAACTGATAACTTAAACTTTATGATTTTATTTACTAATAATTTTTTTAAAATATTCTCAAGTCAATGCTATCTCAATCGATCTAAGATTGTGTATGGAGGTTACAGACGATACGTATAACATCATAAAGTAAATATTTTTATGGTATTTTCTATAAACAAGTGAATAATATATTATATTCCTACCTGACGATAAAATGAACAATAAAATAAAAAATATAAATAAAATATTCATTCTTATTCTTTATGGGTATCAGAAATTATGAAATGAAATTCATTTTTGAGCACTCATATTGAATAGTAGAAAACCTGGATATTAATATTTAATATTTATATCAATCTTGGATCAATAAAATAACTTTATGAAAATTTTGACCTACGTGTAAATATATATATATATATATATATATATATATATATATATATATATCGATTGTTTAGCTTAGAAAACATATACTCTCAATTATCAAATAGTCAATATTAAAATAAAATTAATATATATATAAAAAATATATAATAAAATTGAAATATTTTTGAATTTTGAATTTCTATTTGAAATAAAATCAATAAGGTTATTTAAATTTAAATATATATATATATATTATAGGAATAATTAAAAATTTAATAATTTTATTTCTTAAATTCCAAAGTTTAATGTTTTATTTTTTTTTATTTTAGATTTAATATCTAAATAGGACCAATTGTATTGAATTTTTATTATAAAAGTTATTCTAAAAGTTCATATTATGTTAATATACACATATTAACATAATATGAAGGAAAAGGGTTGTTTGGGTGTTTTTGGTAAGTATATACTACTTTATGTTGTAACACTAATAGTCTACCTTTCAGGGGTTAAATTGTAAGTTACTTTTATCAATGAAATAGTTTAACAAATTTAGAATAGCATAACAACAGGCAATAATAGTTTTACTTTAACTTTTCTTCTAACTTGTAGTGAGTTTTGAGGAGAAAATGCTGACAAATATCAACTCAATTCAAAACGAGAATATTGTTTTAATTATTAAGTTTTTACCCAATAATAAATAAATAATAAAAAAAAAATCATTAAAACCAGGGCAAGTTTACTAAATTACTGAAATGATTAGTGTGATTGTAAGGGATCATTTAAAATTTGAAAAATATTAATTCTTTTATATACTTAATATATTTATAATATATAGGATATATATTTATTTCTGTTTCAATAAATTTCATATAAATGAAAAAAATCATTTATATATATATATATATATGTGTGTGTGTAAATTCAAGAACCTCTATTCTTTATTTGTTTAATGCTATAAAAACTTTCTATTTCATAATCACAAAATTATTTTTTATTATTTAAATTTAAATATATAAACAAAATAATTATTAATAAAAAATTAAAATAACAACAAAATAAATAGATCACAAATGTTTGTAGTCAATAAGTTTTTATAATATTAATAGGAAGTTTAATATTATTATATTATATAATTTTATGATAAAATCTTGCTTTTTTAATAAGAAAAAAAAATGAATAACATCGTTTAATTAAGAAATGTATATTTTCTTAAATTACCTGCCTTGTCACAATGCCAATCTGCACCTGCATCCCACATATAATTTATTTGTCAACTCAAAACAATTTTGCCACCTCTGCAATTTTTCCGATCTAATCTTTCTTTCATATTTCCGAATGATTACTTATTATTCTCTAGGATATCCTTAGACCAATTTTGTCAGTACTTCCTGTACTCCTTCTTCCATACAGTATTTCCCTTTCTCCTTAAACTCTTTGTATAATTTTCTCGAAATATAGATGTAATAATTGCTAAAAAAACATGAAAATTTATTTTTAATATTATTTAAATTTTCTATCACTCGATGATCCTATCCTTTTAATTATGATATAATAATAATTTTCATTTTATTTTATTTTATTTTTGAAAATTATTTAAATTCTAAGTTTAAAAATTATTTTTAAGATTTATTTTATTTATTATCTATAAATTTCTATCTCTGTGATACTTCTTTTCTTTAATCAGCCCTTATACTGATCTACCGCTATAAAATTCCTATTCTCTCCCAATTCCTTCACATCTACCTTTATACTGTCTGTCAATCGTGTTCTTGGTCTGTCCACCTGTCGTTTTCTAATTGGGCTCCATATAAGCAAACTTCACGCTAATCTTTCCTCTTATACTCATACCCATACGAGTATCTTGCCCACTTTGTAAACTCTTCGATTGTATTATTCTAAATATTTTCTATTGATAACGCTATTTTTATTTGTAAATTCTACAAACAATCCATATTTTCAAAGATCCTGAACTCATTCTCATCCTTTAAAGTCATGTACCACGCCTTATATCCTTATAATTCATAAAATATGATAAATTAAAAGTTTTATTGATATTACTATTTTATAACAATAAAATGTAAAACTAAAAAATCAAATAAAAAAATATAGGTTTAGTGAGTCAGGTTCCTATTTACATTATCATCATTATCATTATGTTTGGTTATTTATATTTTAATTTAAAAAATTCTTTAAAGAAAAAAATACTAATTTTAGTAATTTATTAAATTAATTTTATGTGTAATAAAATATGAATTATAAAAAGAGAGAGAGTGAGTTTCGCAGAGAGAGCGAGAGAGAACTTGATTTAGTAGATCAAGGAACCAGCCACTTTGCTTCATTATCTGATCATGATGGTTTAGAAAAATTAACATATTTCTTTATTCATAAGGATGATATATGAACAAATGGTATTCAAAAGGTAATAAAAAGATCAACTATATAAAAAAAAAAATTTAATTTAACTTAAATTTACTTTAAAATACTTATTGTTATTAATAGTAGCATTATGAAATTCAATAAACACATACAAATAAAAAAAAATAAAGGAATATTTAAAAAGAATTTCTAGAATATGTATATAAAAATATTTTAACCAACATTGCATTCATTCTTTATTTTTCTTCCCCCACTAATTGAATGTTAGTTTATTTACTCGCCGACAGCTAAATTAATTATATCATTTAAATATCTATTACTGGAATCCATGATTAATGAAAAAAAAACCAATGGAATATACTTTTAATTCGAAAATATTTGATGATTATAATAGAAATCTTATTGCTGATAATATTTTTAAAATGGTTTAATTGAAACATATTATAATCGTAAGAAAACTGTAAGTAAAAAAAATAAATCTTTTGATATCTATATACTAGTTATATAAAATAAGTAAATATATGTCAAAAATAAAGAATATTATTACATGAAAATTTAGAAATTTTAATTATCTTATAAAAATAATTATTTGTATTTTTCTAATTTGTGATAAATTACAATAATCTATGTATAATTATCTTAGAATAAATATATGTGAAATAGTTAATGAGTATCATAAGGCTAGCAGAAATATAAATCAGATAAGAAATTCAAGTTTACTATATAATAATTGTAATAGATGACTTGCATAATACATTCCGAGCCTTCAAGATGGTAAATCGCTATTATAAATAGATTTTGTAAAAAAAAAATTCATCAACGTCCGTCCTTTAATTGAAGTAGGTCAATAGGGAATGAAATGTTTTTTTTTTATTCTATTTAATGAATTTTATAACATACTCGTCATCTATCAAGTGACGCGGATTTATAATATATCCGAAACTGTATTTACTAAATTTTCATTTCTTTTAATTGATACGAAATATTTAAATTTTGATATATAAAGGATACCAATATTATTATTGTTTATTTTAGATATATTCAGTGGCGTACCTAGAACTTTTGCCGCCCGGGGCGATCTCCAGTTTGCCGCCCTTTCTATTATAAGTCAATCAAATAGTGGTTTTTATAAATTAATACACATAAATTAATTATTAAGTTATTTAATCAATATTAATTAATACACAGAGTAAATTTTTTTACACATATTTGTATGCACTCGGAACATATTTATATAATATTTACTCTTCTAGCTTTCATACTAGAAAAATCGTGTATAATGCTCTCAAAACTTATATTATTTGTAATTTCTTGTTCTATTGACAATATTGCAAGATTTTGTAGTCCTAATTGACTCATTGTAGAACGAAGATAATTTTGCCGAACAAAATCTTAAAGATGCGTTTACGAATTCAACAAATTTTAATGAATACAATAAAAAAAATTATTATCCTGTTCTTGCAATTAGAATTCCAAATTTACACTAAAATGCATTTATATACACCGAGGAATAATATTCAAAATCATATAGTTAATCATAATTTATATAAATCAAATAGTAAACTTATAATAATCATAATAATCATTCAAGGAAGAAAAAAAATAAATATGAAATGAATAAGTTGCTTTTTACAACTATAACTAAATATAAAAAATGCCGCCCCAAGATAAGTGCCGCCCGGTGCCTTAGGTACGCCACTATATATATTGAATGATAAATGCAATCCGTTTCAAATTTAAAGAAAATATCTATAGAATTCGATCCTAAGAGAAGCTAAGAAGGATAACAATTATAAATAATACTAATTATATTCATTTTTTTTATTATATATATTTTCTAGTCATACTTAGTAGAGACCCCTTTACAGTCTCCCCATCGATCAACTTAAATATTTATATTAATCTTAGTCAACGAGGACCATTTTATAATCTTTTTTTTTTGTGCTTATGATTGATAGAGACAGTGGCAGAAATAACTCTTACATTTGGACAATTCATTGTGGGTGTCTTCAAATAGATAAAGGATGGATGGAGTGGGTTCCGTTAGATAGAGTATATAATAAAGTTATTAGTCGTCACCATGTCTTGGTCGGGTGAGCATCAAAGCTTTGTATTAAAGGCTTATTTCTACAATGGCGAATCTGTAACTGCAACTCCCTCTGGTTTAAATGTTAACAATGATGTTCCAGATCAAAAAATGGTTTTGCTTTAGATTAAAAGAGTAAGGGAAACAGGATCTGCACTTAGGAAAAATCTTCTGAACATCCAAAAACATTACTGCAATTTAGCTGACTCCAACAAGTTCAGGACCAAATCATCTCTCAACTCTTCGGATTTCGGACAAAACTGTGGCATAAATGTTGCATACCGACTTGTCCCCATACACTACGTTGTCTCAGTGTGAAATTTTATTAGAGATATTACCTAAACGAGTGATCTCCTTAAAGGAGGCAATCGTCTGGCGACCACGTTTGACCGATTTAAGTCCTTGT
Source organism: Labia minor (assembly GCA_963082975.1). Taxonomy (NCBI): domain Eukaryota; kingdom Metazoa; phylum Arthropoda; class Insecta; order Dermaptera; family Spongiphoridae; genus Labia; species Labia minor. Next base: position 101,926,909 of record OY720344.1, read on the forward strand.
GATTTTGGTCTGTGGGGGTACTTCAAGGCTGAGGTTTTTTGAAACATTGTTAATTTGTAAAACTAATCTTACTTTCTCAACTTGGGAACTATTTCTACCACACCCTCTATGTTATTTATTTATTACTTATTATAGAGAACATAAATTGTTGTATTCTATAGAAAAAGTTTACCTAGATATTATGTCCCCATGAATTCTGCCTGACCGAATTTCTTGTATAAGAGAAAAATTTCTATTGAACCCTCACTTATTTCAAAAAAAAAATTTTTGATGATTTTTATAATTATTATTAGGTCATTAAATAACAGACGCATTGATAGTACAACTATTTTCATGAGAGATCGTTAAATAAATAAATTAATTAATTAATTAATTAACAATAAATTAATATTCTAAAGCTATTTAAGATCCAGTAAAGAGACCACCACGGTCTTAAATTTAAAATCAATAATTAAATATTAATGTTATACAAACAGAAATCACACAAGTAATCTTAACCAACACTCTAAAAATCAAATTAAATTACTTTATAACTAGTTTGTTTGTTTTTTTTTTAAACGCCTCTTTTTAATGATTTAACAAAATTACATACAAATATATACTTATTTAAAAATATATATATATAAAATGAGCTGTGGCCAGACGACGATTTTAAATAAATTAATTTCCAAACAACATTATATATATATAAATAATAAATATATTTAAGTATAATAGTACCAAAAAAAAATTTTTTAAAACTTGAATTAAAATGACTAAATTATATTATTCTTGGTTTTTCTTTTTAGTTTAATTACTCAATTATTAATTACACTACTATATTTTAAGTGAAAACAATGAATATAAAATTAATTAATTACTTTGTAAACTACCACTCCCGATTTCTTGATATACACCAAAAGTTGATGAATTCATGCTACTGATACATTAAGGAAATATTCTAAATTTTATCAAAATTCGTTGGGCCGTCTGAAAGTGCACACACGGACGGACAAACGGACAGAGACATCATGCTAAAAATACTTTTTTCTGTTAAGAAAATGCATGATTCGTGGAGATATGTAAAAATCTCCACATGTGAAAAATTTGGTGTGAAAACAATACCTCCCTTACTATCGTCGGTCGGTAATTAATCTTTTCTTTTTATAAATAATTATGTTTATAAACTATGAATAGGAATTTAATTTAAAAAATTTTAAATTACAATCATTTCAGATATTGTAAAATATTTGATTTGAACAAGAAATTTTAATCAAATGAAAAACCCAATAACATTCGTTATTACAATAATATATGTAGTTAATCATTTGGGGTATATAATAATATAATATAATTTTAATGTTAGATCTTTCATTAAAAATTTTCGAGAGAGGAAGACATCTTTATTGTTTTTTTTTCTCTTTTATTTCATTCAGAATAAACTTTTATAAAAATTTGTTGGGCCGTTCAAGCTGTACACGTCTGTACGTGCACACACGGACGGACAAACGGACAGAAATCATGCTAAAAATACTTTTTTCTGTTAACAAAATGCATGATTTGTGGAGATATGTGAAAATCTCCATATGTGAAATTTGGTGTGAAAACAATACCTTCATATCATCGGTCGGTAATTATTTAATGTGTATATAAATATTTTTTTTAAGATATGAAACTAAATTGATAAAGAGAGCTATTTATGGGATATGTGAAAAATTTATAAAATAAACGAATACTTCCGGTTATTCAATTTTAAAGAAAACGTTACTTTTATTTTCTGAGGAAATAACTAAATAATTTAACAAATTTGCTAAGTAATTTGAATAGAAAATCTTCATGAAATAGTATTTTTTAAATTTTTGTTTAATCATAGGTCGATATGAAATCTCTAAATTTAATTTTTCAATCTTTCAAACATATATTATGCTATCTTATACAAGCAAAATATAAATAAGTGTATACACAAATAATAGTAATAAAATGGTATGTTACTTTAACATATTCGTAATTGTGACTTTAACTAGGAGAACCAATATTTGAATAAACATAGGCGGAAGTGAATGAAAAACAATCCGATAAATTTTCTATTCATTCACAAATCACGACATGTCTTTTATTTTTAACATAAATTAAAATTTTACAAAAAAAAAAAAAAAAAAAAAAAAAAAATTGCTTTTTATGTTTTTATGTTTAATGACTATATTCTATATATGTATATATGAGTATTATCTATATAATTTGTGTTATTGTATAAATAATTTTTTTTTTTTTCTTAAAATTGAATTACTTAATTATTTCCAATTTGTTTCGATATACCATGAATAATATACTTATAATCTTGACATTTATAATTAAAATAAAATATTATAAGGGTTAAGTAAAATCAATAACTTTGATCATTTATTATTAATATTAAAAAAAAAAAGATAAATATCTGATTTTCACAACCAGTCATCGTCATATATGCTTTTAGAAATTCAGACCCAAGGTTTATTTTTCATATATTTGTTATTTAAATTTTTGATTTATATATCACTAGTTAAAACATTTTCATGTTGTCTGGTTTTATTATTTAAATATGCAATATTATATTTTTTTTTCTGCACATTCTATTTAATTAAAACATTTTAACATGACTATAAATTAAGATAGCATTAGAAGATTTGACGAGTGATGCCGACCTCACCCACTCTTCCCCACCACCACCAAAAAAAAAAAATAGCGTTTCCTCTTTTAAATTTTAACCTTGAATTTATGTATTTGACGAGCTCATCTCCAACGATTACCTATACAGATATAAAATAATATGAAACTTAACAATTAATTAATTAATATGTGTAGAACTTAAAATAATGTTAAAATCAAACAAATTATAATTACTTATATTAATAAATACAAAATAATATTTAGGAAAAATATTTTTTTTTTGTTTTCTGAGTTAAACTCTTGAGTATAAATATTTACTTATATTTCTGAAGAAAAATTTAAATTCAAAAAAAATGTATTAATTGAATGTTCTAATATTATTAAGAAATAAAAAGAAGGAATTATGGGGTGTAAACAAATTGAAAAATAATAATATAGGGTGTACAGATAATAATGATTATTACAGAATTTATTTCACCAAAGTCACTAATAAACAAACCACAGGTGGAGGGGAATCGTTATAGGAAGGGGAAAGTATATAAAAAACGACATGAAGGAGATTAGAAGAAAAAAATTGTATCATTTTTCATTTTAATTAGCACTTGAAAGTGGAAGAAGTAAATATTTGAAAATAATACTATTATTATAAACTAATTAATATATAAATATATATTATTAATAAAAATTATATATTTGTTATTCAAAAATTTAATAATAGATTTCATGGAGAAAGTGGGTTACTAATCAAATTTACCCCATAGAACGAGGATTTTTTAAAAATTTTATTTAATAACAATATATTAATAGTTATTTTATTTATTTATTTTATTATAAATGAAAATAGGGGCATTGAAAAATGCAGGAATGTCTATGATTTATGTATTATATTAGTAAATAATCATTAATATATTTTTCTGTTCTTATTATATCCTTATTTTTCCTAATTTCGTTTAAGATTTTGTCATAGTAATTATTATATTTATATTCATTTTAAAAAATATAATGAAATTTTTTTAAGAAAAGAAGCAATGAAAATTTTAATATTATATATTGATGAAACAAAAGAATATATAAAAGCACCCCACCTTTTTAGTATTTTTATTCTGTAAAAGAAATAAAAAGAGGTGGTTATAAGGGTAGTGGCTTAAATCACTCAAGGTATGCTGAGCAATTAGTTATTTAATAAACAAAAGATATTGAACAATTTTTTTTTATCTTTGTTTTTAAAAAATTCAAAAATAGACAAAACTATTAAATAATTCTATCAATATTGATAGTGTCCTGATATGATCATTGGTCGGTGATACGTTTTTAATCAATTTAAAATACTATAATATAAATTTTAATCAATTAATAAATTAAAAAAGAAAATGATTTATTAAATCAAATCTAAATATTTATTTTTTTTTTTTTTTTTTTTTTTGGAAATAATTTAAAATATAATCATCTTATTTCTCATATATGTCTGCCAACTCGTCCTAATTTTTAAAAATATCCTTTTAATATTATATATATCTATAATAAATAAATATGTCAATAAATAAAAGTTAAATAATCAAAATAAAAAGGAAAAGGTATTCATTTTTAAGTTAGATTTTATAATAAAAAAAAATTTCTAAATTCATTTTTCAAAAAAATCACCCTTTCACCTACCCCTTCTTCCTTTCTCTTAGACATACATATGATGATATGATAAGTCGGAATAAAACAAACTCCTCTTCCCCTACCATAGAAATAAATATCATTAAATCAAATCTAAATATTTATTTTTTTTTTTTTTTTTTTTTTGGAAATAATTTAAAATATAATCATCTTATTTCTCATATATGTCTGCCAACTCGTCCTAATTTTTAAAAATATCCTTTTAATATTATATATATCTATAATAAATAAATATGTCAATAAATAAAAGTTAAATAATCAAAATAAAAAGGAAAAAAGTATTCATTTTTAAGTTAAATTTTATAATAAAAAAAAAATTTCTAAATTCATTTTTCAAAAAAATCACCCTTCCCCCTACCCCTTCTTCCCTTTCTCTTAGATATGCATACGATGATATGATAAGTCGGAATAAAACAAACTCCTCTTCCCCTACCATAGAAAGAAATACTATTTTCATACGTTATCTTTCTAGGACACGAGAGATTAAAAAATAAATGAAGGCATGTGAACGAAAGATGCAATTCCGTCTTGGAATAAGTCCCCTTTAAGGGAACAATACTTCATACGAATAAATAATAAATACTACATACAATCCAATTGTATGTGTATGTGACCTGTCTCGTTGTATGCAGTCGCAGACGTTGGATTTCGCTGGTGCTGAAGCTGAAGCTGCGTGCCTTCATGAATGCGTTCCAATGTTCATGTGAATGTGTATGTTTGTATGTGTGTGTGTGTATGGGGCCAGATGTGTTGGTCTTGTGCGTGTTGTCCTAGGTCCAAAAGCGCCGACCTTGGTCCCGTGCATTAACCCATGATCCCGCACACATTCGCACCAAACATTGCTTTCTTTCTCTCATTCGTGATATTTATATATCGAGAGATGTGTGTTTGTGTGTTGATTTGTTATAATGGTTTTGTATTCTTTCGTTGATTATTCATTTAATTGAATTTTTTTTTTAATTAAATTAAAAGAAAAAGTAAAAATATCATAAACAAAAGTAAAAAAGAAAGAAAGATTTGACAGTATGTAACATATTAATAGAAAAATAAAATAAACTGGAGTGTCTCCACTCGATTATCTCGCATTTTGAATTGGATTAAATAACATATATTATATTTAAATTAAATTTAATTAATTAAACTATAAATTAAAATTAATAATATTTTTATTAAACCAGCACATGTTTGGCTCTTTGTTGATGGCACCACGTCACTTGCTGGCGCGTGATTTGCAGTGTTAAAAAATTAATTCCGGTACATTCAGTGATTCAATCAAGCTGAAATTCTATAAATAGGGCAGTTTTATAGAATTTTTAATAATTTGAAAAACTATCTAACAAATACCTTTATTTTTACTGTCAGTTAAGAGGGAAAAAAATGTAAACGTGATAGGTAATGGTCCTCTTCCGAATGAGCCACATTTCTCAAAAGTTGATGGAAATCAACGAATTTTGAATAATGCTCGTGTACTAAATTTCATTATTCCAGCTCAAACCGTTTTTGCGTGATCTTCTCTACATACACACACACACACACACGCAGAGAGAGACATTTTTCTCAAACTTAGTGAAAATGACTCAGGGACCTTAAAAACGTATAAAAACATCAAAATCTCGACATCGAAAATGTTCGTGATCGCAATACTATCTCTGGCGAGATAGTATAAAAAATTAATTAATAATTTGAAAAACATTTTTATGTCATTAATTTTTAGTATTTTTTTCATAAAATTTATTTTAATCCCTTGTTTTTAATGACGGAGAGGGGGAGGAGGAAGGAAGAGTTATATATATACATATATATATATATGTATATATATTATGTAATAATGACTGTCAAAAGAATTAAACCACCATTGGGACCCGTTAATTATGCAACTGGTTTTCAAGTATAATTTTTTTTTTTTTTTTGAATGTTAAGTATAATATATTTTTGTTGTCGGATAGAAAAAGTTTGATACTTAAACAGATCACATAAGGGAATACTTTTGATAATATCAAATATTCACAATCTAGAATATGTACAATAAAAATAATATAAATATTTTAATCTTATTAATCATATAAAAAAATTACCAAAAATATATATTATTTATAAATAAATAAAGTATATATTTTTCTTTTAAACTTATTATTACATATAATTTAAAGAATGATCAATCACAAAATTAGATAAAACCGATAAACAATTAAGTTATTTATTTATTTATTTTATTTTATACTGTCAAACATATCTTTTGCTAATTAATCAATTTTAAAGAAAAAAAAAAATCAAAATTTTTCATTTAATATAAAAAAAAATTAATTACAAATGCAAATTTACATTCACCTGGTGATTATTTTTAATTCATACGGGTCTAATTTATTTTTATTCTCTATTTTTGGTAATTAAATTTAGAAAAAAATCATAATAGCACACAGACATATGAAGGTAGTAATAAATCTTGTTACACACTTAAGAATGCGGGGACAATTATCAATAAAATAAATCCCCGAATGGTCAAAAAAAAAAAATATTTTCAGAAAAAAAGTAAATTATAATTTCTTCATTTCAAATAATATGTATTTATTTAACTACTTATTTATTTTAATATTTTAAATAATTAAATTTTTGTTTAAATTTTAATGAAAAAATATCAAAATAACTTTAAAATTTGAAAATTAAATTTTTATAAAAGTTTATTCTGAATGAAATAAAAGAGAAAAAAAACAATAATAAATGTCTTCATGTCTCGAAAATTTTTAATGAGAGATCTAACAATAAAATTATATTATATTATTATATACCCCAAATGATTAACTACATATAAAATTATAATAACGAATGTTATTGGGTTTTTCATTTAATTAAAATTTCTTGTTGAAATCAAATATTTTACAATATCTGAAATGATTGTAATTTAAAATTTTTTAAATTAAATTCCTATTCATAGTTTATAAACATAATTATTTATAAAAAGAAAAGAAAAGAAAAGATTAATTACCTACCGACGATAGTAAGGGATGTATTGTTTTCACACCAAATATTTCACATGTGGGGATTTTTACATATCTCCACGAATCATGCATTTTCTTAACAGAAAAAAATATTTTTAGCATGTCTGTCCGTGTGTGCACGTACAGACGTGTACAGCTTGAACGGCCCAACGAATTTTGATGAAATTTGGTATATTTACTTAATGCATCAGTAGGATGAATTGATCAACTTTTGGTGCAAATCCGGAAACCGGAAGTAGTAGTATTAGCGATCGACGATAGGAAGGGCAGGATTATTTTCGCACCAAATTTCTCATAAGGAGATTTTTTACATATCACCACGAATCATGCACTTTGTATTGGTTTTATCCTCGAGAAAAATCATATTTATTAGTTTTTTCTTGATTTAAAATTATATGACGTCATCCAGTCATTCATGACGTCACAGCCTGGTCTTGCATATATATTATAAATAAAATAAAATTAAAAATGTTTATATTTATTATTTATGTATCCATATCTGTTTTTTATTACATTAATAGATATATAAAATTATTTGAAATTGCTTCTGTAGCTGGAAATTAATTTACTTCAAACCGTCGGTCGGTATATATCTTTATTTTTACGGTCACTTTAGAGGAAAAATAATCAAAACGTGGTAGGTAATGACCCACTTCCGGTTGAGCTACATTTCTCAAAAGTTGATACAAAACTACGAATTTTGAATTTTGAATTTCATTATTCTAGCTCAAACCGTGTTTGCGTAATCTTGTCAATATACACACAGACATTTTTTTCTCAACCTAAAAAATGACTCAGGGACCTTCAAAACATATAAAAACATCATAATCTCGACATCAAAAATTTTCTTGATCGCAATACTATCTCTGGCGAGATAGTAAAAAAAGTAAAAACAAATAAATTAATTTTACGTTTAAAAAATATATTTTTAATTCTTAATTAATATTAATTGAAATTAAATATTTAAAAAAAAATATATATTTTGACTAAACATTTACATTTCTAGATATGTCATTTATAACAATAGGGCCTTGTAGGTTGTTTTAGTCAAGTCATTGGTATACCACTCCAAAAGAACACTTGAATGACATGATGTAGAATAAAATAACCACTTACAAATTTCAAAACTTTTTAATTCTTATATTATATTTTAACATTGGAATTTTATCAATTGATCATCAATTGAATGAATGAAATTAATTATTAATTAATCATCTATAATGATAAAATAAAAAAACATCTCGTTAATAAATTAATTGATACTTTCATTATGTAATTTTCTTTAATTAAATTACGATACTATATATATATATATATATATATATATTCGTTTACCTATCTCTTTAGGGATGGATCACTATAATAATAAATGCTTTTGATAAATCTTGAATGAAAGGAAAAGGTATATTTCAGAAACCTGTGTCATATTCCCGATGTTAAATAAGATAAGCTTGTATGTCAGTACTAGATAGGTATTTCTATGATAAGACATTTTGTACTTGTATATATTTGCTTTTTTTTATTCCTATTTATTTATTCATCAAATGAATAATTCAATTATCGAAGTAAGAAATACTTTTTTTTTTCTTCATTTGATAAAAGTCAACGTTGATAAGCGGATGCCGTCATCGTCATTTATTTGAACAGGGCAAAAATGTCATTTGAAATCCATCACATGTTTCCTATTATTATTATTATTATTATTATTATTTTAAGTATATATATTTATCTATCTACTTTTTTATTACCCGGTAGAATCTTGTTTTAGTTAAATATGCAAACTTTTTCTAACCCTCCCTAGGGGTGTTCATTTCAGGGGATTTATTCTCTATTTCAATGAAACATAAATCTATATAAAAGGTTGAGGAGTCTATTTATACAACCCGAACAGTTTTATTGACATGGAACACGAAGGGGTGACCCTTCGGCAAATGTACTCGACGAATGAAAAACAGGAGGGGAATCGAATGGTTGGAACCGAAAAAAAGAAGGAATGAAAAATCAAAAGAATAAAAAAAAAAAAAAAAAAATGGCATGTTATTCTAATTAGGAGCGATGCCGAAATGCTGACCTAGGACAAGTTGGGCGGTTGGCAACCGAGCCATTCCTTCGTCAGGTCATTCGCCTTACGGCTGCTTGCCGAATTGGAACGACGCAGCCAAAAAATTAACAACATGACAATTTTTATTCCCGTTGCGAAAAAGATGAGAGAAAGAGAGAAGAGAAGAGTCAAGAAGCATTCATTGGTTGGCCCACTTCCTCTCATTCACTCCTTAACCTTCCTTACCTTAAAAATTTTATAAAAAAAACCACAAAAAACAAAAAAAACAAATAAAAGCATTTATTAATATAATACATGTAATATAATACACATAGACATGGATCATTTTTTAAATTAATTATTAAAAAGATAGAACAAAAAATTATACGCAATAAAATTAAAATTTATTTAATGAATTAAAGAACATTCACATGAGATAATTCACTTCAGTGATTCCCAAATTAGGTTCTAGGGAAAAACAACAGGGATTTTTTCATATTTAAAAAAAAAAATTAAATTTTATATAATATATAAAATATGAAAATTTGAATAAATTATTTTTTCACTCTACACTTTAATTTTTTTTTTTTTTTGTTTATATTTATTTAAATAATTAATAAAATAAATAAATATTTGTTTAATTTGGTTAAAAAACATTACTTCTTATCTGAAAATATTTAAAATTGTTTTAAATATCAATATTAAAATATATTTATTAAATAATTAATTTTTTTTTTATTTTTTTGCTATTGAAATCTAAGTTATGGTATTTCATTAAAGATTTATGATTATTTTTTTACTAGCTCACGATTTTTTTTTTTTTTTTTTTTGTTTATTTATATTAATCATTTACTAAATTAATAACTGAATAGAATTTATTATTCATTTTTTTTTTTACTTAATTTTTTGAATTACAAATCAACACTATTGAGATTAAGATTATTAGAATATTAATGTAAATCATTTGTTATATAAAGTAAACCCTTCTTGTTTTATATTGTCTACTTAAATAAAAATATGCAATTAAATTTATAAAGATTTTAATTTTGACATATCGCTCTAAAAAAATATTATATAAAAATAATAATATGAAAAGGTTATGTGGATTGAAGAATAAGATATCATTTTAATTGAATTTGAAGGAATATATAAATTATTTCTCTTATAAAAAAATCATTTATAAGTGAAAGTCATGCAAAACACATAGAAACGTTTTCAAGCGATAAATTTACATCTCCTTCTTTTTTCTTTTTTTTTTTAATTAAACCGCCACACTTTAATGAATTATATTGAATATTTAATAAAATTTCTTATTTTAATATATCAAATGATTTTTTTGATTTATATATCACGTCTTGATTCATTGAATATTTATTTATTGATCATAATATTTAAAACAGTTAATCATTTACAATGGGTTGTCAGTTCTACTCAAGTAGGTTAGATCCCAGCGGAAATGGTCGGACAGGAGATGCTGGAGGGTAGGCAACCGGCACTTCTCACCAGATCTTGCACCATTATATGTATTATCTATCTTTAAAGAGAATAGCATATTATCAACTTAAATAGATATTCAACCCTAGTGAGTATGCCAATAATTAGAAATATATAAATTAAATAAAATTCTTTAATACTTTAACTAATGTATTTAATAAAAAATAAAAAAATAAATTTATCCATTAAAATACTCTTATTGAGACCCCCTAATAAATTTCTTAATAACTATAAAATTTTGGAAAAAACCAACAGTTATTAAAAAAGTTTTTTTTTATAATTTAAACAAATATTGTTTAATTTTTTAACATTAAATACGCATAATTGAAGGATATAGAATAGTTTTTCTCTATCATTAACAAATATTATTAAATTAAATTATTCCTACTGTAGTATAGTTCATCTGTATGTCTATTTTTATTTATTCAAATATAATAAAATAATAATAATAATTGATAAAAAGGAAAATATAATACTATTTTTAAATTTGTTAATATTGGTATATATATTAATTTCAATAAATTATTTATTTACTGAAAAAAAAATTTAACCATTTATTTTGTATACTTGCATTATTTCTCTCAAATTTTTGGACAATTTTCCAAAATTACATATTGTAATGAATGTCAAAAATTATTAAATGATATTAAAAAATAAATTAAAAAATTATTGTAATAAATAATTGAATTTCTATAAAAATTTAAAATTACATGTAAAATTTAGTCGTCTTAAAAAACAAGCAAATAAATAATAATAATAATAATAATAAATACTTAATAAATTTAAATATAATAATAACAAATCATATGAGTCAATATTGTTATACATTAAATATTCATTTTTCTGTCTATGTAATTCGAAGAGAGAGTGTTAGAAAATAAAAAAAAAATAATCACATTACTTAATTAATATTTTACTTTAATTTTATGAATAATATTTATGAAAAACATAACATTATGATGATTAGATTTTATCTGAATCATAATTTTGTGAAAGTTTTTATGTTAAATTGACTGCTACAATATTGTCTGGCCGTTGTGGAATATCCAGTGTGTGATTGGCAATTAATTATTAATAATTTCAAATGATCAACACCTGAAAATCAATGACAAAATTGGCTGAATTTATGTTTAGTTAATATCTATTTATTTCTTTTATATATCATAAAAATATCTATAATTTAATCATAATTAAATTAAATAATTACTACAAAATGTAACTTAATTATAGATATTTCATATATAAATCTACATTATTGTTAAATAATAAATATGTTAATAAATATAAATATAATATATTATAATACAATGGATTAATAAATATATGTACTAACTTATGAAGTATTTAGCACAATATGATCGTCATTGCCAAAAATGTTTGAATGACTCATCGTGTTAAAATAAGCAGCCAAATCAACATTCGCATGCCTTCATTTATATAAATAATTCTTTTCACAGAACCATCTATATACAAACATACATATATGTATATCAATCGGTGATAATTATCCCGCCATGTGTTCACATTTTTGGCTGGCTGAATTTTATTAATCACTGTCCTTGAAAATTTTTTCAGGGTCTCGTCTGACATGCAAAAAAAAACAACCAAAAATTTATATTCGCCAACGCACACGCCACACATACAAACAAATATACTTGCATATATATATATATATATATATATATATACAGTGGCGTCGGACCGGGGGGCACGGAGGCACGGGCCCCCCCAAACATTGTGCAAAAAATAAATTTAAAAGTGATTAATTTTGTAACTGAGAACCAAAAGTAAAACAAAACATCTTTAAATTACTTATAAGTATAGTCTAAACGTTATGAATAAATAAATAATTTATTTTGTCAAAATTTTTTCCGGGGGGGAAACCCCCGGACACCCCCTGCCCCCCAACGTAATAGATTACGCTACGCCACTGTATATATCGAGGGAATATTATTTTACAATCAATCAAATTTTTCTCATCTATTTCAAATTGATAATATATATAATATTAGATATTTATTAGCCGATTAACTTTCTTGGAACCTTTTCTAATGTATAATCATCTGTCTTCGAAAAGCAACTTTATAGATTTATCTGTTGTTTGTTTTTTAGTTTATTCAGTGTTTAATGCAAAGGAATGAAAAAAAATATTCTTTTTTTTTCACTGTTTTATCAAGAAATGTTGCTGTGAAGTCAAGACTCGAACCACAAGAAGATCAAAACACATATATAAATATATAGGTACATATATATATTATATGCAAACATTCTTGGCGAATTCGCATTAGGATGAAAATATTATAATGGCTGACTGAGATGTTTTGGAAAATGAACAACGTCCTTTGACGCATTAATATCCACTGCAATAAATTAATGAATTAATTGCTAAATTTGAATTTTAGGTAAATGTATATTATTTTTTTTTTTTGTATTTTAGAGAAAATAACATTAAAAAAAACACAATTTATATGTTATTTTTTTGTTTGAATGTATTTTAGAACTGGTAAGTATGGAAATTTTTCTTGTTTTACACATTTTCTTTAATACTACTTGGACCTTATACTTATTCATTCTAAATTTATTTTATACTTAATATAGACACAATTAAACGCAATTAAAATGTTATTTTATCACATAATTTAATTCAATTAATTCATTATAAATATCTATCCTTTCATTTTTTTTATTTATAAATTAAATTTTCGGGTTATTCTAAAATTTACCAAAAATGAAAATAAAAATCTACACATTGCATATGTGGTATTTTATATATATTTTTATTATCTCGTGAGAGATAGTATTGTGTTCACGAAAATTTTCGATGTCTAGATTTTGATGTTTTTATACGTTTTAAAGGACCCTGAATCATTTTCACTAAGGTTGAGAAAAATATCTGTGTGTGTATGTGTGTGTGTATGGATGTAGACAAGATTACGCAAAAACGGTTTGAGCTAGAATCATGAAATTTGGCATTATTCAAAATTCTTAGTTTTCTATCAACTTTTGAGAAATGTAGCTCAACCGGAAGAGGGTCATTACCTAAAACGTTTTGATTTTTTTCCTCTAAAGTGACCGTAAAAATAAAGATATATGTTTGATAGTTTTTCACATGATTGAAAATTGTATAAAACTGCTATATATAGAATTTCAGCTTGATTGTATCGCTGAAAGTACCGGAATTAATTTTTTAACATTGCAAATCACGCGCCAACACGTGACGTTGTGCCATCAACAAAGAGCCTAACATGCGCTGTTTTATTAATATTATTTATTAATTTTAATTTATAATTTATAATTAATTAATTTAATTTAAATATAATATATGTTATTTAATTCAATTCAAATTGCGAGATAGTCGAGTGGAGACACTCCAGCTTGTATATATTTTTTAACTTATATATAAACATATATATATATATATCTGTCAAAATGTATAATATTATGGTTAGTTTAAAAATATACACTTTCATAAATATATATATATATATATTATTAATACGAACGTCCTTGGTGAATTACTTTCACTCGCACTTCACTAATGCCCGTTGCATATGTCCGATTATCTAAGCAAATTAGTAAGCATCTTTGCGGTTTAAGCATAGAGAGAATCTAATGTACTGAAGGATATCTGTATGCCACCGATAAGCAGATTTCCTAGTACTACTATAGAGCCGCATCTAGGAAGTTACTTTCAAATAACGGCGGTTATTGCTTACTACAAAATATTGATATAAGGGACGTTTGTACCATAAAGGGTCAATTTTAATTATTTTCATATTAGTTAGAATTTAACACAAACAAAAAAAATAAGGTAAAGAGGAAAAAACAAATGAAAATATTTTATTAAACTACAAGAGAAAGGTTAAAAATGTAGGATGTCTTTTTAACCAATTAATAGAACATACTTCTTTTAATTCTCGAAAATTTAGAGTAATAGAAACTATTACAACCATCTAAGAAATTTTAGTATTTTCTTCCTTTTTAAGATTCCAAGAATCTATTTTTTTATATTTATTTATACGGTGTGTTTGTTTATGTATGTGTGTGTAGGTGAATGTTCTAGTGATTTTAATCAAAATCGAACATTCAGTTACTCCGGTGGTCTTATTAACATTTTTTTTTCCTATTAAACAAAGTAATTTTTCTAACATAGTTAAATTCCTTTTAAATTTTTATACTTTAATTGAGATTGAAAAAGAAAATAAATTATCAACTCTCCCTTTTGAGATACAATAAACTAAATTTTTTATTTTTAAAAACATGATAATTATTAATCTATCTATCTAGCTCTGTGACTCTTCGGAACTGGAAAGTTCTTGGCCGCAGCAACCACACTTCTCCTAGTATCCCTATTCTGAGCTATAACCCTCCAATCCCTACCCTCTCCCATCTCTCTCACGTCCCTTCCTACATTATCCACCCACCTCGTCCTTGGTCTTCCAAGCGGTCGTTTCCCACTCGGTCTCTCTACCAATATATTTTTCGCCATTCTATCTTCTCCCATTCTAGCCACGAGTCCTGCGCACCCTGCCTTCTCGATTTTATAATTCTAACTATATCTGGAGATGCATAGAGGTCATGCAATTCCTCGTTATGCAGTCTCCGCCATTCCTCGGTGACCTGATCTTTCTTTTGCCCATAAATGCTGCAAAGAATCCTATTCTCAAATACTCTAAATCTACTCTCGTCACCTAAGGTCATAGACCATGCCTCACATCCATATAATGCAACTGGTAAAATAATTGTTTTATATATTTTAACTTTTATCCCCTTTGATAATAATTTTGATGTGATAAGCCCCTTTATTGCATGATAACAGGCGTTTCCCGATTGTAACCTCGCTTTAAAATCATCTCGAATATTATTATCTTTAGTTATCACAGAGCCTAAGTATTTAAATTTTCATGTGATAACTGTCTTTGGGTTGCCATTTGTGTAAATGACCATCAGAATGAAGTTATCTCATCTTTTATGTTTTCTAAAAATCCTCGTTTCATTCGACTTAACTCCCTTAAGAGCACTTTTCAAACTTTTTTTTTTTTATTTCCTTCCTAAACTAAGCAAGGGAAGCATGATTCTTTACAGGTTTACGTATTTGTTACTAAAAAGATATCTTTACTTGACTTACGCCTCAGATAGTTTAGAAAAATTTTCTTTCAAGAATTTAAAAGTCTGACCTTTTAAGTACATCCCTTTAATAAAATTGTAAATTAAATCCAGCTGAATAGGGATTGAAGAATAACATTCAAGAAAATAAAATATCATTTTAATTTTCGGACCAACCATAAAATCAAAAATATAGAAGTATTTTTTTTTTATTTTTTATTAAAAGCAAATGAAAATTAATCTTAATTTTAATGATTCAGGCTACCTGCAAATCGACAAGATAATTGATTTTTATAATTTTAACTCATAAAATATTAAATAAACATAACTTAAATGATAAACTGTTTCAATAAACTAAGCACATATTCATTTTTTTTTAAATTAACAATTTCATTTGTAATAATCGTAAAATAAATTTACTAGAAACATATTTACATTTTAGGTTAGTAAATTATTGATTTTTCTAATTCAAAATGTATTACTTTATAATTAACTCATTCCTTGTCTTCGTTTTTAATTTCAAATTTTTTTTTTCTTTTCTTTTATTTGCTGCTTCTAGTCTAATGAGTTCGATGACCGAATATCTCGTTCTTTCATTATCTAAGAATCAATAAGAAATAGGGAGTGGAAATTTATCTCAGGTTTCAAGTAATTAGTGGTCAAGGATTTATTTTACTTGTGAACTCTGTCATGTAAGGGCGAAATTCCTGCCTAGTCAGGCGTATGGATAATCTTAAAAAATTCAAGATTTTTTTTTCTTTATAAACCTGTATATTATTTGTAATAGTATTAATGTTCATAAAGTATAAATAAAAAATAGTTTTTTAAAATAAAATATTTTTTAGGTTTTACTTCAATATACAAAATATAAAATTTATTCAATTTCAATTTGTGTGTTCAACTATATTTATATTCTATTATAAATCTATGAAAGTTGATAATATTACTTATTTTCTTTGTTAATGAAAAAGCCAATAAAAATACAAAATGTCAAATAAAAAAAATTCATGGTTTTTTAACAAATTATATTAAAAAATATTCATATAAGATATCTATAATATAAAAATGAATCGCAAAATGTGTTAGTAGGGCATAACTCAATAATGCCTAAACCAATTTTGCCAATTCTTTTTTTTAAATGTTCGTTGAAGTCCAAAGATTGTTTTTACGGCGAGAAAAAATCGAATAATTTCCGGGAAAACCAACCCTAAAAAATTTTTCTTTTCTTTTTCCCCATATGTCACCATGGCAACCGATAACAACAAATTTCAAATTTGACTCTACATTTTAGTTAGAATATTTTTTTTCAGAATGCCACCGAAAAAATCAAATTTAAGTAGGTATTTAAAAAATAGTAGTCAAAGAAAAGAACGTTTATAATTAAGTCAGGTAGGGTCATCTGATTTGTTAGAATTACAAAACAAAGATAGAAAAACGTAAAATTAAAAAACGATTAATAGAGTCTCTGTCTGAGAGAGAAAATATGCTTTTTAAAGATAGGGTCTTAGATGCAGCTGGTCTCTCTAAAGAGACAGGAGTAGAGAAAGAAGAGAGGCTAAAAAATGATAGGATTTATCATACTGACAATGAAACTCGATCTTTGAAGTCTCAGTAAGAGAGAGAAAATAGGATTTTTAAAAATAGGGTCTCACATGCACCAGGTCGCTCTACTCAGATAGAAGAAGAAAAAGAAGACATGTTAAAAAAAGATAGACTTCAGGGGGTACAGGAGGCAGAGCGGTGAACTTTATATTAGATAAATATTTTTATTAAATTTCTTTTATTCGTTTATTAATAACTTCTTAATGTAAAATAACCATATTTAATGTTAATAATATTTATTTTCTTTATATTTTCATAGAATACTATGTTCCAATAAGTGATTACATCTTTCTCTCTCTCTCTCCCTTACCTTTAAAGAGAAATCACTTAGAAAAATCTAAATTTATCATTTTTCGAGTCAACGCTCACTTAATATATTAATCTTATTATTATTTATTTATTTTTCTTTGTAAATTCGGGGGATTTTTATTATTGCATGCAAACTCATTTTATCTACATTATAACTATAAATTTCAATTTATTTAGAGATTATTTCGATAAAATAGAAATATATAAATGTACATCACGATAATAGATATGATAAATTGATAAAGAAAATCAGTTAGAGTAATTAATCCAATTCATGTATTCTACCTATAAAATGAGTAAAACAAATTCAACATTCAGATATTTGGAAATTTATTTAACTACAAAATTGAAATTTATATAATTTAATATGTATTTTTTAAGAATTATGGAAAACTTTTTACCAACTTTTAAATATGTTCATATATAATATTGTACCTAATACGATTCTATGATTATATTATTTTTTGAATTTTAAAAATGTTTAATTATTATTATAAATACCTTAATTAAAAATTTATTAATCATGAAGGATCGAAAAGAGTTTTTAGATTATTTATAGAACGTCACTATTTTCAAGGTAAATTAGAAAAATCAATTTTTAATCCATATTTAAGAATTTGTTTAGACATATAATTAAAATATTTTTTCAAAGATTTATTAATCGAACCTTATCAACAAATTGAAATTGAAATTTTAATTGAATCGATATGAATTCGAGTCTTTCCTTCAATTTACTTAATTGTTTTATTAAATATGTTTTTAAATAAATTCCTTAGTGAAGAAATTAGTTAAAGGTTTTTTCTTTTGTATAATTAAAAACTAATTTAATATTAAATCAAAACAATGACAATTTCTATATTTATAATTAGTTATAGAATTTGTTTATATGATGAAGTACCTGGAATAGCTACAAATGAATTTATAAAAAGAATAGTTAAGTTTGTGAGTCCTTAAATAAATAAATTAACATTAAAATATAAATACTTTTAGAAGAAAATTGAAAAAAAAGATAGAAAAAGTAATGATGGAGGTCTGGTATAGTGGTAGATAGAGGAATATGGTTGCTCCAGTCTTGAACTTTCAAGTTCGGAAGAGCCCCGCAGAATAAAGAAATATATGTTTTAAACGAGCGCGACATGAAATAAAACAAAAGATGATTTAAGAAAATTATTATTGATCTATGAGTGTATGGAATAGTTTATTAAAAAATTGAAATTGTAAGATTTTTAAATGCAAATTAAACTAAAAAAAATAAAATTATGTAATAAGTATATCTATCAATTCTTCATATATATATATATATATATATATGTATTTAGGAATATTTTACACCTTATCTTAATTGCTGTTAGGCATTTCAATTTATAGACATCTTAATACTTGATTTGGAGGCACCAGTCTGTAAATTATTTAGCCGAAAGTCTGACACAAGATTTGATGACGATAGATCTGTCAATAAAGCAGCTCTAATGATGATAAATGATAAATTTTAAAATCGAATTAAAAACGCACAGGCGTATAATGATTTATTCAAAGAATCCAAATGAAATTAATTTGTGCCATTCCCTTTATACTCGTGTAGCTATTACTTTTGACTAAGTGACTGAAAACTTTTCAATGAATGTATTTTACTATGATATACGTAGTTTGATTAATTTGTTCGTCTCCTTTTGTTATCGTCTCAAGTCAACGTTTTAAGGCACTACACATCAAATGAATAGTATAGCGAGTACATCTTGATAAATGATTGTAAAACTTGTATTGAATTGAGTCACTTGCTTCTAGTCTAAACACATTATTTCATTCCAAGCATTTCAATACAGAAGTTTTCCTTTGATTAATTGTTGTACTTGTGTCACGTTAATATTATAAGTGACAGTGATAAAACTATACAAGATATTAGATAACTTGATTGCTAAAGATTACATCTAAAACACATTTATAATGATTGTAACATATTAATTCATATATTAATAAAATTTATCAAGGGTGCCCCACTAAGACTGGCTATTTTAAATTTTTTTTTTAAATACAGTGTTTGCGTGTTAAGTTTAAATCTTTTTATTTGAATAAAGAGGATAGACACATTGAGGTTATGTATGACAAAATATATGCTTGTTATGATAAATAAATTGGAAATTTTCGAGAAGAATCATCTTTCTCTGTTAGCAACGTCAATAAGTAGAATTGTGGCATTTGGGATGCTCAATGTCTATATTAATTCTTCAACATCCCGTTCATTCATTGTTAGTGACCATTTATCTGATATTTTTCTTCACACATAACCTCAATGTCTTACTATCAAAACATATAAACAAGTAAGTAAACACTTTTTTAACTTCAAAATACAAATATTACTTTTATTGTTAGATTAGAAAAAAAAAATATTTATATTTTTTTAAATTTTTGTTATGTTTTTGTCATAATAGATCAATTATTATAATTTAAAATAAATTTATGATTTAAAAAAAAAATTTTCTCTAAATGTATTCCAATAAAGATAGATTTTGACTATTTTTTGTTATACTATTTTGAAAAAATTCAATAATTTAATTTGAAAATTATTTTCTTAAATATATTAAATGTTGACGGAACAGAACAAAAACATATTTAATATCAATTTTTTTATCAAAAATAAATTAAATAATAAAGGATTCGTTTATTTTAATTTAAAATTAAAAATAGTGAGAATAGATAAAAATTGCAATATTTTTGATGACATAAAAAACGCAGTTAACAGGCTCCCAAAATTTATTAAAAATAAAAATAAAATTTTATTATTTTAATATTAAAATTTTTAATTGTCCTAATTAACCGGAGTAAATTGTTTTTATTTCATCAGGAGTCTTTGGTTGCCTTGTAGTCAAGATTAGTTATCCAAGTGCTCTATGCGAAAGTGCAACAAGCAAGAAAAGTATGGGTATATGGTTGATTTTAATTTTTGTTTTTACTTAAATCAACTCGATAAGTGCCCAATTCCCTCGACACTTTTTTTTAATTATTTAAATATATCAATATAATAATTATCATTAATATAAAATAAGAATAAACATTTTTAAATTTCTCCATAACATTTTGTGTGACTAAAATATTTTTCTTTCAAGAACGAATAAATCCTTTCCTTGGAAATAGATCAAATAAAATAAATATTCTTTTAGTTTGCTTTAAAGAATGAACACACACCCACACACACACACACAAGCTGGATGTTCAATTGATGGTAAATATACATGTAAATAATAATAATAACTATTTTACTAATTCATTTTTTTTTATCTCATTATTAATTCATTATAATTATTTGTTTTTCTTTACTATAAAAATAGTCTCTCTCTCTCTCTATATATATATATATATATATATATTATGATGGATTTGATTGTATTTTAAAAGTTTATCATGAAATGAAATCGTTATGTATCTATTTAATACTTAAGACAAAAATAATGAATTTATTAATTATAAATTATAAATTCTCAAATATTAATTGCAATATTTAGATATATTTATTTTTCATTTTTACGTTTTTCGAAAATAAAAATTTGCTTCAAAGATGATAAAAGTTTTATAATATTAATTTAATTTAATTGTTCAATCTATATATATAAAGGAGAGTGTTTGTATGTATGTATGTATGTATGTATGTATGTATGTATATATGTATGTATGTATGTATGTAATTTGTTTACTTTTTTGCTGTCATAGAAACAAACAAAAAAGAAATTTCCTACTTAACCGACACTTTACCGGTAATTTAGAATTATAAACATCAAAAAATAAGAAACGATTTCTATGAAATTACATCACAATATTCTTATATACCTCTATGGTAAGATAGGCTATAGATTTTATTAATATCTAATCAATAACCGCAGAATTTAATTTTTTAAAGTTTATATATAGTTCTCCGTGTTGTTCATTCAAGAGCCAGGCGGACTCATTTTACACAATGTATTTAACTCTATCATTGAGGGTTCAGGCCAAATCGATCAACATTAATTAAGATATTTTCATTATGACAGATATTAAAAAAACCGCGAATTCAATATCTCTGTTCACTAATTATTTGTTGACTTTAGTAAAACCTACGCATGACTCAATAGATCCGGATAAACTTTTTCAAATTTTGATCTTAAAATATATCTTGAAGGTAGTAAAGAAAGAGTAAGATGCGGAAATCAATTGTAAAATATTAGGTGACCCAGACGACTTAAATATAATAGGAGATTCGGCAATTGCAATTACAGATAGCGAGGAAAAATTAATCGAGGTAGGAAAAGAGATGAGGTTTGAAATTAATAATGATAAATAAATATATTTAGAAACAAACAGGAGCAGTATTAACATACAAAATGTAGAATTTGAATATGTAGAAAAATTGAATGTAATCACGAAGGATAATAATATTTGAGAAGAATTTAAATCGAAGTTGCAATCGGGAAACGCCTGTTATCATGCAGTAAAGAGGCTTATCTCATCAAAATTATTATAAAAGAGAATGAAAATTAAAATATATAAAACAATTATTTTGTCTGTTGTATTATATGAGTGTGAGACATGGTCTATGATCTTAGGAGATGAGAGTGGATTCAGAGTATTTGAGAATAGGATTCTCCCCAGCATTTATGGGCCAAAGAAAGATGAGTACATCAGGGAATGACGTACGAGAGATGGAACAGAGGCTCAGGATAAGGACACTTGGAGAAATGTGGTTGTAGCTGCCAAGAACTTTCGAGTACCGTTGAGCCACGCATGGTCTATGACCCTGGGAGATGAGAGTAGATTCAGATTATTCTTTCCAGCATTTATTGGCCAAAGAAAGATGAGGTCACCGGGGACACTTGGAGAAATGTGGTTGTAGCTGCCAAGAACTTTCGAGTAGATAGATATAACATATTCAATAATAATATATATAATTAATTTACTATTTAAATTAAAATATATTTTAAATAATCACACAATAAGAAATGAATGTTTTATGTTATACATTGTTTGAAACAAAATGGATGAAAACCTTTTACTACTTTCAACCAAATACTATGTACCATTCGGGGGTACAGGGGGCGGAGCCCCCGTCTAGATGTGAAGAGCGACGAAGGAGCTCTGAGCAGCTAGTCTATTTATAAAATATACTAATTAATATTATAATCTAATAGAAATATGTAAAATTTAATATAAGAAGTTTCAGAAATATATATAAAATATATAAATTTTAGGTTATTTTCTAGAGAAAATAAATTCAAATTTTTATTTTAAATTAAGTAATTTCCTGTTTATTTCTTAAGTCATTGAAATTTTAAAATAATCCTAAATTTACGAATTAACAATGCAAAAATTAAAATTTAATATTTGTATACAATATTTATTTAAATGTTAAGATTACTAATTAATGACTTAATGATGATTTTTTTTTCTAATCAAAGGACACTCGCAAATTTATAAATATGTCATAATATATTTCATAATAGGAAAATAAAGAGAAAATATGTCTTCCCCCCCCCCTCCACACACACACACTTCTATAGTGCACTGCTGCAAAGAGGTCGATTAATGAATAAATTCTTTATCTCTTAAATCAGTGGTCTATAGCTCTAAAAAAAAGGTAAATTTTTTTCTGACCTAGCTCTTAAACATTTAAGATTTTTCAATAAGGCCCTAAAAAAATAAGTTGAATAACTTAATTTCCAAATTTAAATGTATCTATTAATGGAATCAAAAACAGATATGTATATTATATAACATAAATATTTTTAATTTTATTTGATTTATAATATATAAGGAGGAGCTAGCTGTGACATCATGAAGGGCTGGGTGACGATAATTTAAAATTAAGAAAAAACTAATGAAGATGATTTTTCCCGAAGATAAAACCTATACAAAGTGCATGATTCGTGGAGATATGTAAAAAATCTCCTCATGTGAAATTTAGTGTGAAAATAGCCCTTCCCTTCCTATCGTCGATCGGTAATACTACCACATCCGGTTTTCGAATATACACCAAAAGTTGATCAATTCATCATACTGATGCATTAAGTAAATATACCAAATTTTATCAAAATCCGTTGAGCCCTTCAAGCTGTACACATTTTTACCGACAGACGGACAGACGGACGGACAGACATCATGTTAAAAATACTTTTTTCTGTTAAGAAAATGCATGATTCGTGCAATGGTGTGAAAACAATACCTCCCTTACTATCGTCGGTAATTAGATAAATTAAACAAAATTTAAAGAAAAGACAAATTAACAATAGTAATAAATAAATAAATAATCAATTTAATGTATTTAAACTGTCCCTTCTAAAAATGAAACATTTATTGAAAAATATACAAGTAAATTTAATTTTTTTTTAATTAAAAAATAGTTTATTTTTTTAAAAGATATAAGTTTTCAATTTGCGTTTTTTCTATTCTCTTCTTCCTTAAAATTTTCTTAATTGAAAATTCATTAAATAAAATTAAATAAAATTTAAAAAAAAATAAATAAATAAATAAACTTGACAAGAAAAAAATATATTATTTGATTAATAAATTGAATTAAATGTTTATGAATGCGTAGATTCAAAGGATTCTTTAAACAAAGTCAATTAAGGCATCCTAATTAATTCTAATTCTGTTATTTATTTAAATCAATGAACAATATATATTTATCTAATTGAAAAAGAATTCAGCTGTCAGTAATTTTAAATTTAATTCATAATATTTATTATCAACTACATATTATTATTTATTTATTTAATAAATAGTATGTAGACATATGAGATACATAGGATATTAATTTATAGCAAAATGATTTGAAACAAGCTGAAATATTCTATGAAAATAACGGATTATATGAATTTCTGTCAAAAAGGAGATCAACTGAAATGATTGAGCTCAGATTTTATGAGAAGCGGAAACAAATATTTAGGAATTTATTTTTCTGGAATAAAACAAGATTAATTAATTTAATAGCAACTAAAATTATAAAAAAAATTTATTTAACTATTTGTGCAATAAATAATTTATATATTTTATGGAAATATTCAGTAATTACTAACAAACGTATTTATTAAAATTATTAAAAATATCATCACATAATAAATTTCAATTTAAGATCCATTACTGATAAATAAATACTTGTTCTTGATGACTCATTATTTTCAGGTGTATTTGAAATTTTATTTTATACCTAAAGTCAATTTTATATAATATAATAAAAATATATTTATAATTATATACAAATATCCTGTATTCAAAAATCATAAATTATTTTTTCAATTTTTTAATTGAATTCAATTCAATTCAACTATTTTCTAAATTTTATTGATTTTTATATAAAATACCTAACCTTCTAATTTTACATATAACAAGGCAATTATTTGGAATACAATTAAAAGAAAAAAAAATTACAAAAATTATTACCCGAAGAAAAGTCTCATCAGGATTTAAATGTGTTTATTAACATTTGAACACAAATGGTAATAAATTCGTTAAATTTCTTAACTTTTTTTCCTTCTTTAAACAAATTCGTTGAAATACATAAAAATTCCGTTCTCTTTAATGACTGGTCTAAATTATAATAATAATAATAATAATAATAATAACAATAATCATAAAAAATAAATGCAGATTCTATCTTTTTTATTTTAATTGTGTGCAAATAATTTCATGTCTACTCCTCATAAAAGTATATTATTTTAAATATTATTATAAATCCTGCGAAGTGACTGTGATTGCTTGATTTCAAATGCGACTCAAAAAAAAAGACTGATTCATTGATAACGACAGCTCTCACATTAAAGTCAAAGAAATAACTAACCAAACGCATCCTAGACTTTGTTTGGAACTATTTTTTTTTATCATTATAAAAACTTAATGAATTTATTTATTTATTTTTTGGATTTCTATGAATTCATCTAAATTCTAATTGAAATTTAATTTGTGTGAATTAAATTAAATGCAGAATTGCCTTTATGTTTATATTTTTAAAATATCAAAATTAATATTATATATAAATTATATTCTTTTATTTAAACGATTTGACATAAAAAAAGTTACAATTTGATTAATAATAATTGGATGGATATCAAAATGACTTACAAACTTTGAATTCAATTGATTTATGTTTATGAGATTAGTCTACATTAATTTTTTTTTTAATGAAATTTCTTAAAATAAATAAATAAATAATAAATTTTGGTTTATATATGTAGTTATATATAAATAAATCGCTAAATCTATATATTTAATACGTCAGTCTAAAATACAAGGAGTAAGGTAACCAAATTTTTCTGAGGTGAAGGGTACCTCAAATGAGATGAAAAATAAATTAGAATCTTGGATAACTCCTGAGCTGAGCTGCGCGTGTTCCATTTTCCAGAAATGTTGCAAAATATATATATTTTAAATAAGAACACAAAAAGAAATGAATGTTTTATGTAATATACTGATTGAAACAAAATGGATGAAAACCTTTTACTACTCTTAATCAAATACTATGTACCACTCGGAGGTACAGGGGCGGAGCCCCCGTCTAGGTGTGGAGAGCGCCGAAGGCGCTCGGAGCAGCTAGTATTATTATATAACATTTTATAAATAAGTTTTTATAAATTTCATATTTTTTGTTTATATATATCTTTATCAGTTTTCTATTTAAAATTACAGCATCTGCAACATTTTATAAAATCAATTATTTTTAATATATTAATAATAATATATCAGAAACTCTCTTTAACTCTTTAATTCTCTTTAATTCTTTTCTCTTAGAAATGAGATTAAACAAGAATGGTATGGTAATGTTTATGGACAGGATAAATTTATGTATATAATTAATTTCATCTAAATGCAAAGGTTGATTAAAATTGGCACATATTCAATTAATAAATAACCTTTTAAAAAAGGTAATTAGGTAAACTCATTTTCGCGAATTTGGATAATACTTTACCAGTGGGTTCCTTTTGCAATTCCAAATAAACTTTTCTTATGAAATTGTTTTGGGCCTCTTCTTGTTAACGAGATAAGAATTATTAATTAATTAATTTGCATATAAATCCATTGATATTCTATTTAGCTAGCATGTTTTATCTGCTTGACTACCAGAGGGTGTACTAATTTTATGTTTTTCTAAGTTCGGTTTGGATTTATGAAACCGAACTTATAAAAAATTAGTGAATAAGAGAATAATTAGTGAATTAGTTAATAAAACATTACTTAATGGCACATTTTGACGTTCATAACTAATCTGTCAAAGTTAAAAAATCTTTATTTTAATAATTTTTATCTCGAAAACTATAAGATGCCGGGAAAAATTTCATAAGAAAAGTTTATTTGGAATTGCAAAAGGTACCCACTGGTAAAGTATTATCCAAATCCACGCGAAAATGAGTTTACCTGAATAATTAACTTAAAAAAATTAAAAGTGGACAAAAAACCAAATCGTCTAAAATAAATTTACTAAATATTAGAAAATTGTAAAAATTAAATTAGTTAAACAAACGATTAAAATATATTTTTTTCGTTTTTTTGAAATATTTATTTAATTTTTATAATAAATTGATTTAATTTAAATTTTATATTATTCATCAATTTCTAGGAACATATTTCTATTAGTTTTCCTATAAATTAGCTTTTCAACTGTCTTCTCTCAATCTCTCAAAGGTGTTCAGTGCTTCTTAGCTCTTTTCTTATTCAACTCTATTTAAAGATGCACTGTGGTTAGTTAATTCTTTTAATTCATTTTTTGTTAACTAGGCATTCATTAATTATTAATACAACCATTTTCGGTTGAGAAAAATTTTATTATTAAATACACTAAATCTAATCTTGTATTAAATTTTCAATTTATTTCTATGTAGGGCAAAGGCATCAGTGTGTGACAGTAAACCATGTATGACAATTTGTTTAAAATTCCTACAATATAAGGCTCTAATATATTTTTGGCATGTTGTTTGACATAAAAATAAGAAAAAGACATCTGCCAACTGTAATGGCCGACTAACCATCAAGATAATTGAAAACTTTTAAGTATAAGAAAATAAAAACCGAAAACTGGTAAGTTTATTAGGAATTGTTATCAATTTACAAAGGTGCATTCGAATTTTATCAGTTAACATCTTTTTTATTTTTCACTTGATACGTTTGAAATTTGCAAATATGTATAGGTTATTCTTTTAATTATGCTCCAATATTTTGTTTGTCTCTCATTTTGAGAAGAAAAGTAATTTATTTTCCTTGTCATTTACTGAAATGCAAAAACTGAAAAACTCCAGTGTTTGAGAGTACCAATTATATGTTTAAAAAAATTATTTTAGAATTTTAGAATTTGTAGGTAATGCAACGACACATTTCCCTAAGACAAAGGGTTATAAACTGGTGACCAATGGAAATTTATTTTTCTTAACTTTTGTTTTTATAAAATGAAGCATTCAAATGAAGAAATATATTTTCTATCCCATCAAAAAATGGGCATTCTTGGAAAAAATTCGCTAGAATTGGAAATAGGAGTGTCGGTGACTTCGATGGCACCAGCCGACTGTGAAAATAACCTGAATCCAAAGATTTGCAGTTCTCTTTTCGGTGTGACACTGTTTCCGACCCTTATCAGAGGAGTAACAGATGGCAACTTTTCAGTGTTAAAATGTTCAAAATATTTTCTTTCATTAAAAGTTTCTATTTTGGATAGTTTTTGATCATTAGAGATGCACTGTCAAAGACTGGAACTTTAAGTCTCAATCACTGGAAAAATCTGTCCATAACTGGGTAATTGCTAATTTTTTTTATTTTTTCTATAATAAAAAGCCTTCTTGAACCTAAGACTAATTTTTCAGCAGGACATAAAGCAGTTTGGAATGAGCAATCCGTCAGAATTCGAAGTTCAAATTTTTTAAAAAGTTATGCGTGTCATAATACACTGGTGCCTTTGCCCTATTAAAGTAAAAATTGAAAAAAAATTATTTTGATTTTTTTTTTTTTTTAAAAAAACAGATTATATTTTATTATATCAAATTAAAAACTTCATTATGAGAAAATCATTTTTATGTTTAAATAATTAAATAAACGGTTGTATCATAAAATGATCTCACGGATGTTTGTTGTTATGAATGACTTTGGTCCATTGCGGGATATTGGCTTAACAACAAATCGATTCCCTCTCCTATTTACACTCCCACGAGATTAAACTTTCAAAGAAGGGTAGTGTGACTCGTACAACAACTTAATCCTATCGGATTTTCACTGGGATTTTCAACACTCTAACTAATTTAACTATTATTCTTATTTCTTACCATCAATTTCCAATCACTTCCTTTATACTAACGAATCATAAATGGTAATAACACTCATAAAACCAATCTTTTTTTTGTATGAAATTAGGCGCAGAGAAAAAGAACGTCAATTTTTTGATGAAACCTGATTTTTAATGGAAATTTAATTTTGAATTGTAAGTGAAGAAAAAAATCATAAAGAGGTTAATGACCAGCTTCTCTTAATACGGAAAAAATATCGGATCAATGGCCTTTCATCTGTCCCACTCGAATAACAAATATTTTCTATAGGAACTCGCAAAAAAGAGTTATTAATAAAAGAATAGGTTTTTTTTTATCCATGAGGAATATAAACAATGATAGACGTGAAAAAATACAATCGAATTTAGAACATTAATTTATTTATTATTAAATTTATCTTTATGAGCGTTAATATTGTATAAGTAACTGATTTGTTTTTTTGTTTTACTTTTCTAAAGTATCCATTATACTTTTTAATGTTTTCATCAATTTTTATAAAGAAATTATAATGAAGGTCATCCTGTGTTATTTTTTCAATCAATTCATGTGTATTTTTTTTATAAATATAGAGGACTAGAAGGGATCAATAATAATAATTTTGTTTTTGAGCTGAATAACTATTATTATTTACTATCAATTTTTATAAATAATAAAATTTATATGTACTTACTAATAATTATTTGTCATAAATATTTTTTTTAAAAAAAACAAGAATTCTATTCTACAATTTTTGTTATTATTAGTTATTTCAAACTTGTGGAAATTTAAGAATTTTTTGAGAAGGAAATAAAGTTATTAGGGTACAGTTGTCGATGAGGATTCACCAATAACTACGATACTTATTATAATATATCATTTTCTAATATTATAATATCGATTAGTAATTTCATTTTAAATGAGGGAAATAAATAATATATATATATATATATATTGTCGTGTATAGGAGGAAAAAAGTAAGGTATTTTATTAGAAAAAAATGGGTTAAAATTAGTTTAATTAATTTGTAGCACTCTGGATAGAATTTAGAATAAAAAAAGGTTATTGAATCCGCGAAGGTTGATATGGGAAATGATAAAATTGAATAGGTTCAGATAAAAAAAAGGCATAAATAAAATTATAATTAAAAATTATTTATTTAATAAAAATAGAAGAATTAATATGATACAATAGATAATAATGAAATTAATATGAAATTGAATAAATTTAAATGGTACCTTTAGAAATATATATTTAAATTAAATGAAATTTAATTTATATTTAGCAATTGCAAATTTTATTAATTACCAAAGGGTCGACCTCTTTTGATATATATTGTGTATAGAAGGAATGGAGCATTCATTGGAGACTTGAGTCTTGAGTGTCGTCCTGAGGATTTTTCTGGAACATCTCCTGGGCCGCGATATTTCTCAAAAAGGGGTTCGCCGGGATGTCCACTCCTTTCAGGGAAATGTTGTCTCCTCCTCCAATTCCTGATCAAGACTGACTAAAAATATGTCGAAGCCAATCATCCCCTCCAATCGATTTGGCAAAATTGTCCACTCCTCACTCTCTTGGGTAACGAAGAGGTATTTCATCTGGGTATTTCCCTGTTTTTTTTTAAAACAATAATTCTAGAAAGTTTTCTTTTATATACTCTGCCATGTGCTCAAACAAATAACTTTCTATATTTCCATAATATATATAAAAATGCTATTTTTATGCTTATATATTACAATATATATATATTTGATATTAAAAAATGACATAAGTTCTGAATAGAAAAGTGAATTTTTAATTTTTTTAAGTTTTGATTAATATTTCTATCAAAACACAAAAAGAAATGTAAACAAAAAGTAAAATTCTATCTAAACTTAATTTTTATTATTTTAATTTATTTCAGTGGTTCCCAAACTTTTTGGCCAAGCGCCCCCATTCCAGAAAAAAATTTACTCAGTGCCCTTTTGGAAATTAACTTTTTTTAATTTTAATAACAATTAAACAGAAAGATAATTTGCAAAATATTATAAATAAAGGTGTACATTAGAAAAATTGAATTTATGTATCTACATTTATTGACCTCAGGATAGAAAAAGTAATATACAAGTAATGCACCTGTGGCCATCACCACCCCCTGGATCGCTCCAGCGCCCACTTTGGGAATCACTAATTTATTTGTAACTTTAATAAAAACATGAATAATAAAAAAACTTTTGCTGACTTTTAGACATAGATTAAAATTTTTAATAATAAATGTTATTTAATATTTTTATTTTCATTTTTAAATTAATTATTTTTCAATTTTTACTTATATGAATAATTTGATTAGATTTTAAATTGTATGTTGTGAGTTAATCTATTAGTAATATTTTATGGTTTGTTTTTCAAATAAAGTATTCGTAATGACATCATCAATGTAACCATTTAATTAAACTTTAGAATTTATTCAATGTATTTTTCTATCAATAAGAAAAATAAGAATGAATCAACATTTAAATAAATAAATTAAATGAATTTTTATTCAAAAAGTGCTAAAAAAAATAATACTTTAGTCCTTGAATAACTATTATATAAATTTAAAATTAATTAGTAGAGTAATAGAGAGTAGAGAAAATTAAAAAAAAAATAAATTAAAATTTCCCCACAATTTATGTCTTAAAGGTACCAGATATAATTAATCAAAATAAATAAATTATAATATTATCATAGGTAAAATTTACTGCATTTAGTCTTGTAATATTTAGTTTGTGATTCATTCAGCAAATTAAGATAATTTTCTAATTTTGTGATAAATTATCTCATCACTTCATATATCAACTCAAATTGTTGATTTAGAATATATCAAGATAGGAAGTATATTTTGCATTTGATTTAAATAAATAATTATTCTATTGTGTAATAAAATTAAATTAATAAATAATTTTTTTTTTAATTATTTACCATATTACTTCTACAGAAAATGATACATAATCTATGCGCACGGCAGTGCGCCGGCCAAGTTCCAGCAAGCCGCGCGCATGCGTAAGTATATTTACACGAATGGTTTGGAGTCACTTTTGACCCCCCTGTATCTCAGTGCCTATTGTAAGTACAGAGATAAAATTTTATCTACGTAGTCATATACTAGAACTAAAGCAGTATGCCAAATTTCATAGTTATAGCTTCAGTAGATCCTGAAATATGACCCTGTGAAAATAGCTTATTTTGGAACTGATTCACTGATTGGTCAACAAAATTCTTAGGGTATTTCCAATTGTCCTAGCGCTATGAAATTTGGCATACAGGTCGTGTGTTATAAGTAGGTTAACAAAAAATTATGAAATTTAAGAAATCGGTCAAGCTTGAGTTGTTATAATCGAATATCAATGCGATTTTAACGAATTCAAACGAATTCATTGGTTTTGTCAGAAACTAATCAAGCTAGGACTTCGAAATTTGGTACACCGATATTATTCACAGTTTGTAGATTTCCTTTAAAATTTCGTCAAAATCGGTTAACCGGAAGTGGTACTTTACCTACACTGGTTGCGTTTACCTTTCAAGTAAAGTACCAGTTTGCTTCGAGATATTTGCTTCATATTTTGTATATAGATTTAAAAATATGAAAAAAATTCAGATACCAAATTTCATCATGATCTGACTACCGGAAGTGACATTTTACCTATACAAGTAGCGTTAGGTGTAAATTATAAATATATATAATAGTGTTAAACCATTTTACTTTATAATTTAAATTAATTAGTTTGTTTATTTTTATTGTTATAACTTAACAGTTTCTATATAATATTCAATTAATATTAATAGTTCTAATTATTTATTATTCAATACAAGTTGGAAATTCAGAACTATAAAATAAAAGAACAAATAAAATTATTATATTTAATATATAAACAAATATAATTTTAATTTAAAAAAATATGCAATTTTTTTAAACACAAAATTACTTCAAAGGCTAAGAATGGACGCGGGCGCGGCACAAAAAGGAAAAAATAGGAAGCTTTCTTAAAAAAAATTATTGAAATCTAATCAAAAACATACCTGTTAAAAAGGGGGCCAAGTTCCTATGGGCTATTTGTTTGCCTAAAAAAGGGTTCAAATCCATCCCAATGCCAAGTTTAGATGCACTTCAAAATCATTCATAATCATTTTTATCAACAGCCTGATCCACTGGTAAACATTTTGCATTCCAAAGAATCGCCACCACACCCAGTCCTCCGCCTCCTGCATCCAGGCACGCCACTTTATTCACGTCAACGGTCCATCTGGCCGAAATTCACTTTACAATACACCCAACTTAAAATATGGTATAGTTGTTAAAATACGTAGGTACATGGTTTAAAATATCTAAAATTATAATACTTAGAAATTTGAACTTGGCAGGTTTTCGTGCTGTACGTAACACTAGATTAATTGTATATAATTATACTTATTATTTAAATATATAAATTAACCTGCTAATTCTAAGTATTAAAAAATTGTAGATATTTTAAACCAAGTACCTACGTATTTTAACAACTAAACCATATTTTAAGTTGGGTATATGGTAAAGTGAATTTCGGCCAGATGAACCGTTGACGTGAATAAAGTGGCGTGTAGTGTGCCTGGATGCAGGAGGCGGAGGACTTGGTGTGGGACTGAGTGTTTTGTACAGCACGAAAACCTGCCAAGTTCAAATTTCTAAGTATTATAATTTTAGATATTTTAAACCATGTACCTACGTATTTTAACAACTATACCATATTTTAAGTTGGGTGTATTGTAAAGTGAATTTCGGCCAGATGGACCGTTGACGTGAATAAAGTGGCGTGCCTGGATGCAGGAGGCGGAGGACTGGGTGTGGTGGCGATTCTTTGGAATGCAAAATGTTTACCAGTGGATCAGGCTGTTGATAAAAATGATTATGAATGATTTTGAAGTGCATCTAAACTTGGCATTGGGATGGATTTGAACCCTTTTTTAGGCAAACAAATAGCCCATAGGAACTTGGCCCCCTTTTTAACAGGTATGTTTTTGATTAGATTCATTTTACAATAACAACATTAAAATTTAATTATAATTTATTTATGAATCAAAATGATTAATGTTCAGATTCTTTTAATTGAAATTATTCTAATATCAAATTTATTATAATAACTTATAGTTTAGAAATTTTAATAAGTAGTCGAAATGTTGAAAATCCATGTTCTTATAAATAATGAATATATGATATTTTTTGAAATTGAAACGTTAAATTTTTATAGCCTGGGTAACTATTCTGTAAGTTATTGCAGAAGCTTTGCACCCTAAAGAATAGAATCCCATAATTGAACTTGCCATAATTTTGTTTTTACCGACCGACGGTAGTAAGGGAGGTATTGTTTTCACACCAAATTTCACATGAGGAGATTTTTTTACATATCTCCACAAATCATGCACTTTGTATTACTTTTATCCTCGGGAAAATCATCTTCATTAGTTTTTTCTTAATTTAAAATTATATGACGTCACCCAGTCCATCATGACGTCACAATCAGCTCCTACTTATATATTATAAATAAAATAAAATTAAAAATATTTTTTATATCTATATCTGTTTTTTATTGCATTAATAGATACATTTAAATTATTTGAAATTGTTTCTGTAGCTGGAAATTAATTTATTTCAAACCATCATTCCTACACTTATGCAAAATTTTAATGTGAAACTTTTTATTAATTACTTATTAATCTTATTAATTAAATCAATATTTCAATATTTATCACTAGAGTGAACTCTTTTTAAAAATGCCTTGTTATTTTTAAAAATTACCAGCGTTGTGAGAACGCTTTTTATTCTTCAAGTTATCTATTTCTTTATTTAAAAACACATTCTGCAATCTTTATCAATTGACCAGGACAAAATGACAAACTAGTTGTCAAAATGGGATGTCTGGGTAGCCTACCCATAATATAAAAATAATTTAAATTTATTTTTATAAATTATATTAATATGAATGAATTCAAGAAGGAAGCGAAGTGACCCTCCCTCCTTTGGCCTCGTTATTCTATTTGAATAAATTTAAGTAGAAAAACATCTTCAATATTAAAAGAAAAATATATGAGCATGAATTAATCTTTTAGATCAAAAAGTTGAAATTTTTGTATTTAAAAAAATTTTAAGATATTAAATTAATTAAATTTGACATACTAAATAGAATTGATTTGAATTGAGATAAGCTGTAACTCAAAAGGAAGATATAATTTTAAGAAAATGAAGACAAAAATTAAAAAAATAATTTGAATAAAAAAACAATTTCATTAGTTTAAATAAATAATTTTTTTTTTTTTTCATTTTGTGTTTCAGAGTTTTGAAGAGATTACATGTGCTTGCAGTAGACCAGACACAATGGAATCGGTCCTGCTTGACTGTGCCCCACTGATGAGAAGATTTTTTTTTTATGGTGGGAGCAAAATTGAATTAAGAACAATTTACGTTTGATGATGATTGATGGCAATAATATGGTCCTTGCCATTCAATGGTGAGTCTCTGGAAGGCCAACAAAATTGTTAATATATATTTTTATATATTAATAAATATTACTCTCATATTAATTGTATTATTTTTATACGATATTAAAATTTTAAATTCTTAATTTATTGTTAAATATAAACTTTAGGTAGTATAAAAATCTAAATAAACTTAAATTGAATATACTTAATATATTATTAGCTTCAAAATAAAAAAAAATAAGCCATTAAATTTATTTCTATAAATATATATATATAAATATTTCTTCTTTCATTGGCAAATATTACGACTTAATTTTTATATCCACAATTTCTTTATGCTAATATAATAAAATTTTTCATAAATTATATTATAATTAAAACGAGTTATACTAGCATTGAAATATTGGATATATAACCGCGAAATTTATTTAAATCGAGCATTAAAAAATTTCTATGTAAATAATTATTCAAATATTAATTTTTTTATTTTATTTTATTTTTTTTTATTGTTTTTTATTTATATAAGAATAATTTAATCTCATTATTATTTTGTTATATGGTAATATTATTAAGTGAAATACGTTATAATTCGTTAATTATTTTCTGGTGTATAAACAATGTTGAAGAATATTTTTGCATGAAATAATAATTATCAAATAATAATAATAATAATAATAACAATTCAAATTATTCTGTTTTTTGTCATTATAATATAATCTTAATGTAAATTGCATTCAATGGTTATTATTTATATTTCCTGTCTTCATAAATTAATCCTTGGAAACATATTGAAAGTAGTAAGTCTTGTAGTTTTTCTAAATATACCTATGAATCGCGATTGATTTGATTTTATTAGCCAATTTATTTCATTTGAAGAATTATTTAACTTTTAATTAAATTGTGTGCAACTTTCAATATAATAAATTAGAAATAATTCTTTTTAAATCAATTTATAATATATATTAAAAATTCTAATTTTGGAGAAAAATTTGTTAGAGTAATTAAAACATTAAACATTAATCAAAAAATAAAATAAAAAAATTATTAAAGAATATCCAAATAATAATATTGCAATGATTCAAGTGGTTTTTTAATAGGACTTTTGAAAGATATTCTAATTATTTTTATTCTTAAATAAGAATTTAATCTGAAATAGGGTGAATTTTTTTGAAAACTTATTTAATAAATATAGTAATTAATAATTAGTTAAATAAGTTGCCCTGTGGTTAGGGATAGAACCGTACGACGGTTTGAAATAAATTAATTTCCAGCTACAGAAACAATTTCAAATAATTTTAATATATTTATTAATGTAATAAAAAACAGATATGGATATAACATAAATATTTTTAATTTCATTTTATTTATAATATATAGGTAAGACCAGGCTGTGACGTCATATAATTTTAAATTAAGAAAAAACTAATAAAGATGATTTTTCTCGAGGATAAAACCAATACAAAGTGCATGATTCGTGGTGATATGTAAAAAATCTCCTTATGTGGAATTTGGTGTGAAAATAACTCTTCCCTTCCTATTGACGATCGCTAATACTACCACTTCCGGTTTCCGGATTTTCACCAAAAGTTGATCAATTCATCATACTGATGCATTAAGTAAATATACCAAATTTCATCAAAATCCGTTGAGCCGTTCATCTACACGGACGGACGGACGGACCTTAATATCGTCGGTCGGTAAAAATTCAATATTTTATATTAATCTAAATTTTTATCATAGAAAAACAAATTGAAATAATCTGTAAAATTAATGAATCAAAAAATGTATATTATTAGTTATTTATTTAATTAAGTTTTAAAATTTAAATTCTGTTCTAGATTCTTTATTTAGAAATGAAGAATTGATTTTCACCTGAATTTAGTACTTAATGTAAATCAGATTAAAACGGTTTTCATCAAATGAGATTAACTATAAATAGGAAATATCAATAATTGGAATATGTAATTAAAGGTATTAAGGTATTAAAATCTGACAAGGAGTTGGAGAGAGGTTCCCAAACTTCCAAGTAACTGATAATATGTGTCCCAAGCGCTAAGGGAAAAGAGAGACAGAGAGAGAGAGAGAGAGAGAGAAAGAGAAGTGTTATATACCTTTCTCAATTTTCTATGTTGAACTAATTTACAAATATTAGTTTTTACATTTATTCCAAATTTTCTAAGGAATATTCCAACCAAAAAAAAAAAGAAAAATAACCAGAATTAAAAATCTTTCTCCGAAATTTTTAAAAGTCAATTTTTCTAAAATTTGTGTAAATTGTTAAATATTTATAACGGACATCCAAACATTGATTCAGCCATTTAAATTTAGGATGATGTTTGATGAATTTTTAGGTAAGTAAATATGACATTATCTAAATATTATCGGTATATTTATGAAACAAATTAAAAACCTTTTAAGTTTTCCTGAAAAAAAAAAGCAAAATGTGCAGCATCGTACACGTGGCGGAAGTGAAACTTCTTACAATCTAGAGAATAAGATAAATTTTAGTTGAGAGTGTGAGTGAGAGAGAAATAGAGAAAAATAAAGGGATCATTTCGAAAGACATATAACAGTATAAAATTTTCGTAACAAATATTCGCTTTATTATTATTATTATCTACTCTATCATCATATCTACATTGCCTGTACTATTGTCGGTTGGTGCTTCAATTGGTAATACTGATATTAATGGCTTGTGATAACTAAAATAAGATATATATGTTCGTGATTCGATATTTTCTATATAACGTGTAAAAACAGCATCTATTGTAGTTCCAGATTTTGTTATTGATTCCTTGGGATCGTTATTTATAAGCAGACCAAATGTTTCTCGAAGAAAGTTGATCAACGGCAACGAATCATCAGATCCAAAATTTACATTAAAATCTCCCCCGAGAATTAGAGGGATTTTATCTTCGCCTCGTTCAAGTGCATTAGCACCTGTGTGGCTATAAACCAGTAGTGAAAGGTGTATGAAATAAATAATATCGTCTAAATTTTGGTCGTTATTTTTTTTCGGCATAGTGAAATCTGTGGAGTAGAGAAAAGCAGTTTTAAATGCAATAATAATTTTAAATTGATTTAGTAGTGTTAAAGTAATGTTGAGATTCGGATAAATAACGTGAATGGTCATCGACGCACATAACTGTATGTGTTGGCGTGTGAATCGCCGACCATGTTCACACACACAATTACATGCGTCGGTATGCGTGCACGCTGTATATTTGACTTGAGAATTTTAATTATTTCACGATATATATCTTATCTTATTATGCTAGCTAAAATTGTATATATCTATCTATTTATCTATAACCATTGGTTCTCAAAAACCGCTCTAACGATTTTTTTCAAATTCACACTAGATATAGTATTTATAAAGAAAAATTGAGTTTTATTGATTACATCTCTTGAAACTTACAGCTTCATTATTAATTTCTTAATTGAAAATTATATATGGGTGACGTAAATGGCATCCATTTTGAAATTTTACTCCCGCCTTTTTTTAATTTTGTATTAATATTTTTTTTATATTTAAAATATTTTAAAATTTATAATTTAATTTCGAAATAAAATTAAAAATATTTATTTTTAATAAAATATATATATATATTTATTAATCCCGCTTTTTTTTTAAATGATATTGTATTAACATTTTTTTATATTTAAAATATTTTAAAATTCATTATTTAATTTCGAAATTTTATATTTAAAATATTTTAAAATTTATTATTTAATTTCGAAATAAAATTAAAAATATTTATTTTTAATAAAATATATATATATATTTATTAATCCCGCTTTTTTTTAAATGATATTGTATTAACATTTTTTTATATTTAAAATATTTTAAAATTCATTATTTAATTTCGAAATAAAATTAAAAATATTTATTTTTAATAAAATATATATATATTTATTAATCTCTCTCAAAAAAAAACAACAAAACAAATAAATGTCTTTGAAAGATGGTAAAAATATCTTTGTAATTATCAAAATATCATAGACCAGCAGTAAGAACAATTGTTTTTACTCCCCGAGTTCGAAGGATCGAAACTCGCCGCGTGCATTTTTTTTTTATCTATTTTCGTGATTTATTTATTCATTGTTCTTTTATTAATTAAGTTTTAGATAGTTTTATAATTTTTAATATTTTTTCAATAAAATATTATTTAATACATTTAATAATTGTAATAAATAATTAAAGAATTGTATATCAATATTTTTTAAAGGGTAGAGCGAGCTCGGTGTCTCAGGTATTAATATTACCAGCCAAATCCAATAATAATGAATCATTTTTTACTATCTCGCCAGAGATAGTATTGCGATCACGAAAATTTTCGATGTTGAGATTTTGATGTTTTTATACTTTTTGAAGGTTCCTGAATCATTTTCACTAAGGTTGAGAAAAATGTCTGTGTGTGTGTGTCTGTGTGTGTGTGTGTGTGTGTGTGTGTGTGTGTGTGTGTGTATGTAGGCAAGATTACGCAAAAACGGTTTGAGCTAGAATGATGAAATTTGGTACATGGACATTATTCAAAATTCATAGTTTTCTATCAACTTTTGAGAAATGTAGCTCAACCGGAAGAGGGTCATTACCTACAACGTTTTGATTTTTTTTCCTCTAAAGTGACCGTAAAAATAAAGATATATGTTTGATAATTTTTCACATGATTAATAATTGTATAAAACTGCTATATATAGAATTTCAGCTTGATTGATTAGCTGAAATTACCAGAATTAATTTTTTAACACTGCAAATCTCACGCGCCAACACGTGACGTGGTGCCATCAACAAAAAGCCAAACATGCGCTGGTTTAATATTTATTATTTATTATTTATAATTTATAATTAATTAAATTTAATAATAATTTTTAAATAATATAAATAATATTTAATTATAATCTAATCAAAGAAAATA
The DNA here is from genome assembly GCA_963082975.1 of Labia minor. Lineage (NCBI taxonomy): Eukaryota > Metazoa > Arthropoda > Insecta > Dermaptera > Spongiphoridae > Labia > Labia minor. The sequence goes on from OY720344.1 coordinate 101,967,371, forward strand.
AAAGTTTGAATCTATTTGATAGTTGATCTTTTTACATATAATTAATCTCAAATTAAATATTTTTTAATATTAAAAAAAAATAACAAATTTCATATATATATTTATTTTTATAAATGTTTAGGCAAATTTTGAAATTAATATATATTTAAATTCAAATTGTATTTAATTGCGATATCTACTGGACAAGGTGGAGATCTCGCCCTCTTTTGATAAGTCATACTAATTTTTATTCTTTGACCCAGTAGAAGCTGAGAAATATTATTCCGCGTCAACGTACTACCGCGCATGCGCGCCGTGGACTTTGGACCTAGCGAGAGCGTAGTAGAACGAAAGACAGCACAAAACGAAGAGGCAGATAGCCTCTTTCTCAAAGACGAAAGACCGGACAAAAGAAAGACCCAGATAGCCTCTCTCTCAAAAACGAAACACCGCACAAAAGAGAGTCGGAGATAGAGGCTATCTCATTCTCACTCGTTATATCTATATCTTTTTTCTCTCTTGCGTTTCGTAACGCGTTACGAAATTTCAATTTTTCAATTCACTCTCCATTCTCAACCAAATGTCAGGACGCCGCTAAAGAAGTTTCACTTCAAAAATCCATTTTTTTATAAAGAAAAATTGAAAATGACAGATCAGACTATATTTTTGGGAATGAAAATTTTTATAAAAAAATTTTATTATTATTTATTTTATGTAAGTATTACTCAAGGACAATTAATTGTACCGTTAATTTATGCAACCAAGTCTTGTTATAGTAAAATAAAACTGTTGCATATTTCAATGTGTTTATTTATACATAAATTACAAATACTACAGTCTCCGCACTATTACTTTTTTTTTATACAGCTTTCTATATATCATGTCTTTTTAAATCAAGGCTGACTATCCTTCGGTGTAGTATAACGCTAATATCTATCCTGCCTAATTATTTTTTTCTATAATATATATTTTATTTTTTAAATAATCCAGGAAAATACTATGTTTATATTTTTATTAATTTAAATCAATATAAATTCTAATAACAAATAAATTTTAAATTAATTAATCATGAAAACTATAAATTTTTGAATTTTTTTTTTTTGTAAGTTATGGTAAGTCCCAGAAAAACCATATCATCTGATATGGAAAAAGATTGACTACCCTTGATTTAAATAGCTTTGTAGACCACAAAGAAGATTTTAATATCTTTAAATTATTTATATTGATTTAAAGAAAATTGTATAATTAATGTATGTCAAATTAAAGATTAAGTTGAGGTTATAAAATTAAAGAAAGGTTTTTTTTTTGGATAAAAAAAAATGTTAAATGTAAAAGATAATTTGAAAGACAGAGAAATAAAATGATTATTTTGACTTTGATTATATTTATAATTATAATGTTATATAAATTGTAATTGTGATGACCGTATTCAACGAGATTGCAGAGGGGAAGTATCCACCCCTTTCCTCAACTTGACCGACAAATAATAATTAAATAACTCAACATATAATAATAATTAAATAGTTATAAGGTGGAAAAAAAAGAAAACAAAATTAGATTTTAATTAATAATTGAACTGATTAAATTATATATGATTTTCTAAAAATTTTGTTTTTATTCACCTTTCGTGCTCCAAAATGTAACTGAACTGAATAACCAAGTTTCTTTCGACTTTCACAACTTTGATTCTTGGTACCCCCCCCCCCAGTGTATTGGGAGGGGAACGCGGTGGAACGACGTTCCCTTACCTTTTTCAGAACCGGAACGCGTTCCAGTATTTTTTTATGATACCGACAACTCCCACTTAAATCTACTGTTAGAATTTCTTTTTTGTGTTCGTTTATTTTTTGTATAGTAAGAAAAAGAAAAAATAAAAATTTATATGGAAAAAAATAGTTTGCTGAAAATAGGAGTTTTTTTGTTTTTGCTCCCACCATACGTTCCCTTACTTCTTTTTTTACCAATACTTCAAAGCCCCCTCACCTTTGCAAAGTCCGGAATCTAAAAAAATGAATTGACTCACGTGCAGACTGTCATAATAAAGTTCTATTTGCATAAAATTCTAAATATTTTATATAAAAATTAAAAAAATTTCCTTTTTCCTTCCGCTGAATGATGAAATTTGAGAATGAAAAAAATAGACTGCCACGGGAAGCATCTAATCTAATAATCTTTTATAAAAATTCAATGATGACATTTATAGTAATTGTGTCTTAATTCATAAGTCAGTAAAGATAAGCAACTTATTTATATTTAATCAAGATTATTATTTGATTATTTGCCTTAATTATAAATTTTAATTGGGATTTGAATCATTTCACGACTGGCTAAACACCGTCATAATATATATATATATATATATATAATATTTTTTTTGCTCCTTTGGTCTTCTTTCAGAGCTATTATTTTTAATTTGTGAGTTTAAAAAGAAAATATTTCAAATCAAAGATGGCTTCCGTGCGTGCTGTCTATTATATGCCGCGTTGTTTTTTTTTTCTCCCTCCATCCTCCCTCCGTTCGTTCTAGTATATTTTAGCAATATCTAAGTCTAGTTTTTATTTTATATTATGTTTTTTTTCTTTTCTTTCTGGTTCTGTCTGTCCATCCTCTCTCCTGTTGCAGGTTTGTTGTTCGTTTGACTTTTGTTGAAATGCAAGTTTGATGCAGGAGGAGTAAAGAAAAAAAACAAGTCTTGTGGTTGATGCTGTTGTTGTTGACCGTCATTGACTGTGGTCAGTTCCCTTTCGAGTTCAAACTAATTGTTTCTATTCAATATTCTGAACCAGATCTTTGAAATCTATCAATTAAATCATTACATTCATTATTCATATTACAAATAAATATGAAACCAATATATTTTATATATTTTCAATAATTTTTAATATATAATATTGTTTAATAATTCCTATTTCAAAGAAATATTAGCATGTTTTTATGTATGTTTGTTTGTGTGTGTGAAAGAAAAAGAGAAAGGAAGAGGGAGTTATTTTTTAAATTTATTTTACATACCTTTAGGGTAGAATAAATTTTTTTAATATTTTTAACCTTATTACTATTTCTAATAAATTGTTTACTTTGTGTGTCAACCACCGCCTCACTTGTATTGGTTAGAAAATATATTTTTCATTAGATTCATTAGTTTTATTGTTTTTTTTTTTTTGAAGATTTTCACAATGAATTTGTTGATTTGGCCAATTTTCATTACTTTCTTTAAAAAACAACAATTATTATTCATTTAATAAGTATTAATTATTATTATCATTAAAAGAAGTTAAGTTAAGTAATTAGAAAACTAAAATAAGGGGAGGAGACTTATTTACAGATATATTTAAATATTTTATTATTATTATTATTATTATTTGCAAATAGACCCTGAGGATCACGCAGAGTTTAAAGATAAATTATTAATTATTGAATTTATTTAATTCGAGACTTCAGCGTGGTAGACTGTCGTGCTAACCACTAAACCACTGAAGTGTTTCTATTTTATTCTTAATTGTTTTTTAACCCACAACCACAGAAAAATAAAAATTTTAGGAGTAGTTTTTATAAAAGAAATAAGGCCTTGCTACCATCTCATTGTTCAAGAGAAATTGGAATTTGTTTACATAAAATCCTTTAGCCTGCTGATTGTTTATTTGTTTGTTTTGTTTTAATTCAAGTTGAATAAATGGCAATAATTTAAGATTCAATAACCTATCTAATTGATATTAATTCAATATCGATTGAAAATAGAATTTATCTAGATAATATGATAAATGAAATCTGATTCTCGCCTCCGTGTAACTCGTTATATTTTCTAATTTAATCTCAACGTAAACATCGACACCATTTACACTAATACACGCGCACACGCATGTATAGCCGAGTGGAGTAATATCTAGCGCGTGCCAAGTCAAAGCTTCATGAATGGCCGATAGTTAATGAAATGGTAGACCTGTCATAGTTGAGAGCTTGTAATAATATAATAAAATAATTATCGTTATCGTAATAGAGCAGAATGTCATCATCATCATCACCTACCGCCGTTTAGTGGCATAAAAGTGGGGAGGATACTACGAACCTCTTATTATAAATTAACTTCAGTACTATAATTACATACTCTTTTGGATGAAATAAAAAAAAAATATCACATAATTTATTTTTGATATAAATATAAATTCAAGAATATAAAAAGAAAAAGAAACACAACTTGTTATATATTAACATTTTTACGCCGATTTTATAGATTGAGATAACAGTAAAATTTTGTTATTAAAATAAAATATGATTAAATCTATAGTTACAATCAGTTTAAAGAAATTAATAAATAAATATTGCACTTGTAAAATAATAAATAATTAAATCATTTTTGCATGAAAATTATTTTTTTGTCAATCCACCATTAAGTACTTCAATCAAATGAATAAATTAAAAAATGGAAGTTAAAATCTAATAAATATATAGGTATATTATTTTATTATAATAAAATTTAATGAAGAAAAAAATATTTATAAAGTGTAGTGCAATTTGACAAAAACAATATAAATAGAATTTCCAACAAAAATTTAATAAGCATCGTTAAAATAAAATAATTAAATTATTCGAGAGTAAGTAATAATTTTTTTTTTCAAATTATTTTTTTAATAATATTTTTATTTATTTATTTTAAAAACTTATTAAGCAGATGATGTGATTTTTTTGTTTTTGTTTATTTTGTTCAATATAAAAATGTTTCTTGGTGGATTCATGTTCAAGAGAAAGGATATTTAATTGAATGATTACATAATTAATATTTTTCTAAAGACCATTTGTAAAAATAAAATAATTAAAAGTCAAACTAGTGAACGATAAAAATTTGGTCTTTCTTCTACCGATGGTTTTTATATCCTTGACTAATATACTTTTTAAAAAGAGAGAAGATATGTATAGAATATACTTTTAAATAATTAAATAAATGGTTATTATATAAAATTATATCGAAATATTGTAATAAAATTGTAATATTTTATATATATGCATATACTATACTTTTCATTAAATTATTTTATTTTAAGTTGAAATCTAACAGAGGTTTCATTTTATTTCTTTTTTTAGTTTGGTAATTAGTGTTTTTTGTAATTGTTGAAAAAATTTCTCCACTATTTCTTAAAATAGAAAAATTAATAAAGCAAAGAATTTTCATTCAATTTAAAAAAATCACATGGTACCATATCTGGTGAATGTGGGATTTATAGAAGGGTATTATTTGTTTGATTTTATAAGCAAAAAAATTGACAGATAATTATTATGAAAAATTTAAATATTAAAGATATAGATTAATTATATACCTAAGTATTTTTATATATAAATTTTTCAATATGCCAACTTTTTTATGGAAATAGTTAATAAAACAATTGAATAGAATAATATTATATATATAACTAAATGTAAAATAATTTCCCAACTAGTTTATAAATAGATTGAATTTTTATTGTAAAGATATTTATTATATATATATACAAGCAGAACCACGATTATTTCGAACAAAGTCAAAAAAAAATAAAATCCTTTACAATAAAAATTGGCATATAAAATAAATTGTTTTTTTATTTAAATTATACTATACCTATATAGTTTTAATCATTTTTATCACAATTATAAAATAGTTATTAAAATTTTATTTTCATTTTTATTCTTTGAAAAAAAAAATGAATTTATATTTATTTCTTCCTGATGATGATGAAATATAAATGTAGAGCTTTCAGAGGCCTGCCTAATTGGGAATAATTTAATAGAACAAAGATAGATCGTATTATGATAAAGAGATATATTTATTACTATTCAATATAGAATCACTATAATTTCAGCGGTAAATAATAAGCATATATACAATAAAAACTATCAACCTACGAGATTTTAATTTAAGACACACCTCATTATATCAACTAACAAATCAATTATTTTCTAAGATTTGAATTCGAAAAACCGGATTTATTATTTATAGTATTTGTTTAATTTCTAACTCGAATTTTCTTAATAAGTTTTATTTAAATTCCTGTATTGAAATTATTATCATTTTTATATTTGATTTTTTTTTTATTGTAATAGTAATATTTTACTCTTAGACTTTTTCTCAAATTGTAAAACATATAAATTGATGGATTATAATAATAAATTATATATATAATACCTCTTACTTTGGTACATTCTAAGCAAGGATAGACACTATCAAGTCGGCTATATAAATTAGATGTCTTATGATCAATAAGAACGGATTTTCCCATCCTTTATCTTGATTTTCTTGATCGGAGGCGCTACTTTTTATTTTAAAAAGCTTTCCGATTGTGATCCCGAGGAGGTGGATTGACTTGCTATCCACGAGGATTTGTGTTAACGCAATTAACCTCCAAGCTGCGTGTCATTATTTATATATATATATATATATTTATGTAATTATAATAATATATTATGATAAATGTCCAATTTTATTAATTTTAAATACAAGCATATGAAATCAATAGTTCATAAAATTAATATATCGTAGTTGTATTATGTTTTTAAATTAAATTCATTTCAGTTAAATTTAGAAATATATTATATTGACATTAAGAGTAATTGGTAAATTAATTATTAACAAAATGAGAGGTGTATTATCTTAATAAAATTATGTTTATTTTTTCTTTTTATTTATTATTTAATTTTTATTTTTTTCATATGCAACTATGGTAAGTAACAACCCAATATTCAATATTTAATTTACTTTTAAATTTTATAAAAAAAATTAAATTCATAATCTTGTTAATTTCATAAATAAATATATCAAATAAAAAAGTTAATTTAACAAGAAATTTTTGTTGATATAATTAAATATTTTTTTGGATATTCATAAAAAATAGATAATAAGGAATAAATTTTCAAATTACTTTTGAAATAATAAGATTCAAATTATAGATCTAAAACACTATTTATCGTAATTCTATAGATAGTGTATGATATAAATTAGGGTTTTAGTATAGTGTTCAATCTAAAATAATTCTTATCAACGTTGCTAAGTCTAATTTAACAAAATTTAAAATCATTAAAGAAATTTATGAATTGAATTTATTTATTTAATAATAATTTATATTAAAAACTGTACAAATTTTCATATAAGTTAATTATTAAAAATCTGGAGTGTCTCAACTCGACTATCTTGCAATTTGATTTGAATTAAATCACATATATTATATTTAAATTAAATTTAATTAATTAAATTATAAATTAAAATTAATAAATAAGAATTATTAAACCAGCGCGTGATGGGTTTTGTTGATGGCACCACACGTCAAGTGCTGGCGCGTGAGATTTGCAGTGTTAAAAAATTAATTCCGGTACTTTCAGCGATTCAATCAAGCTGAAATTCTATATATAGCAGTTTTATACAATTTTTAATCATGTGAAAAACTATTCTATCTTTATTTTTACTGTCACTTTAGAGGAAAAAAAATGAAAACGTGGTAGGTAATGACCCTCTTCCGGTTGAGCTACATTTCTCAAAAGTTGATAGAAAACTACGAATTCTGAATAATATCCGTTTACCAAATTTCATTATTCTAGCTCAAACCGTTTTTGGGTAATCTTGTCTTCACACACACACACACACACACACAGAGAGAGACATTTTTTCTCAACCTTAGTGAAAATGATTCATGAACCTTCAAAACATATAAAAACATCAAAATCTCGACATCGAAAATTTTCGTGATCGCAATACTATCACTGGCGAGGTAATAAAAATGAACGTTGCAAAATGATAATTTATTTCTAAATAAATATCAAGAAAATTACTGATAAAATGAATGGATTACCGGTGAAACGAAAAAAAAATAGGTGGTAGAAATATTGACTTTTTAAGCTTCTTTGTATTCGATGGCAAGTATAAATGAACCCCCCTTCCTTCTAAAACCAACAACATCAAAAGCTTTTTGAAAATACTGTAACATAGAGCCGAGTACTTACTTTAAAGCCGAGCATTTACTTTACATAATACTAGAAGGGAAGGAACAAGATTATGCCACCTGTATGCGACGAGCGGGTCAAATTGGTTATTATTAACATCCTTTAACTTAAGTTAATTTGTTTATTTAATCAAGATACAATTATTGATCGAGTTCAAATTATTAGTCTCTTCAAATTACAATTTATTTAACTTGTTCATTTAATAAGGTTACATTAATCCAGTTAATTATAATTTATTTAATTTATTTACTCAATCAGTTTTACATTAATTCTTTTAGATATAATTTATTTAATTTAACTTGTTATTTAATTAATTTTACATTAATCCATTTAATTATAATTCACATAATTTAACTTGTTTATTTAATTAATTTTATATTAATCCATTTAATCCTAATTTATATTATTTAATTTATTTATTCAATCAATTCTACATTAATTCTTTTAAATATAATTTATTTAATTTAACTTGTTTATTTAATTAATTTTACATTAATCCATTTAATTATAATTCACATAATTTAACTTGTTTATTTAATTAATTTTATATTAATCCATTTAATTATAATTTAAACAATTCAATTACAAGTTACCCGATAAAATGTATAGTAATTTAATTAGAAACATTTCATTTAATTTATTTCATATTCTGAATTCATTCAATTATAATTTACAAAATTTAATTATCAGTTACTTAATCAAATTTATATTACTTATTCAATTTGATATCAATATCTTTTGAAAATATTTTATTTAATTTATTTAAAATCAGAAATTCATACAATTATAATTTACACAATTTAATTACAAATTACTTAAGAAATTTATATTACTTTTCAATGTGATATTAATATCTTTTGAAAATATTTTATTTAATCTATTTAAAATACATGTTATTTGACTTACAATTTGTCGTGTCGGCCGAACACTTACTATTGATATAATTAAAAATATTAACACTTGATATAATTAAAAACATTAACACAAACATTCACAATCACTTAACAATAATTCATCCCCTTATACTATATCATACACTTCACGCTTTCCATCCTACCCCTCTCTCCCCTCCCAGGGCCTCAGTGTGTCACATCTTACGCCCTCCGTATCTTTCTGTCTCTATGTGTGACTACATCTTACATCTCCCAGTCACCTACTGCCAGAGGCTCTCCAATGCCGAGAGCTCGCTATTGTTCCCCCGCTCTCCCTCTGACCCTTCTCGCCTACATTCCTTCCTCCTTCCCTAGGCCCCCATCCCTCTTCTCTCTAATGCAAATATTCGCAAATTATGGTCTCGACTCATAGCCTTGAACGGGGGTCCCACGCGATTCATATTTCACCCCTATGCCTTCTTTCTCATCACCTTGAGCTATTTCACTGGCTGTCTCCTCTGTCTCCATCCTGTCTCTCCTCACCCCCTCCTCTATCCCTTATCGGCTATCTCACTTACACTTACATACATTATCTTAACTTAATTATTAACTTATTTTCTATGAAACGCCAACGTTTGCGAATTCCATTCTCGACCAGACGTGTGGACAACGGTAATCATATCTTCCCACACCATTCTCATTACACCGGCCGCCTCCTTCCTGTCGCGGCCCACCCCCTTCACCCCTCCAGCATCGTTCATCTCACTTCCACTTATTATAATCTTTCTTAACTTATATAACTATTATCTTATTTTATTCTCACGGAATTATCATTCCACTAGGAATGCCAGCTAATCTTTCTTCTTCTTATTCTAACATATTCTCAATACATGACATAATGTATATTATATAATCTATTCCAACATATTCTAAAGATAATTTATTTCCATTACACTAATATAATATATTTCCAATATATTACACTCCACCACCTTTTAAAAAAGATTGTTTCGGGATAAAGATTTTTCACGAAACAATCCTTTTCAACAGTTCGTCCCCTCCTCTGTTTTGTCCCTGGTCACAGCACCATCACTCCTCAGTGGACTCTGCAGCTTCCCGTCCTCCTTCTTCTTCCGTGCACGCTTCTTCCAAACAGATCGTAGTTCCAGCGGGTCAGCTTTTCCCTTCCTTCAAGGAGTTCCCTACTTATACCTATAATTAATCCTAGTAACATTGAACAATCTCGAGGACATCCTCTAACCAGTTTCGAACTGACGTTACTGCTTGCCCCAGGCGTCGTGTTTTGGTCATTAACTTCCTTTAAATTTTATACTCTGGCATTCAATTCCACCAGATCTTCATTATCTAGAGTTTCAAAAACAAACGAATTTTTAAATCGTGCCCCCCGCGTCTACCAAACCACGTCGACTTCGCGCCGGGGGTAGCGTCTCACTCAAATGTGAAATAATCCCCTCCGTCATCTCGAAACTGGTTTAACATATGGCATATCCTCCTTAAAATCTATCAACCTCAACGGTTCCCGTTCGAAGAGAGCGTATCGGTCATCCTGTAATTTCTCCCGAGACTCCCTGATGACCGATACCTTCTCTTTAATATATGAATAAAGAAAGATTAATTTATTATACGTCGACTTGTTCAAAATAAATTCCCAGTGGCATTACCTCTTCCCTCTCCCTTGCCTATTTTCCCATCGTAGCGATAGTCTAACCTGCTAGAGAAGGAACAAAGATACCTTACTCCCGTTTTCGTGAAACTTCCTAATGGTTCTCTTTTCCGATCGCCCTCCCCTTTCCCTTTGGTGGGACCTCAACGGGTGGTTTACGACTACTAGTATTCCCTGTCGCCCCAGCTGTTGGGGAAGTGCTTGTTCTCGGGCTTCCGGTGTTGAGCTGGGCCTCCATGCCACCCCTAACCGTGGCATCCATATTGGAACTTCTGGTCTTTCTTCGTGAGGGTCGTCAATGGCTTCGTAGTCCCGTTGTTCCTTCTTTCTACCCGCGAGGCTTGTCCTGTTTCCCCTTGACTAATTTGCTCACCAGTCTCGGTCTCCTGTCGCCGAGACTCCGAATCTCCTCCATCAATCCTGAGGGATTCCTCCTCCCCTTCTGGCTCGCTCTCCACTTGCACTTCTTCTCTCTCGGTGACAGACGGAATGCCACTAATGGCTCCAAATTCCGTGTCATCTCGTTCAGTGCTAAGTGCTCTCGCTTTCACAACTTCCTCTTGCACCTCTTCTACCACGGTGACCGACGGAATGCCACTAATGGCTCCAAATTCCGTGTCATCGTGTTCAGTGCTACGACTCCTTCTCCCACGACCTCCTCTTGCCCTTCTTCTCTCTCGGTGACCGACGAAATGCCACTAATGGCTCCAAATTTCGTGTCAGCATGTTCAGGGCCAACTATTCTCGCTCTCACGACATCCTCTTGCCCTTCCTCTATCTCAGTGACCGCCGGAATGCCACTAATGGCTCCAAATTCCGCGTCCTCTTATTCAGGGCTAACGATTCGTGCTCTCGCGACCTCCTCTTGCATTTCTTCCTCCTTTCTCTCACCTCCGAGCCTTGTGTCCTTCCCGTTTACCATTGTATCACCTGCCCCTAATCGCAGGGTTACTCGTGAGCCGTGTCTTCCAGTTTGAACCTCGCTCTTGGTTGTTTCTTCACCCATTCCTAAGTGTTATCGTTGGGTATCTTCGGACGACCCTCAACGCCGTTCCCTCCATCTTCCACTCCACGACCTCCTTCCTCTGGTCGTCGGGTATGTTACCCATTTTGGCCAGCTGCTCAAACTTATTGAAGAATAGGTCCATTTGCCCCATCCCCGCCCAGGGCGACATCCCCTCCACTATTCCCTTGTCCTGCCTTCCTGCTTATCTCGCTCCTCTATTTCCCATGTTTCGCCTATCTCCAGCGCTTTATTCCTATCCCTTGGAACTGCTACTCTTACATTCCTACCAGTCTCTCCCCGTAATCCCTGTATGAAAACATCTAACAAAATAATCTTTCAAAATAATTTTCGCCCCTTCTTCTGTCCAATTTCCTAAAGTGGCCATATCTTTTAACTGTTGCAAAAAAAAAAAAAAAAAAAAAAAAAAAAAAAATTTTCTGATATCCTCATTTCCATCCCAATTTTCTAATAGCTGACTTAACATATAGCTGGGAGTTATCGATCTTTGTGTATCTTGTTATTCATCATTATGTATCTGTTCCTCCATTTCTCGTGGGGGGTGTTTTCAACTTTGATATTGAGCAAACACCAGGTCTAGGGTTTAATTTTTCCGTACTCTCCCTCACCTAAGAAAGAAAATCTGTTATCCCCCAGTTAGCCGATAGCGTCCAATAATTATCCCGAGCTTCATTAGTTAACCCTCCAACCCTAAACCCTCAACCCCACACCTGACACCAGTTGTAATTTAGGGCCGAGTACTTACTTTAAAGCCGAGCATTTACTTGTGCATAATACTAGAAGGGAAGGAACAAGATCATGCCACCTGTATGCGACGAGCGGGTCCAATTGGTTATTTAAAAACATCATTTAGCTTAAGTTAGTTTATTTGTTTAATCAAGATACAATTATTAACTAAGTTCGAATTATTAATCCAGTCAAAATATAATTTATTTAATTTGTTCATTTAATTAGGATACAAATATAAATAGAATTTAAATCATTAATCTGTTCACATACAATTTATTTAATTTAACTTGTTTATTTAATTAATTTTATTTTAATCCATTTAATTATAATTCATCTACAAATATTTCATTTGATTTATTTCATATTCTGAATTCATTCAATTGTAATTTACAAAGTTTAATTATAAGTTACTTATTCAAATGTATATTACTTTATTCAATTTGATATTGATAACTTTTGAAAACATTTCATTTAATTTATTTCAAATCAGAAATTCATTTAATTATAATTTACAAAATTTAATTATAAGTTACTTATTCAAATGTATATTACTTTATTCAATTTGATATTGATATCTTTTGAAAACAATTTACTTAATTTATTTAAAATACATGTATTAGACTTACAATTAGTTGTCGTGTCGGCCGAACACTTACTATGGATATAACTAAAAATATTAACACTTGATATAATTAAAAATATTAACACAAACACTCACAATCACTTAACAATAATTCATCCCCTTATAATACATCATACACTGCACACTTTCCATCCTACCCCCTCTCTTCCCCTGCCGGGGGGCCTCCGTGTATCACATCTTACGACCCTTGTAACTTTCTCACTTTCTGACTGCCCTGGCCTGTCCGCGCTGTTTGTTTTTCTACCTCTTCTTCCTCTTCTCCTCTCAATTCCCTCCTCCTTTACTGGGCACCCATCCCCCTCTTTTCTGTAATGCAAAAATCTGCATATTATGGTCTCGCCTCATAGCCTTGAACGAATGTCCCACGCGGTTCATATGTCACCCACGCATTTCTTATTTCTTTCCCGTCACCTTGAGCAGGCGTGTGTACAACGGTAGTCATAACTTCCCACACGATTCGCATTCCCCGGCTGGCTCCTTCCTGTCGCTGCTCACCCCCTTCACCCCTCCGGCATCGTTCATCTCACTTGCACTTATTATAATCTTTCTTAACTTAGTTAGTTAACTCATTTCCTCTCAGACGTTAACGTATGCAAATTCCATCCTCCCCCAGCAGCCCTGCACGTGTGGTCAGTGATAATAATTATTATATTTTCCCAGGCTTATAAAAATGCTAATTCATCTTTCCATTACACTAAGATAATAAATTTTCAATATATCAAATATAATACATTTCCGTCACACCAATACAATATATCTCCAATATATATTACACTCCACCACCTTTTAAAAAAGATTGTTTCGGGATAAAGATTTTTCACGAAACAATCCTTTTCAACAGTTCGTCCCCTCCTCTGTTTTGTCCCTGGTCCAAGCACCATCACTCCTCAGTGGACTCTGCCGCTTCCCGTCCTCCTTCTTCTTCCGTGCACGCTCCTTCCAAACGGATCGTAATTCCAGCGGGGTCATCCCTCCCCGTCCTTCGAGGAGTTTCCTACTTATACCTATAATTAATCCTAGTAACAATCTCGAGGACATCCTCTAACCAGTTTCGAACTGACGTTACTGCTTGCCCCAGGCGTCGTGTTTTGGTCATTCTCTTCCTTTAAATTTTATACTCTGACATTCAATTCCACCAGATCTTCATTATCTAGAGTTCCAAAAAACAAATGCATTTTTAAATCGTGCCCCCCCGCGTCTACCAAACCACGTCGACTTTGCGCCGGGGGTAGCGTCTCACTCAAATGTGAAATAATCCCCTCCGTCATCTTGAAACTGGTTTTTTTTGAAGAATAGGTCCATTTGCCCCATCCCCGCCCAGGGCGACATCCCCTCCACTATTCCCTTGTCCTGCCTTCCTGCTTATCTCGCTCCTCTATTTCCCATGTTTCGCCTATCTCCAGCGCTTTATTCCTATCCCTTGGAACTGCTACTCTTACATTCCTACCAGTCTCTCCCCGTAATCCCTGTATGAAAACATCTAACAAAATAATCTTTCAAAATAATTTTCGCCCCTTCTTCTGTCCAATTTCCTAAAGTGGCCATATCTTTTAACTGTTGCAAAAAAAAAAAAAAAAAAAAAAAAAAAAAAAAATTTTCTGATATCCTCATTTCCATCCCAATTTTCTAATAGCTGACTTAACATATAGCTGGGAGTTATCGATCTTTGTGTATCTTGTTATTCATCATTATGTATCTGTTCCTCCATTTCTCGTGGGGGGTGTTTTCAACTTTGATATTGAGCAAACACCAGGTCTAGGGTTTAATTTTTCCGTACTCTCCCTCACCTAAGAAAGAAAATCTGTTATCCCCCAGTTAGCCGATAGCGTCCAATAATTATCCCGAGCTTCATTAGTTAACCCTCCAACCCTAAACCCTCAACCCCACACCTGACACCAGTTGTAACATAGAGCCGAGTACTTACTTTAAAGCCGAGCATTTACTTTACATAATACTAGAAGGGAAGGAACAAGATTATGCCACCTGTATGCGACGAGCGGGTCAAATTGGTTATTATTAACATCCTTTAACTTAAGTTAATTTGTTTATTTAATCAAGATACAATTATTGATCGAGTTCAAATTATTAGTCTCTTCAAATTACAATTTATTTAACTTGTTCATTTAATAAGGTTACATTAATCCAGTTAATTATAATTTATTTAATTTATTTACTCAATCAGTTTTACATTAATTCTTTTAGATATAATTTATTTAATTTAACTTGTTATTTAATTAATTTTACATTAATCCATTTAATTATAATTCACATAATTTAACTTGTTTATTTAATTAATTTTATATTAATCCATTTAATCCTAATTTATATTATTTAATTTATTTATTCAATCAATTCTACATTAATTCTTTTAAATATAATTTATTTAATTTAACTTGTTTATTTAATTAATTTTACATTAATCCATTTAATTATAATTCACATAATTTAACTTGTTTATTTAATTAATTTTATATTAATCCATTTAATTATAATTTAAACAATTCAATTACAAGTTACCCGATAAAATGTATAGTAATTTAATTAGAAACATTTCATTTAATTTATTTCATATTCTGAATTCATTCAATTATAATTTACAAAATTTAATTATCAGTTACTTAATCAAATTTATATTACTTATTCAATTTGATATCAATATCTTTTGAAAATATTTTATTTAATTTATTTAAAATCAGAAATTCATACAATTATAATTTACACAATTTAATTACAAATTACTTAAGAAATTTATATTACTTTTCAATGTGATATTAATATCTTTTGAAAATATTTTATTTAATCTATTTAAAATACATGTTATTTGACTTACAATTTGTCGTGTCGGCCGAACACTTACTATTGATATAATTAAAAATATTAACACTTGATATAATTAAAAACATTAACACAAACATTCACAATCACTTAACAATAATTCATCCCCTTATACTATATCATACACTTCACGCTTTCCATCCTACCCCTCTCTCCCCTCCCAGGGCCTCAGTGTGTCACATCTTACGCCCTCCGTATCTTTCTGTCTCTATGTGTGACTACATCTTACATCTCCCAGTCACCTACTGCCAGAGGCTCTCCAATGCCGAGAGCTCGCTATTGTTCCCCCGCTCTCCCTCTGACCCTTCTCGCCTACATTCCTTCCTCCTTCCCTAGGCCCCCATCCCTCTTCTCTCTAATGCAAATATTCGCAAATTATGGTCTCGACTCATAGCCTTGAACGGGGGTCCCACGCGATTCATATTTCACCCCTATGCCTTCTTTCTCATCACCTTGAGCTATTTCACTGGCTGTCTCCTCTGTCTCCATCCTGTCTCTCCTCACCCCCTCCTCTATCCCTTATCGGCTATCTCACTTACACTTACATACATTATCTTAACTTAATTATTAACTTATTTTCTATGAAACGCCAACGTTTGCGAATTCCATTCTCGACCAGACGTGTGGACAACGGTAATCATATCTTCCCACACCATTCTCATTACACCGGCCGCCTCCTTCCTGTCGCGGCCCACCCCCTTCACCCCTCCAGCATCGTTCATCTCACTTCCACTTATTATAATCTTTCTTAACTTATATAACTATTATCTTATTTTATTCTCACGGAATTATCATTCCACTAGGAATGCCAGCTAATCTTTCTTCTTCTTATTCTAACATATTCTCAATACATGACATAATGTATATTATATAATCTATTCCAACATATTCTAAAGATAATTTATTTCCATTACACTAATATAATATATTTCCAATATATTACAATACTTTAAAACGAGTCGCAACACTCAAGGGGATATATTAGGGGGGATTTTTCTTTGTTATATTTTTATATCCTATATTTTAACTTAGAAATACTCTGAGGTATTAAATAAATATTTTAAATATATTAAATTTTCAAAATATAGAATATGATTGTGATATTTTATTAGTAACAGAAGTATTATACTTTGTTTTATTTATTGATTTATATAAGTAATGTGGCTAAATTAAATTTGAAAGGAACCTTTGTACTTATCAATTAACATCTTTAACCAGCCTAGGCGGTAACTAATTTAATATTTGTGTCCTTGAATAGGATATTCATTAGCAAGAGGTGAATTAATTATTACCTAATTAAAGAAACTTTAATTATAAGAACCTTATATTAATTTATTAACCATCGATAAGTACTTTACACGTATTTTGATTATCGATTATCAATTTGTAACAATTATTTTATTTATATGTCTAATATTTATACAAAAATTTCTAGTTAATTAAGATTTGAGTTAAATAAGATGACAATCAAAATTAATAGAGGATTGCAATGATACAAAAAAGTGTTGGTTTGTATAGGGTAAGTGAACCAGTAGTTGACACATTGTACATTTAATATCAGATAATAAGCCTTATATCTGTCAAAACATTTCTAATTTCGCACTATATGAATGGAATTCCTCCTCTATTGAAGATGTGTAAATATAAAAGTTTTGAGCTACCGTCTGAAGTGATTAAAAGGCACAAAAATTACTTTTTATAGAATAGAACAAATTGATATTTAATATTTTGTATTTTAATATTCGAATGCTTAAGGAGGGAAATGATTAATTTTTATTTTTGTTTTTTAAAATTGACATCAATATTAAATATTATTAATTGAATGTCTATATTACTTACTTTTAAGAGTGTCAACTACTGGCGCTTTTAGATGCTAATGTTAAAAACAATTATAAAAAATCAAAGCAATAGAAAATTGCATTGGCAAAATCCTTCATTATTAACCAATGAATCATATCACCTAAAACTCAAATTGACATCTGATAAAAAATAGAAGATATCAAATTTTTCTCATAAAGTTGTCCTTATAGTGTCAATTACTTGTACATTCACCGTAAATGAATTTTAATATGATTTTTATATTAATTATGTATATTTGATATAAAACAATTATTTTACCGGTTGAATTATATGGGTGTGAAACATGGTTTATGGCCTTAGGTGACGAGAATATATTTGAGAGTATTCTGCGAAGCATTTATGGGGCAAAGATGAGGTAGGTCACCGGGGGATGGCGAAGAGTGCATAACGAGGAATTGCATGACCTCTATGCATCTCCAGATATAGTTAGAATAGTTAGAATTAGAAAATCGAGAAGGCTTTTTTCGGTTGGCAGGACACGTGGCTAGAATGGGAGAAGAAAGAATGGCAAAAAATATATTGGTAGGGAGACCTAGTGGGAAACATCCACTTGGAAGACCAAGGACACGGTGGGTGGATAATGTGGGAAAAGACGTGAGAGAGATGGGAGAGAATAGGGACTGGAGGGTTGTGGCTCAGAATAGGGATATTTGGAGAAGTGTGGCTGCTGCGTCCAAGAACTTTCGAGTTCCAAAGAGCCACAGAGATAGAGAGATATTTTATATATTTCATATATTTTAGAGAAAAAAATAGGGAATTTCATTAAAGAATTATTAAAAGTATGAAGATTAAATCATGAGAATGAACAACAGAAATTCAATATCTATGGGAGGTAATTTAATATTTATTCTTAAAAATATAATTTTTTAATTTTTAAAAATATTTTAGAGAAAAAATCAATAAAAATCTTATAGCTAGTGGATAATGTATTTAAATATTTTATACTATCACTGTCTCATCATCTCTGATTGATTCTGAAATCAAATCCTTCACAGGCGGATAAATCGATAAAGATGGATGTCAATCTCACTAAGAAGCCGACAAAGAACAGATGTCAGAATGATGTCGGTGAATAGTCAGCTTCTGTCTAATCCAACAACCTCATATATAATGCCAACAGAGGAGTATAACATTATTTATTAGAATATCTTCCACTTTACTAAATCCTAATCCAATCATCTATGAATACATTATTTGTTTAATTCTTTAAATTCATCTATTTAATTCTTTTAAATATTCGATTTTTTTTTCTTTTTTGTTATATTATAGATTATACCAACATTCAAATAAATGTGTTTAATTCTAATAGAAATTTAATGATCCATTGAAAAACTGACTATTTTTAATTTTTAACTGAAATAATTATATATGTAGGTATATATGAAAATAAATAAAAATAATTAAGTATATACATATAAACTAAAATTAAATTTGAAAATAGAAACTTTAATAAGAATAATTTTTATTTAAAAACATTCAATGAAATAAGTTTCGTGTTGAATTTTATACGCTTTTTATTAACTTCACTTTTCTATCTCTCTGAAATGTTAATCATTTGTAATTGGATTTTAACTCACTTCTAGTTGAGCAATTTCGCTCAAAATTGAAACGAATATTGAAAGTCGATGACACTCCAATAATCAAAAAAAAAATATTTAAAATTTATAAAAAAAACGAATTTTTAAAATTTGTGAATTTTAACTATGTTAATTTATGTTAATACAATCTTATATTTATATTTATATTTACAATTTTTTTTATTTTATATTTTCTATACATTTTCTATACAATGTTCTTGTGTTCTGTGATTCCGAAAAGAAGTCAGTGCCGCATAGTACTCGGAAGTATGCATAATCAATGTCATCTAGAAAAGGCCTAGAAACTTCGCGAAGAATTTAATATATGTTCGAGAATAACAGATTTAAATAGTAGTCAATAGTGCAATGATTTACATTTGGTAAGCAGCAATAAAATATTAAAAAAATATAAAAAAAAAATTTTAAAAAAACTAAATTGAAAATAAATTAATAAAAAAAAACTTTTTAATATACACGCTTTTTAATAAAAAAATGCCCTAAAAATAGAAAATAAAATATTAATTAAACCTTGAGTATTATCCTTTACATATGCCCTACAAAAAAGCGTGGGAGCATATGAGGCCTTCAGCGCCAGAACGGCCTAACCCATATTTTTCACTTTTTTGCTTTTATGCGGTTTGGCGTTTTAGATTTCTAATAAATCATTAAATCCAGAGTAGTACATGTGCTGAAATCTAGCGATAAAAACAAGAAGGTTGCTTAGGCTACTACGGCATTTTAAAAAATAAGTTACGAGGATAATGTTAAGACATAAAAAAGTGAAAAATGTGGGTTAGGCCGTTCTGGCGCTGAAGGCCTCATATGATCATAAGTAGTAGATAAAGAATTTAATATTATTATATGTGTTCCAAGCTTTTTTGTTGGGCATATGTAAAGGATAATTCTCAAGGTTTAATTAATATTTGATTTTCGATTTTTAGGGCAGTTTTATTAAAAAGCGTGTATATTAAAAAGTTTTTTTAATTAATTTATTATATTTGCTTTATGCGAGCGTTTCATTAGCTATATCATATTTCTTCATCTAAGCTATGACTGTTTAACAATCAATGCGCATAAAGCAAATATATAAATTAAATTGAAACTTTATTCATTGAGTGTTTTTAAATAAAAATTTTTCTTTTTAAAGTTTTTATTTAGTATATATAATATATATCTAAATGTTTATATATTTCAACGACTGCCAACGATTAAATCTAATAATTTCATTAAATATCTTAGGAGTAGGGAGTTATTGATATAATCATAATATCTCCTTATAAGGAGACATGAAGGGTGGGTGGAGATATTGTTTGTTCACATGAAGCCCGACAACACCCTGAAGTTGATCTCATCACTAACCATTATTTAAATCAATTTCTTGATAATTTTCTAAACAATTAATTATTTATTATAAATATTAATTATTATAATAACTAAAATAATAAAAATATAAAAATAACATTTTTTTAATATGATAGAATAATGATAATTTTTCAAACTAATTTT
Organism: Labia minor; assembly: GCA_963082975.1. Classification (NCBI taxonomy): domain Eukaryota; kingdom Metazoa; phylum Arthropoda; class Insecta; order Dermaptera; family Spongiphoridae; genus Labia; species Labia minor. The sequence goes on from OY720344.1 coordinate 101,988,039, forward strand.
ATCAAACGGCATGATTTATTATTCGTTGAATTTTTCATTCGTTATGTTTACCTTTCAACCGGAGTAATAATTTAACACAATGTAGGTTAATAGTTAACTACCAATCGATCGCCCTTTTTCACTTCCTGGTTTTATTATTATTATTATTTTATTTTATTTCAATTTTTTTTTTTGACAAAATGATATTCTAACAATAAATAGGCAAGAAGTACATTATTCATCTAACCAATTCAAACAGATTTCTTGCACTGATAAATTGAATATATAATTCATTTAAAAGATTAATAAAATTGAAAATAGTATGATCAACAATATTAATTGTTAAAAATTTAATATTTATTTATTTAATTTTTTTTTTATAATTGACAAAAATTATTTAAATTATTTAAAGGCGCCACAGGGTGAGAGATTAGCGAAGCTGAATCACATTGTAGTGGTCTCGGGTTCAAGACCTGGAGTCAAGCCAGCCAGCCTCTTAGATCAAAATTGGGAAAGCTACTTGATAGCGCCTCCGATCAAAAAAATCAAGGTAAAGGACCCGTTCTACTGATCATAAGACACCTAATTGATATAACCGACTTGATAGGCGTTGTCCTTGCGTAGGACGTACAAAGTCAAACGTTTTTTTTATTATTTAAATTATTTACTAGAAATTGTTATTCATTGCCCTTGTTTTTTTTTCATTTAATTTATTTAATTGATGACTTAGTAGTTCAGTGGTTAATAACTGGCATTTATATTCCGGGTCTATTTGCCGACATTTCTAATTAAAGGATTTTATTTTCTTATATTAAATTATTTGAAAATATTTAAATTGAGAACTCACATATATAATATAAAAAATGATGAAAGTCAGGAAGGAGTAGACTTTAAATATACAAAGGACGTATGATATTTCCAATATGTCATTTTATAAAGAAACGTGTTAAATTAAAAAGTTATTTTGCACTTAGTTAATTATGACTAATATTTAAAGCACACGCACATAAATTCTTTTAAGTTTTTATAAGTCTATTAATAAATATATAAGTACTTGTATAAATAAAAGTATATGAAATTACTTTTTTAATCAACTTAAATTATTAATATTTTAGTTAATTTTAAAGATAAACAAATTAAAAGTAAATTAAGAAAATTAAAATTAAAAAAATATAAAGATATATATTTTATATTTTCTTTATTTTATATTTTTTTCGTGAAAAATCTGAGTTTGCTTAAATAAACATTAGTGAATAGCGTTTATATTTTTTGTCTATAAAATTTTATAAATAATATATATTCTTGCTTTAAATAAAAAATTTCAGAAAAAAAAATGTTTTAAAAAGTAAAGAACCTCTAAAATCTTAAGATCTATTTTTTTATCTTGATAATTTCTTTTATACGACATTTACAGATCTCGAAAAATAAAAATATCAATTAAATTATAATATATCATTAAAATATAAATATAATTTTTTTTAATCTAATTGAACCGGTATATATTTTAGAAAATATTTGCATTCCATATTATATCTTAATGAATTAGTTTATTTAGTGAATAATAAGTATTTAAGAGAAAATGAGAGTTAAAAAATTTATTTTATGTTTATTTAAGGATTTAATTATATATATAAACTTTAATATAATTATAGGCTGATACTTTAATTAATATTGAAAAAAATGAATGTAGATGACGCTTACCATTTGTAAAACGGTTTGTAACTGCATATATAAATATATATAAAAAAACGCTATAATATATGAGAAAATTAAGAAAAACGGTCAATTCATCATTATAAGTACTAATTTAGTAATTTTACGTTTATTTCTATAATATCATGGTATTTTTATGGAAAACATATATTTCCTGAAAAACAATCTATTATTTCCTGAATCATAATTTTTAAAAAAAATATATTTTTATCATTTAAAATAAATAATGTTTGTTATTTTAATGTAAAAGTATAATTTTATTTATACTTTATTTTTTGATTTATCTGATGAACTGAAGTAGGGTGACCATACGTACCGTTTTTTTCTTTCATTTTTTGACCTGTACAGTCGCTTTAATAAAAATGTCAATTTTGATAAGTTTTTAACAAACTATAGTAAAAACCAAAATTGTCTCGTCTATACAAATTTTTATATCGGTTGTACTATAGAATTATCGTTTGTAAAATCAGTGTGTATATATAATAATTTTTTTTATTTATAAATGCACAATATTTGAAAAGCTCAGAATTAGAATTTTGGCGTCCGATGCGGGACAGTAATTGACGCCCCTTCAATAAACATAGATAATTTTTTGGAAAGTAAAAAATTGTATCATAAAAACATTTCAAATAGTATATAATATAATTTGAATTGTAATTTTACTTTTGCATAGTTTAATATTTAAAAGTAGAATAATTTTAATTAATTATTCGAGGGCAATTCACAAAATAGGTTACGTTTTGGAATTAAGACAAAACTAGTACAGGAAAATGTTTTTTATTATATACATTTCAAAGAGCAACTAAAATACTATTTTTCTACATAATCGCCAAAAAAGTTGAGCTATAGTAGCGAAGAACGAGCTTCGAAATTCCTTCCTCATATAAATCCGCCGCCTGAGTGTGGTACCCACCTGGCACAAACTTATGGTAGCCTAACTTTTGAGAAACAATTTCGTACAATAAAATGAAAATGAAATTTTCGGAAAACTGAAGGAAAGTTCGGTTATGGTGAAACGACGGTTTCCTTTAATTTTTTCATTGTTCTTTTCCACTAGTTCACTTTTTTTGCACCGTGGTTTAACCTTAAATATTCTATGGATTGAATAAGATTTAATTTTCCATAAATATAATTAGTAAATTATTTTTTTTTAATGAAAATCATTATGAAAGATGTTTGTATTATTATTCTAAATATTTTTTAAATTTTAAAGAATTTTAGTATTATAATATCACAGAAATTAAATAATATTTTTAAAAATCTATTTATCTTTTGAATCATATTAATGTCATATTTTTATTTTTATTTCCATGATATATAAATAACTAATCTTAATTAATTTCTTATTTATCCAGGCGAGAGAGATCAATTCAAGTCTTCGAGTTGGTCTTCCGTCTTCGAGTCTAATCTGCGAGATCCATCAATTCTTTATTAACTCCCAGATCAATATTTATTATTAATTTGATTTATAATTCAATTTAAATTTATTTATTTTAAAATTTTATAATCTAATATGTTATTTTTACCGACCGACGATAGTAAGGGAGGTATTGTTTTCACACCAAATTTCACATGTGGAGATTTTTACATATCTCTACGAATCATGCATTTTCTAAACAGAAAAAAGTATTTTTAGCATGATGTCTGTCCGTCCGTCTGTCCGTCCGTATAGATGTGTACAGCCTGAACGGCTCAACCGATTTTGATGAAATTTGGTATATTTACTTAATGCATCAGTGGGATCAATTGATCAACTTTTGGTGTATATCCGGAAACCGGAAGTAGTAGTATTAGCGATCGACGATAGGAAGGGAAGGGTTATTTTCACACCAAATTTCACATGAGGAGATTTTTTTATATATCACCACGAATCATGCACTTTGTATTGGTTTTATCCTCGGGAAAATCATATTTATTAGTTTTTTCTTGATTTAAAATTATATAACGTCATCCAGCCATTCATGACCTCACAGCCTGGTCTTACATATATATTATAAATAAAATAAAATTAAAAATATTTATGTTATATTCATATCTGTTTTTTTTTACATTAATAGATATATTAAAATTATTTGAAATTGTTTCTGTAGCTGAAAATTAATTTACTTCAAACCGTCGGTCGGTTCGGATCTGGCCACAGGTCAACTTTTTTATTTCGATTTCATATTTCAATCTTCGTTCCTGCTACTGGATGATGATTTGAATTATTGATTATCTTCTCCATCCCTGGTGATGATGAAATGATCTACATAATATAGCTCACCAAATGTAAGTAATCATCGTTATTTATTTAGCATGGCACATTTAAAATAGGTATTTATTTTATTAATTTCCAAATGTAAATGCAATAATTAAAGTAAAGTTTAACATACATAATAATAAGTATAAATTAATTTAAATTTAATTTTTTGTTTTGAAAATATTCATTAGTAGATTATAGAGAAATATTTTAAATTATATGATAGAATCTAGTAAAATCAGGGATTTTCAGAGCAGATCTGTCAAGAAGAGGAGAGATAAAGGAGGCAGAAAAGAGAATGGTATTTAGAATTGTGGTAGGATGCGTTATACTGGTAGGGTAGCTAATCTTTGGTATATATATATTTTGTTGTTAAGGATTTTCAGGAGGTTGCCTTCCACTTCCATCGAGGGATGCATGTTCTCATCCTACTAATCCATAGATTAGATAAAAATTAATAAATAAAAAAGTGTGGGTTGATAAAACAGTTGCCATGCCTATATTAAGGGTTGGGGTTGCATGAATTGCATAACAGGTCTGAATTGTGCCTTTTTGTATTGCTAAGAGTGTAGTTAATGTGAATCGAATGAACAGGCATTCAGGAAGGTAATTCAGCACAATTCCAAAATGAAAATAGCCTAAATAGGAATAAATTGTTGGTTACCTGTTAAGCATAGGGCTTTTTCAATTATCATGGGCGATCCACCCATATTGGTGGATACTGTGCACCCCCGTAGACATGTTCTATTTCAGGATGCCTCTGGTGGTTTCATTTCGAAATCCAAAAAATCAAAGGCACTCTCAGCTGATCCAAAGAGGCCGAAAGACCATAAACGCTTTATTTTTTTAAAATATTATTTTTAAGGGCGTACTTTTTATATTTCTTTTTCCAAATTCATAACGAGGCTTGTAATGTCTAATTGATAATTATTTTTTTTTATTTAATTAATAATTTAAAAAAAAATTCGTTTATTATGGCCCAGGTACTTTTACTTACATGTTTAGCCGGCCATGATTAGAATGGGCATTTTTTGTAATTTATAACACCGTCTTGTTTTTGACATTGCATTGTCCCGCTTTTGACACAAGACAATTTGGTCACCCTAATTAAAGTCATATTAAAATGTTGTTGCCAATAACATTTTAAAATATGATGAGTATTTCATTGATAAAGTTCCAAGAGGACGTGGAATCAAACTTTGAAAATGTTACTAGTAAGTTTCTATAAATAGAATAAAAATTGAGTGTCTGACTTGTAAATATTTCATTTTATAGGCGGAAAAATTAATAAATTTCAATTTTATTTTTATAATATTCAATAATATGATTAAACTGACAATAATCTTATGAATTTATTTTTAATAAAAAATATTAATCAATAAAATTGTAATTATATTCAAGAAAATATCAAAAGTAATTTAAAAGACAAAGATATTACAATTTTAAAATTCAATAATTAGTATAAATATTTTAATGAAAATAAAAATTATCAATAGCATTGAGTTACCTATAGAGCGTTTATCTAATCTTACCACCTTACTCTCCAAACTTGGCTCCCAATGATTATTTCCTATTTGCAGAACTCAAGAGAATACTCACTGGAAGGAAATTTAGCTTCGGTAAAGAAAACTGAGGTCAAAATTCAACTTACTCTATAAAAATGTTATCGGAAAGTTGGAAGATTGCTATATTCAGTTTATCGCTTGCAAAGACAAATATTCTAAATAATAAAATTAAATTTTATCAAAAAAAAAAAAACAAACTTTTTTCTTACTATTAATAATCTAAAATATATTTAATAAAAAGAAATATATAAAGAAAATATTTTCCTTCATACCAGTTATTATTAAATTGAAAACTACTGGATGACTTGTCAAATAATCTATATAATTCTTTAAGGAAGGAAATAGATAAAAATGATGGGTAAAGAACTTGACAAAGGATATCTTTATTTCCAAATCGGATACTTACTAGTATTTAAGAAATGACTTCATCCGAGTAGAAAGGAATTTTATTCGAAAAATATTTTCTTATTAACTTTGATTCTATAAAATCTTGGTGGATGTTGTAAATTCTTATCCTCTAAATGGGCGATTAGGGACATTTTTCTATATTCTTTAGGATTTTTCATTAAATATAATAGCCAAAACCAACAACATTTTCAATCTAATCCTTATAATAATTATAATTTTTACTAATCTAAAAAAAAAAATATTTTTTTTTAAAATAATTTTAATATAATATTACTTGATAAATTTTATAGGTGTTAAGTAATAAATATAATTATATGCACCCATATTTCCTTCCACCCACATCCATTATCATCATATATCTTAATGTTATAAAATTTTACAAAAAAAAATCTATTATAATTTCAAAAAATATTCACTGGTAATTATATAGTTTATCTTTCTTTTACTTTTGATATTATAAATTGATCGCAATGGATATATGTATATATTATAGATTAAATATATAATAATCTATATTTCTTAACGAAATCAAATATTATATGTTAAATTTTTTTTCTAAGTGATTTCTTAATTAAAAATCATAGAAGAATATATTATCTAATTAAATTAATTGAACTCGAGTCTTGTAGTAAAATGTTCCATTATCTGGGTGTTTGAACCTCCACGATGGAAATGAAATCCCTTTATGTTAGAGTAGAGGATAAATATTATGATCTCTCGCTATTATTAAAAAAAAACCTTTTTATTTTTTGGATATTTAAAAAAACTAGTAAAAAGAATATAAGTAAATCTGAAAAATAATTACTTAATTTAATTATTGATTTAACAAATCAAAAAAAAAAAATTATGATCCATACACAAACAAACTAATAAATTTAATAAATTAAATTAAACTAAGTTAAATAAAGTGAAAAATATAAAAGAGAGAATCTCTGAAACACAAATCCTCCCAACCTTTATCTTGATTATTATTATGGAGGACCGCTACTTTTTACTTGAAGTAGTTTTCCAATTTTGATTACATAGGCTTAGTCAACGTTGTTAGTTAGAAAGAAATTCCTTTGATAGGGCTGGGACTTGAACCTGGAACAACAAGTAGAAAAAATATTAATATATGGATTTTATTTTTTATTTTGTCTATAATAAATAATAATTAGTTATGTTACTTTAAATATTAATAAATCACGGCTAGACCAATTTAGCTATTTTTTTTAAATATTTATAAGGCTCTTATAAAATTAAAATTTACAAAATAAAACTTTAAAAAAAATTAGAAAAGTGAGAATATATATGTTTTTTCAATTTATCTCACAAATGAATATATATATATATATATATATATATATATATATATATATATATATATATATATATATTAATATAATTGAAATAATAAATGTTCTTTTAGAGTTTAGATAATATTATTCACAATTAATACTTGGATTTTATATACTTCTAATTAGTAATTGTAATTTCTAATTGTATATACCAGTGCAAAGACAATTTGATTAAATTAAATGTTAGTTTATATACCGGTACATAATATACAAATTACAAGGTCATTGATCTCTGTAAATATATTCTAATTTATAAAGTTTATATAAATTTTATTTTCTTTATCATAGCAATCATTAAGTGAAATTTGTATATGTACACCATTAGTTCTATCTCGAATCTAGAGTTCATATGGAGGATTTTAACATGGAATAATAAAAATGTTTGTCTCAAAATGTTTATTTCTATGTAAGATATAATGTTCGTAATAGATATGAGTTTATAGTGATTCAATTTCCATGAATGATGAATGAATAAAATGATTAAAGTATTTTCAAATATAAAAAAAGATCATTTATTTTTTTTTATAATTTTTTTAATTGATTACACATAAACACAAATCACATAAAGAGAATATAATGAAATTAGAGTTTTTGAAATAAAATCGTCATAAACTTATTTTTATAATAATTTTTAATTAATTAATGTATAATTCAAAATGTAAGTTATGGAGTATACGAGGTCTGATCAAAAGAAAAAGGTGAATTTTGAATTATTTCGAAAAGTATTTATTTATTCATCAATATCCATTTTGTCCCCTTCAAAGAAATTCCCCTCAGATATAATGCACTTATGCCAGCGCTTCTTCCAATCGTCGAAGCACTTCTGAAATGCGCTTTTCAGTATGGTAATCAGCTCGTTCTTCGATTCCGACTTTATCTCATCAATTATGACAAAACGCTTTCATTGGTCTCGTCAGTTTTGGGAATAGGAAAAAGTCGCAGGGAGACAAACCTGGTGAATAAAGTGGTTGAGGCATGATTACGGAGTTGTTTTTGGCCAAAAAATCACGAACAAGCAATGATATGTGAGCTGGTGAATCATCGTGAATCACAAAGCATGATTTGTTTTTCCACAATTCCAATCGTTTGAGTCGTATTACTTCACACAAACGTTACATAACTTCCTTATTAACAGTACGATCTGTTGGCAGGAACTCATGATGCACCACGCCAATATAATCGAAGAAAATAGTGAGTAAAACCTTCATATTTAATCGAACTTGGCGTACCACTTGTACCACTTATAAACATTTTTTTGAGACAAAGTAGACTCGCCGAATGCCACACTCAACATTTTAATCGCGTTGGAGCACTTTATTCCATTTTTAAAGCAAAATTTAATACAGATCTTTAATTCATTTGTTTTAAGTAAATAAGTTGACCTGTGGCCAGGTCCGAACCGACCGACGGTTTAAAATAAATTAATTTCCAGCTACAGAAACAATTTCAAATAATTTTAATATATCTATTAATGTAATAAAAAACAGATATGGATATAACATAAATATTTTTAATTTTATTTTATTTATAATATATAGCTGAAGTAGCCGGCGTTACCCGAGGCTGTGACGTCATATAATTTTAAATTAAGAAAAACATAATGAAGATGATTTTTCCCGAGGATAAAACCAATACATTCGTGGTGATATGTAAAAAAATCTCCTTATGTGAAATTTGGTGCGAAAATAACCCTTCCCTTCTTATCGTCGATCGCTAATACTACCACTTCCGGTTTCCGGATTTGCACCAAAAGTTGATCAATTCATCCCACTGATGCATTAAGTAAATATACCAAATTTCATCAAAATCCGTTAAGCCGTTCAGGCTGTACACATCTATACGGACGGACAGACGGACAGACGGACGGACAGACATCATGCTAAAAATACTTTTTTCTGTTAAGAAAATGCATGATTCGTGGAGATATGTAAAAATCTCCACATGTGAAATTTGGTGTGAAAACAATACCTCCCTTACTATCGTCGGTCGGTAAAAATGGAAGAACACACAAAAACGTAACTAACTTTTTCAGTTGTCAAAAACAAACTACTAATCCAAAATGGCTGATAATGTCAACATATGAGAAACATGTGTACCAACATAATTAAAAAAAAATCGATAATCGATAATCAAAATTCAAAATTCATCTTTTCATTTGAACAGACCTATATATCACTTTTGATAAATTTCAAAGATAAATATATCTTGAATCTATTATTAACATTTCTTTGAATTATAATACATATTATTATAATACTTGCACTTTCATTTCGTTAACCAAGAGTGAATATCCATTGCAAGATAAATAAAATTGTCTTGAGAAAAGTTGGCCAATTTATTCAGATAGATATTATTTATTTCTTTTTTTTTTTTCTTTTCATTTTCATTTCATTTACTTAATCCTATGTCGAGTTCCGTTATTGGATTATTTTTATAAATTACTACTTAACCAGGTGTTAGTTCTACTACTTTTTCTCTATCAGATAGCAAGAAAATGAAAAAGAAATAAAAAAAAAAACAAACAATTTCTATTCATAAATTGGAAACAAGCAATTTGCATTTTTCACTTTCAGTAATATTTTTAATTGAAATTTCCTTTCTTTCCACTTCTGTCATATTTAGTTCAAGTGTCTATTTATATGAACGAATAAAACTCGTATGAATGATGTTCGTGTTACGCCACACGGCACTTTTGATTCTACGCCAATAAACAAACAAAAACCTCTTCCTGAATAAACAAATTTATTATTCATTAATATTGATTAGAGATTCATTTAGGACAAATCTTATCGAAATTTAGAAAATTATAGACTACATAATTATTTTTATTAATTTAATAATTATAAGTAGGAAATCCAGCGAAAAGACAAATAATTATTCTTTCAATTTTTATGTTTTTTTAAACTTATAAAAATTCATTTCTAATAAGTATCATTGCAGCACATTAACACGTGCAAATGTTTAGATATATTTAATTAATTGAATTCCAAAATAAAAATATCATCATTTATAATTTTTTGTTTCATAATAAGTGTCAATTATTCAATATTATTTACTGACTAACAAATAATTTACATATTGAGTGAACAAATAAATTAATAATCGAAATATTCAGCACATTGAATATATTTAATATATTTTAAAGTTTTAATAAAATGAGATTTTAATGAATAGTTTATATTTTAAAATATTATTAGTATAAACAGTTAAAGTTGGGAAGTTTTATTTATATAAAAGAATAAGAGTAAATAATATTATAGTTTTCAATATTTAAGACTCATATATACATTCATTTAAATTTTTTAATAATACATTTTACATATTAATATTAATAAGGAAATTTAAACAGAAGTAAAGAAATAAAAATAGTCTGACTGAGATAAATACCTGAAAAGTACTATATATATACCTAAAATACTTGTCAATTATCAATAAATTACCGACCGACGATAGTAAGGGATGTATTGTTTTCACATCAAATTTCACATGAGATTTTTTATATATCTCCACGAATCATGCATTTTGTTAACAGAAAAAAAGTATTTTTAGCATGATGTCTGTCCGTCTGTCTGTCCATCCGTCCGTCCGTATAGATGTGTACAGCTTGAACGGCTCAACGCATTTTGATAAAATTTGATATAAATATGAATGCGCCATTGGGTATGTGCGTAGCGAACCTGCCTCACATTCACATGGTCCCAGGTTCAAGTCCCGGACCTGGCAAGGGAATTTCTCTAGCTGGGGTCTATGGGACGGAGTCAACCCAGCCTCTGGGAACAACATTGGGGAAAAGCTACTTGATAGCGCCTCCGTTCAAGAAAATCAAGGTAAAGATTGAGAGGACCCGTTCTACTGATCATAGGACACCTCATTGATATAACCGACTTGATAGTCATTGACCTTGCCTAGGACGTACAAAAGTCAGAGGTTTTTTTTGTTTGTCTTTTTTTTTTTTTTGTATAAATATTAACTTAATGCATCAATACGATGAATTCATCAACTTTTGGTGTATATCCGGAAACTGGAAGTGGCAGTATTAGCGACCGACGATAGGAAGGGAAGGATTATTTTCACACCAAATTACACATGAAGAGACTTTTTACTTATTTCCACGAATCATGCAATTTGTTAATAGAAAAAAGAATTTTAAGCATATCTGTCCGTCTGTCCGCCTGCCCATTGTGTGTCCGTATAGTGTATGGCTTGAACAGCTCAACAGATTTTGATAAAATTTGGTATATTTACTTAATGCATCAGTAACATTAATTCATCAACTTAAATTAAATATTAAATAATTTAATTAAATATATTTAATTTGAATTTTTTTGATACACCCAATTTTTTATAATAAAAATAATATTTATTACTCTTATATTAAATCTAACTATAATATTAAAATGAAAATATAAAAAGAATAATGATCGTTTCATTAAAAATGAATTCTTGATTTATAAAGAAAAATGTGAAATCTTTGGGTTTAATACAGTTTCACAAATTAATTTCTCTCCTTTGTATTCGATTTTTTTTTCTTTAATAATAAAATTTTATAATACATATTTAATAGGATAAGATTTGTTGTTTTTTTTGTCGTATTTAAAAAAAAAATTTTTATATTATTATAAAAATATTTCCTCATATTTTCTTTTATAAAGAAATCATTTTAATTGAAAAAAATATTACTTATATTTTGTTTCCACTTACCCACCATCACTTCTTCCTTTTTTGCTGATGTTTAAATTTTCATTAAACGACAAAGTGAAAGCGATGGAATGATCGAAAGAATAGAAACGATCACGATCTTGAAAAATGTATTTTGGTTAATATTTCGTCGGGTAGCTCATAGCTCAAGATCCCTATCACGATTTTCATTTGTTTACTACATTTTGATTATAATAAATAATGAAAATAGAAAAGGGCAACAATAAAAAATGAGCCCGAGAGAAAAATAGAAGATCATTTTCATAAAATACTAACAATAAGATGAAAAATAATTTTACTATAGTATTTTGCCAATAGCAAGTGTAAGGAGTATTTTATTTGCTTATTTGCTTATTGGATTGGTGTACCATGTTTTATATATATATTATTAAACAGATATAGGTATATACATACATATATCTACATAAGTACATAAATACAAGGATTTCAAGAATTATTTATTTATTTATTATATATAAACTACCTATATTTAATAGAATAAAGGAAAATAACTTTTATTTATCTTTCTTATGGTATTTATCTTTCATATAAAAAATAAAGTTCTATACTTATATGATTTTATACCTAATCTCTTATATATTAATCCTAATCACTTATATTTTGATATTCTCATTACTCGCCAGAGATAGTATTGCGATCACGAAAATTTTTGTTATCGAGATTTTGATGTTTTTATATGTTTAGAAGGTCCCTGAGTCATTTTCACTAACAATAAGGTTGGGAAAAATGTCTCTATGTGTGTGTGTGTGTCTATGTAGACAAGATTACGCAAAAACGGTTTGAGCTAGAATAATGAAATTTGATACAAGGGCATTATTCAAAATTCGTCATTACCTACCACTTTTTCATTTTTTTCTTCTAAACTGACCGTAAAAATAAAGTTATATGTTTGATAGATATTCACATGATTAAAAATTGTATAAAACTGCTATTTATAGAATTTCAGTTTGATTGAATTGCTGAAGGTACCGGAATTAATTTTTTAATTTTTTTAACATGTTGGCTGCCAATCACGCGCCAGCACGTGACATGGTGTCATCAACTAAAAGCCAAACACGCGCTGGTTTAATAAATATTATTTATTAATTTTAATTTATAATTAATTAAATTTAATTTAAATATATAATATATGTTATTCAATTCAAATATACGAGATAGTCGAGTGGAGATACTCCAGATTTTTTTTATTAAATTTTAAAATCATTGATTTATTATTCCATTTTGACTTTTTATCTCTAATAATGTATTTAATGCATTTTTTCCAAAATGCATGCAATTAAAATTCGTCAATTCATTAAAGTTATTTGAGTTATTATTTATTTATTTGTTTGTTTATTTTCTAAAGTAAGCATTTGAAATTTTTTTTTATTCTTTTGATTGACCGATAAATTTCGTATAACACCTTAATTGAAAATTTGACCTTGAAGAATTCCAATCTTTCATTTAAAAATATTCATTTTGAATGTAGAAATTTTCAAATTCTTATTAAAACCAATTAAATTTTATGACCTTCTGCTCCATTTGGATCAATGAATAATTAATTATTTCTAAAGAATATCATGATACTTTCGCTTAAGAGGTATAAGATTTCTTGGTATTACCTGGAGGGAATAAGTGGGGACAATTGATGCTAAAACGAAATTTTTCTCTTCCAATCAACCACATGGATTCATAAGTGATGACGTCATAAACGAAGGAATATAATGAACTTTTTTTTTTTATAAAAACGCCTGATACAAAACTCCAGTGTAATTTAATTCCCAAGCGATTCTCGCAATCCTCTATAATTTTCTCTGAAATCTTTATTTGAAAAAGATTTTTGACCCATGAATAGTTTTTATCAATCCTTACTATATTATTATTAGAGTAGCTCAGAAGCTTTTAAATATTTCATTGGAGAATTTGCATGGCAATTTTTTTTTTCACCCTGTGGCAATCGATTCCGCCTTTATTCCTGATTATTGGGTTTCCTCCGCTTAAGCCAAAACAAATCCAAAGGCTTCCATAAATATTTTTCTCATTTTTTTTTAATTTTTTTTTTTAAATAAATAGAAATTGTTTTTTAATTGTGATTTCAATCTTAAATGAATAAGAACTTACACCAAAACATATGAAATGAATATAATTAACAAAATGACATTTTTTAAAATAATTATATTTACTTTAAAAATAACTATAAATTGATTATATAATCAATTAATAAGTGTATTGATAAATTATACAATTATCCTGTGATTATAAAAACAGTATGGAATATTAAAAAGTATATATATATATAATATAATAACTAATAATAAATAAGTATAATATAATACAAATATTTATTTTTTTTTAAATTTACATTAAAAGATAAAATATAAATAAATAATTAAATTGTTTTTTCTATTAATATTGGAATATTCAAAATTTTATTTAAGCCTGTAAATCCTAAGTGGGAGTTATTAATAATCATTGTGGGATATAGTTCCTTTCTGATATTGAATCATAAAAGTAAAAATGTTCTGATCCTTGGATAAATTATATTTTTGTTTTAAATTTATATTCTTATTCTCTCTTACACAAGAAGAGAAGACATTTTGCTAAAATACAATTTCTTTAGCTAAAGAAAAGAAAATATAAAAATAAATTATATTTTCTTAGGTATATTTACTAATAAGAAATAATATTATTATTTTTTTTAGAAATTTGTATTTTCCCAGCATTGTTTTTATTTTTTTGCTTGAAACTATTCATCTACCCCATAGATGTTAGGGGCTTAGGCTATCTCTAAATGGGAAAGGAATTCACCCTAGCCCACTTGACTCTTCAGATATTAATCCTTTCTTTAGGCGCTGGTATTAAGAAACTTGCGCACTATGTGGCAGGTCTGGAGAATTCATGTTCTTTGTGCAATTTTGAAAGTATTGGATGGTAGCTCAAGTTTCTCTAGATTTCTTTTTATAGTGGATGGGACTACTCAATCTGCAGAAATCACTATCGGGTAGATTGCCACCGTATTCAACTTCCAGATTTCCTTAAGTTGCCATCTTAGTTCTTGGTATTTATTTATCTTTTCCGTCTCTGTCTACTTAATGTTGTGTGTGAGTGGGATAAAGATGTCTATTATTATGACAGTTTTTTCCTCTCTGTCCTTCAAAAGAATATCAGGCCTAGTGTAGTCTATGGTTTTATCGGTGAACATGAGTATGTCTTAGTATAGGATATGGTTTTTAGACTCTAGAACTGGGACAGGCTGGTATTTATAATATGGGAGAGTATACTCATCAAGTAGCCTGTATTTTAGTCCTAGCTGTTTATTGACGAGTTTTGCTACTATGAGTATGTCAGAATGGGAACTGCCCAGGTGTTAATGACAAAAATGATATTTCGCGCTGACAGTCTCGTATTTAAGATTTTGGTAACTTTTCTTTGGTACATTTCGATGAAATCTTTTTTCCAACCGATTGTGATCAATTCTTTTGTTTTGTCTAATTCCCAGGTATTTCTAGACATTGTTAGGCTGTAGTTCTGATATTCCCTCATATTTGTCATTCAGAGTTTTCCTTTTTTGATGTGGACAATGGCACATTTTTCAATTCCTGATGTCATCACTAAAACTTTTCACTATCGATATCAAGTTTAGGAGTTTTGGGTTGCTATGCGAGAATATCTTGAGATCATCCATGTATAATAAATGGTTTATTTTAGCCTCGCCTTCTTAATTTCATAACCTATGTATTCATTTTTTAAAAGTGTTGAAAGGGGATTCATAGCTAGGCAAACCCATAAAGGGGCAGTGAATCCCCCTGAAATATTCCCTTTTTGATTTACATTTCCCCAATGCTTTTATTGATGAAATGGATAGTTGTTCGCCATGTTCTCATTAACACTTTTAAACATCGGATAATATTTGGTGAGATCTTATAAATTTCAAGCACCTTTATTAACCAATAGTGAGGGACAGAATCGAATGCTTTAGAGATTATTTATTTATTTATTTATTGTCATTATTATTATTATTATTATTATATCAAGTTAATAGATTGAGACCGATAAATTTGAGTATTGACATTTTTAAACCTGCTAAATAAAACTCAGTTCACTATTCTTTTTTCCTTTCAATTATAAAAAAGCAGCCGGTCCATAGAATTTCCTTTGCTTCTAACCCTTCTTTTTAAGAAGCATTTGTGAATGGATTAGTTATGCATTCCCGTTTTTTTTTTACATAGATTAACGTTATAATACGATTCGCTTTTTCGCCTCTTGATGAATGTAAGAAAAGACTTTTTTTAAGTATGAATGAAAGACATGACATCTTCTAAAATCCCTGCATTAAAACAACCAAATAAGGAATTAGCATGTTTGAAACGGTTCGTTTTTAATTCTCTTATGATTGATTAATATTAATTATTGATATTTCAATTACATTATATGAGTGATTTTATAATTAATTTTTTATGTTTATTCGGTAAATTTTACTTTCATTGATTTTAATGCAAGTAAGTCGTGATTACCTATATATGTATGAATAATAAAAGTATAATAAAATATAAAAATGAAAGTTGTTTTTTGACCCAAAATTTATCTTACATGTAAAAATATATATGTACTTAAAATATTCTCTGTGTGGTCATCTTAGAGAAAAACGAATAAGCTGGAGTGTCTCCAGTCGACTATCTCGCAATTTGAATTGGATTAAATCACATATTATATTATATTTAAATTAAATTTAATTAATTATAAATTACAAATTAAAATTAATAAATAATATTTATTAAACCAGCGCATGTTTGCCTCTTTGTTGAAGGCACCACGTCACTTGTCACGTGATCACAATACTATCTCTGGCGAGATAGTAAAAATACTCAAATTTTATATTTAATTGTTCATTTAATTAAGTAATTTTATGGCTTTTTTATGAATTTTTCCTAAAAATAATCTCACAATTTTGACTATATTTTTATTGGAATCGTTCAATACTATTTTTTATTAATATCTATAATTATTTTGTGATTACGTTATTGCCAGTAATTTTCAACAAGTATTTTTTATAGATTGTTTCTTTAAAAAGAATTATTAAGGATATGAGATTATAAATAATAATAATAATAATAATATTGATTAAAATTTAAAATATAAATATAATTGATAACAATTATAAGGGCAATATTCAAAAAAAAAAAAAAAAAAATAAAATAAATCGTGTAGTAACTAATCTTATTAAATATAATTGTATTTTTTAGATTATGTTAGTTTCGTGTTAGTTGTCTAATGTTTTTTCTATCATAGTTTATTATAGAAACATGATTTATTTTTATAATGTTGTAAAGCATGTCAGTTTCTATGATTGGTGATCATTTTTTTTTTTTTTTATTTTTTTGATTACAGATATAAATTGGAATAATTGGGGTCGTTAAAAAATTTCCATTTCAGTGATATAAAGAAACCTACATCAAATTATTTTTTCAATTTTTATATTATCGTAGCACACGCAAAAAAAAATATTAATATTAGATTTAAAGTATAATTATGTTGGGATAATTAATCATTTTACCCCCATCCATGGTTCAAAATGATCAATGTTCATCCATGTTAAAAACCAACCTTTTTTTAATTCCTCACTGATGACATCCATCCCAAAAACATTAAAATTTTAAAACAAAATTATTTTTATATTTTTATTACACAATTAACATTTTAATAATATTTTTAATTTAACTTTTAAAAAAAAAATATTGTAAATATTTATGGTTCTTAATATGGAAATTTATAGATAACATTATTTTATTTGAATTTAAAATTTTAAAATTTTTTTAAATATTTATATATTTATATATATATATATTATTTTTATTAATTTATTATTGTTTTATTTACTTGAAATGTAGATATATGAAATTCAAAATACGTTTTTTGTATTAAATTTTAAATTTTGAATTAAGATCCTACGCATGCGAGGTTCAAATTAAAAAAAATACATTAGTATATATATATATATATATATATATATATATAAAATAAATTTTATGTATGTAATAAAATGAAACATTTCATGGATGTTTTGATAAATCTCAATTTGAA
The DNA here is from genome assembly GCA_963082975.1 of Labia minor. Lineage (NCBI taxonomy): Eukaryota > Metazoa > Arthropoda > Insecta > Dermaptera > Spongiphoridae > Labia > Labia minor. The sequence goes on from OY720344.1 coordinate 102,006,059, forward strand.
AAGTCTGAGAAGATCGTGAACTTGGTTCAATCTTCGTAAACAAAAATGAAATTTCAAGGTTCTTAGCAGACAAGTTTGACTCTTTTTTTTTACTACCACCTGAAAAAATACTTTGATGATAATTTTGGCAACCTTGTAAAATATTTTTCTTATTTTTCTTTAAGATAGGAATATTTTTTTCATAAATTTTTATGTATTTTTTAACTTTTATGATCGTTTCGAATATTTTAGAAAATTTTAGAATATTTTTTTTTTCAGGAAAAATTCAATCGAATATTTTATGATAAATTTTAAATAAATAATAACTATTTTGATTTCTATTTATTTACTTTTTTTTATTTATTTAATTATTATATTTTAATATTTTTTTTCGAATATATTTACAATTCATTTTGAAAACCCGCTTTCTCTAATACGATTATAAAATTTGCCCTCTTCGTTTTACACATCTGCATTAAAATAAAAAAAAATTTAATTTAATAAGCCCGTATGTGTCTGTAAATTTTGCCTCGTGGTTGTGAGTAACCATCTGCGCCTTTTCTATACTTTTTTATTGTTTTATCACAAGTTTATTGGACGCTATTCATGTAATTTCCAAGTCGCTTAAGATTTGTAGATGTATATGCAGACCATCCACCAACGGCTTCTTCTTTTTCACTATCATTTTCTATATATAATTTGTACATATATAATTTTTTACTCTCAGATGATGGTCTGATTAATTTGTTTCCAATTAGCTAATTACTTGTATATAATTATCATGTTTTTAATTTTTAAATAGTTTATTTATAGTTAAGTAACAAATATTATTCACTTAATGTTAATTGAATGGTTGTAGTTAAACCAATTATTGTAAATTATAGAAAACATGTTAGAACTATTGATTTAAAACAGGGGTGGGCAAATACTTTTAAGCGCGGGCCAAAATGAAATTTTCAAAATGCCTCCCGGGCCGGAAGACTATATCTAGGGTCAGGCACGGCCCGAGCTCTTATGGCGCCCTAGGCCAAGGGTCTAAAGTTCGCCCCATATGTTTTAACAAGCAAAAAAAAAAGAATCAACTAAAAAATTTTTGTTTGTTATTAAAAAAATATTTTTATTTATCTTCCTAAAAAGGAGATATCTTGGTATGATATCAACATTATATTTTTAAAAATGTAATAATTTACTACTTATTTTAAATAAACGCAATTTTTTTATTGCGTACCATAATTTTTTATTTACTATTAAGTCTTATAAGCCCTGATATCTTGCGAAGGATTGATTTTTTTTTCATAATGGCGCCCCTGCCAGCCAAGCGCCCCGAGCCATGGCCTTACTGGCTCGGCTCTAGGGCCGGCCCTGTCTAGGGTGACCATATTTCGAAAAAAACACCAAACCGGGACATTTGTAAAAAAAATTTACCTTTTTTTCAAGTGCTATATTGAACGAAAAATCGAAAATGTTTAAGAGCCAAATCGGAAAAAAATTTTAGCTTTTTTTTTTAGTGCCATATTGAATGAAAGATCGAAATAAGAGCCAAACTTTTTTAACGGGAGGAATAAAATAAGCAAACGGGCCGGCTTTTGCCCACCCCTGATTTAAAACATAAATTAACAAATTATATATATATTAATTCTCCAAAGTCACCATAAATGATTTATTAATAAATCTCTAATAATAACGAAGTAAATGAAATAAAAAAAACAATACAAAGATATAATTATTATATATATATATTATTATATTATTATATATATTTATCTATCTAAGGGACTTTTACAGAACTCGAATGTAGCAAACTCATTTCTACAAATATCCCTATCCTGAGCCACTTCAACTCTTATTTTCTCCCAACTCTCTTATGTCCCGTCCTACATAGTCTGCCCACCACGTCCTTGATCTTCCAACATGTCGCTTCCTAATCGGTCTCATTCAAATATATTTTAATAAATTGAGAAAATTAATATAAATATATCAAATAATTATGTTTAATAAATGACTGTAAGTGAATGAATATCCAAAATTTATTTTCCCAGCATCCAATCATTCAACACATCCTGAATACTTATCATAATTATATTATTGGAGGAAAAGAAGTTCTATTCAGTGATGTGGGTCTGTGGATACAGAATGAAGGAGCCAAACTACACGTAAAAAATAGAGCAAATAAATTATCTATAAATAACCACAATTTTCAAAAACAAAATTTTCAAGAGAAACGAGTAAAAGATTTTAAAAAATAATAAATTAAGAAAGATTAAACATTCAATATAGGAGTTTAATTTAAAAAAAAGAATATTTATTTATGTATTCATATAAGAAAATTCCTTCTTAATATGATATGATCTTGATACGATCTGACAGTCTGGCGTTCATAGCCTGAGATGTGTAAACGCAATATATATATAGGTATATATTTCAGTGGTGTATTGGGAGAGGAACACGGGGGAACGACGTTCCTTTACCTTTTTTCAGAACTCAACGCGTTCCAGTACTTTTTTATGTCCCGATAACTCTCACTTAAATCTACTAGTAGAATTTTTTTTTTGTGTTTGTAAATTTTTTGTATACTAAGAATAAGAAAAAATAAAAACTTAAGATGGAAAAAAATAGTTTGCTGAAAATAGGATTTTTTTGCTCCCTCTATGCGTTCCTTTACTTATTTTACCAAAACATCACTGACCTATTTGTAACTTTTCAAAACAATAAATAATTTTAATTAAAATGAGTATAATTTTTAATATGAATTTAGGCCATTAAGTATATAAGAAATCATTTTATTGAAAATTAAATTTGTTATGTAATTTGAAGATATTTAAGATCACATTACATACAAAAATTACATTTTATATTATATGTAGTTAAAAACCCTCTGACTTTTGTACGTCCTACGCAAGGACAACACCTATCAAGTCGGTTATATCAATGAGGTGTCCTATGATCAGTAGAACGGGTCCTCTCAACCTTTACCTTGATTTTCTTGATCGGAGGCGCTACTTTTTATCAAGTAGCTATTCCCCAATGTTGATCCCGGAGGCTGGGTTGACTCCGTCCCATAGACCCCAGCTAGAGAAATTCCCTTGCCGGGACTTGAATCCGGGACCATGTGAATGTGAGAAAGCAAGGCTAGCCTCTCACCCAATGGCGTCTTATTATATGTAGTTTCATAACTAAAAGTGCTACCTTCGCATATTTTTAACAATTCAATATTGAGTTTTACTGAACCTCTTGAAGAAGAACCTAACTAAATAAAATAGGTCAGAATAAAGTTATAATAGTTCTATTATAAGAGAACTGTTCAATTAGATTTTATTATTGCCGTTGGGTATTCATTCAAATTAGTCACTAACCATTTTTTTTATTTAGATTTGAGATTAAAATAAGACTATAAACTCATAAACTATTTTTAACTTAAAATTCTTACTTGTGGTAACCAAATTTATGTCAAAGGCCGTTGGCATTATTTTATTAATTAATTAAACAAAGAGAAAGGAATAAATAGGAGAGAAATTTAAATTTTTATTATATTGTATGTTTATACAATACATATATTATGTTTATTTTATTAAAAATGAAATTAAGATAAAATATCATAAATTTCTTGGTTTATATAACTGGATTAATGAGATTAACACTTAAATTATAAATAAAATCATCTAATCTAATTAATATTGTTGATATAATCTCGAAATTAAAATATTTAATTTTATTTAAGTTGCGTGAGTGATATTAAAAAAAGAGATTAATTTGTTTTACAGTTATAACACATTTTAAAAGGTGTATGTACAGGGCCGGTTTTAATGTTTTGGACCCCCCCCCCCCTGGGAAAAACAAAATTTGACGCCCTTTCATACAAATTATCTTTTAATTAATGAATGTAAAATAATATTTTATTTTTAAATCGGCGTCCCTTAATATTTGGCGCCCGGGCAGTTGGCTTACTTGCATATGTGATATATTTTAACTAAAATAAAAAAAAATCATTATTAATTTTCTTTTTCTAAATTGATCCAACATCTCAAGATAACAATCAATAACGTTAGTAATCCATTAAACATTCTAGGCAGTTATATCATGGCAGTTGTAGATTGATATAGATATACGGGTTATGAAAATAAAGTGCTAATAATATTCCTAACAAGATTTATTACTGTCAAAGACATGATTCAGAAAACTGGGAGAATTTCATTGAATTTTTTTTTTTTTTATTTTGATATATTAGATTAAAGGGCAGAATGAAAATAAACTGGGGATTATTTTGATGAATTTCAACAAAAAGTAGTATTTGATGGAAATAAATTCAGACACGTGATTTGTTTTAATTTTCACAAATGGGTCATGAAAATTTATTTTTAATTTACATATAATTTAAAGTTTAACATGTTATTGTACTTTTCTAGTGAATGTAAATTTACTTATTTATTAGTAATTATTTATAGAAACAGTTTGTGCTTACTGATGTTAACACTAATTCAAATCATTCTCTAATATGTCAACTCTATATTGTATATCCATTTCCTTATGTAGGTATTTGAACAAGATTAGTAATAGTGATGTATTTAGTAAATATAGTGGTATACATTTTAAATTAGAAGCATATTCGTTGAAATAATAATGTAAAACAAGGTGGCAATACAATGAGGAAGTATCCTAGTGAGAAATAAAAATATTGTTTCAAAGAAAAACTAAAGTACAGTATTAATTATCTGAAACCTGATATTTTATAATTGTAGATACAACGATAAATTGAATTTCTATGTCACCTCTGTAATTTTACTTTAAAACTGAAACTATTGTTTATCTTCCTGTGGGTTTAAGACGTTCATTAAATGGAGCTATAGGGTCACGCCCTTGAAAGGCTGTAGCGCCAGGGATTAAGTAAGTAAAGAGAGGATATAATCTCTACTGTTTTATATACAAACCTTATAAGATTTGTTTACTTTATATTGATCTAATAAGACCAAAGACAAACTTGTCACTATTAATGAGGTTTTTAATAATTACTGAAAAAGTGTTTAATTGTTAATTGTAATAAAAAAAGACTTAGATTTGATAAATAAAATTTCAGCAAAAGAATCCTTTTAATATTATCATATTAAAAGAAAGATTGAAATTATTTATTTCAAAAAATTTTAATTTAATTTTTATTGTTTAAAAAAAAATAATTAAAATAACAATTAATTATTTTTTGTTGTAATATATATATTTAAAAAATAACTAAACATTTGTAAATTTTCACTGGAGTTAAATATTGTGCTCATTATTTTTTTTTTTTTTGAAACGTTTCTTGCTCAATTTGACTACAAAGTTTATATGTACGCGTTTTTTTCCACAATCTCTACATCTCTACATCTTGTTACTTTGTATCATTTAGATGGCCATTATTATCGTGAACTAATAAACAATTTTTTTGAAAACCGTATAATAAGGAAATTACTGTTCAATTGAATTTTGAAATAAAAAAGTACATTCAAAGGAACTACTATTTAAAAATATGAGGTTTTAAAAGGCCATAGATTCATTCTTTCATCAATTGAGGCACTCAGAAGCCAAACCGATTAAATACAATTTTTAAAATTTTGCTAGTAATATAATGTAATCTGCAACATACGAAGTGAATATTGAACTTGATAATCTTAATAAACATTTTTCTGCAATCAATAACCCTGAATTTAATACAAACTGTGAACTTTGGGCTTCATATTCTGTTTGTTTATATTTAGGGTGACCAAATATTTTCAGGGATTGTTCCGTTTTTAGGTGCTCTGTCCCGGCGTCCCGAAATATGTCTTCGGGGCAGCGTATTTTCCCGGTTTTTAAATATTTAGGACATTTCGTACTTTTTACCGACCGACGATAGTAAGGGAGGTATTGTTTTCACACCAAATTTCACATGTGGAGATTTTTACATATCTCCACGAATCATGCATTTTCTAAACAGAAAAAAGTATTTTTAGTATGATGTCTGTCCGTCCGTCTGTCCGTCTGTCCGTCCGTCCGTCTGTATAGATGTGTACAGCCTGAACGGCTCAACCGATTTTGATGAAATTTGGTATATTTACTTAATGCATCAGTGGGATGAATTGATCAACTTTTGGTGCAATTCCGGAAACCGGAAGTGGTAGTATTAGCGATCGACGATAAAAAGGAAAGGGTTATTTTCACACCAAAGGAGATTTTTTTATATATCACCACGAATCATGCACTTTGTATTGGTTTTATCCTCGAGAAAAATCATATTTATTAGTTTTTTCTTGATTTAAAATTATATGTCGTCATCCAGCCATTCATGACGTCACAGCCTGGTCTTGCATATATATTATAAATAAAATAAAATTAAAAATGTTTATATTTATTATTTATGTATCCATATCTGTTTTTTAATACATTAATAGATATATTAAAATTATTTGAAATTGTTTCTGTAGCTGGAAATTAATTTATTTCAAACAGTCGGTCGGTTCGGACCTGGTCACAGGTCAACTTATTTCAAAATTTTTTCAATTTGTTTCTAAAAAAAAAAATGTGAAACGTTTTCGGGACCAGGCTCTTGTGTTTTCGAAATATGGTCACCATATTTATATGTGGAGTTAATCGCTTTAGCTTCTGAGTGGCTCAATTATTCAATTAATAAAAATTGTACAAATTCTAAATACATTTTTCTATTTTACTTCGCCACCATTTAATTTTGACCCATTGTCCATGAAGGACTATTACCTTTTATAATAACTAATATTATAAAATTAATTTGTATTGGACTCATGGAAAACGGAACCCAATAAAAGATGATCAATATCTCCCGCTGAACAAAATATATTGTCCAGCTCCTCTATGGAGAGGAAATATATATCCAATTCCAACAAATCCTTATTTATGGATTACAAATTTATTAACAGAGAGTACTATAAAAACTACTATTCTCAAATTGTATATTTATTTAGATATAATAGATATTATTTATAGTATTATAATAAATGGATTATAAGTTTTTTTTTTTTCGAAAATACTATTTTTTATGTTACTTGTTAAAACAGTAATAAAAAGTTCGTGTGGGGTAAAGATATATTTTTTTTCATGTTAAATTATATTTTGATTTATTATACTTAAATAATTGAAAAAAAAATTACTGGTAATTCAATTTCGATTTCTTTAAACGTTAAATAGTAAAAATAAATAAATAGATGATAGATGTGAATTACTTAAAGTAGTATCTTCATGATGATTTGTGGGATTGAGAGAGAAAAGTGGGAGAGTAAATACTCCATCTGTGGTAATCACAAGGACGAACAAATTTATTACTAGTACAAATTGTTTTCTTTCAGATTATAAAGTCATTCTCTTTGCATGTCAAAATCTAAATTGTTTTCTATAACAAAGTTGTATATATAAACACAAAGATGTTACTTTGTAATTTCTTGAAAAAGAATGAAAAATAAAATTAGTCAACATGGTACTCATTTTTTGATTGTGAGTTACTTTGTCAAGAGCAAATTACCTCCTCCAGATGACTGAGTAAAGTTGAATAAGTATGAAAAATAAATGGATATTTGATACGAAACAAATACCATCGTGAAAAGAATTTTTTTCTTTTTTTTCTTTTTTTTTTTACCAAATTGAGACATGTCGATTATTATCAATGCCAATAAGTATAATATTATATTACATCGTAAACAAGCCTTAGGGTTAATTTTTTCCGTTTAAAACAAAAAAAAAAAATTATCAAAAAATTTATCTCTTCTCTTTGAAAGATTTATCATCAAAAGAATACGATAATAAATTTTAAAAAGAGTGAGATTGAATTTGAAATGAAATAAAATGCAATTCTTGTGTGATATTTTTAAAACGAATAAAAGAATTTGAGAGTTACATAAGTATAAGGCTATAAGGAATACTACATTGGGATAGGTCAGGTCAAATGGGTACAATAGGAATGATTAAGAGAAATGTAATTAAAAGATAATCAATTATTGTACGTGCAATGATAGATTGAGAACGCGTTATTATCAATAATTAGTTTATATTTCACAAATGGACATAAAAAAATATTTATTTATTTATTTACTTGGTGGGTGTGTTTTTAGTTTAATTTTATATGTTAATTCTGCTTTCATTTTAATTCTAATTCATTTAAATTACTATTCTCAGAGTGAGTAGTGAACATGTGCCTCCCCCTCCCCTCTCTACACAAATAATAATAATTAAATGGACATGAAGAGATGAAAATGATATTGAATTGAAATTACTAATACCGCACATTTTCATTTATATATATATATATATATATATATATGAAATTTTCATAATTAATTTGTTTTCATTTGTTTTGCTTTTTAAAAATTATCATAATTTGAACCACTCTGCTTTTTTAAAAAGCCTGACTATGCTCCAAAAACAAATGTGTTTAGAACAGTGATTCTCAACCTTTTTTTTACCGCGGCACACTTTTAACGGTTTAAAAATTTGACGGCACACAAAGAAAAAGATAAATGTAAAAGTTTACCATATTGAAAAAAGTGGTCCCAAAAACGGTTTACCTTTTTTTAGAACCATATTGAAAAAAATTTAGAAAAAAAGTCGGAAATGTTTAAGAGCCTCTTTACATTTGTAATAATTTGGCGGACCATTTTGATAATCTCGCGGCACAGTGGTTGAGAATCACTGGTATAAAATATAGGGTTCCTAACTCTATAAAGTTCCAAAAAGGGGGGACACCCTTAAAAAATTAGGTACAATTAGTGCAGTCGAGAGTATTTAAAAAAGGACTGTCCTTTCCAAAAAATCCCTAATAGAATAGCATATATGTATTAGTAAATGAATATATAGGAATGAAAGATATATAAGATAAATACAAATTTTAATCAAAATTTATTTGTTTTGTTATTCAAATTAATTATTATATATAATAAATTTGATTATTTTCTTTATTATCGTAAATAAAAGTAATGTGTTTCTTTTCTCTATTACCAATTTATTTCATTTTAAGTGTAGAATAATTTATATTACAGTTAAAATAAAAAAATTATAAAAATATTTTGTTTTTCATTTCATATTAAAAAATATTGTTAAATTAATGTATATTGGGTTTTATTAATTCTCTGAAGATTGGGATTAAAAGTTATATAATTTTATTTTTTACTACTTTTTTATTTTTTTAGATTATTATTTATATTTAGATTATTTTAATTAATATTTTAAGGAAAAATTCTCAATCGTGACATTCGCGATAGTAGAGATTATTATTATTATTTATAGCGTAACTAAATAGTTCCGGCATTAAATTATATTTATTATATATTAAATGTAATATATTGGATAAATGATTAAATGATAAGTATGAAAATTGTTTTGTTATAACTTTTTTATTGTTTAAATGTCTGCATTACAATGAAATGTTACTTATACACAAAATATATTAAGATAAAATTGAAATTTATCTGTAACTCAACATTAATATGAATCATAATTTTTTTTAATAACTTAACCATTAACCTGTATTTATATTATTATTATTATTTTGTTGGTATGATTTATTTTATTTTATGAATTTATTGAAAAAAAAATTATTAATTACAAAATTTATCTGTATAAAAATTTTCATAATTGTTTTTTACCGACCGACGATAGTAAGGGAGGTATTGTTTTCACACCAAATTTCACATGTGGAGATTTATACATATCCTCAAGAATCAAGCATTTTCTTTAGCATGATGTCCGTCTGTCCGTCCGTATAGATGTGTACAGCTTGAACGGCTCAACGGATTTTGATAAAATTTGGTATATAATTTTACTTAATGCATCAGTATGATAAATTGATCAACTTTTGGTGTATAGCCGGGAACCGGAAGTGGTAGAATTACCGATCGAGGATAGAAAGGGAAGGGTTATTTTCACACTAAATGAGGAGATTTTTTACATATCCCCACGAATTATGCACTTTGTATTGGTTTTATCCTCGGGAAAAATCATCTTCATAAGTTTTTTCTTAATTTAAAATTATATGACGTCACCAGCCAGCGCCTCCCTATATATTATAAATAAAATAAAATTAAAAATATTTATGTTAAATTAATAGATATATTAAAATTATTTGAAATTGTTTCTGTAGCTGGAAATTCATTTATTTCAAACCGTCGGTCGGTTTTGTGCTTGGCCACAGGTCAACTTTTTTTTTTTTTTGCTGTGTCCTTAGATAATCGTTATCTACCCTTAATCTCCATATAATAATAATAATAATGATAAATCAATCAATCACAAATAAACGCAAATTTAAATATCGATATGAAAATCAGAATCCAATGACATTTCTTTAACTGTGTTAAAGTCATTCCTCGAATGAGTCATTTAATATATTCCTTTAAAAAAAAACACATATTTTAAGTAAAAGAAATAATATATTTGATGTAGTGAAGAGTGACGTGAACCCGCATTGCGGATTTGCGGATCGGATAATTTCTCCATACCGACTGTGTGAAAATGATCCTATCTTAGATATTCAAAATGGCACTAATAAATATACACTTCATAGAAGACAAAGGTCACTTAAGCAAAAGAGAGGAAATAGAGAAAAAACATTCTGAATCGTGTTTACCATTTAAACTATCAGTTAATTCTCTTCCACACCAAAAAATTCCATGAATTGATTATTAAGAAAAAAATTTATTTGAATAGAAAAAAATTGATTATGCAAAGAATACAATTGACAAAAAATAAAATAAATAAATAAATAATAAGTGAAAAATAATAATCATGATTCTTGAATGGAGAGTTTATTTACTTTCTATCAAAGAGAACGAACCACCTCCCATTTTTATGAACGCCTTGGAAATTTTGCAATCGAATTTATTGGTTAGATTCTTATCACGATCTACTGAGGAACCTCGTCTCGGATGAAGTGATTAATTCTTATCAATTGCAAAAAAAGCAAAAATATTAATTATTTTTCTATTGTTTTTCTTTTTAAAATGTTAATCTTATTTTCTTTTTTCAATTAATCTCAAAATAATTAAATTAAATTTAAAATATAATTTATCAATAAATAATTGTTTATTCTAGGAATGAAGTTATCGATGTACAGTGACGGAAAAAAGTAAACGCCATGGAGGAGCTTTTGTTGGGCAAAAAATGTGTCATCTCAACCAGTTGATTGCCCGACAAAAACGCCACTTGGCGTTTATTTTTTCCGTTACTATACCTACCTATAAAATATAGATATATATAACATGAAGAAGATAAATAGTTTTGAATAAATGTTTGTAAGTTTATTTTTTTTTAATTTAAATTCAAGATAAAAATAAGCTGGAGTGTCTCCACTCGGCTATCTCGCAATTTGAATTAGATTAAATAACATATATTATATTTAAATTAAATTTAATTAATTAAATTATAGATTAAAATCAATAAATAATATTTATTAAACCAATACGTGTTTGGCTCTTTGTTGATGGCACCACGACACGTGCTATCGCGTGATTTGTAGTCGTGTTAAAAAATTAATTCCGGCACTTTCAGCCATTCAATCAAACTAAAATTCTATATATAGCAGTTTTATACAATTTTTAATCATGTGAAAAATTATCCAACATATATCTTTATTTTTACGGTCACTTTAGAGGAAAAAAAATCATTATTTTCATTTCATTATTCTAGCTCAAACCATTTTTGCGTAATCTTGTCTACATACACACATACACACATACACACACACATACACACATACACACACACAGATATTTTTCTCAACCTTAGTGGCGAGATAGTAAAAACCTTAAAAAAAATCAATCATCAAAAGACTTAAATTCTGTATCTCTAAATTTTTTATAGGAAACAGCTTATACCTCCCCCCTCCCCTACGCATATTTCAACACCATAGTCAAGTTTAAAGCTCCAGTTTTAAATGTATTTATAAGAAAATATTTTAATTAGAAAAAGAAAATATAAGTAATGTTAAAACGAATAAAAGTATTATTTTCTTTAACAGTAATTTATTATTTTTATTTTTTATCAGTAATTATATAAATAATAATAGTTCAAGATAAATAAATATATAAATATATATATTATTTCAATATATATCATCATACATATTATTTTTGTTGACTTGACTATTTTTTGACAACGCAGAGCAAATTATTTATAAAATTGTTATTAATTAATTAAATTTATAAATATATTATAGATACAATATATATATATATATATATATATATATATATATATATTATTGAGTAATCATTATTCTATTATATTTATTTTAAATTCTATTTATAAATGAAATAGAAATGTGGGCAACGAAAGCATTTAAATGAAGATTCTCTCTCTTTCTAACACACACATTCACATATATATATGCAGTTACTCTCCCTAACATTAATTTATTCAATGGACAGTTATAAATATATTACATAAGTATTTTAATGCTTTAAACAAATGGATAGCTATATTTTCTTCACTTAGTAAAAAGTGTTTTGAACAGATGTTAACCTTTATTAATGAACCAAGGTTCTTCCAAGCTGCCAGTCTAATCGAATCAAGAAACTTATTTATTTATTTAAAGAAAAAAAAAAAAAAACTGGAAACTTAAATTTACTTATCTATTTTTTTAAAAAAAAAATTATCTGGTTTGAATATTTATGATTAAAATTTATGTTGTTTAATATCCTTTAACCTATTTTCTTAAAATTACCATTACAACTTTTTCTTGAAAATATTTATATTAAACACTTTTTATATTAATATATCAACAACTCTATTAAAATATTATATTCAATATTTGATATAATGAAGCAATTAATTAATTAGTCGAACAGTGAATAGGTCAAGATTCAATAAATTATTACAAACGAATTAAATAATAATGATGGGTGAAATGAAGAAAATAGTTTCTAATAAATTTCTTATAAAATAAAAATAAATTAGAAAAAAAATTAAGATATATATTTTCCAATAAAGTGAAAGCTATATATGGTACATAAGAAAATTGTCTACCATGAAATATAATTATTAATTTATTGGTATGTTTAATAAATAATCCAATATATATTTTTCAGTTCTTTATTCATATTCATATAAATAATTAATTCAAATAAACAAGGTAATAAAAATAAATACATTTATTTATTATTTATTTACATTTGGATAATGTTGAAATAAAGACATTGAAACCTATTCGATGCCGATTAATTATCTGATTATCTGATGACTCTATATATATATATCTAACATACCAAATTAAAAAATTTTATTTTGTTAAATTAATGTCTGTAGACATTTTTATTAAAACGTTAATGCTCATTTTAATTATTATAATATAAATGTATTGATTTCTACAATTACAATAAATTTTCTAAATTTTTAGTGGATATAAGAATATCAAAAATGATTTATAAAATGTTATTATATTATTGACTAACATGTTTAAATCCTAATTTAAAATAGTGCCTTTACTATATACTACATGGGATGAAAAGTCCCGGGATTTTTCAATAAGTGGCGCCATTAGAAAATAAACATGACTCATTTCGAGAGGCTCATCTGTCACTAGTTTATGTATGAAGTATCATGACATTTCATCCATGCCTTTACAAGCAACAGTCGTTTGAGTGACGCACTTTCGCCTTCATAAGAAAAATGGAAAAACAAGAATATCGCGTCTTGATAAACTGTTGTTCTCCTGCAACCACTACAAAAATTGTTCCCAAGTTTTTCCCATTAAATAAAAACGTTTAATCAAGACGCGATATTCGTTTTTCCATTTTTCTTATGAGGGCGAAAGTAGCATCACTCAAACGACTGTAGCTTGTAAACCATAGGTTCCCAAAGTGGTCTATATGGACCCCTGGGGTCTATTTTAATCCACAAATTTGGGGTTCCATGAATAAAATGGGGGTCCACGTGTTTTCCGACATGGATTTTGACACATTTTTTCATTTTTTTCCAATATGTCTCTAAAAAAAAGTCAAACAAATCAAAATGAATTTAGAGGGTCTACCCTAAACCAATAAACATCCCAGGGGTCCACGACAAAAAAAAGTTTGGGAACCTATGTTGTAGGCATAGATGAAATGTCATGATACTTCATACATAAAATAGTGACAGATGAGCCTCTCGAAATTAATCATGTTCATTTTATAGTGGCGTCATCTATTGAAAAACCCCGGGACTTATCAGCCCCTGTAGTATATATCTGAGCTACATATATCGTCGGTTTGGAAGAAGACCGTCACAACTCAAAAATTATTATAATTGAGATTTTTATATAAAACTATTGCTTATTATCAATATTTTATGTGGAAGAGAGGCATAAGTTGTAACTACTGTTAAAATCACTAGATAGCATTTAAAACAGTGTAATTCCCGCAGTTTTATACGGCCATTCTGTGTAAGATCGTCACATGTTAGTTGTGTCTTGATTGTTATTGTAGAATTATATGAATTATATGTGAAATAGTGTCACATTTTATAAAATGCCATGATTTTGATTTCATAGTTTTGGTGAATACAGTCATATTTTGTGTTGGATTATTGTGAAGTATGCAAAAGGCGAACTATTTTTTGGGCAAGACTGTTACATATTTAAATAAGGGGGCGTAAAAGGGATCGTAAGTGTACATAAGTTACAAATTATTAGTCGAAATCATAGTTTAAAATGCCTCTCAATTATATGTAGAACCGTTTGTTTCTATTATTTATCCCTGTCAAGATATAATTGTTTTAATATTTTACAAATCCCTTTCCTGGAAATCTATTAATTTTGAGTTGTGACGGTATTTTTCCAAACCGACGATATGTAAAACATGTGTAAATAAATTTAAAATAAAGAAATATTTTTTAAAAAAAATATCTTTATATAAAAATATTGTAATTTAATAAAATTTTACAAATTATATTTTGTTGATGAAGGAATTTAACATACAATGTATAATCAAAGTTTTTGCTGTTGTATGTTTAAATTTAATTATTTTTATCTTTAATGTACAATATAAAATAAAATATATGTAAAAAAATAATAAAATTTAAGTATATATAGGAATAATATTATAAAGAAATAGATACGGGCTATTATAAGTCAGGAGTCCATGAATTTTTTTAATGTGGCAAATAATACATTAAAGTATAAAAGTACAAATTATTTATTATAAAATCTAATATAAGTAATCCTGGTAATAGTAGAAAAAAATTTACATCAATCAATTAGTTGAATAATAAAATTTCATATTGAATAAACTAATTTATATTTTATAATAATTATAATAATAATAATAATAATAATGACAGGCATTTAAATAAAATGGAATTTATTAGGCTGTTAAAAATTCAAATAAAAATTTAATAATTAAATTCTTAAATTAAATCTTCAATATTGGTATACACGATTCATATGTAAATCAACAACTACATAATAAGATTCATTTTATTTATTTATTTTTTTTTTTTTAATTTATAAATACCTTCATATAATTAAATGAATTAATTGTCATGCATAAAAAATATTTTTCGTTTTATTTCGATTCATTTAACGGTTTGGAATAATTTTATAATACACAATCAATTTCCGCCTCTTATTTTTATTTTTTGTTTTGTTTTTCAGTTTACGATCAAATATAGGAAAACACATATTTTAATATTTTATATTTCATTTCATTGTAATACAAATGGAATATGTATTATAATCAAAGTCAAAAGACTTGATAAAATTATAATATATTGAAAAAAATGTTTGTTTTTTTTATATAAATATTAAAATTTAAATTTCCTTTGAATTTATAAAGGAAATTTTATTATTATAATTAAAGAATAAATAATAATAGACTTTATTATTATTAATCATTTATATATTTATATTCACAATAAAATAAATATTTTTTTTTTATAATATTATAATTTAATAATAAATTTCAATTAGTTAATAAATAAATCATAAACGTGTAAATAAATAAATAAATAAATAAATAATCAAAAATATATTTATTTAGGTAAATGTTTAGTTGCTTGAATGTTTATGAGGTTAGATATGTTTGCCATTAAATTAAATATCTCTGTGAATTTTACAATAAAACAGGCTCCACGCTGATTTGGTTGCTCCGCCTTTAAATTCTCAAATGAAAATAAGCCAACCGTCGAAAATACTAACCTAGGTCAATGTAACTTGACTTGGATAAGACTCAAGGCTAAATCCTGTTTCGTAACTTGCCTGTTTGTCTAAATATCCAAATATTCAATGCAAATAAAAAAAAAAAAAATTCATGCAAATATTTTTCAACGCAAATAATCCAATCTTTTTCTTATCCAAATTTTTATTTAAATATTAATGTTTTGGAAATATTGCAAGATATAGACATAAATATATGTATAATATCTCTAACTTATCGAATTTTAAATCTTTATATAACCAAAAAAAAAACAGTCATTGCCTTTGTTTGAAAATAATTTTTTTCTATTATATTCTTTTTGTATATTAAATAAAAATAATTGTGAATAAACTGATGATTTATCAATATATTAAAATAAATATTATTTGCTCAAATAAAATTTTTCATTTTTTTTTAACTTAAAAAATTGTTCTTCTAGTTTGTGATTAAAATTTGAATTTAAAAATGAGCTGTGGCCGAGCACAGAACCGACCAACGATTTGAAATAAATTAATTTCCAAACAACATTATATATATACAGGGGCGGACTGAGGCCTAGGCAACCTAGGCACGTGCCTATGGTCTGTAATTTTTGGACTCCAAAAATTTTTGTGCATGTATATTATTTTCCATTTTTTTCATGGAATTCGATAATTAAATAGGCCTACATATTATATGCTTTAAAAACAAACTAACAAACACGAAGTATGTGTCCAGACTGAAAAATAGGACTGGAATTACAATGCTGCCTAGGGCTAACTTTAGCCTTAGTGCACCATATATATTTATATATATATATATAGGATATATAAAAAAAATATTTTTAAAACTTGAATTAAAATGACTAAATTATATTATCTTGGTTTTTATTTTTAGTTTAATTACTCAATTATTAATTAATACTATATTTTAAGTGAAAAATTTCCGACAATGAATATAAAATTAATTAATTACTTCCGGTTTCCGGATATACACCAAAAGTTGATGAATTCATGCTACTGATGCATTAAGCAAGTATACCAAATTTTATCAAATCAATCAAATTTATCAATCCGTTGAGCCGTTCAAGCTGTACACGTCTATACGTCGGATATCATGCTAAAAATACTTTTTTCTGTTTAGAAAATGCATGATTCGTGGAGATATGTAAAAATCTCCACATGCGAAATTTGGTGTGAAAACAATACCTTCCGTTCCTATCGTCGGTAGGTAAAAAATTGTATTATAAAATTAAGTTATTTTTCAGTTATTCTTTATTTAATTATTTATTTATTTTAGTTCATTTTTAGACTATATTGGTGCCTATATCTACTTCGAGATAGCTTAATTATATTTATTTATCAACTACTATTTATCTATTATTATTTATTTGTTATTATTTATTTATTTATTATAATAAACGTAAACTGGATTTAAAAAAACTGATATAAGGTAACCTAAGATGCCAATAAATAAAAATATTTAAAATTTTTATATATAAAAATAAATATGATTTTCACTTTATATAATTAGAAACATGAATAAACAAATAAAATTTTGAAAGGTATAATTATTTGCATATATTTTTTTTTTTTGCTTTATTGTAATGAAATATTTGGATATTAGGCAAACAACTACGTTACGAAACAGCGATTAGCCTTGAGTCCTGCCCAATTTAAGTTACATTGACCTAGGTTAGTACTTTCGATGGTTGGCCGAACCTTTTCCTTGGAGAATTTAAAGGCGGAGCAACCAAAACAGCATGGAGCCTGTTTGAATGCTAAAACGAGGTCCAGTTTCTTAAAAACATGCCATTCAGTTTTCTCCCCAGTCCCGATTACAAACCATTGTTTAATGAGCTACAAACCGGTTTACTTATATTAGGCAAATTATACAGGTTATTAACGTAAAAATAAATGGTTGGTCGTTTCTCTTAATAAATTTAGAAATTATTAATAAAATAAAAAAGATAAAATAGGAAAATGAAAGATTTTGCACATTTAAATAATTGTTAGAGCAAATTATATAATAATATTGAATATATATGATCAATAATTATTATTTATCTCAGAGTAAATTATATATAATAAATTAGAGTATTTATGGAAATATTTCTGAAAATCATTAATATTTTCAACAAATTTAAATAAAATATGTGATTTAATTATAAATAAAATATATTAAAAGGAAAAATAACTAAAATTTAACCAGAAGCACAGAAGCAAAGCAATGTAAAAATATTTTATTAGAAATGAGTAACAATTTTTTTTTTTTACTATCTCGCTAGTATTGAGATCACGAAAATTTTCGATGTTGAGATTTTGATGTTTTTATACGTTTTGAAGGACCCTGAGTCATTTTCACTAAGGTTGAGAAAAATGTCTCTGTGTGTGAAGGTGTGTATGTGTGTATATGTAGACAAGATTATGCAAAAACGGTTGAGCTAGAATAATGAAATTTTGTTTACGGGCATTATTCAAAATTCGTAGTTTTCTATCAACTTTTGAGAAATGTAGCTCATTCGGAAGAGGAGACCATTTTTTATTTTTTCCCCTCTAAACCAGTGATTCTCAACCACTGTGCCGCGGCACTTTGGTGTGCCGCGAGATTACGAGGCTCTTAAACATTTCCGACTTTTTTTTCTAAATTTTTTCAATATGGTTCTAAAAAAAAACCACATTGTTCTTTGTGTGCCGCCAAATTTTTAAACCGTTAAAAGTGTGCCGCGGTAAAAAAAAGGTTGAGAATCACTACTCTAAACTGTCCGTAAAAATAAAGTTAAAGGTTTGATAGTTTTTCACATGATTAAAAATTGTATAAAACTGCTATATATAAAATTTCAGCTTAATTTTTTAACACTGCAAATCACGCGCCAGCACGTAACGTGGTGCCTCAACAAAGAGCCAATCATAGTATATGTTATTTAATCCAACACTCCAGCTTATTACTTTTAAACTAAAAATTGTAATTATTTTGGAGTAACAAGTAACTAACTATATTTCTATAATGTTGATAAATTTATGAAATAAAAAAAATAAATAAAATAAAAAAATCAATACGCTAAATGTGAATTTAATTTGACAAACCGAGTAGAAGAAGTTAAATAGTTCATATACATATATCGTTAATAATTGATTTTTAAAATCTTCTTTTTTTATAATTAGATAAAAGTTGTTATTCAAATTAGTTTATTAAATAAATATTTTTTATTTCTAGATTAAGAAAAAGAATCCAATTTATTATTGTTCTTTCTCTTAATATTTTTAAACATGAATTTAAGAATTTATATAACTTAGGTATATATTCATAAATGTAAGTGAAACTAAATATATTTATACAAATTTATTCAGTTTTAAAATATATAATTAGAAAAAAAAGTAACTAAAATATCAAATAATAGGATAGTTCGTAATGGCCCAGCCCACGTTTCAGCTCTAAGGCAATGGAAAGCAATCGTTTGGTTTCTATATTTGGTGGGTTTCGTTAACGAACTGTGTAAGCAGGATTATCAACTTCTCGATTGGGCTGTTCACCTTTCTTTAAAAAAATTGTTTATTTCATTCTTAATTCAAGGCCTATCGGGAAGTGAAATGTCAATATGCTTATGCAAATTGCCTAAATAGTCTATATATATAAAAAAAGGTTTTTGTCTGCACATTGCTCAGAATTTAAAAATTTTTGCATATCTTCGCGTTTCATGACCTCTAGAATCCAAAAGTGACTTTAGAATTTTTCACGTCTGTCTGTCTGTCTGTCTGTCTGTCTGTCTGTCTGTCTGTCTGTCTGTCTGTCTGTCTGTCTGTCTGTCCGGAAAATTACTATTTTATAGACTCAGAATTGGCTGAACCGATTTCTTTGAAATTACATCACAATATTCTTATATACCTCTAGAGTAACATAGGCTATACATTTTATTAATATCTTATCAATAACCGCAGAAATTAATTTTTTAAAGTTTATATAATTCTCCGTGTTGTTCATTCAAGAGCAGCTCGCGGCTCACTGTCGGCCTAGCGGAATCATTTCAAACAATGAATTATCATAGAGTTTCCCAATCGAAGAATTATTATAATATTTCCCTTTTTATTTTAAATTCTAATATACAAATATCAATTCAATTAAATAATTTATTCTAAAAGTTCTCAATTTAATTAAAATATTTATTAGATCATATTTTTATCTTAAATTATTTGTTATTTAATTGAATATTTCTTCTTTTCTATAATATATATATAATAATATATAAATTTTATCATTGAATAATAAAAAAAAATATTATTTAACCTGAATTAAAATGACTGAATTATATTATCTTTGTTTTTTATTTTAATTTAATTACTCTATTATTAATTACTAAATATATATATATATTATATATAAAATTAAAATATGATGATATAAAGTTGTTTTAAATTTTTGACATTTTTAAATTGGGTATATTTTTTAAATTTATTAAAATGTCTTTTTTATTTATTATGTTTAAAAGATTCATTTTTATTATGTGATATTAATAAAAAATAACGATGCTCTGTGCAAGTCGAATCATGTTGCACATAATTAAATAACAATTGCCAAACAAAGAATATAATATTTTTTTAAATTCTTATATTTAAATATCATTTCAATTAAATAATTTATTCTAAAAGGTCTCATTTTAATTAATTTAATAAAATATTTAAATCACCATTCAATTTTTTATTAATAGGCTTCTTTTTTTATTTTTAATTTTTAATAAATTCTCTTTTTTTGATATGATATTAATAAAAAATAATATTAAATTGTATATATAAATATAAAAATTAGAATATTTGAATTTTTTTAAATTTTAACACATGTAATCAATCATATGCATTAAGAATGGAAAATTTTTAAAATCAACTTGCTATTAAATTCAGAAAAAAAATACTGATATATAGAATATATAGACTATTCGAATATAATTTAAAACTCTTTCTCTCCTTCTATTTTAAATTAAAAAAACGGAGTTTTAAGAAATTTAGATGCCATATGCAACATGGGTGGGTAAATGAATTGGGCTGGAAGAGGAGGCAATTTATAATTTTCTTCTAATTCAGATTTAGGACAAATCGTACAACATTATATCAAATCTCGCTAAGAACATTCAATATTTTTGTACACAAAATATTCAGAGTATTGGCTAAGCGTATCACTCACAATCAGTTTATATTGAAATTTATATAAATTAACAAAGTAAAAATTTTTATTTTTTTAAATTTTATTATAATGAATCAAAAAAAATTAAATATATAGATCACATGATTAAGAGAAGCAAAAAACTTAACAGAAAATAACTGTTGGATGGAGGTCGGACATGACAGAAACTGTAAGCGAAATCTTCATATTGCGACGAATAATTTTCAAATCCCCTAGCACCACAGAATTTAAGTTTCTTTTAAGGAAAATAACTATGATCTAAAAAAATTAATAAATGAACTTAATAATAAAAAAAACAAATAAATCAATTAATTTAAATTAATACTATTAATGAATGTATATATTGGTCATTTATCTATAGTTTTATACCGTTAATTTTTATAAATTGTCTCAAGTCTCTATTTTTGCATTTTCTCAAGTTTCATTATAATTAAAAATATTCAATAATAATCTAGCAATGAAAATAAAATACCAAAATGTAATGATCAAGAAATATTATACTCTATTATAACATATACAATACTTATAAACTATAGGCGGAGGAAATATTAGGAGATATCATTGCGGGTTCAGGCCAAATCGACCAACATTAATTAAGATATTTTCATTATGACAGATATTAGGAACAAAACCGCGAATTCAATATTTCTGTTCACTAATTATTTGTAGACTTTAGTAAAACATACGCATAACTCAATAGATCCGGATAAACTTTTTCAAATTTTCAATCTTCAAATTTCTCTTGAAGGTAGTAAAGAAAGAATAAGATGCGGAAATCAATTGTAAAATATTAGGTTACTCAGACGACTTAAATATAATAGGAGATTCGGCAATTGCAATTACAGATAGCGAGGAAAATTTAATGGAGGTTTGAAATTAATAGTGATAAGAAAAAATATTTAGTAACAAAGAGGAAGAGTATTAACATACAAAATCTTAATATACAAAATGTAGAATTTGAATATGTAGAAAAATTGAATGTAATCACGAAGGATAATAATATTTGAGAAGAATTTAAATCGGGGTTGCAATCGGGAAACGCCTGTTATCTGCAATAAAGAGGCTTATCTCTTCAAAATTATTATCAAAGGGAATATATAAAAAGATTATTTTGCCTGTTGCATTATATGGGTGGGAGGCATGGTCTATGATCCTTGGAGATGAGAGTAGATTCAGAGTATTTGAGAATAGGATTCTTCCCTGCATTTATTGGCCAAAGAAAGATGAGGTCACCGGGTATGAGGGAGACTGTCTAACAAGAAATTGCATGGCCTCTCTGCATCTTCAGAAATAGTTAGGGTTATAAAAGGGAAAAAGCTGCGATAGGCAGGGCACGTGGCAAGAATGGGAGAGGAAAAAGATATTGGTGGGAAGACCGATTGGAAAACGTCCGCTTGGAAAACCAATGACGCGTAGGAAGGGACGTAAGAGAGATGGAATAAGGGCTCAGGATAGGGACACTTGGAGAAATGTGGTTGTTGCGGCTAAGAACTTTAGAGTATCTTTGAGCCACATAGGTAGATAGATATAACATATACAATAATAATATATATAATTAATATAGTGATTAAATTAAAATATATTTTTTAAATAAGAACACAAAAAGAAATGAATGTTTTATGTAATATACTGATTGAAACAAAATGGATGAAAACCTTTTAATACTTTCAACCACCAAATACTATGTACAACTCGGGGGTACAGGGGGCGGAGCCCCCGTCTAGGTGTGAAGAGCGCCGAAGGCGCTCTGAGCAGCTAGTTTCTACTAAAACAATACCGATTCATTAATAATTATGATCAAGATTTCGTTATACAAATTGTTTTGATTTGTTTAAATTATTTGGATTTCAATAGGTTATTTTTTTTAAAAAAATTTATTCTGACCTCAATTTAAATTATTGAACCAAGATTAATTCTCACACACCGGTCAAAGACCAAAAAATAGGTTATTCAACAGGAGAGGCGTTGCTCTCGAACTGGAATAATATATTTATTTATTATTATTCCACTCTTCATGGTAAATAACAAATATATTTTTAAATATAAACAGGAAAATTTTAATATAAAATACAAATGAATGTTATTTGTTACGAACAAATATTAAAAACATCCTAATAATTGACAATCAATTTGTAAAATCAAATTTAATTTTATTTTTTTTAAAAAAAAATTTTTATTCATTTCCAATTAATTAATTTATTTTCCACTTTTTCAAAATTAACTACATAAACATTTATAATTTAATATTTTTAAAAAGAAAACAAAAAAAAATAGAAAAAGATTATAGTACTTATTATAAAATTAAAATGTAATTTAAAAAATCTGGTGTCTCCAGTCGATTACTTCGCAAATTTGAATTGGATTAATTAACATATATTATATTTAAATTAATTTTAATTAATTATAAATTATAAATAAAAATTAATAAATAATATTTATTAAACCAGCGCGTGTTTGGCTCTTTGTTGTTGTCACCATGTCATGTGCTGGCGCTTGATTTGCAGTCGTTAAAAAATTAATTCCGGTATTTTCAGATATTAATTCAAACTGAAATTCGGATGCTATATATAGCAGTTTTATGCAATTTGTAATCATGTGTTTTATGGTCAGTTTAGAGGAAAATAAGCTGGAGTGTCTACACTCGACTATCTCGCAATTTGAATTGGATTAAATAACATAATATATAATATTTAAATTAAATTTAATTAATTATAAATTATAAATAATAAATAATAAATATTAAACCAGCGCATGTTTGGTTTTTTATTGATGGCACCATGGCACGTGTTGGCGCGTGAGATTTGCAGTGTTAAAAATTAATTCTGGTACTTTCAGCGATTCAATCAAGCTGAAATTCTATATATAACAGTTTTATACAATTCTTAATCATGTGAAAAATTATCAAACATATATCTTTATTTTTACGGTCACTTTAGAGGAAAAAAAATCAAAACGTTGTAGGTAATGACCCTCTTCCGGTTGAGCTACATTTCTCAAAAGTTGATAGAAAACTATGAATTTTGAATAATGCTCATGTACCAAATTGCATCATTCTAGCTCAAACCGTTTTTGCGTAATCTAGCCTACATACATACACACACACATACACACACACACACACACAGACATTTTTCTCAACCTTAGTGAAAATGATTCAGGAACCTTCAAAACGTATAAAAACATCAAAATCTCAACATCGAAAATTTTCGTGATCGCAATACTATCTCTGGCGAGATAGTAAAAATGAAAACGTGGTAGGTAATGACCCTTTTCCCGTTGAGCTACATTTCTCAAAAGTTGAAAACTACGAATTTTTAATAATGCCCGTAAACCAAATTTCATTATTCTAGCTCAAACCGTTTTTGCATAATCTTGTCTACATCCACACACACACACCTACACACAGAGACATTTTTCTCAACCTTAGTGTAAATGACTCAGGGACCTTCAAAACGTAAAAAAACATCAAAATCTCAACATCGAAAATTTTTGTGATCTCAATATTATCTCTGGCGAGATTCTCTAAAAATATTAACTATCTTTAATTTAATGGATGATTGACAAGATTTATGAATGAAAATTATACTTTACAAAATTAAAAAAAATTTACAAGTTGAAATTATAAATTAATATAAATGTATAATAAAATAAAAATTAATTAATTTATTCACAATAAAAAATATTAATTAATTATTGATTTCAAGCGTAGCCGAGTGGATTAATATAAAACTAAACTTAAGGATGATGTTTCATACTTCATCAATTTTATAAATACATGTAGGTTAAAAAAAATATTAATAAATAAAAAAAATAAAAAATTACTGAAATAGGGATATCTATCTCAATCATCTTAAAAACCTTTTCCAAAGAATGATATTAAATTATTTAAAAAAAAATTAATTATTCCGGCTCTGGTAATCCTTCTTTGTTTTGTGGTTAATTTCTTTAAATCTTTTTTAATGAATTGATTTTAAATTTTAAATGAATAATAAAAATTTTAATTATGTTGTTTAGTTAAATGATATATATAATTGATAGAAAAGATTATAATATTCATTGGTTTTCATTCATTTATATTTTTAGTTTTTGGATTTCTAAAAAGAGAAACAAAACCTCAAATAGTTGGATAAGTTTATCTTGAATCACATTTCCGGTTTACGACCCATTTCTAATCACTTTTTTTTTGTTTACTGTTTCGTCTATCAAAGTTGCAATTAGAAAAATTATATTTGTCTTGACTTTCGAATTTTAATTCATGTTGGTTTTAAGATTTTCATTATAGATCGTCCTAGAAAACGAATTATGCAAAATGGTATCATTAGAAAACGTTCGTCATTTAGATAAAAGGTGGTTATGAAATTAATTTCAAACTAGTCTGATCGATTATTAAATCAATTCCAGATTAATAAACATTCTCTGTTTGTTATTGAACTGATCCTATAGAATTAAAAGGTTGTTCACCGATTGGTTAAATCAGATTTAATAATAAACGTTTATCATCCTCATCTTTTAATTGTTCTATTATAATAGTTCATTTAATTGGTTTGTCTAGTTATTGATTAAATTTTAATTTGAAATTAATTAAAAAAATAACATTTTAAAAAAATGAAATATTCAATATTGAAAATTATATTTTAAGCATATTAAAAATGAAGGTAATTGTTTTGTCTAACCGATGTATGATGGATATGGATCAAACTTTACCAGTAGATTCCTTTTTTGATTTAAAATAAACTTTCCTTAAGAAGTATGTGGCGGTCGCTTCTAGTTTACGAGATAAAAATTATTAAACTGTACATATAAATCCATTGATATTCTATTTAGCATGTTTTATTATTTGACCACCAGAGGGCTCCACTACTTTTCTGTTATTTTGTTAATTAGGTTTGGATATAAGAAGATTAAAAAATGCATTAATTAAATAACTTTCCTATATCCAAACCGAACTTATAAAAACTAAAAATTAGTGAATAAGGTGAATCAGTTAATCAGTTAATAAAACATTATTAAATGGCTGCTCATTCATAACTAGTTTATATGGAAACTTAAATTATTTTTATCTCGTAAACTAGGAGACCCAAGTACAATCCAACACAGTGGTTCGTTCATGTTTTGAAAATCTTTCGATTTCTAAGGTTCAAACCAACACCAAAACGAAGAAATAAACCAATCTGGCTTAAACTAGGTATATATTCTTCCAAAAGATTCTAATAACTGAAAATATTAGGTGTGTAAATAAGTTCTCGCTGTTTTTTTATGAAAATGAACGCTTTATTATAAAAAAATAGTTACACTCATATCATTCAAAGTATTGGCCATCACTAGCCACAACCTGAGTTTGACATGAATCTTCTTCGAGCAACTTCTCTAATTCTTCATCTTCAAACTTTTTTGGGGCGCCTGGACGTTGCTTGTCACCATTTTTGAAGCGTCGAAACCAATCTCTACATGTAGTTTCGGATAGGGCAGCGTCTGTGAGCTTCAGTTGCAGAATTCTTCAGAAAAAAGTAGTTCAACAAAACTCCCCGCAAAAAGCGTTTATTTGGGGTAAAATCTGACATGTTCAAAGCTTTGTAAAAATTCTAATTCTAATCGGAACAAAATGAAATGAACTCTAATTTATAGCTAGGACCCTCCTGTGTTTACAAAAAAAAAAATTCCCAGGGGGCGAGCATGCGCATGCGCAGAAATGAGCTAAAGCGTACAAACAGCGAGAACTTATTTACACACCTATTAACTTCAATACGAACCAGTAGTGCCCTCTCTTCTTTTTTTTCAAAAAACACTCGTAATAATAATTAAGAATAGAATCAAAAGAATATTTAACAAATCGACAAATTTTCAATATTATAGTAATTTTTGCTTTATCCTTCTATATATAAGTTGAGTACAAAATAATAAATTAATTAAAAATTAATAAAATCCTTAAATTTTGATCAATTCAAAGAAGAAAGAAAATAAAAATAATAAATTATATTGGATTTATATTTTTATCTAACATTAAATGAATGTAACAATGTGTCTATCAATTGATATTGAATAAGTTTACTTAATTTATAAATATTTAATTGATATAATTACTATATGATGAGTGGATGGGTGACCTTATTCATTGTATAAAAGGGTGTGCGTAATAATGCATCAACCTGTCACTGACTGAACGGGTAAAGTAGCATATAACGTAGGGTGAGGGATTGATTTTGAAATGATTTTTGACATTTAAAAACAAATATGAAAATATTTTTCAAATGAGTTTTTTATGATTTTATTATTGAAAAATTTATTTTTTGATTTTAAAATTAATTAATATAAATTATTTTCATTATATTTATTTTATTTATTATTGTAAGTGGTAAATGGAATTTTTATGATTTTTTATGTTTAATTTTAATTTTCTTAATTTTGTTAAATTGCTAGATTTTTATAGTTTGTTGAGTATTGGAGTAAGGATATTTGAATGGTATAAAATGATAATTTTCAAATTTGGGGGTTTTATGGATCATTATTTGGTTCCTCATTATCAACTATTTACTACTATGTTATTTTCTGTATATAAATCGTTTATTTTTTCTAGCCAATTCTTTTTTCTCTTTATTTTATCGACAAATAGGAAGGGAACGTATAGTTTTCAGACCAAATTTCACATGTTCAGGTTTTTTACATATCTCAACAAATCATGTATTTTGTTAAAAGAAAAAAAGTATTTTTAGCATGATGTCTGTCCGTCTGTCCGTTCGTGTGTACAGCTTAAACGGCTCAACGGATTTTGATAAAATTATGTATATTTACTTAATGCCTCAGTAGCATGAATTCATCAACTTTTGGTGTATATACGGAAACTGGAAGTGTCATTTTCCAAAGTAATTAATTAATTTTATATTCATTGTCGGAAAATATTTCACTTAAAATATAGTAGTAATTAATAATTGAGTATTTAAACTAAAAATAAAAACCAAGATAATATAATTTAATCATTTTAATTCAAATTTGAAAAAAAAAAATTTTTATACTTTATATGTTTGGAAATTAATTTATTTCAAATCGTCGGTCGGTTCTGTGCCTGGACACAGCTCATTTTTTTATTAAAATTTCTATTCAATGAGATTTTCTAAATCAAGGCTTAGAAATGATTAATTGAATAAAGAATTTGTTTACCATATAATCATGGGTGGTATATGAGTATCTAGATATTTGTTTGTTATATATAATATTTATTGAATAATAATAATAGGGTAGTATATTATTTGATCAGTATTTAAGGAAGAGAAGAGAAGAGAGCTGCAACTACTGATGAACGACACTTGACAATTGAAAAGTAAAACCGTTGCGATTATCCTGGGAGTGGCTGCCTTTTGAATGTTTACTGCTTAGTATTGGAGGAAGATAAATCCGTGTAGAGAGTTCCACTTTCCTGAGGTCATAATACAGGTTCTTTAATCAAGCATCAGCACTGCTAGATAGATTTGGATTGGTCACGGCGATAACAAGATAAGGAAGTGGAATTTCACGATATATCATGATACATTTTACTTGATTTGTTATTACCAACTCGTGATTTTATTTGAAAATACATCACTATTTACTTTTAACGATACATTTTTATTTTTTATTTTTGTTAATCTTTTAATATATGTATTCTTTAAAAAGAAATGGAAATGAAATGCAAAACTAATCTGTAAAGTAGATAAACATGTCACTCAAGACTTTAGTGTCAATGTCCAATAATACCAAAGAGATCATCCGATCATGTGGGTTGACTTTGGAATATTTTCGAATATCATGACATGCAAAGAGCTATTCTTTTTATTTATAAAGATAAGTATACATATATTTAAATAAACATTCAATTGTGAATGAATCAAGGTTATACAAACAACACTTCCTAATTTTTCTTTTTTGTTAAGTTAAGATAATTTCAAAATCAATATCAGGATAAAAATGGTTAGAGAAATAGGGTTGTTGCCAACTGAGAACTTTCGAGCGCAAAGATAAATATCTCGAAATTTACCTAAATATAGATATATAAATATATATTCTTTATTTATTTTATATTTTCTAAATCTAAAATTAAACTTAAATAAAACTTTTAATAAGGATATGAAATGAATTTATACAATGAAGTCAAATCGCAGAAAAAGAGTGCATCTATAAATGGTGTAACCACTGAAATGCTCATTAAACCATTAAATAAATCAACAAATAAAATTCAACGGAGAGTTTAAATTCAAATTGTTCTCATTAAATGTTTAAATGTTTTTAAGTTGAGTTTTAGTTTTAAAAAATAAAATAAAATATTTTAACGAGAATGTCTACGGTTAAATTTATTAACTTGTTTGTTTTTTTTTTTTTATTTTATTTTTGAAATGAATAAAAATTTTTAAAATATTTCGATTTTCTTGGATAAAAATTGTTGAAAATATCTATTCTTTGTGGTTTCCAATTATTATAAAATAAAATTTTAATTAATCACAAAAATCATTTTACAATAGTGGAAAATATTAGTTAGAAAATATTTTTTCATAATACTTATGTCTTTATCTGCGGTCGCCAAACTTTTTGACCTCACGGACCAGTTAATTCATAATTTAAATCCCGCGGACCACTAATAGGATTTTTTAAGTGTTAAATATATATATTTATAAATAAAAATTGTGATCAAAGAACACATAAAATGCACCTAGTTAATAAAATGAAACTATTAATAGTATTGTTATGAATTGAATCATGTTTTAATGCATCTTAAAACAACTTAACATGAGAGTAAGTATATTCCACATTTTTCTGCGGACCAACGAAATTTTCTCGCGGACCACTAGTGGTCCGTGGACCACCACTTTGGCAACCGCTGGTCTTTATCGTCGTTATATACTTATATTTAAATTTTTATTAAAAAATAATTATTTATTTATAAGTTTATATATACATTTGAAATTACAATTTTATCTTTTATTAATATTATTTCATTAGAAAGTATTTACTTTTGTTTTTTAAGTTTTTTTTTTTCAAATTTTAAAATTAAAATGAATCTGTTTTTATTGATTTATTTATAATGAAAGTTTGGTTGATTTTTGAAAATATGATTTAATTAAAATTTATCTTCTCTATATCAATGGAATGTAGAGTCACAATATAAGTATTCATAGTGGATGTGGTGTGTTATGGAGAGGATTTGAACACAAAAGATTCACTGTGATGGTATGTAAATCTAAACATCTCTGTTTGAGAAATGAAAAACCTGTCACCAATGTCCAAAACAATTTGTTTGAAAGGTGTGTGAAATGAACCATGCGAGTTGAGTTGAAGACTTAAACCAGCCGCAAATTTACCTCCTCCCCCTCCCCATCACGAGTCGTGTCTGGAATCCTCCAGAAGTACCTGATGTATGCCTGCATGCAATGTATGACCCGACGAAAAAAAACAACAAAAAACCCGATTTGGCAGTTCTTATTTGGGAGACCTTGATCCCCATCGTGGTTCTCTTCTCCTTCTCTCTTTCCTCTAGTTTTGTTTTGTTTTCTTTTTTTTTTTGTTTTTTTTTTTTTGAAAGAGAACAACAGTAAAGACACGCGACCCCCACCGTTCCGTCTGGTTTGATTTTATTTGGCTAAGCCTTTCACGACGGCTCTCGTATTTTTATGGGGGTCTTTCTCTCTCTCTCTCTTTTTCTCCCTCTTCGACCAAGTTGAAGTGTCTCTGCTTGGTAAGAGCCTTGATGTTAGTGAGGATGTGCTTGTGTGTTAGTGGATGTGTGCATACTCGGCCATTTCCTCACCCCTCCTCGTCCTCAACCCACCGGGCCGGTTACTGACCTAACCCGTTCGACGCGGGCTTAGAGCTGGTCAGAGCCAACGTCGGACACACTAGACAGTCTAAAAACGTCGACCTCGCAAAATCTGCGACAGATGGCAGACACAGACGTGCACATTGCACTTGGGGGGAGGCTGTCCGATGTGGCCAACAGGGCCGCTTTGTCAAGGTCTTTACCAAACATAAAGACAGGCCTTCGAAATTCTATTAAATTAACAACGCAGCCAAATTATGTAATCTCAAATCAAAGAAACCATATATTTTCCCCCCTTCTTCTATTACAAATAATAATTCATAATAACAACAAATGATATATATGCAGGTATACGCTATACTAAAAAAGAACATATGAATGAATCTATCCCTGACCTAAGGCAATATCATTTAAAATAAAAGTAAATATTCCATCTATAAGGAAATAATAGGAATTATCATAATTCAACAAATTATTAAAAATCAAAGATGAATGTTATTAATAACTATTATTTAAGACAATTTCTAGTTTTTATGTTTGTTTGTTTTTTAATGTATATATACATAAACATATTTATATAAATATAATCTATTAGGTTAACATCTGTTAATTTATAAATGAGGCAAGATTATTTTTATTTAATATTATTTCCTTTTTCCATTTGTATGACAACATAGATCGAATGATGAGGTGGAATTATGTAATACATAATAACAAACTCATAATAAAAATAATATCTCAACGTTCTGGATCATTACTTAAAAATCATTTCCAATTTCTTTATAATGAAAGACAATGACATAATAATATGTGTTTTATATATCTATATATAAAAGAAAAAAGATTTTATTTTTTTCAAATATAAGAATTTGAACAATAATTTTAAATTCAAAGATGATATATTATATCAATCTTAATCGAAATACAATATTCCTAAATATAACTTCATATATAAAAATAAGAAAAAAATATAATACAATTTACATTTCCAAAAAAATTGATATCAAATAAAAAAACTTGTCTCAAAAAAAAACCCACACCCCACCCTTTCTTTTCTTTAAAATTAATAATCAATAAAATAAGAATAATTTTTAAAATAAGAAATAAAATTTATTTTATCTTATCACTGTTGATTTTAATCTTTATAAATATAACTCTATATAAATGATATAATAATAAAAAAAAATTTTGGCGACCGTATAACTACTTAAATACAATTTTGTCTTAATGAAAAAAAATTATTATGGAATAATATAATTTTGTATATAATTTTTAAAATAATAATTTATTTTTAAATGAACTCTTTATTCTTTTGATTCAGTTCAATTATTAAAGTTGTTATTTGATAGCAAAATACTTGTTGCAAAGGACATTATGCCATTGACTGAATGTTTGGGTAGATGCTGACTGTTATTATAATTCCTCTACTTTCAATAATAAACCTTAATTTAGTATTCGTGTTTAAATCGATTAGCAAAAATACTGGTTATTTCATTCTTCGTCGATATTCAGAAAAAAAGGGAATCATTCAACTTAACGAATATGATGAACAGGCATAATTACTATTCAAAAGTTTAATGGGTGTTTTGTTGTTGTTCGTTTGAAACCTTGCATTAATATTTTAAACAATACACACACGAACGTTCAAAGCAGACGTTCCTCGTCAACAGAGACCAGTTGAATTTCTTGAATTTTAACAAACCTGAAAACACGTTTCGAATTTCTTCACACGCAAAATGAATATTATATTTAATTTGGAATAATGCTGATTAAAAACTAAAAATTAAATTATTCATAAATAAAAAATTGAAATTCATATCAATTTTGATCGATCTTTTAATTTTGAAATAATTATTCTATAATACTTTCAAATAAACCTATAATTTTAGTAAAACGATTATAAATAAATAAATAAATACATGTATACCTATATCTACATGTTTTTTTCTTTAGTCACATAAATAAAAATGTAGGAATAAGTACATAATTTTAAAATTTTACATTAATGAAAAAAAAATAAATATACGGTAATATGAATTAAAATAATCATAATATATCTATAGGTTATATATTATTATTATTATTATTATTATTTACGGATAGACCCTGAGAATCATGCAGAGCTTTAAAGAGAAATTATTAATTATTTAATTCAAGCCATCAGTATAGTAGAATGTGTAGTAGACAGTCGTGCTAACCACTAAACGACTGAAGCGTCTAGGTTATATATTATTTATATCTAGGATATCAATGGTTGTCTCGGTCTAAATATTTTATTAATATTTAAAAATATTAAAAATGTTGAAAACAAGATCAGTAAATTTAGAAAAATATGATAATAATTTTCATATGAATAACTTCAAAAACGGTTTAAAACAAATACTCCCTTGTATGATATACAAGGAGGCCCCCTTAAAAAATATGAAAGCCAAATAACTCGAGTTTATTTTGAATAAATATATTAATTAATATAATGTGTATAAAATTAATTACTTAATTAAATAAATTAATTTTTAACGATGTGATAGAAATGTTTAATATTATTAGTATTAAATTAATTGAATTTCTTTTCTAAGAAGTAATATAAGAGAAGTTCGGAAACCTGTACTGTGGCTAGGGTTTAATTAATTTGGTCAAGTTTTCTAATTTTATTCCATTTAACAACAATGGAAAGAAGAATAGAAATTGTTCTATCCATAAGTAACACATTGAATTTAGATGACAGTCACATTTGTAATAGTGGTAACATTTTATGAATTTATTTTCATTATTTTATTCTAAATCAAAGAATTCATTTAAAAATTCTATATTCTATATTTATATTTTCTTTATATGGTAATTAGATATTCATTTTTGAGAAAGTTGACATGTGCCTATATATTTTGGTTTTAAAATAAATAAACATGATTTCATTCTATACCAGTGGTTCTTAAACTGTGGTCCGCGGACCCCTGGGGGTCCGCGAAGCCTTTACTGGGGGTCCGCGGTCCTCGGAAAAAAATCATCGTAAAAATATATACATATATAAATATTTAAAGTTCATTGTTTAACTATATCCTCCTAGAGAATTACGGCTATAATTTAATACTATTAATAATACTATTTTATTTTATTAAATTGATAATTATGTCAATTAATTTTTTGTGAATAAATAAACATATATAAAAAACTATATATAAAATTTGAATTTTCATCCATTCATTCATTTAAAATCATTTTTCGATTGTTCCTTTAAAATAACCCCTCTTAGGGGCTCGGAAGGGGAGGCATATAAGGGAATTTTCTTTCACTTTGTTATTGGGGAAAACCAGGGGAGGGGACAGTCTTACCCGGAAAAACCCAAATTGTCAGCGTCCACTCTGGGGTTTTAAACAGTTTTAAAGCAAATGTTAATTATAAGTTCATTTCTCAACGAGTTGTATCTTTAAATTATTTTTATTAATGTTAATTATAAGTTCATTTCTCAACGAGTTGTATCTTTAAATTATTTTTATTAATTTAATTAATTATAATTAAATTATAGCTAATAATAGTTTATTATAGCTAATAATTTTTTTTAATTTTTAGTGTAATTTGCATGATCATTATTTTATAAAAACACTAAACACATTTTGCAATTTCCCAGAAAGGCTGTTTTTGAGAGTAAGTATAAGTTAGTTTTATGAATAAAAAATATTTATTTTAATAATATTTTAGAATCAAATTACGAAATTAATAATATTTTAGAATCAAATTACGAAATTAATAATATTTTAGAATCAAATTACGAAATTAATAATATTTTAGAATCAAATTACGAAATATATTTATTATATAAATTAATATTCATTTAAAATGATATTAAATCATTTATTTAAAATGATTTAAAACATTTATTAAAATGATTTAAAACATTCATTTAAAATGATATTAAAACATTCATTTAAAATCATATTAAAACATAGCTAGTAAATAATAATTCGTTATATTTATATTATATTTATATTATATTTATATTATTGTAGTTCAATGTTAATAAATTACTCCATAAAATGGATCGTTGGCTACAAACTGGTTCAACACAGAAACGGAAAGAATCAGATGATGAGGCATCAACAGCAAACTCTACCAAGAAACGCAAAACTAGAAAATATTCGGATGATTATTTATCATTTGGATTTACTTATATTTGCAACAATGATGTGGAAAGACCAGTCTGCGTTCTATGTCAGGAAAGTTTATCCAATGAAAGTATGAAACCTGCTAATCTCAGACGTCATTTACAAACAAAGCACAGCGAGCATGTTAGTAAGTCTATCGAATTTTTTAAAATGAAAAAAGAAGAACTTAATTCAAGTCAGAAATTGATGGTAAAGACGGGATCTGGTGGTATGAGTAAGAAAGCAGTAATGGCATCATATGAAGTAGCTCTACTTATTGCTAAAGCAGGAAAGCCGCATAATATAGCAGAGCAATTAATTCTTCCTGCTACAAAAGTAATTACAAATATAATGTTAGGAACTAAAGCAGCAAACGATATAAATTTGATTTCATTATCAAATGATACGGTTAAGAATAGGATTGAAGACATGTCATGTAATATAAAAGAAGAATTAATATCGAGAGTGCGCAAAAGTCACTATTACTCATTACAATTGGATGAAAGTACTGATGTCACTAATAATGCCAATTTGTTAGCTTTCATTAGATATGAGTTTGAAAATCAAATACAAGAAGATGTATTGTTTTGTGATTCACTACCTTCACGAACGACAGCTAATGACATATTTAACAGTTTGAATAATTTTATAACCGAAAATGAAATAGAGTGGCCAAAATGTGTTGGAATTTGCACTGATGGTGCTCGTGCAATGTCAGGTACAAGAACTGGATTGATTGCTCTTATTAAAAATGTTGCGCCTCAGGTTGTTTGGAATCATTGCTGCATTCACAGAGAATCATTAGCAGCCAAAAATATGTCACCAGATTTGAAAAGAACATTAGACGAAGTAGTTAAAATTGTCAATTTCATTAAGGCTCGTCCACTTAATTCCAGAGTTTTTAAAATTTTGTGTGAGGAAATGGGTAGTCAACATACACATTTATTATTACATACAGATGTACGTTGGTTGTCCCGCGGGAAAGTACTCATTCGCCTTTTTGAGCTTCGAGATGAAATACGATTGTTTTTAATAGATGCGCATTTTGAACTGACCGAATGTTTCAATGATTTTATCTGGTTAGCTAAGGTGGCTTACTTGACTGATATTTTTACAAAATTGAACGAACTTAATTTGAGCCTGCAAGGTACTGTTGTAAATATATTTAAAGTTGAAGATAAAATAGAAGCAATGATTAAAAAAATCGACTTGTGGTCGAAACGCATCCAGAACGGTGTATATGAGTCTTTTCCAACTCTCAATGATTTCATAGAAAGCTCCAGTGAAAAATTGCTTAATCAAACGCGTCAATTATTTGTTGAACATTTAATTACTTTGAAAAGCAACTTCAGGAAGTATTTTTCTACTCCTGATCCTTGCAATAACTGGATCAGAGATCCATTTAATATGGAAATTACAAATGCTAAACATTTATCTGCACCTGAACAAGATATTCTCGTGGAATTATCATGTGATACAACTTATAAACTAAAATTTAACAAAACTGAATTGAGCAACTTTTGGTTACTTCTCAGGTCAGATTATCCTGCGCTTGCAAATAAAGCACTTCAACACTTGATTCCATTCTGCACAACATATTTATGCGAACAAGCTTTTTCGGTACTATTTTATATTAAGTCTAAATATAGAAACAAATTAAATGTAGAGCCGGATCTTAGATTAAAAGTTTCCAATATTAAGCCAGATATTGAGATTCTTGTTTCAAGAAAACAACTGCATACATCTCATTAAATATGTAAGTTATATTTAATGAGATAGATGCAGTTATTTTTTAAAATATTTCTTATTTAATATTTTCTGAAAAAAATTATAAAATATTTATATGAATTTAATGTAAGTACCCATTATAATTTGTGAGATTTGTTGCTATGACAATGTTTGTATTTTCTTTCTTCAATATTATAATTTCTAATAAAATGTGTTCTACAATATGCAAAAAAATCGTTATTCACCAATCACTGTTAGAAATATTCATCATATATCCTTGTCCTTATGAGATCGTAAGCCAGAAATTAATTAATAAAATGACGTAAAGTACCTAAAGTTGTGATGGGGGTCCGTCAAAAAAAATTTTTTCAAGTGGGGGTCCGTGGAGTACATAAGTTTAAGAACCTATGTTCTATACGATCTCATCATTTTTCAAGTTATACTTGTAATTCATAAATAGAACAATTAGATTCAGTCACAGTTGATATTGTTTTTACTTTTTAGTCGTCTTGTTATCCACAATGTATTTTATATATTGACTTTTCACTTGACCCCTAATCGATTTCTAATTTTCCCATTTGAATTTAATACTTACCTATTATAAATTATTACTTTTTTATTGAAATTTTTTCTACGCCTTAGAAGTAGGCAAACTTGGGAATGAAAAGATAATTTTATAAGCAAAAATGAATCGATTTTTTTTACGAATTTAGATCTCTTTAAACATTTTAGAAATTGAATACTTCAAAATATTATAATTATTATAATAATATCTAGAAAAATTCTACTATTAAAGTTGGTTGGCTTTTATTATTTTATTTATTTAATATCTTATTATAAGAAAAATAACAAAAGCTATCTCTTTTGTAAATCTTATCAAAAGACAGCGCCTAAACGTGGCAGAGGTGCTCTTTGTTCAATAAATCGCGTCTTCTTAAACTTTATCTTGATTTCCTTCCTTCCTTCCCAAATTTTGATCCCGAATTTGGGTGGACTCTGTCCCATAGACCCCAACTAGAGAAATTCTCTTGCCAGGGACCAATGTGAGTCAACCTTGACCGCCAAACAACAACTTGACTTTTCTAATAACTTGATATGGTAATATTTTTACAAAAATCTTTCTGATCACCACTACATTCATAAGGATAATATATATGCAAAAATATATTAATAATTTACATAAAAGTTAATGAAGATGGCGTAGGATAAAAATAGATGAAATAAAACTACTGATCCGACTAAAAATCACCAAATTCAGAGAGAATTTTAAATTTTTTCATTCTTCAAATATTAAATTGAATCTCACATGATAATTTTTTATTTTAACTTATTTATCAACTGAAAATTTATCAGTAGCTGTCTTTATTGGATCTTTATTTGCACAAGAGGCATAAAGTTCATGTTCAAGTCCGTTTAAAATTCCCATCTATGAAAATATAAATGTCAACGTATCGAATGAACAAATAAAACCAACACGCAATTTCAAGGATTCTTTCTCTAAAACATTAAACGCGACCGTAAAAAATTTTATTTTATTCATTTTGCATTATTTATTTATTTTTTTACAATATCTTTTTATGAATATAAAAACTTAAACATTTTTATACAATGTTTTTAATAGATATTTAGAATAAAAATGAATCTTAATTTCGTTAAAGAGTGATGTTGGTAAATTTTTCAGAGAAAGAAAGATTTTGGATTTTTTTTTTACTTTAAAAAAAAAGTAAAATAAAAGATAGAAAAAAAACTCTTTATATAATGAATTACATTTACAATTAGGTTTTGAGATTTTTTTTTATTTTAATCATCGTCACGCAATCAGTTCATTCATTATTTGTCATTTCATTTAATTAATATTCATAATCAATGGGTTAATTAATAATAAAAACTCAATGAAGCATTTATACATTTATTGATTCCATTAAGAACGATAATTTTTATTTCATAATCAATAAAAATAGAATTAATATTTCATTAAATTTTGATGGATTAAAATTATTATTCTGAAATAATAGTAATTATAACTTAAATAATAGTACATGAATTTAATTGATTAGGTTATTTAGTTATTTGATAAATAGTACCTAATTACTAAACTTATATATTTGAACTATTAACAAATATTCAGTGTTTATAATAGAGTAATGGATGAGTAAATTGTTCATCTAGTTCAAAAACTTAAAAAATAAATAATATAAAATTTAAAAATATCCAAAATATTAAAATAAATTTAAATAACTATAAATATAAATATTAATTTAAAAAAAAAACTGAAAATCTTATAAAATGACAGGGGCCCTCGGTTATCGACTCAAGGCAAAGATGTTGTATGATCAGTATAACAAATCCTCTCAAACTTTATCTTGATTTTCTTGATTGGAGGCCGCTAATTTTTATTTTAAGTAGCATCCCAATTTTGATCACCCCACCTAGAGAGAGAATTCCATCTTGAACCCGGGACAATGAGATAGAAAGTCAATTGCAGATTGCCTGGCTACTTGAATCATATATTAAAACATGTAAAATTTGTAAACTTGGGGAACCTTCGACCTCAAGTTCAATAGCTCAATTCTAGAGGGTAATTTTTCTCGGATTATTTTCGTTCCTGGGAACCGGGAAATTTTAAAAAATACTAAATTTGGGGTGGAAATTGTAAAAGTTTTACGAAAAAGTTAAATAAATGTTGTTTTTGCAAAAAAATAAAATAAATCTAATTCAAAAATAAAAAAAAAAATACAGTAAGATATAATATATAATCATCAAAATATAACATAAACATAATTATTTTCTTTTACTTGTTTAGAAAAAACATTTTAGAAAAGAGAGGCAATCAAGGTCGCCAAAAACTGAGATCCTTCATATTAGAGGAGTAACTATTAGTTATTCCTTTTCATTTTTTTTCTTTCTTTGTGTTTTTTTATGTTCGATTTATTTATTTTGGGATTGTTTTTGTATTTTGTTTTATTTATTTTGGTTTTAAAATATAATTATGTCTTTACCTTATTCGCTCTCAACGACAGCTTATTTATATTAATTTAAGTTAGGGGTAGTTGATGAAGAGGGGTTAATTTCAAGAGTATGAGGGAATTATTATCTTTCCAAATAGTCAAGTGCAATAGTGTATTTTACTATTGTTACCTGTTCAAGGACCATTTTATATAGAAACCTTATTAAGGGATCATGTATGGCAATTTAAACAGAGCCAAGCTTGTGAAATCGAATTTTAAGTTTAAAGGTTGAATGACAGTTATAAGTTACGCCAATATCTATTACAAGTGCAAACATATAACTATATATATATATATATATACAAAAAAAAGCTAAATACAAAATAATTTAGCAATAACAACTGTCATCTGCCATAGTTCACTGTAAAAAAAATCAAAAAATAGAAAAATTATAAAGAAAAATTAAAGGGAGAGAAAGAAAGAAAAGGAAAAAAAAAATTATAACAAAAGACAAATGTATATATGTATGTACACTTGTATTTTATATTTATTACGGCATTTTCAGTTAACAAACAAAGATTTCGGTATCGGCATCATAACCAGCATGAAAAATAATTTGTTTTTTTTTCCCGGGAAATGTTTCGTTTTTTCCCGGAAAACGGGAAATAAAAATTAAAGAATTTTCCCGGGAATCCCCGGGAATAACCCTCTACTCAACACTATTGAACACTACTAAATTAATTAAATTTAGTAACTTTGTAAATTTATTTTTTTCAATTTTATTATTCAAATTTATTTATATATTTTATTTTTTTTTTTATTTCATATACAATTTTAAATAAATTCATCAAATTTTACTTAGTTTTTATTAATAATTAGAAAATATCTTGTTCTGATTGGGATAGAACTCACATGCCTACTTGCTAGCCAATTGCATAGAATGCTTCCTTTTTCTCTTAAATAATATCAACAATTTTTTTTCTATCAATAATCTTTAATGAGATAAGGTGGGTAGAGTTCTTACTAAGTAATAGGGCTCTATCTCAATACGTCTATTAATATTAGATACCCATCTAAATAGAGGGCATTATATTCAAAACGAATACTGACCCCGCATTGATAATCTCTTAGATTTGAAGAAATTCAATTCTAACAATATCAGCATTATTATCACCGAATCCATTAGAGAGTTGGGTTGCCGTAGCATTTAGACGAAATCTACATATCAATTACTTGCATTATCAGACATGTATATATCGTCTGAGAGCGTTCAAGTATTTGAACTGAAATATATAATCAATCCTCCTTTACACTATATCTTTATTTATTATATGAGAGATCTGATATAACATTTAAATTAATCCAGATACCCAAATCAATTATTTAATCAAGTTTAAAATTCATTTAAAATAATTCAATTTCGTTATATTTCATTTA
Organism: Labia minor; assembly: GCA_963082975.1. Lineage (NCBI taxonomy): Eukaryota > Metazoa > Arthropoda > Insecta > Dermaptera > Spongiphoridae > Labia > Labia minor. Next base: position 102,047,355 of record OY720344.1, read on the forward strand.
CTCAAAAAGAATAATATTAATATCTAATTATTAGGGGAAAAGTGTCCTAATATGGCATACATGTATTTGAACATGTCTTTCTTTCAATTTTGATTTTTACCGACCGACGATAGTAAGGGAGGTATTGTTTTCACACCAAATTTCACATGTGGAGATTTTTACATATCTCCACGAATCATGCATTTTCTTATCAGAAAAAAGTATTTTTAGCATGATGTCTGTCCGTCCGTCCGTCCGTCCGTATAGATGTGTACAGCCTGAACGGCTCAACCGATTTTGATGAAATTTGGTATATTTACTTAATGCATCAGTGGGATGAATTGATCAACTTTTGGTGCAAATCCGGAAACCGGAAGTGGTCCGTCCGTCCGTCCGTCCGTCCGTATAGATGTGTACAGCCTGAACAGCTCAACCGATTTTGATGAAATTTGGTATATTTACTTAGTGCATCAGTGGGATGAATTGATCAACTTTTGGTGCAAATCCGGAAACCGGAAGTGGTAGTATTAGCGATCGACGATAGGAAGGGAAGGGTTATTTTCACACCAAATTTCACATGAGGAGATTTTTTTATATATCACCACGAATCATGCATTTTCTTAACAGAAAAAAGTATTTTTAGCATGATGTCTGTCCGTGCGTCCGTCCGTCCTTCCGTCTGTCCGTATAAATGTGTACAGCCTGAACGGCTCAACCGATTTTGATGAAATTTGGTTTCTTTGCTTAATGCATCAGTGGGATGAATTGATCAACTTTTGGTACAAATCCGGAAACCGGAAGTGGTAGTATTAGCGATCGACGATAAGAAGGGAAGGGTTATTTTCGCACCAAATTTCACATAAGGAGATTTTTTTACATATCACCACGAATGTATTGGTTTTATCCTCGGGAAAAATCATCTTCATTATGTTTTTCTTAATTTAAAATTATATGACGTCACCCAGCCCTTCATGACGTCACAGCCTCGGGTAACGCCGGCTACTTCAGCTATATATTATAAATAAAATAAAATTAAAAATATTTATGTTATATGCCTATATGTTTTTTATTACATTAATAGATATATTAAAATTATTTGAAATTGTTTCTGTAGCTGGAAATTAATTTACTTCAAACCGTCGGTCGGTTCGGACCTGGCCACAGGTCAACTTATTTTATTAATTGTGTTGATACATAAATATATCTACATAAATATGTGTATTCATATAACCATTAATTTTTATTAAAATGGTTGAAAAAAAAAACAATTTACCAAAAATGTTGTATTTATCTGTTCGGACAGCAGGTTGACTAATATTATTAAGTTTTTATTATTATTATTATTAAGTCTTCCCAAAATAAGACTGTCTTATCATCATTGTCGGAAAATGGCAATGTTGATTGCCTGACAACAGCGCCACACTGGCGATTACTTTTCCGTCACTATATCTCAGGATTTTCAGCCCAATTGTTTGTTTTATCTGTGTGAATTTATTATCATGTTCAAATCTAATAAAAACAAAAAAAAAAAAAACATATTTCAAAAGTTTATATAGAACAAATTGCATAAATAATGGATCGCATATTTGATATATAGGATATAATATACATATATTATCTGACTATATAGTTAATCTTAAGGAACTTAAAAGTACCTGATATTGGAGCATTCATTTTCATTTATCATATTTTAATCTCTTTTCAATAGTAACTTTTAGCTTTTTATTAATTAAATCAAGTTTTGAGATATACGAGGGTGAATACATTTGTATATACAAAATTTAGTTTATAGAAAACAGTTACATTTCTACAAATTATTTTTCGCTATAATTTCCTTCTTTTATTATAAACACAATTTTCTCAATGTTGTCATATTTTTTTCATTCCATTCTTGTAAAACGAAGTTGGACAGATTGAACAGTTGAACACGAATGTTTCCAAAAAGGTTTCAAATCGCCTGCCTCCAAGTTCTTCTTGCTTTAATTTCGTTGAAGAGATGAAGAACTTTATAATGATGCGTTACTCAACAGAGGCACTCCTCCCAATCATCGTAAATTAATAGCATATCAAATTTTGTTTGAATAGTATTTTTGGGGTTTGGTCAAATATTTGTTTAAAAAAGTTATTTTCTTAACAAGATCTAAAATATATGGTAATTTATTTATTTTGTAATTATATGCCCTTAATTTTGCAATAATTTTTAGTTGTCTATCTTGTAAATCACATAACACTTTGAATATATCTATTTATTATATTACAAAATCCTTCATTTGTATTTAGAATAAATTTAGATAATAGAATTAATGATATATACCCCACTTTATCCTAAGGGTAAGAACAAAGAGTTCCTTTCTCTAATCCGGAAATATCAACAAGATTGTGCTGTAACAATCCTCAAGACCTTTTATGTGTTAATATATTAAATGAGATAGATTAATGTTTTAAACCAGTCCTTCTATGTGATTATCTCAAAATTAAATACTATTAAAAATTGCATATCATTCTTTAATAAAAATACTCATAGTTAAATCTGTTTTCGATTTTGATAAATCAAAAATTATAAAAATAATGAAATAATAATATAATATTTATATATTATAATCATTTATATTTAAAATATTGTTTTTTAATTGCATTGCAATCAAATATTTATATTTTAAAATATTTAAATTTTTCCCAAGAGATAAACAAGAATAAAGAAAAAGAAAAATTATTTAATTAAAGTAAAAATAATAATAATAATTTTTACAAATCAGAATTTCTTTTGAAACTTTTTTTTATGCATAAGAAAATAAATACATTTTATTATAGTCATAGGATACCAATTAAGGGTAAAATCATTTATCTACGAATATATAATTATTTTTTTTGTATTATATTCTATTATACTCCCATCTAGTAATAAATTGAGACATCTGCTTTCTGTTTTTAAACATTAGTGTTTAATTATTCGTTTATTAATTACTTTTATTTTCCTATATACTAAACAATTTAATTAACCGTTTTTAAATAGACCTACACTGAAATAATATAATTTGAATTTGTAATTATATATATATATATTCATTATATTTAAACTGTTTAAAAATACTTGTAATTTGTTTGAAAAGGAACGTTAGGGGTTTTTTTAATATATGAAAGAATGACAAAGAAGAAAGAACGAGAACGGTTGGCTTTTGAGTTTAAAATTAAAATATAGATCTATTTATTATTATTTATTTTAAGATCAAAATTTATATTAGAAAAGATCACTTCACAAAGATAATAAATGTATTATGTAATATTTCTTTAATATTCGAAGTCATAAGAGAAGGGGAGGCTTTATCATACTCTTCAACAGGGAGGCAGCTGAGAAAAATGGTTTACCTAGATTTTGTTAAAAAACTTGAAATTTAATTATATCATTTTTAATTTTTTTAACTTTTATACTTTACATGGTTTATTAATTCATAATGGTATTATTTGTTAATGTTGATTAATAATTATGTTGTAAATTGTAAAATTACATTTAATTTGTGTAGTTTTTTCCATTAATTTATTAATTTTCATTCTATGTACTTATTAATTTAAATATTGTCTACCCACATTATATTTCGTTTACGATAACAGAGAACAGATCAATAAAAAAATCAAATTATACTCAAATTTTCCTTTACTTATAATTACAACGCCAAAAACTTTACATACCTCTAATTGATACTTAAATTAAATTTAAAATTTTACATTATAAATTTTATAATAGTTTTTCCTTTGTGACAAAATTGTGTATATATATTATTTTATATATATATATATATATATACTAGCTGCTCCGAGTGCCTTAAATTCAATTTAAATTAAAATTTTCTTTTTTTTAGAAATAATAATAAAATTATTTTTATCCACCTAAATCAGAGGTCCCCAAAGTAGTCTATATTGAACCCCAGGGGTCTTTGGCGACCAGCAAGCGAATAAAAGATTTGGGGGTCCATAAAATGAAAATGGGGGTCTACAGCCTAGTTTACACGGGCTTAGTTCTTGTCATTAGTCTAGGGGTTGGCAAATACTTTTAAGCGCGTGCCAAAATGAAATTTTCAAAATATCTTCCGGGCCGGAGGACCATATTTCGAAAACACTAATAAAAAATTTATCTTTTTTTTTTTTTATTAGAGACATATTGATCAAAAAATCAAAATAAGAGCCAACTTTTTCAAAGGGCCGGCGGGCGTTCAAAAGGCCCGCACTTAAAAGTATTTGCCCACCCCTTAACTAATGGGCTTACGATAGTGGATCTAAACGTATTTACTTACATTATACATAATTCAATTCAATATGAAGCTAAAAAATAGGTAAATGTTTTTCCGATATGGCTCTTAAACATTTTCGATTTTTCAATAAGGCTCTAAAAAAAGGTAAAATTTTTTTACAAAAAATCAATTTGAGGTTAAGTAGGGGGTCTACGGCACAAAAAGTTTGGGAACCTATGATTTAAATTAAGGAGTATTGATTTTATCCGTTCAGTAAATAATAATTGCAAATATATATTACTCCCAAAACATCTTATTAGATACTTATAGTATAGTATTATTTTATTAATTCATTCTTGCTTAAATGTGGTCTACTATTAACAACTTATCAACTTATTATTACTATTATTTTATTAACATTTTTTGGCCACATGTTTTTGGTAATAAAGTCTTTGTACCTCTTCCAAAACCACCATGTGGTAACTCATTCTACCCACCCCGCCCCTCCCCTAGACCACAAAAAATATAACCCTTTTACCATAACCAAGAATTATTAATTATTTTCTGATTTAAATGATTTAATTAAAAGAAGATGACTCGGATAATAAGGATTGTAAGAATAAATAATAAAGATATTATTGTTCTTGAATGAATTAAATTTATAAATAATTAATTATTCTTAATAATATTAAATAAAAATCTTTGAATGCATAATAACAGAACTTGTACCCTAAATAATTTAAAAAATTTAAAATGTGTGTTTTATGATATAATTTAAAAATAATTGCTTCATTCAAGGATGAGAATATTGATTTTATCCGTTCAGTAAATAATAATTGCAAATATATATATATATATATATATACGAGTATATATATTGACATGATCAAACAAGAATCGATTAACAGTTTTCATTCATTTTATAATTATTATTATTATCCGAGTTGTTATACTTACTCAGTAATACGTATTGGTAAATTATTATTATTATTATTATTATTAACTATTCATTCTATTACAATCTTAAAATTAATTTTTTTTAGGAGCCTTGTCATATGATTATAACACATATAACATTATATATATATATATATATTCCAATAAAAGAAAAAAATGATATTTTCTGCTTTATTATTATTTTAAAATATAACAACGTTTTAATTAACGCGTTTTAATAACATTTCTCTATTAATTGATATAATTACCTTTTTTATTTTCATAATTTGATATTTCCTCTTATCAAAAGGCTCTACCCTATCTTTTTATATCCTTATTTAATTAGATTTGCGGTAATAAAAATAAAAAAATGAATATTATTAACAATTACATATACACCATCTGTTACATCAACAGTTCTAACTTCTACCAATTGTTTTTTTCGATAGAGGTTTCACTTGAAATTGATCACACTTATTAACTAAAATAATAATAAATATTATATATTCAACAGTGTAATTCATAAAAAAGAACATATTTCAATTAAATTTTATTTTTATCGTTTTTACCGACCGACGATAGGAAAGGAAGGTATTGTTTTTATACCAAATTGTACATGTGGAGATTTTTACATATCTCCACGAATCATGCATTTTCTTAACAGAAAAAAGTATTTTTAGCATGATGTCTGTCCTTCCGTCCATCTGTGTGTCCGTATAGATGTGTACAGTTTGAATGGCTCAAAGGATTTTGATAAAATTTGGTATATTTACTTAATGCATCAGTATGATGAATTGATCAACTTTTGGTGACGATAGGGAGGAAGGTTTATTTTCACACTAAAGCTAAAGGTAGCTGGAAATTAATTTATTTCAAACCGTCGCGTCGGTCGATTTTGTGCCTGGCCACAGGTCAACTTATTTACATTCAAATCTATCTGTGTTTTCTTAGGATACTGGCCGCATTGACTATGGTACATTTACCCTTCAACCGTACCTTTCTTAAGCGAACTCTATGCCATTCCTATCGTGTAACACTTACCATATATTGTATAAATATAAATGTATTAATGTAAATCTAAATAATTTTATTTTTATCCTTTTTACCGACCGACGATAGGAAAGGAAGGTATTGTTTTTACACCAAATTGTACATGTGGAGATTTTTACATATCTCCACGAATCATGCATTTTCTGAACAAAAAAAAGTATTTTTAGCATGATGTCTTTCCGTCTGTGTCCGTACACAGTTTGAATGGCTCAACGGATTTTGATAAAATTTGGTATATTTACTTAAAGCATCAGAAGCATGAATTCATCAACTTTTGGTGTATGCCCGAAAACAGGAAGTGATAGTTTACAAAGTATTAATTTTATATTAATTGTCCCAAAATATTTCACTTAAAATATAGTAGTAATTAATTATTGAGTAATTAAAAACTAAAAATAAAAACCAAGATAATATAATTTAGTCATTTTAATTCAAGTTTTAAAAATATGTTGTTTTTGATACTTTACATATATATATATATATATATAATGTTTGGATATTAATTTATTTCAAATCGTCGGTCGGTTCTGTGCCTGGCCACAGCTCATATTTTTTATAAATAACTATTAACATATGCATTTTATTTTTACCGTTTAATTTAATTTGGTTTATAAAAAGAAATATTTTGAAAGTCAAGAAAGTAGACTCAATTAGTAATATACTCTGAATATAATCATAGAAGTTTCCCAGTGCTCTTAAAAAATTAGAAGTATAATATATTATATAGGTTTTTTGGTTCATCTTATAATGTCATATGAGTGTATATATATACACACACACACATGAGGTATGTTCAAAAGAAAAGGTGAATTATTTATTTTCTCGGACTGTGCATTCGATTATCGAAATTTTTTTATGTTGGTACACATATATTTCTCATATGTTGACATTATCAGCCATTTTGGATTAGTAGTTTGTGTAGCACATGAAAATCATAAAACAGAAATTGTGAATTGCCTTATTGTTATTGGTCATCAATGAAATTGAAGTTATGAATATACGGATTTTTCAGACATAGAATTCGACTCTTATATGGTCCCCTCGATCGAATTGATATTATCAGGGTTTCGATTGCTGGAAGTCGATAACAACATGGTTTTGTCTGTGAACTCTCAGATTGTGATGCACTCTTGAGCAGCACCAGCTTTGAGGGTGAAAATCCTGGACGATTGAATCTAAACATTGCTCAGAATTTTAAAATTGTTGCATATCTTCAAGTTTCATGATCTCTAGAATCCGAAAGAGACTTTACAATTTTTCATGCCTCTCTGTCTGTTTGTCTGGAAAATTTGGATGTTATAGACTTAAAATTGGCTAAACCGATTATTATGAAATTACATCACAAGATTCTTATAAACCAAATAATACGAATTACTTAGGGGTACGTGGGGCAGAGCTCCGTTCAGGAGCGAAAAGCGCGAAAGGAGGTGTAAGCAATTAGAATATATACAGGGTGGGGCAGAAAAACCTATCAGATTTCAAAACGTTATAAAATTAAAATGACGGTGATAGTCATTGAAAGCTACCGCGAGCGCCTAAATCAGTGTATCCGCTCCCAAGGACGACATTTGAGTGATGTGCTTTTCAAAACTTAAATTTAATAATGGCATATAAAATTTTCGATATGTTAATAAAAGAAATTTTTTGACAAGCTGAGTGGTTTTAATTTTATAACGTTTTGAAATCTGATAGGTTTTTCTGCTCCACCCTGTATATAAGGTGTGTTGAATTGCGTTCTATGATTTTATAGAAATAGACTAAGAAATAAATGGAGTGATTATTAAGAATAACCTCATTTTATCTTAAATATAATTCATAAAATCCTAGAAAATATAATTTTTGGCAGAAAACTCTTAAAGATTCATGTAAATTTTGAATAAGATCACTTGAATAAAACAATTCTAGCAATTCCCAAAATTATTGAAATAGAAAAAATTAATTATAATTTTAAAATATTTATCATAAATAAATTAAATAATTTTAATAAATATTATTCATTGATATTTGTTTAGTATCTTTTGATTTTTTACACATTAATGATTCAAATAATTTCATACTTATTTTTATGGTATCTCCACTTTAAATGTACCGCTACTTTTTTTGAGTTGGATTGGGGGAAGGTGAAAAAAGAATATTATTATTATTATTATTATTATTATACTAAAAGCTACCCGCCCACTTTAACGACCGAAAATCGGCGGCACATTCAACTTAAATAATTGATCAATATATATTAATGATTTTGTCAAAAAATGAAACTTATAAGATTGATTCTTCAGTTCAAAAACCTCTAATAGTGAATTTCATAGAAATCCTGTTTAAGATTATAAAGACATATAAAAAATACTACATGCATTAATTAAAATTATATCAAATTTATTCAATAGACATATATAATTACAATTAATATGCATTTAGATCCATTAAGAAGTGCTTAAAACGTTAAACGATGAGTGTTTTTAATTTAAAATTTACCTACCACAACTTTCAAATTGTTTTGTTTAATTTATAATTTTCAAATTGAATTAGTTTTAATTATTTCTATTAAAATTAATGCAGTAGCTAGAAAACAATTTGGATAGTTAATGCCTTTGGACATCAGAAATTGTTGACCATTCCACTCGATTGAATTTGTGTCTATCTTGTTTAAATTGAAACACTATTTCATAAAATAAAATTTATTAATCCATAAATTTTTATTTAATATCCTATTATAAATAAATCATTTATTTTAAAAATTTATTAAATATAACTATTCAAAAAATATAGAATTAAAAGTAAATTTTAAATTTTTCGGGTCTTAATTTAACCATCATCTTGTATTTTGTTCTGGATTTAAGTAGCAATTCTTACTAAAGCTAATATGATATGTTATTATTATTTTATAGATGAAATCTGGGTTAAAAATATACATTATTCATTTATTTTTTTGTTCTAACATTTTTGTTTCTAATTTCAAAATATTGTCAAGATTGAATATAATTAAACTGATGAACTCAATTAATGAGGTTTTGATAGTTTTTTTAGATTTCAATTTATTATTATATTTATTTATTTTTCCAAATTTTACTGTGTTCATATTTGGCGATTTTAATAGAAAGTCTCTTTTCAAAAATTTTTAATTTTCAATTCTTTAATAAACATCTGAAAAAATCGCAAAATAAATAAATATTGTTTCATGATTTATCTTTAAAATTAATTAAAATAAAAGAAATGAAATTGCATATATAATAGACATAAAATATACTCAAAAATAATAGAAATATGTTACAGAGCATTCTAAGAAAGACGAAAGCCCTTCTTCACCAGTAATAGAAGTGTTGTAGATGGCGCTCAAATTCAGGTAACTTAAAAATAAATTTAGTGATTTATTAATAATTCGAATTAATATTTTTTTTTCTAGAATTAATATTTGAATATTTGAAATTTTAATGTTGATTTTTATTTGTTTGATATCAATATATATATAATCAATCAAATTTCTTTAAACATTGATTTTTTAAAAAAAAATTGTTATTTTTTTTAATTCATTATTCATTTCAAAATAAGATTTAATTATAAAAAAATAAATTGATATTTAATTATAATAACTGGACCATCCATGTTTTTCTCTTTAGAATTTGTCATATCTATTACCAGTGGCGTAACGTGATCTATTATGTTAGGGGGCAGGGGAAGGGGTGCGGGGGTCTCCCCCGGAAAAAATTTTGACAAAATAAATTATTTATTTATTCATAATGTTTAGACTATACTTATACGTAATTTAAAGATGTTTTATACTTTTGAGTTCTCAGTTACAAAACTAATCACTTTTAAATTTATTTTTTGCACAATGTTTGGCCGCCGCCCCCCCCCCCCCCGGCCCGACGCCACTGTATATTACTTATTTAAGTTAGAAACTTAAAATTTCCTAAGCAGAAAGAGAATTGTGAATTTCATTCTTGATAAAAATAAATAATAATAATAATGTGTCATTATAATAACAAAGAATATTTTTTTATTATACATATATGAAAAATTATTAAATTTATATGAAAAAATATATATCTCCTAAACATTTCTTTAACTAATTGAAAAAAGTTAATTTATAAAAAAAAACTAATTTCACATTATACTTTGTAAATTTTCTAAAAATATCAATATTTAAAATAATAATAAATTTACTTGACTTTGGGACTTTATGCATTAAAAATAAAATGGAAATTTAATAAAGGTTTTATTATATTTTAAATTTATTAGATAAATTTAATACCTCGGTATATTACAGTTAAGATTTTTAATTTAAATTAATAATATATATATAAGATGTAACTCTCTTTTAATAAGAATTATATAATATTTATTATTTATATAATTATACGTATAATAATCAAAAGGTTAACCCATTTCATTAAATTGGTGTAAATTTTTCTTTCAAGGCCAATGAAATCTAAACAAAGTTTTTTTTAAAAGTACATATTTTAAATTTTATATTAATTACTTTTTAATATTTATAATTATGAATTTATATTAAATTTTTGGAGGTGATAAGGTTTTAATTAATTAAATAAAATAACCACAAGTCCATAGCCCAGCAAACTTTATATTACTATTATTAGTATTATTTTATATATTGATATTATTAAGGTGGAGTGAATTAACAGAGTATATATTGAAATAATTTCAGAGGTCTTTGAGTTTTTTTTAAAATAATTAATTTTTATAATTAATATAAAAACATTTTTTCTTATTTTAAAGAGTAAATTAATAAAGGTTAATTAATAAAGTTTGGTGTATATTATATATACATATATATATATATATGTATATATATAATATCATAGGTGTGATTAAATCTGTTTTTGATAACGACACGTGCATTCTAATTCCCTCTTCTCTGCCCTTATTCACCCCTCATTTCCCTCACTCTCCCTCACATTCCCCCTTGACTCGATTTTGTTAGATAGGAGAATTTGCTTTACCTCCTCATTTTTCGTCGCACTCATTTATAGATTTTCACGTAAGCCTCGCCACGTGTTGCAAGTTTATCGACTCATTTTGATGTGAACTGATATAAAAATTGTGTGTGTGTGTTTTATTTTTTATTTAATGGGAATGTGTGGAAACCTATAAAAAATATTAATATATTTATTCTAAATGATCGCGAGTAAAAAGAATTAAATATGAAATATCGTTATAATTAAACTAATATTGGTTCTCATGCATTTTATTAATCTTGTAGTTTTTTTTTGAAATAGATATTTGATTATTCTAGTACATACTTAAAAATAATATTTATATATTTATAACATATTTTTTTACGGTTTATTGAATATATATTTTTTATTTTTAATATATATATATATATATATATATATAAGCAACTTACTATTCTTATATGATCTGAAAGTCGGAATAATAGGAACTTTATTCCTGCCAATCTAATATGTATAATATACGAATATTATATTTATTTTTAAAATATAAAAATTACAGTGTGCAATTAAAAAAAATAATTTTTACTTAAATTTATATAGAAATATAAATCTTACAAATTATATATCTTCTTTATAATATCTGTATTTTACAATTATATATATTATAATAATTATTATATAATAATAATAATTATATATATAACGAATATTACATTAAATTATGTAAATATCACAGTCATTAAATAAAGAATCAATGAAAACTTTGAATACACTCAGAATTAATGGTTGAAATTGAAAAAATAAATATTTAAAGTTAAAATATATTTTTCAAATTTATCCCCTTCTCATTCTCGTTTTCTCCTCTCTAAACATAATAGGATAAGTTAAATAGCTTAATAGGAAGGGGGATCCCCCTTCTCTTTCTCCTCTATTCATCCTCTTTCAACACACCTCATTTTATTAAAATTAAACTTGACAATGAAATTTTTTTCAAAATTTAAAATTGTAGGATTACTATTATTATTATTATTATTATTAAACTCAATTTGTTATATTTCATGTCACAATGGCCCTTGCTCCTGGATTGGCTATAAAACATCAATAATATTAATAATAATAATAATGTTTCTATTTTATATTTATATATATGAGATGTTTGTTTTAAATAAAAAATTGAGTATAATTTATCAGTTATTTTTCTTGTATAATTATTCTTTTTAGTACTAATATAACTAATTTTTTTAGTAATTATGATATTTCAATATCATATTAATTTTATGTGGTATGTTTTTTTTAAATCATAATATTGCATTATATGAAAATTTAAAATGTGTGAATATTAAATTAAAAAAAAAATTATCTTTTGGTAGAAAGTTAGCTGCCATCTAGTGATCAAAGACTATACTTTATATAGGCGTTGTTGGATGTCCGTTATGCCATCTTTTGGCACTAATTTAAAAATTTTAATTTTTCATATTATTTAATTATTTTAATATACTTTATTATTCAATTTCTTATGTCAATAATAATTTTAAAAATTTTATTTTAAAAAAATATATTTTTTGAATTATATATATCTTTTTTTAATAAATAAATTTAAATTTTAAATTAAAATCATAATTTTAATATTTCCATAAATTAATAATATAATCGTTCCTATTAATTATAAAAAATATAAAATTAATTATAATGTATTCTAGATATAATATTTTCTTTGAATTCACTAAAATAAAATTTTATGTTGTGATTGTCTAGAATAGGTACTTGAGTTGACTTATTTTTTTCAAAGTATAAACTGTTCATTCGAAAGAGAACTTAAAATCCTTATTATTTCAATTATAATTCCTAAAAATAGTCAATCTTTGTAAATATTTTATTTTTTATTAATTTAATTTTTCTTAATTTTGCAAATTACTTATTTCTTTTTTTTAGTGTAAGGACATATTTTGCCATCAACGACTAGTCAGTAGTTTGTATTCAGTCGTACACTTGGCAAAATGGCAGATATCTCAAGAGAAAAGCTCCGTAAAGAAATAACCGGTAAAGTGATTTATTTATGTATTTGGACTAATTAGATATCTTAAATTAATAAAATTAATTTTAAATAAATTTATAGTTTAATTTTAATCAATAAAATCTAGGCCTTATATAGGAGAAATCAAGCATTTCTCTCTTGATCAATTGGTTGAGATGCTTGTCTTTCCAAGCATTGGCCAAATGGCTGCATGACGCTTCCCAATGATGCTTCCCTCATATAAATCCATTTTATCGAATTTATAATGAATTTATTTTATCAGATTATTTTAAATTTATTTTAAAAAAATATTAAAATTATTTTCTTATTTTTTTTTAATATAAATTTATTATTTTTTAAAATATTAAAAATTAAAAAATCCAATTTTCTTATAATTTTTTTTTATTTTTTTAAAAAATAACTCAATTAATTTTATATTATTTTAAAAATATCTAGGTTTAATGAAAATTATAAAAATTGTTTATTTCTTAGTGTTTCAATATAAAATTAATTATGATTTAATTTAATTTTTTAAATTATATTTTAGCAGATGGTAAGAATAATTATTTTAATTCTAAATTTTGTATTATATCTATATCTATATAGACATATCAAAATATAAATAAAAGAGTGAGATAAAATAAATCTCACTTATTTTAATTTCTATCTTGTGTGATTGAGTTCAAAACCCGGCAATCACAATTATTTATAAAATAAAATGTCAATTATAATAAATTTATAATCAAAATATTTGCTAAACTAAATCAATCTAATAGATTTAAAGTATATATAAGTATAATCTTTGTAAAAATAATATATATATATATATATATATTTCAGAGTTTATCATTTAAATAAATATTTTATTTAAACTTATAATATTTTTCACTTTCAAATTAATATTTAAAAAAATAACCTTTTTTTAATTTTGATGTAATTTATTTATTAAAATTAATTTTCATTATTGATAATTTGTTTATCACTTTATTATTTTAATTTTATATTTTTTTTTTTATGATTCTATGAATTCTTTTTATTAATTATTTGTTTGTGAGATATATAATATATTTAATTTTAATTAATTCTAAATATCTTTTTATTTTAGCCATCCTTAAGGATGCCGATCTTAACACAATGTCAGCCAAAAATGTTAGACAACAAATTGAATCGAAACTCGATGTAGATTTAATGGACAGGAAAGAAGAGGTCGATGAAATAGTTTTGGAGTGCCTTCAAGAGAAGAAGGGTAAGGCTAATGCTAAAAATTCAGCCAAAAAACGGAAAGGTAAGGAAGATGATGAAGACGAAGAGGAGGAGGAGGAAGAAGAGGAAGAAGAAGATGACGAAGAGGAGGAGCCTAAGGCCAAACCAAAACGAGGAGGTGGTGGTGGTGGTGCCGCCAAAAAACCTGTCAAACGATCAAAGAAAGGATCTGATAGTGAAAGTGAGGAGGCGTCGGACGATGATGCCAGTGATGAGGAATATAGTCCATCAAAAAAGGGTAAGGCTGGTGGGAAGCGTGCAGGCAAAGGAGGTGGTAAGAAGAAAAAGGGATCAGATTCTGATAGTGACGAAGATTGGGCAAAAAGTCGTAAGAGTACCGGAGGTGGTGGTGGTGGTGGTGGTGGAGGTGGCAAGAAAGCCAAAGGCTCCGGAGGTGGATACACCCGCCCCTACACACTCAGTCCTGAATTGGCTGCCATCGTTGGCCAAGATAGTATGCCTCGTCATGAGGTGGTCAAGAGAATTTGGGCCATTATCAAAGAACGAAATCTTTATGATCCCAAAAACAAACAGTTTGCCATCTGTGATGACGAACTTTTAAAAGTTTTCGGTAATTATTTTATTTATTATAAATTAATTTCAAACTTTTTCTTTAATATTTTTACTAACTAATTTATACTTTTATTTTATTATTATTTTCACAATTTGATCTAATTTGTACACTTATTTTTTTTCAGGTGTCAAGCGTTTCCGTACCTTTGCCATGATGAAATATTTGAAGAACCATTTCATTGACTAGGACAATTCCCTCCAGCCAAATTTAATTTTATCCAAACTATCCTCAGGATCTTTTTCCTATTGTATTTTTGCCGTAGTCTTGATGTAAAAGGCTTATTCTTTAAAACAAAAGAAAAATTTTAATTGACTTCAATTCAATCCATAGAAAAAAGCAGCTACATTCCTGTAGATAAATTATGTTTCTCTACAGATATTTTTAATTTTTAATTTCTTTTTCCTCTCTTGTCCCTCTGAAATACTTTTAAACTAAAGCTGCATCCAAATTTTATTTAATTAAACAATTAAATAATTTCTCCAACATTTGCACATAACATAAGTCTTGTGAGTAGTTTAAAAAATAACATTTTTTTACTCTATGTATTTGTAATAATTCATGTCTAATTAAAATATTAAAAGATCCACGAATCAACTTTTTATAAATTATTCATTAAGAACATATATCTTAATTAAAGGAATTTAAACAAATATCATTTATTTACATTAACTAATATTTTTTTAATGTTCAAATGTAATAACTTCTTTTAATGAAATAAATTCTTTTTTATTAGTAATATTTATTTTTCTTATACCTTATATTTAATTTATATCTATATGTAAATGAAATTCAATTAAAAAATATGCAATATTATTTCGAAATATTTTTATTTAGCAAAACTACAAATATAATCTCTGAAAACTTTTATATCTAAAACAAATTGAAACACTAAAACATATTTAGGAATCTTATGACATGTTTTTTTAGCATTTATTATATTTAAATGGTCGTAATTTATAATATTCCATACAAAAGTAGATATATTTATATAGTTAGTTATAAACATCATTAACTTCTAAAAAGGGCTTTTAAACAAAGAGTATATACAATTAAATTGTTTTATTTTATAATAAAATAATGTCTTAATTCAAAATTGATATGTCGAATGACAATCTCTTATTACAAATAACAGTGATTAACCCAGAAGCATTGAAAAATGTAGCATTTGTGTAAATATTTATTTATAATTCAGATTAAATTTAAATTAGGATATCAACCTCCTTCAATATAATGTATTTGAGATTTTTTTTTCAATTTTCTATTAAATGTAATAAAGACTATACTTTATATGAACTATAAGAGAAATCAGAATTGAATTTATGTTAATTTTTATAAATCTCAAAGAAGTTCAAAATATTTAATGAATGACGATTATTTTATTGGAAAAGGCTTATATAATTAAAATATATTGGAAAGAACATAATAATGTTGATTCCATTTATATTACAAATTCAAATTTGTCAGAAAGAAAGGCTTTGTTTCTTTTTAAACTCAACATATTGACGTTGTTATATTAATATGTTTGATTCATTTACAGTTAAAACTTTAATTTAATTAAATAAATATATATTTGATAAACAAATAGGAATAAGAGTTTTAAAGAAATTTCAAACTATTATAATTTATATTCATATAAATTCATATAAAATTGTAAAATGTAATTTTTTAATTAATAGTGTATTCCTATAAAATGTTTATGATATAATTTTTTTTAAAATCAAAGTTTTGATTAAAAAAAATTGTAATATAACTAGAAATACAATTTATATTTATATTAATTAGAATTATGGAATATTATAATTTAGTTTTTTTGAATTTTCTTTTACAATTAAAAAAGTTTATAATAATTTAGCCAAAAAGTAAAAATAATTATTTTATATTTATAATGATTTTTATAAGATTTATAAAATAAAATAAATTGAGGAATCTTTCTCTATTTAATTATTTTATCATTATATTTTTAGTTGAATTAATTGTATTATTATTGAAAAAGATATATTATTTTATGATAAAGATTGAAATTTTATTAATTTATTATTATTATTATTAGTTATAAAGTGGATATCTTTTTTTAATAGAATAGTGAAAAATTCATAAATATTTTGAATTTTATTTTAAATATATCAATATTAAAATTAAAGTTTAATCCTCTTTAAATAACACATTTTTTTGCAAATTATCTTTAATAATAATAGAATTAGAATATTTATATTTGTGTCATAAAGAAAATCCACTCTAATTTATTTACTAATAGAATATTATAATATAGTCTAATAGTATATTTTTAAAATACATTCTTAAATTCTAAAGGTTAGTTTGTGTTTTAGATTGCTAAAAAGAAATACAGTAATTTTCGTAATTATTATCATTAATTTTATTATTAAGAATTATTTAGATTTATTTTAATCAATTAACTTTAGTATGAAAGAAATAATATTTATATATTCATTATATTTATTAAATAAAAGTCATAATTAAAAGTATTAATCAATATTTTATTCAAATTTATTATATGTAGTTTAGTAGCAAATTGGATGCATTTTTTTATAATTAATTTATGAAGAATTACTTGGATAATCAGGTTTTCATTGTTTTTTTTTTTTTTTTTTTTTGATGATTATTTTTTATGATATATTTAATAGAAACATGAAATCGTTATTAATTGATTGTAAATAGATTTTGATAAAAATGAAAGCATATTAATTATCGGGGTATAAATTGCATTTTCGAACGCTTTGGTCTCATTTTTATCAAAAATAAATTAATACAATTTTTTTAATAACGATATCACTTAAGGGATGATTTCAAGTGAAATACGAATATAGAGCCTCTCATTAAAAAACCTAATTCCAATTCAATTCTTCGGATCTAAAATCAATTCATTTAAGCATATTTAAAATAATAGTTTTTTTTTTAAAAAAAAAAACATTTACAAATTATTTTATTTATACAAAGTTTTTTAATTAATTAACATGTTTAATAAAGAGTATAACATAAATAGAAATACTATAATTTTCTTTATATTATAAAAAGTAGAATTATTAAATTGAAGTTAGAATTTCGATGTCAGCGTGCTCAATTTATTCTATTTATCTAAAGATTTAATAAAATGAATTTTCGTTATTGAACATATAATTTCAATTTAATATTATTCTATTTTTTATTATTTTTTATTTTTATTTTGGGAAATTTTATATTTATACCTTATAAATAAAAAAAATATGTTTCACATTGTGTGTTTAAATTTAATACATTTCGATAATTTTCTATATATTTAATTTTTTAGAAATTTAAAGCGTTCTAAAGAGATTCATGTGATTTTTTAAATAAATATAAGAGAAAAAAAAATTAATTAATAAATATAAATATAATATTATAAATTTAAACAAATTTCTTTTAAAGATATAAGTAAGAAATAATACAATTTTAATTTTACAAACATCATCAATAATAAAAATGTTCTTTTTTTAAAAAAACAATAAAATATAATAAATTTAATTATATATAAAAAAGTTATCTTTATGTAAATGATTCACTTTATATATATATAATATATATATATAATAATCTTTAAGAAACAATTGCACTTTCCCTGTTTGTCAGAATGTAAACAAAAGTTTAAGGCATAAGTGAGGTAAGCCAGAAAATTTAATAACTAATTATTAAAACTAAAGGAATACCTGAACTTACTACAAGTTCTTAAGAGTATTTAGAAATTTTAACAGTGATCCCATTATTAGAACTTATTATTTCTGTTCTAATAATGAAAATTTCGGCTTTCGATCAAAATTTCTTTCTTAACATTTATAGAAAGTTCATTATTCATTTTGTCAAAATGTTCACAAATCTTAGGACTATAATTTTTTCTTTTTAAAATTACATATCTACTTTATTTTAAAATTTATGAATAATTTATAATTAATATTAACAAATACCGTAAATTGATTTAATTGCAGACCAATGAAATTTTGTTCCAAATTCTTGGGAAATGGAAATGCAGATATTATTGTATTATATATATATATATATTTATATTTATTTATTTATATTTAGGTACGCACTTTATTTTTAAAAATTTTCTACAATATAACAAACCTTATTTATAATTCTATAAATGTTATTTATTATGAGACATCAATTTTTCTAAAACGTTCACACATTCTTTAACTTAAAAATTTTCTTGCAAAAAATATTTCTTTAAAAATCTGCATTTCGTTTAGAATCTAGAAAAAACTTGATGGGACAAGTTTTATGAATATGGTACAAAATTTTCTAATCAAGCAATCATTTCAATTTACGACAGTCCAAAATATAATTTTTGGACATATTTAGAATTTCTTACTAGCTCAAATCTAAACCATTTATTGCTATTTTATATTGGGAAAGGCAAGAGAATGAAAGACAAGCCTAAATATTTGGAATATATCGCACCCGATATGCGTACATTGTTTTAATTCCATGTTATGTGTCTATATGTATATTTTTAAATGGGTGTAATTGTATTATATAGTTATGCATTCCAACATAAGTATATATTTAATTTAATATCATTTATATTAAATATGAATTTCTTGTTAAGAATTAATAATAAGGTGGGATTACGAAGATTATAATTGAGAAAACATAACCAATTTATTAAATTTGTTCATTATATGATAATTTATTTTAAGATTTTTTTTATCTTAGAAGAAAAGCGTTTTATTCTATTTTAATCTTTGCTTATAATATGTTAATATAATTTGGAATAATGTTCTTAATCCCATTAATAATTTTTTATTAAATACAAAAAAATATATTTTATTGATTTAAATAAAAAGAAAAGTTGCGTTTGCCATATTAATTTTTAAATATTAAAATAATCAATTAAAAGTATAATGCATATGTATATATTTTAAAATACATTTTTATATAAAATATTTTTTTACTCAATATACATACTATTGATAAATATATAATAAATATATAAGCAAATAATTAAAAAATAAATATAACAAAAATATTAAAAAATTGGCCACATATAATATTTTCTAAATTTGGGATTATTAATCGATTTATGACTTGAGAATGTATATCTACTGATATATTAAATATTCTATATATATATAAAATATCGATTTAATATCGGTATATATACATTCATGTTATTTAATGTTGAGCATGATAAACTACATTTTTCTAATAAAAGTTTAAATTGATTGTATTAACAAATGACTAAGGTGGCTTAATAAGGTGAGCAAAGACGTCTCTAGTGTGAGGAGTCAAGGCTAAGCGAGCACTTTGGGCGTTGATTTGAGCTTTCTCGATTTATTCTAGATATTAAATTCAATATCTGCTTGCACTTTGTTGTAACGCTAATGCTGCAACTACCGCAAGCCAACAGGCCAAAGATGCAGTGCCACCGTGTCTTCCATGGGCGTGGTTGCAACCATCCTCAGTACAGCAATAAACTTTTGTTCCCCAAGCAACTGAAAATAAGAGCGAAAAATTAAATTGTAAATAACATAAAAAATAAATATTGATTTTTATAATATAACATTGATTTATATTTGTTTTTAAATATTTATTAAATATTTCCATTTATAGGCATTATTATGTAAAAATTAATACCACAAAGATTTTATTGATTTGAAGAGAAGTTAATAAATATTTAAAAACTTATCTAAATTTTTATCTTATTTAAAATCTACATACTAAACACTTTAAGCATATGCCAATGAAATCTTGGAATTTTATAGTTTTAAAAATAGAATAAAATTTAAGAGTCTTTATAAAACATCTGGTATCGATTTAATTATTTTATATATATATATATATATATATATTTCAAATTAAAATTTAAAATTTAAATAAAATCAACATATTTTTCATTGAATTCATTTTGATAAATATTTCATTTACATTTAAATGAATCTAAATATATTTTTATTTATTTTCCAAGTATTTCTAAAATTTTAGTAGATTTGTTCTTCATTGAAAATAAAAACTTAATTAAATAAATTAATGAATAATATAAAAATATGTGATCAAATATTGATATTGATATAATAATCTGATCAAAATAGTCACAATATTTTCTAATTTAATATGATATCCATTTGTAAAAATCTTTAACCTAAGAAATAAAAAAAATTTAGTTTGAATCTTATGATGAATTTAAAATCAATAAATACTATTTAATTACCAATTTTTTTTCTATTTAATTTCAGTTCTGTTATATAGTAGAAATTTCAATTTATACCATTTTTCAAATAGATAATATACTTGGAAATAAGAATGAGGGAATAACTAACTATAAGAATTATTATTACAAATTTATTCATGGATGAAAGGGGAAATTTTTTTTAAATTTTGTCATCTACGTCAAAATCAAATTCATCATTAGTAGCAGGAAAGAATAATAGAATTTTAGATAATCTTTCTTTTATCAGTATATTTTTTTATATATTCATTAATGTAGAAAGTGGCGTACCCAGAATAACATGTTCGTTCAGTGAATAATACCAAATTGTAAGAAAATTATAAATAAGTGAGTGTCTTCATTATTTTTTTCTTCTTCACTTTATAATCATTGATTTTTACCTAAGTTTATATAGAGAGCCCCAACCAAAAAAATTTTATATTTGAACTGAATTATTATTATATTTGTTAAAGGGATTTTTATTTAAAGACCACATTATTTGTAAATATTATTTATTAAATTAAATAATATAATAATTCTACAACGTTTCCATTGCTTATTCTGCAATCGTACACAAATACGGTGCACTTGCGCAGACTCACTTGAATCGGATGGTCTGTGAGTCGGAGCAAGCGTACCGTACTTGTGAACGATTGCAGAATAAGCATTCGAAACGTTGTACAATTATTATTTTAATTTAATAAATAATATTTACAAATAATGTGGTCTTTAAATAAAAATCCGTATAATAATTATTACATAAACCACATAAGTTTTAATCATGGAGGTATGGAGTAACCATAATGCTTGTTTTAAGTATTGGGGGGTGGCTCCAAAAAAGTAGGGAGAAATTCTTGTCGTCCATATTGTGTGTACCAAAACATTGAATAATTCAATTTTCATAAGACATAATACATTTTTGTTTCAAATTTTCTCGTATGTTTGAAAGTTTTTCTTAGATATTTCTTCTTTATTTTATAGTTTAGTTAATATATTTAATAATTAGAAATAGTTTTTAATAATTTAATTGGTATTTAATACTAAATTATTTTGTATTAGATTCTAACTGGATTCTAAGACAAGGTTAGGTTTTCACCTGGGTTTAGATTAAAGATAGTTTTTATTTTATTTTTGTTTTTAAAAATAATTATCATTCATATGACGTGGAAATAAAAGTAAAAGACAGCTAGGTGAAGAAGAATCTGGGAAAAAAATTTCTTTCAACATGTATGTATTTTGAATTTCTTTGATTAAATTTCAAAACGGTATATATAATATTTATTTAAAAACATATTAACCTAAAAAATCACGACTTTTGCTTTGTTACCCCCACATGACTTTAAAATTAAGTGATTTCTTTTCAGCAGGGCCGGCTCTACGTGTAATCACTGGATGCGTCGATTCGGGGCGCTTCCGTATAAGGTCGTCATAATTTACGCGATATTTAACCCCCTGAACCACCTCGCTCGCCTTCGGCGTACAAATTCATAAGATTTATCCTGGTATTATTTGAAAATTTTGCTATTTTTGGACGAAGGTGGAAAACTTAGGTCACGCAAAAAAAAAATTTTGAATTGCCGCAAAAATTTAATTTCTTTAAAAAAAAATTTTAATTTAATTTTAAAGAAAAATTTTGGAGTTTAGCCCTCCCCTCCCCGAAAAAGTCTATATTGGTTGTATGGCTTCAATTACTGTTCTGCATCGGGCGCAAAAATCCTAGAGCCGGTCTGCTTTTCAGCATAATGTATAACAATTTATTTAAATTAATAATTTTGGTAATTAAAAAATTACATTAATAAATATATTTTTTGTTTATATTTTATTTTTTGTAATCCTTTTTCCATTAAACTAATGATAATTTCTTTTTTTAATCAGAGCATTATGAAGAGAATGATTGCCGCAACATTTAATTTTTTTATACATATATTCATATCAAAATGGCCTGCAGTTGAAATAAAATAAAATTTAAAGAGTTTTTTCTTCATGAGAAAATTTTTGCTCACATAATTTCCCACAAAAAAAGACCCGAAATTTAATATATTAACATTAAGATCAATGGAAAAATAATGTTTTGGTACACACAATGGCGGCTGTGAGATAGGCGACAAGTTTTGTTCCAAATGTTCACTCCCTACCTACCTGGTTTTAATAAATATATTAATGAAATAAATATAACCTAAAAATTAAAAAACAAATACAGAGTTATTATATTTGCTTCCGAGAGGGGCCAGCTTCCAACTGTCCTTTACTCGATTATATACTAAGGTTGCACTGCACATAGCTAATAAAAGCCGAAAAGAAATCTTGTAGATTGTTAAATTAAAAGAGAAAAATCACTGGCACATGCTTAAAAGGAAAATATTCCTTTTTTAATAATTAAATTACACACCAAATAATAAAAATAGACACCAAGTGGAACTCTCCCCTAATTTTTAAGAAATTAGTGATGGGGAGAATTCAACAAATAAATTAAGAGTGAGACGTTCTAAGTATAAGATTGAAAAGCAATATTATATAATTCTTAGTCCGTCTCATTGTACTTACCCTTAAATAATCAATATCTTGATCAAATTTTATATAAGTATTCCTCATTTATATCCTTTGAGTTTTATGTGTTGTTCATTTAATAAATTATATAACAATGACACAATCTATAGTATTTAGTATTTTGTAATTACATTTTTACAATTATTTTTAATTTTATACCTCCAAAGAGCATACAATTTCCCTTTATTATATTTCATAATTTACCTACAGTAGGCTTATCAACACAAAAGTAAAAAGATAAAATGTCTTTGCAATAATAATTTATGTTGCATATCTTTCATAATAACATCTTAATATAATCGTAATATCTATATTATGTTCTAAAAAGAAATGTTTAAATTATCATGTCATTTTATTTTAAGACAATTCCTACTTTCATTCGAATTAATTGTCATTGACAAATTTTGTTTGATATAATTAATAATAAAGAATGAAAGTTTAAAAAAAAATTGATTGATAGGATATGAATTATATTTTATATTATTGAAAAGACAATTTTATTATCATTTATAATATTTTGATCCGTCATGAAATTAGAGTCAAGAACAAAACCAAAACAAGGTTTTAAATAAAGTATTCTGACATATGCATAAAACAATTAAAATCTTCCTTTATTAGTTAGATAAATTTAATATTAAAATATTATTATTTATATTGTCGAGAATAAGGCAAGAATTGTTTGGAGGATCATTATCATCCCTATATTCATGGCAGATGACTCCCTTTTAATGCTGACAGTGGCTGACAGGATTCCCACAAATTTTTTTTTTTTTTATATTTTCTAAATTTATTGAATTTCTTTCTTTCAACTTGAATCATAAAAATAATAAAATACGAATTGATATATTATACAATAGCTCTTTAAAATACAATTATAATAATGTTTTAATATTCTAGCCTATTATCTGCTAATAATACTAACTTAATTATTTGACAAATGTTCTAATTAACCAATTAGAAAATTCAGGTTTATACTATATTTTATTTAAATAATATGACAATTTTAATAAATTATATTTTAATTTTTAATTTAGTTGTTTGGGTTTGATAAAACATTTTAAAATACATCTGTTTCATTATAAATTCACTTTTTAAAAATAAACACTTACTATGTTATATAATCAACAACAAAGAACAACATCAAGACACATGAGGAATAAATATTTCTTTACTTACAACTATCATCACCTTTTTCCGTGCATTGTGCCGCACAATCCCGCACTACTGAACCCTCGCTCACATATTTCTGCAAAATATAAATAATAATCATTAGTTACCAACATAAAGTGATAATCAATTTATTTATTAAATTTAATCTGTTATTAAAAATTTTTTTTTCTTTATTATTTAAATTTACACAATGAGGGGTAATGTTTCGACTTTTATTAGAAAAATTTTAATTATTATAATTATTGTAAATATTAATCATATTGACACCGCCTTTTTACCCTTTGAACATCCCTAAAAATTTATTTGAATTTAAATAAAAATTAGTTTGAAAAATTAAATTGATAAATCATAAGTAAGGTAGAAATACATCCTTTTAAATTTGAAAATTATTACTATTAAAAATCTTCTGACATATTAGTATACTTTGACCAATCAAAAAAATTAAAGTCTACTTTTTAAATATTCATTTTAGACAGTCGAATTTAATGCATCAAGTAGAATGATATATGAATGGAGAAGTTAGAAAATAAAAAAGATGAAATTCATTTTGACATTCATGATCATCCGAGAGGATGTCATATCTCGAGTTATCATAAGATAATCATATATGATAAAATAAAGAAGAAATAATTTGAATATGTAGATGAGTATATTAATCTGCTCGGTTTTATATAACCATAAACCATAATTAAACACATATATTATTTTAAGTTTATATATTTATATATCAAGATATACCTATATAAAAAAAATGTATTTAAATAAGAATATATATTTTAATATAATATGGTTGACTTAATTAACCAAACTGGTGGGATGTTCAAATTCAGGTAGTATGATTTCTAAAAGAATTTGAGAAGAGGATTAAGACAAGGTTTGAAAATCCCAAGAAAGAAGAGGCCAGGACGCAACCAATCATCCATGAGCTCGTCTTATCCATTACTTTATTTATCCGTCTTTTAATAGAACTGGTTCTTTTACTTGAAGCTTTCCTTTAATTATTTAATATACCGTGAAATGAATTAAACATAAATTATAATTTTCTAATTGCTACAGGTGAAGGGGCACTTTGTTCTTGGAAGAATGAATGAGAGGCACGTGATGGTTTTAGCGACCCCTTCTCTTTCTCACCCCGTGCCCAACCCTCAACCAGGCCACAACCAAGTTCATTCCACATCCAACAGTCATTAGCCTGCTCGGCATAATCTCATCCAGTAACCCCCTTCTTCCATCAGAATAGAAAGCCTCCGCACACCTGGGTGGTACAATACTGCTTTCTCTCTGCAAGCACTAGGGCAATCAATGTCAGGAACAACAAAGCAGCACCAACAGCATCCAGAGCGAGCGCTTCTGATGTGTTTGCTCTCTGTTCTCCTCTCGCACCACCATTTTATACAAAAAGAAAATTTATATCTCTTGAATTGCCTCAGCAGAAAGTAAGAGAAAACAATTCATTACATAAAGATTCAATGTAGCAGCAAATTTTTCCATGTTAATATGACTAAACACCATTCTAATTAAAAATACATTGAACTTTATGAATTATTTTACTAAAGATAGATCTTATGTATATGAAGAGCTTTAAGAAGCTTAGCTAGGCTTAAGTTATATTTTAAATTATATACACATCTTTCCAAAATTTAATAAAATATATAGTATAAAAATACATAATATTATTTAGTATATTTAGTATTTATTTAAAATTACGGATATGTATAGTAAATCACCCAAATATTTGAATTCGAGTTTTAATCGAAAAACTATATTTAAGATGTAAATAAATTTGAAAATTAATATTAAAATTAAATTGCAAATTATGTTTAAAAAGCAGTGTGAAATTCATGCTAACCTCACCAGATTTTAAATTAAAATTATATACATATATATATATATATATACATATATAAGTAATGATTTACATCTCTCAAGCCTTAAATAGTTGTAGATTAAATTCAAACAATAATTTACATATTTTCGATCATTATTCTTCATAAAGAAATAAAGATTATTTTTTAATAATTGGAATATTGAATAAATAATAAAAGAAAAAAGAACTTGAAAGGTTATGTTATAAAAAAATTATTTTTTTGAAAAATTATAGATTCTTACCATATACTAATTACAATTATTTTATACGTGTCGTGAACTTTTAAAAAATTTCAATTTATTTCATTTGAAAGACAATTATTTAACATTAACAATTGTAACAAGAAAAGAAAGAGAGAGTGGAGAGAGTGTTACTTTATAATATAGTTAATTATTATTAAAATGAAAAAAATCAAGTAACACAAGAAATCAAAAAAAAAAAACTCTAGAAACTTTAATTTTCTAAAAACTATTTTTGGGCATATTGCAGTATTTCGAGTGGAATGTCTTTTGAAATCTCAAGGTTATATATTCTGAAATTGCTCACGAATATCAAAATTTATAAATATTTTATTTATTACTTTTTAAAATTAGGTATTTTAAATTAAAATTATAATATCTCAGAAAATCATTATATATACCAATATTTGAATAATAATATTTAGTTTTTATTATTAAGTAACTTTATTCACATCTTAAATGTCAAAATAATATATATTTTAAAGTTGTATCTAATAATATATACTACTTTATAATAAATTTTCTATAAATATTAAATGAATCTATATTCATATATATACTGATATATATATTTATATAATATAGGAATATCATGTATATATTTTTGTAAATATTTATTTAGTTTGGCTATGACGTAATGAATGGGCATGGCTTGTGGGACAATGGACTCCAAATTACAGTCTTTTAGTAATAATAAGATATCAGAGCTCTCATTGATTGAGCCAAATTTCCACCACTATTAAACACTCGTGCTTTGTGTGTGTGTGGAGCAAGCTTAAGATTGTTTCAATCAATGAACAAATAAATATCTTGTCCGATCGCGAATCAAATTTTATTTTATCCTCCTCATAAGAAATATAATAGTAATGCATAATTTTGTAATTGATCTAAATAAAATAATTTATTTAATATCAAATACAATCTATTAATTGAGAATCGAGGAATAAAACCCCTAGCAACAGTCGCCATTCGCCACTCCTATATATTATTTAAAACATGAATTATAATTTTGAAAAGTAAATATTGATATAATATAATTTAATTTATATTACAATATAATTTCCAATATATATATATATATATATATATATATATATATATATATACAAATATATTCAAATACATATTTCATTAAAATATCTGTTATGTATTTTCTGATAAACTCAAAATAATTGTTATTGTTTCTAAAATTAAAATTACTATTATCAAATTAGTTTACATTATGAATTAGTTATATTATATAATTATACTAGGTAAATCTTCTCATAATTCCATTAAAAGCGGCATTATTTTCTAGTTTTTGTCACACTAGATAAGGGAAATATTTTACAAGCCATTTGACTTTAGCGCATTTCTTCTTAAATATTTAAAAGCCATTGATATTTTTCCTAAGTCAGTATCATTTAAATAATCTAAAATAATTTAAATAATTAAATGCAACAGATATATATTAAGAAATAAACCATTTATAAATAATTAAAGAAAGTTAAGAAAATATAACATTTATTTTATATTATGTTCAAATAAGTTAAAATATGTAGTTAACGTTAACATAGAAAGAGGAAAAAGTTTTTAAGATGTGACAATTTGTTAAAAAGTTAAACAAGAAGTCATCTAAAGTGATAAATGTTTTCTTGAATATTATATTTCATTATATATATATATATATATTTATATATTATTTGATTTTATAAATTAACTTAATAATAAGTATTCCCTCTGTCCGAAAATACATACACATTTTTTAGATAATTTAACCGTCCTACTTTACGAACGTACGTGATACGTCTACTATATTATCTCTAAATAATTTTTTATTTTTATAAAATAATATATTATAATAAAATAAAATGAACACTAAATAATATTAATTTT
Source organism: Labia minor (assembly GCA_963082975.1). NCBI lineage: Eukaryota > Metazoa > Arthropoda > Insecta > Dermaptera > Spongiphoridae > Labia > Labia minor. Next base: position 102,076,189 of record OY720344.1, read on the forward strand.
TTCAGGATCATTTATTTGCATTCCTTTGCTGTAATTGACTCAAAATTTTTCGTTATTATTGTTCGCTCTTGAGTTTATTCTTCTTCTGTTAGATATATTAACAGTCGAAGAAATGTGTTTAAACGTAGTATATCGCTTTAAAACATCAAAAAGTGTTGATAACGGATGGTGTGTGGTGTTGACTTTGGGATACCAACAGCAACAGACAAACTACGAATTGTTCCACGACGATTTAAAGGAACATTTTTTATTTTTTTTTTGAATAATCCTTACGCTTTCTTCCGCATTACTTCTTTTTATTGATGAAACATCTGCAGATAATTGCCCTTCAATATAGTGCTGCTTATCCACATGCCAAATTTTTTGAAACAGTTTAACGGCTAACCTAAAAATTGGCTACTAATTGACTATTAACGCGTTGCAATTTATTGCCTTTCTTATACTGTAACACTTTATGCAGAATACCATTTCGCTCATCAAGTGTCAATTGTTTCGATTTTGTTTGTTACATACTTGTTCACAATTTTCATTAACATTTGCCAGTTAGCAATCAAAGCGTGTGTCATTAGAATTTTAATACAATTTGTTGTTTTTATCTCTCAATTATTTTTGACACGGATGAGCTATTGCAGTTCCATTCAGAAGTTTAACTAGTATTTATATATCTATAAAAGAGAAAAACTGGAAATATTAATTACATTCCTTAATCCCATGATTTTAAATAATTGTATACTATATTTTTGGATAAAGAGAGTATTTAAAAATAATATTTTTCTGAACTCTCGGCATTGTTAGATAACGAGAATATTATCTTCATATTAATGGTTTATAAATAATATAATAAACTCTAAATATTTATTAAGCTATCTATTCATTTTATTAGGAATTGAATCAAAATGCAAAATACGTGACGAATAGTTATGTATGTACATAGAGATGCGATAATTAAAATATAATCGAATTCATTTATTCAAACGATATGATGAATTATCTTATTGGGTTCATTTTCCGTCTAGCTTTAATCTATATCGTTTGGTCATTCTACTTAGGATAGCAGATGTAAATTAAGAGAATTATTTCTCTTAATTATTTTTTTATTCAAATTTAATTTTAATCCAATATTTTTTCTTTCATAATTAATAATAATTCATAATTGTTCATCGAATTCATAATTGTTCACCGAACAGCCATTCAGTACTTATTGTTAGAAAAAATATTCTTTACGACCTGAGAATATTGTTTTTTTTTGTCTGGGATTTCCCTTTTTAGGATTCTTATCTTTTAATTAATACCCTCTATTTGTACATAAAAAATATCAATTAATTCTTTTCTCAAAAACATATTGGTATAAGAATTTAATAAAAGCCCTGCGCCTGTCATTCAATTTATATTTTAGTACAGATAACCTCGTTTATCCATGTTCGACAATGAATATAAAAATTTTTATTTTTATATCTAATTATCACATATCATTTAAATTAATATAAAAGTTCTCATTTTATTGAATACAATATTATTAGATCATATTTAATTAATATTATATAATGAAACAAGATATTCTTTTATGATCTTTTTCAATTAATATCAATTAAAGAATTTGTTAAAAAATCATGTATAATAATATGTAGGCAATTTTCAAAGCTACATTGAATCATTGTAATGTTTTAATTGGGCATATCTGTTATTAATTACTTTAATTAAGAAAAAAGCATATTAAAATTATTTTTCTTTTAAATGAGACCTAGTTACTTCAATTCTTCAACTCAAAAACTTGTTAATATGTGAATTTCATAAAAAAAATGTGCATAATTTATAAGTTAAGTAATACATTGATATAAACATTGATATATAAAATTTTAATAGTATAAAAAGATTAGATAAAATTTTCTTGGGAAAGAACTCGGACCTGAAGAACCGATTGACATTTCTCTATATTTGTAATATGTAGTTCTATATTTAATTTAGAAAGTTTGAATTTGTAATATATTATCTATCGCGCTTCCCTTCAGCGTTGCCAAGTCGGGCATTTCATTGTCAGTCTCATTACTCAATTTACATTCGTTGTACATATGTTCAACGATATGTAATAAAGTATATACTTAGATAATTGAAAAAAATCCAACTATATATCAACTGTTATTTTGATTTACTTTGATAACAAACACAGATTTCTCAAATTATCAAAGTTAAGTTAGGAAAGAAGAAAGAACATCATTTGAACGTTTGTTCATTATATATTTTTTATTATTTAAATTTATGTAAATTTAATGATAATTAAAAGTTTGTTTTCATTTTGAATTCTAAAATAATTAATATTTGACCTCCCAAATAGTAATTTAACTTTAATAATAGATGATAAATTAATTAAATTCATATAAACAAATAAAAAGTTTAGATATACTGAGAATAGATTTTATCAATAAATAAATAAATAAATATTTATATTTAATTTTATCAATTTTATTACTATCTACGTGTATATAATATCGCCATTAGCTTTATCATTCAAGGAAAATCAAAGAAAAAAAAGATACAAACAATTTTTTTTTAATATTCTTTGAAATATTATATATAATTTTTCATTAGTTTAGAAAATATTAAACATTCATTTTAATATTAATTTAAATTAAATCTAAGAAAATCAAATAATAATAATAAAACTTTATTTGATAGAAATATAGTCCAATTTTGTCAACTCAAGCAGCTGCCCAAATTAATAAATTATCATTTCTATTTATACAGTTTGACTTTGATGGTTCTAATTTAATCACTCAACTAAATTAACAATTAAAATTTAAACCAATATCCTATCGTATAAATTAAATTATGGAACATATTTAATAATGAATATGTTATATTTATTTTCAATTTTGCTTATTTCATCATTTCTATAATAATTTAATAATAAATTATCAATAGTAAATAAAAAGTAAAAAATAAGCAGGAGCAATTTTTTTTAATTTCAAATTCAATGAAATTTTAAATATAATAGCGCCACACACTCTTCTCGTTCTCCATAATCCCATCCCATTCTTGTCTCTTTCAAATGGAGCAGTTATTCTCTGTCCTTCCTAACTTGATTTCACAAAACAACCAATTAATTACAAAGTTTTTGGTCATTTATCCTTGACTAAAACAGATTTCGCCATATTTGTCAAATTTCGCTTTTCAAATGGAGTGTTTCTTTTTTATTTGAATAATCAAAATAAAAAAATATTCAAAATACATTTCATAATAGTATAGTTTGTAGAAATACTTTAAAAATCGATTATAATAATATTTTAATAATACCTATAATAATCTATTTTAATAATAAAAAAAAAATTAGTATATATTTTATTTTTTCATTTTTACTTTATAAGAATTATAAAGGAATAGATTTAATTTACATAAGAAGGAATTTTGGGTAAAAAATATATATTTAGAAATTTTATAAAGTGTAAATTGTTAAGTGCTTGTCTCAATTCAAAGTATTAATGAAAAAATAACTTTAAAACAAGCTTCCCCTTTTGATGAAAAAAATCGATAATTAATTTTAAAGTTAAAAAAATTAATAATTTAAAAAAAGGAAAACTGAGGTAAAAAAAAAACAAATCTCAAGGTTACAAATTCTGAACTTAACCCAGTGTGAGGTGAGTCTGCCATGTTGCCGATATTGCACCACTGATTGTGTGTTCAAAATGTAAAATCGTTTTCTTTATAATTTACATTAAAATTTTGAAAATATCAAAAACTTATTTTTTATTAAAGGGGTTCTATACACTTTAATATTTATTTTTTGTTATTAAGTTAATCCTTTATTTGATATGTCAACGGTCAAAATATTACTTATATGTATTAGACATTTAAACATAATTTTTTATTATCAGTGGCGTACCTAGGGGGGTGCGGTGGGCTATACTAATATTTTTTTAAATCATCTATTTTTCTTTTGAAAAGCAGGGCCGGGGGAAAAAATATAAATATAAATTTTGAGAGCATTATACACGATTTTTCTAGTATGAAAGCTAGAAGAGTAAATATGTTTACGAGTACATACAAATATGTGAAAAAATTTACTCTGTGTATTAATTAATATTGATTAAATAACTTAATAATTTATTTATGTGTATTAATTTATAAAAACCACTATTTGATTGACTTATAATAGAAAGGGCGGCAAAATGGAGATCGCCCCGGGCGGCAAAAGTTCTAGGTACGCCACTGTTATTATATTAAATAATCTAAAAATAACTTAAATAACTAAATATACACACTAGAAACACTAGGCATGTATAATTGTAAGTGTTCTTTAATGTGAGTCTATTTTCATTTAAAAATATTTTTATTTTTAAAAATTTTAAATGGAATGGGTCGAACAAAAATTAATTACATATTCAATATAAAAGGGGGGGGGGTGCCCCCAAACATAAATGGTCTAGAACAGTGATGCAATTACGTGAAACGCTTCAAAATTTTGCTGGCACGCCTTATAAAAATACTAGCTGCTCAGAGCGCCTTCGGCGCTCTTCACACCTAGACGGGGGCTCCGCCCCCTGTATCCCCGAGTTGTACATAGTATTTGGTGGTTGAAAGTATTAAAAGGTTTTCATCCATTTTGTTTCAATCAGTATATTACATAAAACATTCATTTCTTTTTGTGTTCTTATTTAAAAAATATATTTTAATTTAATCACTATATTAATTATATATATTATTATTGTATATGTTATATCTATCTACCTATGTGGCTCAAAGATACTCTAAAGTTCTTAGCCGCAACAACCACATTTCTCCAAGTGTCCCTATCCTGAGCCCTTATTCCATCTCTCTTACGTCCCTTCCTACGCGTCATTGGTTTTCCAAGCGGACGTTTTCCAATCGGTCTTCCCACCAATATCTTTTTCCTCTCCCATTCTTGCCACGTGCCCTGCCTATCGCAGCTTTTTCCCTTTTATAACCCTAACTATTTCTGAAGATGCAGAGAGGCCATGCAATTTCTTGTTATACAGTCTCCCTCATACCCGGTGACCTCATCTTTCTTTGGCCAATAAATGCAGGGAAGAATCCTATTCTCAAATACTCTGAATCTACTCTCATCTCCAAGGGTCATAGACCATGCCTCCCACCCATATAATGCAACAGGCAAAATAATCTTTTTATATATTCCCTTTGATAATAATTTTGAAGAGATAAGCCTCTTTATTGCAGATAACAGGCGTTTCCCGATTGCAACCCCGATTTAAATTCTTCTCAAATATTATTATCCTTCGTGATTACATTCAATTTTTCTACATATTCAAATTCTACATTTTGTATCTTAAGATTTTGTATGTTAATACTCTTCCTCTTTGTTACTAAATATTTTTTCTTATCACTATTAATTTCAAACCTCCATTAAATTTTCCTCGCTATCTGTAATTGCAATTGCCGAATCTCCTATTATATTTAAGTCGTCTGAGTAACCTAATATTTTACAATTGATTTCCGCATCTTATTCTTTCTTTACTACCTTCAAGAGAAATTTGAAGATTGAAAATTTGAAAAAGTTTATCCGGATCTATTGAGTTATGCGTATGTTTTACTAAAGTCTACAAATAATTAGTGAACAGAAATATTGAATTCGCGGTTTTGTTCCTAATATCTGTCATAATTTAAATATCTTAATTAATGTTGGTCAATTTGGCCTGAACCCGCAATGATATCTCCTAATATTTCCTCCGCCTATAGTTTATAAGTATTGTATATGTTATAATAGAGTATAATATTTCTTGATCATTACATTTTGGTATTTTATTTTCATTGCTAGATTATTATTGAATATTTTTAATTATAATGAAACTTGAGAAAATGCAAAAATAGAGACTTGAGACAATTTATAAAAATTAACGGTATAAAACTATAGATAAATGACCAATATATACATTCATTAATAGTATTAATTTAAATTAATTGATTTATTTGTTTTTTTTATTATTAAGTTCATTTATTAATTTTTTTAGATCATAGTTATTTTCCTTAAAATAAACTTAAATTCTGTGGTGCTAGGGGATTTGAAAATTATTCGTCGCAATATGAAGATTTCGCTTACAGTTTCTGTCATGTCCGACCTCCATCCAACAGTTATTTTCTGTTAAGTTTTTTGCTTCTCTTAATCATGTGATCTATATATTTAATTTTTTTTGATTCATTATAATAAAATTTAAACAAATAAAAATTTTTACTTTGTTAATTTATATAAATTTCAATATAAACTGATTGTGAGTGATACGCTTAGCCAATACTCTGAATATTTTGTGTACAAAAATATTGAATGTTCTTAGCGAGATTTGATATAATGTTGTACGATTTGTCCTAAATCTGAATTAGAAGAAAATTATAAATTGCCTCCTCTTCCAGCCCAATTCATTTACCCACCCATGTTGCATATGGCATCTAAATTTCTTAAAACTCCGTTTTTTTAATTTAAAATAGAAGGAGAGAAAGAGTTTTAAATTATATTCGAATAGTCTATATATTCTATATATCAGTATTTTTTTTCTGAATTTAATAGCAAGTTGATTTTAAAAATTTTCCATTCTTAATGCATATGATTGATTACATGTGTTAAAATTTAAAAAAATTCAAATATTCTAATTTTTATTTTTATATACAATTTAATATTATTTTTTATTAATATCATATCAAAAAAAAGAGAATTTATTAAAATTAAAAATAAAAAAAGAAGCCTATTAATAAAAAATTGAATGGTGATTTAAATATTTTATTAAATTAATTAAAATGAGACCTTTTAGAATAAATTATTTAATTGAAATGATATTTAAATATAAGAATTTTAAAAAATATTATATTCTTTGTTTGGCAATTGTTATTTAATTATGTGCAACATGATTCGACTTGCACAGAGCATCGTTATTTTTTATTAATATCACATAATAAAAATGAATCTTTTAAACATAATAAATAAAAAAGACATTTTAATAAATTTAAAAAATATACCCAATTTAAAAATGTCAAAAATTTAAAACAACTTTATATCATCATATTTTAATTTTTATATAATATATATATATATATATATATAGTTAATTAATAATAGAGTAATTAAATTAAAATAAAAAACAAAGATAATATAATTCAGTCATTTTAATTCAGGTTAAATAATATTTTTTTTTATTATTCAATGATAAAATTTATATATTATTATATATATATTATAGAAAAGAAGAAATATTCAATTAAATAAAAAATAATTTAAGATAAAAATATGATCTAATAAATATTTTAATTAAATTGAGAACTTTTAGAATAAATTATTTAATTGAATTGATATTTGTATATTAGAATTTAAAATAAAAAGGGAAATATTATAATAATTCTTCGATTGGGAATCTCTATGATAATTCATTGTTTGAAATGATTCCGCTAGGCCGACAGTGAGCCGCGAGCTGCTCTTGAATGAACAACACGGAGAATTATATAAACTTTAAAAAATTAATTTCTGCGGTTATTGATAAGATATTAATAAAATTTATAGCCTATGTTACTCTAGAGGTATATAAGAATATTGTGATGTAATTTCAAAGAAATCGGTTCAGCCAATTCTGAGTCTATAAAATAGTAATTTTCCGGACAGACAGACAGACAGACAGACAGACAGACAGACAGACAGACAGACAGACAGACAGACGTGAAAAATTCTAAAGTCACTTTTGGATTCTAGAGGTCATGAAACGCGAAGATATGCAAAAATTTTTAAATTCTGAGCAATGTGCAGACAAAAACCTTTTTTTATATATATAGATGAAAAAAAATTTCGTCGCACCACACAGGTTTAAAAATTTCTCCGCGCGAAGTTATCTTACGTTCACCGTAATTGACGATTCTAAATCAGTTCCCATCATTAAATTTAAGCTGCATTAACAGTATTTCCTTCAACTTACTTTTGCAAACTCTTATTTTCTCAAATGAAAGTAATTTTAACCAAAACCAGAAACATAATACAAGTAATATTACATACCAAATATGGACCACTTAGCGTCACAATTTATGCAAAAAAGATCTCATACTGGGCAACTGTAGAAAATATAGTGTTGAAGTAAACTTTTATTGTTTAATTTTTGATATATTATTTTTTATCGTTCAGTTAGTTCTTTTATCTTTGTTTTTTTTTTGGATTACATAAGTATACAGGAGTTTTGAATAAAATATAAAAACGAATAAGTACATTTTAATTTGTGAAATTTCAATACTATTTTATTTTATGGCTCGCCAAAATATTGATTTGATAAACCCAAAATCTAATTGCGACCACTGGTCTAGAAGCTTCAGACAAACTTAATCCACCATTACTAAAAATTATTATAAAAACAATATAACTTAATATTTTGAATTTTTTATTGTAAGATTAGCATATAATAACACAAAATAAATCAATTAATTATTCATTTTATTAATTGAAATATATTAAATAAAAATGATTTAAATTTTATAAAAAATAAAAATCAAATAAAAAATTTGAAAGATTTCTTTTAAGGAGGACTAAATAAAACATAAGTAAATATAAATAAAAAAATTTCAACTTCTGAAGTATTTGTTTTATATCAAACACTCATAAACCCATCTGCACAACAAAATGACAATTTATTAAAAGTTGTTGTTTGGATTCAAGAGCCTTTAAAGCATGCATTTCAATTGAAAATTTGAATTAAAAACATTCTTTGATTTCTCATATATTTTTTTAGCTACATATGTAAATATAAATAAAAAAAAAGGATGATATCAATTTAAGCGATTTATGAAAAAAAATCTACTTGATCCTAACTTTTTCAATTAAAAAGAAGACACAACAACCTAAACAAGAAAGTTATAAATAACTTTAAAATCAAAATAATTCTCAATCATTCTTGTTTTATTCAGCTCCACGTCTATCTTTAACAGACTTCCAAACGAGTTAAAATAACATGTGATAACTAAAACTTTTTGTTGTTTCATTACCAATAAATAATTAATTTTTATTAACAAAAAATATTGCTTTTGCGACCCTCCCTCAAAATGGCCTTTAGATAAAAAGTGCTTGGTAATCGGGCACAGTTTGGGAAAAGTGAACCATTTCCAATACCATTGACCACATGTGAATCCTCAGCTATGACTACCCCGCTGAGCGCTGATTGGTTGATCAAAATCAACTCATGAGAAGTTTATTAGAGAATGATTTTGGTTAATTATTATATTATAATCAGAACTTGCTTTAGAGTAAGTCATGCCGAAAATATAATCATCATGATGTTCTATTTGTCTTTGTTTAACGCTTATTTATTTAATTAATTAATTATAGAAAATAATTTTATTTATACAGTGTATACATATTAAAACTCTTTATTTACAAAAAATTATGAATGAATAAATTTTCCTTTAAAAAATACTACTACTTCTGAATTAAAATAATATATTAATGTAACGACAATATAATTTTTAATTTGGTTTAATTTTCAAAATACAATAAAAATCATTGATAAATATATTTATATATAATAATAATAATATAATAATTATATTAATAATATTAATATTTTAATATATATATATTAAAATTTGATTTTTAATTTAAAAGAACTGTAAAAAGAACAAGTCTAAGTAACGGGTAACGGGTAGATTCTTTTCTATCATCCCATTAGAAGAGAATCTATTTCAGGGATTGGCGTCCCTGCCCTCACGTGAGCTCATGATTTCTTCTGTCTCCTCACCCATGGATAAATCATGTCCTTTACCCTTTGACTCCTTTCAAACTACTCCCTTGCTATTTCTTTTCTAATGCGTAAAAAAAAATCAACCTTATTTGGATGAAGGGGAATACCTACGATAGATTCATTTTAAAAGAAAAAAAATTACAGCTTCACCCTCTTAAAAGCAATTCTATATATATATATTTGAGTTTATTTCCTATCTTCAGCACGTATAACATAATTACAAAAAATAAATATAATTTCAAGCAAATGAGTACTTTTTATCACCAACTTTTAATTAAAATAATTTATTATTTAAAACAATATGGATAATTTAATTAAAAAAAGACTTGAAATTGTGATTTCTACTTATTAAACAAATTAAAGCTTGAATGTGGGTTTATGCTGAAAAATAAAAAAATGTTAATTTTTACTTTTTTCGAGGTTATCTGTTTTTTGAAGAATTTAGTTTGTCAATATTAGGTTAAATAGAATGTTTTTTTTTAATGAATTCTTCATATTTAATGTGTTCTAATTGAGTGAATGATTATGAATGGGTGAAATTGGGACTGCTGCTGACTTCGAACAGAATAGAGGAAAAACGTATAATAAACCTCCTACTGATAATTTCAAATACAACTTATAATAAGGCCATACCCAATCTAAATCTAGGACGGGGAGGTGGAAGTAAGGTAAGATACTCGAATGAAACCAAAATTTGAAGAAAATTATATTTAATTAAAATAGCGATGTATTTTTTTCTACAAACTAATTTTGTTTCGTTTTTATATAAACTTTATAATCTTTTAATTATTATTATTTTTGATTCTAGGTGAAGGGACAGCTGCTTTTTAATACCCCTTATGGTACGATCATTATATTTAGTTGCAATATTTAAAAAAAAAATATTTTTACTATGTCATTTTCCAAAATAATTATGAAACTCTTATTCGAATATCATTTTAAAATAAATTACAAATTTAATAAATTTCAGCTTGAATTTCATTTTTTTTAATTTTGAGTTTTTTTCCTCTTTCAATAAAATGTTATTTCAAAAAAATGAATCATTCAATTTTCATAACTTTCCTGAATAAAATTTCAAAAGATCAATTCAAACCGAAATTCCTTGTTAACCTCATCAGCCTTGTCAATACACGGCTATTATAGAATTTCATTTTTTAAAAAAAGCAGAAAACAATACAAAATAATCTTTTATAGGATAAAAATCTTGCGATCTCATTGACAGTAGGTCAAAACATAAAAAAAAAAAATTTTAATTGCTATATCACAGTTAGTATAAATTAAATTCTCTGAACTATTAATCATAATATAAATTTTTTAAATGATTACTTTAACATTTTAGCCATAAAGAAAGTATAGCCATACTAAAATAACATTTTGTAAAGTTCATTTAAAATAATCAGATAAAAGCACGAGCTCTGTTTGCAAAATAACAATTTATGCAAGAAAAAGCCTTCTCTGTTTTGATATTTTTGGCACGTTGGAAGGTGTTATCGAATGAACACGACTTATATTCAAAATCCCCTGGCATATTCCCCAAACTCACCTACTAAAATATTTTCAAATTATTTTAACTTAATATAAACTTAAACTTTCAAACAACATTTTTTTTAAAACAAATATTATAAACCTTTATTTTTTTTACTTAAACAAATAAAAATCGAATAAAAAAAATTAATAATAAAAAATAATAATAAAAAATAATAATAATAGATATTTCTTTGATAAACTTCACAAAATTTTTTTATAAATTACATCCTAGAGAAATAATATCAAATATTGCGATTTGTAAGTAAATAATATTGAAATTTTTTAGGCTTTTACTATATTAATTGATTTTAAATACTATATAATTAAAAGAAAAAACATCATGATCCATTCATTACCATAATTCAATATTTAATATCTGCTGCTTATGTTCATTTGGATGTTAAAATTCTACTTGAGATACAAATTTCCTTTCCTTTTTTTTCACCCCATCCCCCTTCCACTCCACTATTTATCACACATCATTTTGATTTTGTATTTTTGAATTACTTTAATCTGAAACACACACACACAGTTCATAAAACATAATATTTACTACAAATGGATTTTTTACTCCCTGAGGAATGTTCAATAATCGTTCTTAAAACGTCAACAGATCGAAAGAATCTTTTATTCATTGAATGCTTTTGGAAATTGAAAATTTTTCAAATAATATTATCAGTGAGATTACTTTTCAACTCCGAGCAACTTTCTCTATGTTTTTTTTTGTCACTAACCAAAGATGAGAATGACAGATATTTTTAAAATTTATGAAAATTTAAAAGAGTTAAAATAAAATGATGGGATGATAGAATGATGGATGTGAAAATGATTATCAACTTTTGTTTTATTTTTGACAAGAAAATAAACATTTCTACTAGATTTTAATGATTGAAGTTTAAAAGAAAACCCCTTTCTTTTTAATAAGAGTTTGATGCATTTAAATAAATCTTAAAATTAGAATTGTTTGTTAAATTGTTACGAGCATTATTTTTTTTTTTTTACAAAAATACATAAATAATAATAAAATAATAAAATTTTGCAATGGTGTAAAATAAAGGAGATTAGATTTATATATAGGATTAAAAACAAAAGAAAGAATTATAAATTTTTCCTGTTTATCAATTGTAAATAGCAACATTATTAATTTTTCTGAATTTCTAAGGGGTCACGAACAAACACCCAGATGATAATGTTTTTTTACACTAATATATATATATATATATATATATATAATATGCCATAATATATCATATAACTGGTAGGAATTCACAAGAAGAATTTTCATTTCTAGATACATATAGGTTATTTGTTCCTGCAGAATGTATCAGCCTCGAGAGATTATGAGCCAGCAAAGTCTAACCAACTTTTCCTCCCCCTGAAACCCCAAGGCAGACATCTCTTCAACTGTGAGATCCATTGGGGGTATAGAACCATGCGAGCACCTCCTTGAGAGATGGAACGTCGCATTTGAGAATAGAATGCATCTGAATGAAAACTCTTTAATTAATGTAATCGGATCAGGCCCAATGGAACTAAAGCTCTACAAACTAATTACCTATAGACAACACAAATAAATGTATCTGTTTATTTTATGAAATAAAATCAATAATTCATTATTCATTCATATGCTTAAAAAATTCATTTATTTATTTTAGTAAATTAATTTATACTGAGTCGGTGACATGAAGTATAATTACAAAATTCTTTACATATACGATGTACTTGAGATTTATATAGAAATATCACAAGGCTAGTGTATAAATATTTAGAAAACTAAATACCAATAGAAGACTTAAGTTAAAATTTGTAAAAATATTAATTTCATATACACATAAAATAAATTTTGGCTATATAATAAATTTTAAGAGAAGTTTGCACAAAATTAAAATAGACCAGCAGACGTATTACTAATCTATTGAAAAAATTTCTTATAATCATTGGTTCTATATTTATTTAATACACTTAATATTTGTTGTTTTTAAATTATTTGAATCAAATGTATTTATTTAAAGATTAATCTGTTGAAAAAACAAATTTCTTTAAGAAAAAAAAGATAGATTAAAATTTGTTAAATCGAAATAAAAAGATATAGAAATCGGATTTCAAATCAAACAAAAAGTTAAAAAAAAAAAAAAAAAATTAATCGCATTTATTTCAATTCATTATAACTTGTAAAACTTTGCCTTGGAAATTGGTATTGATTTTTCATTTTCTTTAAAAAATAAAAATAAAAAAAAAAAATATTACTATAGAGAAAAAAAAAACCTCTTATCTTTCCCTTCTTTTTTCGTTGAAGCAATATCAATCCAATCAATCAATCATCAGAAAGGAAAACATTTTTAATTCCCAAAAGTAAAAATTTTTTAAATCCATTTGCGTTGTTATCTCAAACAAAAGACCCATGAGACGATGTTATTTTTTTGTTGCCCTTTAACTTTTTCATTCTTTTCTTATTTATATGTGTTTTTTTTTCTATTACTAGTTTTTCTTTTCTTTAAACTTTTTTCTTTAGGATTACTACATATTTTGGATAAGCACATGGAGATTTAATAAAATCATTAAAATTTTTTCTTTAAGTTGATTTTATCAACTTACATAATTAAAGATAGTTAAAAATTAATCTATGTAAATAAGATTATATGTATATGAATCCCTAAAGGAGAATTTACCTTGATCTTTTAAGTCCCTGTTGTGCCAAGTCCGATGTAAACATTAAGTTTAACTTGGAAAATTAACCAGATGGACATTTAACTGGCCATGAATGAAACAACTTAGAACCTTTAAGAAGTTGTTTGTGGGTGAATTTATTACATTTTATAAACATGTTATGTTAAATTTAACAGTTAATACAAATTAGAAATCTAAAAATAACCCATCTGAATTAATAATATAATTTGTTTTTAATATTTGCTTAATAATTGTTCATATCAATTATTAATAAAATTTTTCTCCAATTTTTACCGACCGACGATAGTAAGGGAGGTATTGTTTTCACACCAAATTTCACATGTGGAGATTTTTATATATCTCCACGAATCATGCATTTTCTAAACAGAAAAAAGTATTTTTAGCATGATGTCTGTCCTTCCGTCAGTCTGTGTGTCCGTATAGATGTGTACAGCTTGAACGGCTCAACGGATTTTGATATAATTTGGTATATTTACTTAATGCATCAGTATGATGAATTGATCAGCTTTTGGTGACGATAGGGAGGGAAGGTTTATTTTCACACTAAAGCTAAAGGTAGCTGGAAATTAATTTATTTCAAACCGTCGGTCGGTTCTGTGCCTGGCCACAGGTCAACTTATTTGCATTCAAATCTATCTGTGTTTTCTTAGGATACTGAACAGGAAAGTTCTTGGCCGCATTGACTATGGTACATTTACCCATACCTTCAACCGTACCTTTCTTAAGCGAACTCTATGCCACTTACCATATATTGTATAAATATAAATGTATTAATGTAAATTTATTAACTACCAATAATTCCAAATTTTAAAGAATTATTTATTTACTGAGTTTAGCCCCTTCCATATAAAAAAATCCTTGAAAATATCTTCTGGAAACAAACATATGAATAAGAAATTAGATAAATTATTTAATTTGTGATTTATTTTTTCCAAATTACATGATTGGAATTTGATACCTATAAGGGATCTAATATTGACTAAAAATGTGATTATTAAAATTTCTTCTATATAGGAATTTTTTAAAAAAAAATCATTATAACAAAATTAATGATTTTCTACTTTATAGATTACATTTTTTTATAATATTTTTTTCATATTTCTTATATTAATCTACAACTCTTGTTTTTCTATAATTTTTCAAATTCATTTTTTTTTTTTGTATTAAGGAATTTTTGGTAATTTTTTTATTCCCTTAATTAGTAGATAAATCTTTTATGATGCAAGGGCTGCAGGGGGCAGAGCATTTCTCAACTTGGCAGCTGATGACACCGCTCGTAATTCCAGAGCGTGTTAATGCCCAAGCAAAAGCAATATCCTCGCAGGGCGAAGGCGCAGATGTCCATAACAGGCGCATGATATTGATATCAATTAGTCATGCGGTGCCCATTGTCTCATGGGCATTGGCCTAACGTCTCGTGGCTCCAGATACTCACGACGCAATGCTGCGACGCGGCCTGAGGACAGGGGCGCAGGTGCGTCTCGCGGGTGTAGTTGATACACGGGGTAATACTCCCGACCCCATCGTTGTATTGACCGCACTGGATGCAATTCAGCCCTGACACGCCCCCAGTGCCTGAAACAAACGTCCCGAAACAATTAAGTCATTTGTCGCAAAGGCGAAATTACATGGACTTTGTTTAGTTAATTATCTGACGTAAAACATGCTGAGGAAATTAGCAAAGGGCAGCCTCCAAAAAGACTAGCTAATCTGGTAGAGGTTAGTTGAAAACAAAAATTAAAAAAAAAAAAAATTTTAATTTTGTTTTATATATATTTGAAGTTTGAAGGTATATAATAAAAATAAAATAAAAATTAAATATCAGAATTTAAAAAAAAAATTATCTAAAGAAAGTTAGAGAGAGAGAGATATATAAGTAAATTAGTATAAGTTTAAATGATATCTATATAGGGGTGGTTTTAATTTTGAAAAGTTAGGAGGGCTACAAATGATATATATGAAAATATTTTAACAAATTTAACATGCATAAGTAAAATGATAAAAAAAAAGAATAATATGAGATTTTGAATTCTTTACGTTTCAGATTCCAGCAATTGATCTTTTTAATTTTCTATAATGTATCAATTTTTACTATCTCGCCAGAGATAGTATTGCGATCACGAAAATTTTCGATGTTGAGATTTTGATGTTTTTATACGTTTTGAATGTTCCTAAATCATTTTCACTAAGGTTGAGAAAAATGTCTGTGTGTGTATGTGTGTATGTATGTAACCAAGATTGCGCAAAAACGGTTTGAGCTAGAATGATGAAATTTGGTACATGGGCATTATTCAAAATTCATAGTTTTCTATCAACTTTTGAGAAATGTAGCTCAACCGGAAGAGGTTTTGATTTTTTTTCTTCTAAATTGACCGTAAAAATAAAGATATATGTTTGATAATTTTTCACATGATTAATAATTGTATAAAACTGCTATATATAGAATTTCAGTTTGATTGTATCGCTGAAAGTACCAGAATTAATTTTTTAACACTGCAAATCTCACGCGCCAACACGTGACGTGGTGCCATCAACAAAGAGCCAAACATGCGCTGGTTCAATAAATATTATTTATTAATTTTAATTTATAATTTAATTAATTAAATTTAATTTAAATATAATATATTATGTTATTTAATCCAATTCAAATTGCGATATAGTCGAGTGGAGACACTCCAGATTTTAAAGTAAATTATATATAATTTGTATAAATTTGATCTTTTTTATTATTATAGGAATTTAAGTGAAATTAGAGTGTGATAAATAAATAATTAAACAGTAATAAAACCATATTAAAAATATTAGAATGTTTTTTTTTTTATATTTTTGTCAAAGAACTCTTTTAGAATTACAGGTCCATCCCGTTTTTTATTACTTATCTAATAATTAAAAATAAAATAAAAAATTGGAATCAATTTTTATTTTTTATGATAAATAATTTAGCATCTATTAATATTTAATAAACAATGAAATCATTGAACATGGCATTTTATTATCTTTAGTAAAGATGCAGAGTAATAGATGGAAACTGGCGAAATCTCTAAAAGTGGAAAAGCTTTTAGACAATTTCCTTTAATGACATTGCTGGAACATATATATCATCAAATTCAAATGTAGTATTAATAATAGGAATTTAAATTCATATTAATTACTTCGAAAATATATGAAGAGAAGCGTTTCATTTATAATACGATTTGATCAGACATTAAAATGAACGATAATATATTAAAGAAAATATGTAGATATATATAGTTTAATAGATTAATAAAGTGTATAATTTCTATTGTATCTAATTTCACTTTAAACTTCAAGATTTTTATTCTACAATTTTAATTGTCTTCAAAGCTTCGATGTATTTAAATCATAATGAATGTATGATATGTGTGATATCTTATATTTTTAATTTTTTTTAAATATCCTCTTTCAAATAAGAGTTACACCTATCCCCCGATTTACACGGTAGATACGTTCCTGAGAAAAACGTGTAAATCGAAAATTAAAATTTTCAAGTCAAAACCGTGTAAATCGAAAAGCTTGCAGAAAATGCATAATTTTGCTATTTAACAGTTGTGATTTTTTTCAATATTTTTAGGTGTACACAGAAATAAAAATAAAATGCATTGACAGGTTAAAATATGTAATATATTACGAAAACACTGTTTTTTTTTATTTAATTACAATACATTAAACAGAAGAACAAAAAATAAAACCAAAGGTGTTTTATTATCCTTCATCACTATCAGAAATTACTCTCATTCTTTTTTTCGGAATCGAAGGTTGGAATTCACTTTCATCACTCGAAGTTATTTGTGCCGATTCGATGTTTGAAGCAGAAATATTTACATTCTGAGAGGTGGTAATAAAATCGGTTATTAACAATTGCTAGATAAAACTTTAATTTTATGCGAAGAAATACAGACACAGTGTGCATGTGCAGCAAGTCAGCACATAAGCTCGGGATTCCCCGTGAGTTGTGTACACAGCGCACGTGTTCAAACACAGTAGCATTTAGTAGAGTGCGATAAAAACAAAAAAAAACTTATTTGGAAAACCGTATAAAAGCGAAAACGTGTAAAACAAGTACCGTGTAAATCGGGGGTAGGTGTATATTTAATTATAGTATTTTATTTTAAAAATTTATCATTAAAAAAAACAAAAACAAAAGCTTACCAAGAATCTACCAACAGGAGGGGGAGAGCAAAGCTCTGGTAGTTTAAATTTTTAAATAAATCAAATAATAATCAATCATAAAGTAAAATTATATATATAAAAACAGTATTCGAGATTAATATATAGTTTTGTTTAATTTCCATACTTAATTCTATTTAACCATTATTATTATTATTATTATTATTGTTGTTTTTGATTCTTAGGGAGGGGACGCAACTCCTTTCTCTACCCCATATTGGACATGACCATGTTGTAGTATTCCGTGCTAAAGAGGTTTTAAATAAATGATAGAAAAATAGGTTTATAGTAGAAAATTTCCAAAATTAATTCTTCAAATTTATGTATTGTTTGACGACAAAAGCAGATGCTTTGGCCACTTCTTGAAGAAATTATTCAGTTTTTATGAAAATTGTGCTTGAGAGATTTTATAATGATATTAATCGTTATATTAAATTTGATAATTTATGTGTGATTACTGGGTTTTTATATCTTCACTCTTAACGAAATAAATAAAAAATTACTGGCGCTGATTGGTTGTAAACGCTTGGGTTAGTTTTGAACTTGGGGGCGTGGCTTCGGCCGAGGTTATAAATATATGCTAAACTGGCTTGGCTAACCATGAGAGGTATTTGGGCTCATATATATTATATGATAGTCGTGACTTTGAACTAGAAACTTAATTCTTATTAGGATTTATACGTTTTTTTGAATATAAATAAAATAATAAAACAATAAAAAATAATTTAATTTCTATTATTTATTTATTTTTTTTATTAATTTTTTTTACTATCTCGCCAGAGATAGTATTGCGATCACGAAAATTTTCTATATCGAAATTTTGATGTTTTGTTACATTTTGAAGGTTCCTGAGTCATTTTCACTAAGGTTGAGAAAAATGTCTGTGTGTGTTTGTGTGTAGACAAGATTAGGCAAAAACGGTTTGAGTTAAAATTATGAAATTTGGTACACGGGGATTATTCAAAATTCGTAGTTTTCTATCAACTTTTGAGAAATATAGCTCATCCAGAAGAGGACGATTACCTACCACGTTTTTTTTTTCTAAACTGACCGTAAAAATATAGATATATGTTTGATAGTTTTTCATATGATTAAAAATTGTATAAAACTGCTATATATAGATTTTCAGCTTGATAGTAATTTATAATTTATATTTAATTTAATTCAATTTAAATATAATATATTTTATTTAAGCCAATTCAAATTTGCGAGATAGTCGAGTGGAGACTCTCCAGATTTTTATTTATAATATGGAATTAAAAATAATCATCTAATTGATTAGTTTAAAACTAAAATAAAGTTAAAAGTGTTGATTGAAAATACAAAAAAATATTAATTTTGTTTTAATATTATTGCGATATTTAAATAAAAAAATAATTCATAGTTTTCTACAAATTGGCAGATTAAATAAAATTTATAGGTGAAAACATTGTGACGTCACTGGTAGAAAAGAAGCCAGCATGGTTACCTATTGTGTAACGTAGGATTGTGAAAACTTATTTATTTCTGAGAAAAATATTGAATTTTTTTTTCCAATTTGAAGATATTTTCAGAAAAGTGTTATTTAATTGGGTCTTAAAAAATTTAAAATCAGTCCCAGGCATTGAGAAAATTAATTCTCTTTCCTTATATCAGTAATGTCAACATCCTGCGATTTTGCCTACCAAAATATCGGTTGTAAATATAAACAGTGCTTTCTCCTATAGATTCGACGAAGGTTCTTATTCGAAACACAACTTTCAAATTAAACTATATTAATTAATATTTCAATCTGATTCTTTTCAATTTAATTCCTATTTTCTTCCTATGGTATCTAAAATATTGATCATGATTTTAGATTATCTATTATCTTGGTCTACTCACTATCTATTTGGTTTTCTCATAAAAACATCTTTTTAAATACATACTTAAAATACTAAATTAAAATAAATAAAAAAATATATATTTTTTTCTAAAATGAATCTATAAATTGCTGATTTATATAAATATAGTATAGTATTATTAATATTAACTCTCTGAAATATTGATTCGGTTTATTCATTCAGTGCAGCTGGCAAATAGTGTGTTTAATTCCCCAAGCTACTCTGCTGTTGAATGAGACAATATCGATATGGATCTCTCCCTTTCTCTCTTTATCTCTCTCTCTCTCACACCCACACACCCACAAACTCGCCCTATCCCTCTTTCTCGTCTCAAATTTAATTCATGTCTAAACCCATCACTTTATCGTGAATTTTAAATCAGAATTAGGATCGAATGTTACTCCCATCGGATTTTCAATGAATTCATTTTCCACTGCTCTCTAAAATATGAACAAGCAATCAACACTTGCTCCTCTTAAATCCCACCAACACACCAACTATCTAAAAATCATCATCAAACCGAAACGATATTTTTTTTTTTTTTTTTTTTTTTTTTGATATTACGTCACTATACGATTCTCCTGAAAACGGATGCTTGAAGGAAGGAAGACAATTCCGTTTATTTTTGAATAAACAACTTTTGTTGGCAAGCTGATTATGTCTAACGCCAAACAAAAAGAATTAAGAAAACAAAAGAGCAAACGCCCCGTTTATGTTATTTGATATAGAGAATAATATTCAACTTTTTTTTTTCTTCAGCTTTATTCTTTAATGTCAACGAAATTGACTTTTTTACTTCGTAAAAATTTCATAATGGAAAGTGTTCATAGCAGACAAAAAAAAAAAAAAGAAAAAAAAAGGAAAACAAGAAGTAAAGAAAGTAAGGAGAGACAGAGCACTGTCTCAATGTTTATATTGATATTTACTTTATCTTTTCTTTAAAAAAAATATACTTTAAAACAAATATTTATTTTTAAAGCGTTAAAAATATTTTGTTATTTAGTTGGATTCTTATTTCAAAATACAAATAGATATCATTAGAAATTTTGGATTCACTTCAAAACATTTTTATTAAATATTCAGTGAATAAATATGTATTTAATCTTATTATTATTCTAGCAAAAATTATATAAGTATTAAATATATATAGTTTTTTTGATCTTGAAAAAGATTCAAAAATTATTTTGGCATTTTATTATGGGGTATTTATACTGAAGAATCAATCTGATGAAACTTTTTATTATTTTTGAAAATCGCAAAGATATATATATATAAATATATATATATGTAGGGTAAAGCATACAGTCGTTGGCCCCCTTAAGCAATTCCTAGCAGTCTTTAATGCATATCTGGGCAAATAGAGGAATAATCTGTATCAAATTAGGTTTGCAAAACATAGATACTATGAGCATTTTGATGAATAGAAAAAAAAATCATTTTCTCATAACATTTTCAATAAGCACGCAAAAATCCTAAAAAATACAGTTATTGGCCCCTGTTATAGTTATTGGCCTAGGTATTCTATAGTGATTCAACCTTACAACCATCGATTACATAACCATAGTTAATAGCGCAATTTTTAAAATAAAAATCTCTTTTTATTTGTGTTTTAGTGATAGGGGATAACGACTGTATACTTTACCCTATAAATAAATATATTAATGAAATATAATCATTATTGATTATTTTTTTCATTTTATTTCCTATGATTATTTTTACTATCTCGCCAGAGATAGTATTGCGATCACGAAAATTTTCTATATCGAGATTTTGATGTTTTTATACGTTTTGAAGGTCCCTAAGTTATTTTCACTAAGGTTGAGAAAAATGTCTGTGTGTGTGTGTGTGTGTGTGTAGACAAGACTACGGTTTGAGCTAGAATCATGAAATTTGGTATACGAGCATTAGTAGTAGTAGCATTCGTAGTTTTCTATCAACTTTTGAGAAATGTAGCTTATTCGGAAGTGGGACCATTACCTACTACGTTTTCATTTTTTTTCCTCTAAACTGACCGTAAAAATAAAGATGGATGTTTGATTGATTCGCTGAAAGTACCGGAATTTTTTAAATTTTTTAACACGTTGACTGCCAATCACGCGCCAGTACGTGACGTGGTGTCATCACCAAAGAGCCAAATACACGCTTGTTTAACAAATATTATTTGTTATTTTTAAATTTATCATTTAATTTAAATATAATATATGTTATAATTAATCCAATTCAAATTTGCGAGATAGTCGAGTGGAGACACTCCGGATTTTTTCTTTTGTAGATAAACTAGTTTAAAAGAGACCTCATTCAATTTATTCTTATGATAATATTCTTTCTTTTCTCTTTTTCATTATCATGTAATAAACAAATCATTTAAATTAAACATACAATGCGAATTTCAAAGAATATTTTTAAAGATTTTTTAAGTTAATAAGAATAAGTTTCGAAAAATAGATTTAATATATTTAGAGATAGTATACGCTTAATATACTTAGGTACATAGAAATAAAATAATATAGTCAGTTTGTAAATGTACTTTTAAAACATTCTTTTCTTTTTTTTTAAATAAAAGCATATTTCTTGTTGCTAATTAAAAAACATTCTTTCATATTAAAAAAAAAAAAAAAAAATATTAAATCACAAACACATCTAAAAATATCATCTTATAACAATTTAATTTAATTTATTTTAAAA
Source organism: Labia minor (assembly GCA_963082975.1). Classification (NCBI taxonomy): domain Eukaryota; kingdom Metazoa; phylum Arthropoda; class Insecta; order Dermaptera; family Spongiphoridae; genus Labia; species Labia minor. Next base: position 102,098,867 of record OY720344.1, read on the forward strand.
GTTGTCATTTTAATAAATTTAATAATATTTGATTGTTAAATAGAAATTAAAATCAAAATTTATATTATATTTAAATAATTCTAGAAATTGTTACAATTAAAATTTTTGTATTCATTGTCAGACGCGTACTGACGTGTTCTCTGAACCGAAAGAGACGTCAGTTAAGCAGCATGAAACTTTTCATAAATTCCAAAACGTTTTCAACCAGAAATTAAATTCTAAGTATATATAATATATTGATTTTATATATATAATAATAATATAGTCTATAGACATTGTACAAACAAGTGTGTATATACAAGAATACTTTGAAGAATATTTATAATAATTGGTTCAGCCAATTAAGTAAATCTAAATTTATCTTGTACACCATCACTAAATTTCTAAAATTCTCAAACAAAATATTTATATTTTCCAATTCACGAAACGGAGAATAAGTTAAAAATTTACAATTAAAAAAAAACACATTTATTTATACATATATAATATATAAATCTAAATATAAAGCTTTAAGAAATTTGCTTTTGTTTTTTAAGTGAATAAAAAAAGGAGTATTAAATATTTGAAATTTTTAAGAATTAAAAAATACTTTATAATTATAAATAAGTATATTTTTTTAATTTTCAAAAATTCCTATTCTTATTTTTATTTTCGTCACAATAAATATTAATAGTTGGTAGTATATAATATGATGATATTATTAAAAACTAACAAACCTACATATATTTTATTGTATTTCTCTTAGAAAATTATATTAATACAACTACAAATTTTAAATAAAATATTTCAATTTAATGTTTGCATTTTTGTAAATTATATTTTACATTTTTGTAAATTAAGAAAAATATATTTTTTATAATATGTAGTTATTTAATAGATAAATATTCTTTTTAACGATTCAATCTTTTCTTTGTCATAGAATAAAATTCTCTCTCATTCTTTTTTCCCCCACTTTAGATCAGATGATAATTATTATAAAAGAACAGGGAAATTAAAAACGATTAAGGTCTGATGCTTTTCATTCGGTTTATGAATTCAAAAGTACTGACATAAAAGGAGAGAAAGAGACGGTTAAGAGACCGATGAAAAAATGGAATGAGAAGATTTATCGGAATATTTTTTTTATTATTTAATCCACACTCGGAGGATAAGTTGAAAATTTGCAAAACACAAAAAGAATTTAAAAAAAAAAATAGCTGGAGGTATAGTATTTATGAAAATTTGATCAATTCCAAAGACAGATTTCAAATGGCAGACAATACGAAAAAAGGGATATCAGAAATGATTAACTTTTGATTCATAAATTCACATTCATCAACAAAATTAATCCAATCAACTTATTATAATATATAAAATTGAAAATTTATCATTTTTTTTTTCAATTTTATAAAACTTAACAATATAGACTCATTTTTAACCAATCTTAAAATTATTTAATTAAAATAAATAAATGAAAGATTAAATCACAGAGAAATTATGGATATTTGTATAACGAGAAATTATGCATTTCAGTTAAAAATGGTAGAAAGATTTAAGAGAATTGGAAGAAGATAGAAACAAGATGGAGGTGTGTCTTCAGATAGAGACATTTGGGGGAATATGATTATAGTTAAAATTTTTCGAATTCAGTGTCGCCAGAGAGAAAATTTGATAATTATTAAAATAATATAATTATTTATACATTTAGGTAAGTATATATTATTTGAAAAATTAAACTTTTTTTGATAATACATCTAAAAATATGAAAAATAATTAATGTCCCATGAATGAAGGCAGCGAAATATCTATGAAATTTTGCAAAATTAAATCCTATATTATGACGATAATTTATTTTTAAAACTTTTAAGTTCATGAGTTCCCTTTTAAAGGAAATTAGAGGCAATCACAAGCAATAAGCGAAATTTACTATGAAAACACACACAATCAACAGGTAAATATAATCTACCAATAACTAATTATTTATTTATTTGTTAATTATACATTAAAACAATAGCAGCTATACTTTTATTTTAACTTTACTAAAAATCTTTTTTATTACTTGGATTGGTTAGATTATGTACCAAATACTTTAAATCAAATATAGGATATACTAGATATACCTAGTAATACTAATATCCAGGCATTTTTAGCTTCTTATACAACATACAAATAAGAAAAGAATAAAAGTAATAAAAAATATTAATAATTAAATTGAAAAATTTTGAAGTTAATTAGTTAATTAGAATGAAAAAAAATATAAATATCTACATTTTAGTATTGATTGATTTATGTAAGAAAATTTAATTAAATTTTTGTACGTTATTTCTTACCTCTTTTTAGGGTAGAGTGCATATTTACAAATTGATTTTTATTCTAATCATTGGTTATAAATGCCCTTAATATAAATATTTACATAATAAAAACATTCACTTTCCCAAATATTCATTTTTTTTTTATTTAAAGGAGCTCATAATATGTAGTACTTTTAAATATTATTTTTTAAATTTTTGGGTAACATTCATTTATATATTATAAACAAATGCCTAAATATAAAGTAAAGTTAACAAATTTGGTTTTAAAATTTCGTTTTATAAATTATCTTTTAATTAAATTAGTAAAATATATACTTTTAACCGAAATATTGATATATAAAATAACTTAAGTAAATTTTTATAAATATTTACAAAATGGATTTTCAATTTTTAAATTATTAAATGATATAACAAATCGAATATTAATCTAAAGCACGCCTTCTTAAACTATGGGTCGCGTAGCAAAATTCTGAGGTCGCGAGAGATTTTAATGTCAAATATTTAAATACACGATTTTTTAACATCAAGAATCTAGAAATTATACATTATAGATTGTAGATGTGTATTTGCGCATTTAGATTTATATGTATGTATATTGTTACCTAATAAATAAATCATCAAAAAATATTTATATATCTTTTTTTATATTTATATTTATATAAGAAACTCGTAATCATAAATGGGGTCGCGAATGAAAAAAGTTTAAGAAGCCCTGATCTAAAGTTATATTAAATAATAAAAAGAATAAAAATAATTATTAATTATATATTAATCAATTAGAATTTAGGACAAAGAATATTTTAGTGTAAAATGTAAAAACAATAAATCTTCTGATTGACAACTTAGGGACATGTTTTCTTTTTTAGTCTTAATACTTTAACTTAAGAAATACGCAGCGTTTCGCATTTATTATCTATCTTATTTTCTTCATCATTACTAGAATAAGATTATAGATTCTTATCGGTGATCAATATTTGGAAAACAGGCCTTGTATTCTTAAGAAGCTCATTTTGATTGATTGAAGCAGAGTTAGCTGACTGACGAAAATCCTACACTTTACAAAGTGGAAGGAAATTTCATTACCATCAGGTAGCGTGATCTGGTGAGGGGACTGCTAACTAGAATTGCATCTGTAGATTTGGTTTCCTACCAACAAGGGGCAACGCTTAATTTGGATTCAATACATGAACTTGACGTCTGAATGTAATTTGCAGTTGGTGTTGGCATAGTTGAAATGAGTAAAGTTAAAAGTTTCAACTCTCTAGATCTGAATTATATATTTTATTTTAATTTATTAAATGTTTATAACTACAAAAGAAATTATCTTTAATATAAATTTGCCTTGCTTTTTATCTCTTGTTAATTTACTAATAACTTAATTTTCAACATATTATATTATTTAATCAATATTTATAGTTTCTAAAATGAGACACATTCAAACTTAAATAAATTATATATTTATATATAATATTTCTATATACAATATTTCTATAAACTGTTTGATATAACATTGATATTGGTTTTTATTTATTGTCAAAGAATTTAGAAAAGAAAGTCGAAAAAACTTCCTTTTCCGTTACATGTAATGAAAAACTTTTTAGCAATAAACATCCGGTAGAGAATCGAAAATATCGCACGTTTCGAGACATCTGTGGCACGCGAAGTTTAATGTTTTCTTTTTCAAGAAAAGATTTATCCAAATTTCTATTAACAAGATAGAAAAATATTAATTCAAACGTATAATTTACAAAAAAATACAACAAACAAACAAATATTAATTAATTTCAAATTATAATGATCAAAATATAATTTAATGCATATATATATATATATATCTTAGTATTCAATTTGTACTTTTTTTTTATTTGTTTTATAGAAATAAGAAAAAGTTGATAATCATAATAAAAATATATATAAAGAAGATTTTCAACTTAAAAAATAATTTTTTAAAACTTTTGAACTAAATTTATAAAAGTTTTTTTTTTAATTAATCATTTTTTTTCTGGCTTAAAAATAATATCTCAGATAAACTTCTATTTGTTTTTATTTATTTTCTAAAATTATTATATATAATAATAGTATATTTTATAAGGTGGATAAAAAATTATGTACGAAAATAATTTTAACTAATTCTTGACGTTCTGATTGTCATACATATTTACAAACATTTATGATACTAAAAATATTATACTTAAAGTTATATTTTTACAATCGATTATATAATATAATAGGAGTAATAAAAATTGATTGCAATATCTATCTATCTCTGTGGCTCTACGGAACTCAAACGTTCTTGGCCGCAGCAACCACATTTCTCCAAGTGTCCCTATCCTGAGCCACAACAATCCAACTTTTACCCTCTCCCATCTCCCTCATGTCCCTTCCAACACTGTCCACCCACCGCGTCCTTGGTCTGCCAAGAAGACGTTTCTCAATAGGTCTCCCCACTAATATATTTTTCGCCATACTTTCCTCTCCCATTCTAGCCACGTGCCCGCCCATCGCAGCCTTCTCAATTTTAATACCCTAACTATGTCTGGAGTGGTCATGCAATTCCACTTTATGCAGTGTCCGCCATCTTTTTTTGGCCCATAAATGCTGCTAAGAATTCTATTTACTAAATCTACTCTCGTCTTCCGGGGTCATAGACCATGCCTCACACCCATATAATACGACCGTCAAAATAATTGTTTTATATATTTTAATTTTGATCCCCTTTGATAATAAGTCTCTTAACTGCATTATAATAGGCCTTACCCGATTGCAACCGCGATTTAAATTCTTCTCAAACAAAAAAAAAAAATAAATAAATTTTGTTTACAATTTTATGTGTGTTAATCAATTTTTATGTTAAAAAAATATTATTATAATGTCATCATTTACATTTTTTTCATCATCATCAATAGAGGTTGCACGCATACACAAATAGATTGCTGATCAATGATTTATATTTTATATAAGTTTAAAAAAGTTACAAAGAAAATTAAATTTGTAATTTAAATCTTGAATTTTTTTTTTATAAATTTTTAGAGAATAGATACGTATACTTTTTCAGATAAAAAGTGAAATATAAATAGCAGGAAATAACTTGAGACATTAATGGTTTCATCCCATCCCGTCAGATGGCACCTTAAGGTAAAAGAAATCCCACAATAGGGAATCTATTTTTCTATCACAACCAAATATATATATATAAATGTTTGTTCAATTTCATTTCATTTTATATTTAAAAAGAATATATACACATATAATGTTGAATTTTTATTCATAAAGAAATAAAAGAGTAAAAGTATTTCTTTGGTTCAAAAGAAAAACGTTAAAAAGCGGATAAAAAAGTTTAATTAAAGAGCGAATTTAATGTTTCCGTGCAAAAGTTTTACAAGATGCCTCTCTCTCCCTCTCTCTAGCTCACTGTCTCATTCCCTCGTCTTTATTTATTTGGATAAGTAGTTGCAATAAAGTTAAGGTCCTTCGAGTTAAATAAGTAAACACAGTTGGAGATGGCTTCAGTAGCCGTCTTTAATCATTCGAAAACCAAAATAAAATAAAACGTCGATCAATAAATTGAAAGATACGTTAGTCATATACTCGATAGCACAAAGACAATTTTTTATAATTTTTGAGTAAAACTAGTAGCTCTTTAGAAGAAATAAAAATCAATCAATTATATTTGAAGAATAAAATTAGGTCAATTGTATTCTATCTTGATTCCTTATTGTTCTTTTCTCGATTTAATAATTAATTTTAATTAATATTTAATATTTTTAACAAAAGAAGAAGCTAATTTTTTAAAAAAATTTAAAAAAAATAAAGCATTAAAATAATAACCACATAAACAATAATTAAAGTTATCTCTTCAAAATCCCAAGAAAATAAAAATTATCTACATTCAATAAGATCTTTATAATCTTCGACAAATCGTTCAATTGGATATTTTTAAAATGGACAAAAAACAAAAATTTATGTAGTTAAATTGTTTTACATAAATTATTCAATTTTTCAATGTATTTTTTGGGTAACAAATATAATAATTAACATTTAAGAATTGCCTACATTATTTTTATCTAATAAATAAGCAAGTTATTTAACCAACGATGGACCGGAATTATAATACTCTCTACTCTCTAATGTGTCTAGTTAATAATATTGAGAGTAATATTGCATTAGACAGACATAAAAATATAATATGTAGGTATGCATTTGACTATTAATGATTGGATAATTGAAAGAATAGTTTAATTTAACCCTAAAATGCTAACATGAAGTAAATTGTACTCCTCCTGGAACTTAAAGAGATATTTCAAGTTTTCACTAACAGCAAGTAGTGTTCTACCTCTCCAGTTTTATGTATTCTCTATGACATAGGTTCTTAAACTTATGTACTCCACGGACCCCCACTTGAAAAAATTTTTTTTGACGGACCCCCATCACAACTTTAGGTACTTTTCGTCATTTTATTAATTAATTTCTGGCTTACGATCTCATAAGGACAAGGATATATGATGAATATTTCTAACAGTGATTGGTGAATAACGATTTTTTTGCATATTGTAGAACACATTTTATTAGAAATTATAATATTGAAGAAAGAAAATACAAACATTGTCATAGCAACAAATCTCACAAATTATAATGGGTACTTACATTAAATTCATATAAATATTTTATAATTTTTTTCAGAAAATATTAAATAAGAAATATTTTAAAAAATAACTGCATCTATCTCATTAAATATAACTTACATATTTAATGAGATGTATGCAGTTGTTTTCTTGAAACAAGAATCTCAATATCTGGCTTAATATTGGAAACTTTTAATCTAAGATCCGGCTCTACATTTAATTTGTTTCTATATTTAGACTTAATATAAAATAGTACCGAAAAAGCTTGTTCGCATAAATATGTTGTGCAGAATGGAATCAAGTGTTGAAGTGCTTTATTTGCAAGCGCAGGATAATCTGACCTGAGAAGTAACCAAAAGTTGCTCAATTCAGTTTTGTTAAATTTTAGTTTATAAGTTGTATCACATGATAATTCCACGAGAATATCTTGTTCAGGTGCAGATAAATGTTTAGCATTTGTAATTTCCATATTAAATGGATCTCTGATCCAGTTATTGCAAGGATCAGGAGTAGAAAAATACTTCCTGAAGTTGCTTTTCAAAGTAATTAAATGTTCAACAAATAATTGACGCGTTTGATTAAGCAATTTTTCACTGGAGCTTTCTATGAAATCATTGAGAGTTGGAAAAGACTCATATACACCGTTCTGGATGCGTTTCGACCACAAGTCGATTTTTTTAATCATTGCTTCTATTTTATCTTCAACTTTAAATATATTTACAACAGTACCTTGCAGACTCAAATTAAGTTCGTTCAATTTTGTAAAAATATCAGTCAAGTAAGCCACCTTAGCTAACCAGATAAAATCATTGAAACATTCGGTCAGTTCAAAATGCGCATCTATTAAAAACAATCGTATTTCATCTCGAAGCTCAAAAAGGCGAATGAGTACTTTCCCGCGGGACAACCAACGTACATCTGTATGTAATAATAAATGTGTATGTTGACTACCCATTTCCTCACACAAAATTTTAAAAACTCTGGAATTAAGTGGACGAGCCTTAATGAAATTGACAATTTTAACTACTTCGTCTAATGTTCTTTTCAAATCTGGTGACATATTTTTGGCTGCTAATGATTCTCTGTGAATGCAGCAATGATTCCAAACAACCTGAGGCGCAACATTTTTAATAAGAGCAATCAATCCAGTTCTTGTACCTGACATTGCACGAGCACCATCAGTGCAAATTCCAACACATTTTGGCCACTCTATTTCATTTTCGGTTATAAAATTATTCAAACTGTTAAATATGTCATTAGCTGTCGTTCGTGAAGGTAGTGAATCACAAAACAATACATCTTCTTGTATTTGATTTTCAAACTCATATCTAATGAAAGCTAACAAATTGGCATTATTAGTGACATCAGTACTTTCATCCAATTGTAATGAGTAATAGTGACTTTTGCGCACTCTCGATATTAATTCTTCTTTTATATTACATGACATGTCTTCAATCCTATTCTTAACCGTATCATTTGATAATGAAATCAAATTTATATCGTTTGCTGCTTTAGTTCCTAACATTATATTTGTAATTACTTTTGTAGCAGGAAGAATTAATTGCTCTGCTATATTATGCGGCTTTCCTGCTTTAGCAATAAGTAGAGCTACTTCATATGATGCCATTACTGCTTTCTTACTCATACCACCAGATCCCGTCTTTACCATCAATTTCTGACTTGAATTAAGTTCTTCTTTTTTCATTTTAAAAAATTCGATAGACTTACTAACATGCTCGCTGTGCTTTGTTTGTAAATGACGTCTGAGATTAGCAGGTTTCATACTTTCATTGGATAAACTTTCCTGACATAGAACGCAGACTGGTCTTTCCACATCATTGTTGCAAATATAAGTAAATCCAAATGATAAATAATCATCCGAATATTTTCTAGTTTTGCGTTTCTTGGTAGAGTTTGCTGTTGATGCCTCATCATCTGATTCTTTCCGTTTCTGTGTTGAACCAGTTTGTAGCCAACGATCCATTTTATGGAGTAATTTATTAACATTGAACTACAATAATATAAATATAATATAAATATAATATAAATATAACGAATTATTATTTACTAGCTATGTTTTAATATGATTTTAAATGAATGTTTTAATATCATTTTAAATGAATGTTTTAAATCATTTTAATAAATGTTTTAAATCATTTTAAATAAATGATTTAATATCATTTTAAATGAATATTAATTTATATAATAAATATATTTCGTAATTTGATTCTAAAATATTATTAATTTCGTAATTTGATTCTAAAATATTATTAATTTCGTAATTTGATTCTAAAATATTATTAAAATAAATATTTTTTATTCATAAAACTAACTTATACTTACTCTCAAAAACAGCCTTTCTGGGAAATTGCAAAATGTGTTTAGTGTTTTTATAAAATAATGATCATGCAAATTACACTAAAAATTAAAAAAAATTATTAGCTATAATAAACTATTATTAGCTATAATTTAATTATAATTAATTAAATTAATAAAAATAATTTAAAGATACAACTCGTTGAGAAATGAACTTATAATTAACATTAATAAAAATAATTTAAAGATACAACTCGTTGAGAAATGAACTTATAATTAACATTTGCTTTAAAACTGTTTAAAACCCCAGAGTGGACGCTGACAATTTGGGTTTTTCCGGGTAAGACTGTCCCCTCCCCTGGTTTTCCCCAATAACAAAGTGAAAGAAAATTCCCTTATATGCCTCCCCTTCCGAGCCCCTAAGAGGGGTTATTTTAAAGGAACAATCGAAAAATGATTTTAAATGAATGAATGGATGAAAATTCAAATTTTATATATAGTTTTTTATATATGTTTATTTATTCACAAAAAATTAATTGACATAATTATCAATTTAATAAAATAAAATAGTATTATTAATAGTATTAAATTATAGCCGTAATTCTCTAGGAGGATATAGTTAAACAATGAACTTTAAATATTTATATATGTATATATTTTTACGATGATTTTTTTCCGAGGACCGCGGACCCCCAGTAAAGGCTTCGCGGACCCCCAGGGGTCCGCGGACCACAGTTTAAGAACCACTGCTCTATGATAATTTTTTTTCAAATGACTTTGATCATGATTTTTGAATATTTTTGTTTTTCATTGAGGAGGGATACTTTGGTTGATAATATACATTTCATACATATATTTCAATACAATGTAATGAATGTTGTAGTCTTATTCTGTGAAATGTAACCCAAAGTTTATCAAAGATATTCAAAAATAAAATTTAGTTACCTATGTAATTTTCGGATTTTCATCCTTCATCCTTCATACGAAAAATTGTCTTGAACTTAATAGTTATTTTGTTGTTTGGCTGAGCTACATTTTATTGTTTTATTGAACAAATGAAGTGTTAACAATTTAATATATGACATATTTTCTTTCATTATTTGTTTTTTTTCAAATTTACCAGGGGTAAAAAAAATATTTTTTGCCAGGATGGAGGAAAAAATTACTCCATGTTAGTTAGCATTGTCCGTCTAATGTGTTACGGTTAAATAAATTAAAATTTGAGACTACAAGAATTAAAAATTTTAGAATTTCACTTCAAACTTTTGATTTAATTTTAAATAAAAAAAACCCCATAAATGTCGCATTTAAATTATTATAAAAGAGCACTATTATTTGAAAGATAAATAAAACTAATTTTAATCTATTGTTTTAATTGTTTAAGATCATGATATTTTTCACTCAAACCTTCTTAACCTGATTTTGAGTTATATCTATATAGATATATATAATATATATATATATATATAAAATTATATATCCATTACATTATTTATTTTTCCCAAATATTCTAAAATTTTTTATTATTATTATTATATTTACAATGCACATTATCGCATTATCATTTCACAATAAAAATTTGAGAATCTTTTCAACGGTGAATTTCAACTTAATTTTAATTACAGGCAAACCTTGTATAAAGTCGTAAGGATATTCCATTGCTTATGACGTAATATAAGGTATTGAAATAATGTTATAACAAAGATATAATAAGAAAAAGTATAGGTTATTAAACAATATCACACATAATTTATTTAAAATTAAAAAAATAAGTTGACCTATGGCCAGGTCCGAACCGACCGACGGTTTGAAGTAAATTAATTTACAGCTACAGAAACAATTTCAAATAATTTTAATATATCTATTAATGTAATAAAAAACAGATAGGCATACATAAATAATAAATATAAACATTTTTAATTTTATTTTATTTATAATATCTATGCAAGACCAGGCTGTGACGTCATATAATTTTAAATCAAGAAAAAACTAATAAATTTGATTTTTCTCGAGGATAAAACCAATACAAAGTGCATGATTCGTGGTGATATGTACAAAATCTCCTCATGTTAAATTTGGTGTGAAAATAACCCTTCCCTTCCTATCGTCGATCGCTAATACTACCACTTCCGGTTTCCGGATTTGCACCAAAAGTTGATCAATTCATCCCACTGATGCATTAAGTACATATACCAAATTTCATCGAAATCCGTTTAGCCGTTCAGGCTGTACACATCTATACGGACAGACGAACGGACGGACGGACGGACAGACATCATGCTAAAAATACTTTTTTCTGTTAAGAAAATGCATGATTCGTGGAGATATGTAAAAATCTCCACATGTGAAATTTGGTGTGAAAACAATACCTCCCTTACTATCTCGTCGGTCGGTATAAAACTAATAAAAAAAAACTAAAAAACTTAACTTTGTAAAAAAATCTATCTATCTCCGTGGCTCTACGGAACTCGAAAGTTCTTAGCCGCAGCAACCACACTTCTCCAAGTATCCCTATTCTGAGCCACACCCTCCAATCCCTATCCTCCCCCATATCTCTCACGTACCTTCCTACATTATCCACCTACCGCGTCCTTGGTCTTTCAAGCGGACGTTTCCCAATCGGTCTCCCCACTAATATAATTTTCGCTACCTCTTTTCCTGCTTCGATTAATTTTTCTATCTTTAATTGCAATTGCCGATTCTATTATATTTAAGTCGTCTGCATAACATAATACTTGAATTTTTTTGTTTAATTGGATTCTTTTTTGATTTTTCAAAATTTGTCTAATGACATATTCCAGAACTAAATTAAATAAAATTGGTGATAATGTGACGTCTCCTTGTTTAAACCCATTGCGGATTTTGAAAGTTTCTGAAAGTTGATTCCCGCATCCTAATCTTCCTTTTCTACCTTCAAGACAAATTTAAATCATACGTACTAGTTTTTTTGGATTTCCCATTAAGATCAAAATTTGAAAAAGTTTTTCCCCGGTCTATTGAGTCATATGCTTTTCAAAAAATTGGTGAACAGAAATAATGAATTTGCGTTTTCTTTATAAAAAAATAAATATAAAACTATAATTCTTTTCATATGATAATTAATTTTCTGAATATAAAAAAGTAGAACTTGAAACTATATATTATGATAATACAGTTTTAAAATTTTACATTTTTTAAAATTAACAAATTTTTTTTGAACTATATACAATTAAACTTAAATTTATACAATAAAAAGAGACTTTAAGATATTAAAGTAGTCTACTACTTTATACATTATTTATATTTAACAGTTGTTAACTATAGTATAAAATTTACAAAATTAATTTTCAAATTTGTTTCAGACAGGCAACTCTGCTAAATAAATAAATACAATAAATATTTATCATATAGTGAGTACTATGACTTGCGTTTCAATTGTAAAATTAATCAAAATATAAATAGTTACTAATAATTTTTCCTGTATAATATTATTTGAACAATTTAGAAGGAAAATTATATCTCATTTTTTTATTTAATTTGATTGGATGAATGCTTAATGAAAAATCGATAAAAGATCCACGTGAGGTTGTCGATTGAGTTATCAAGATAAGAATGTCGTCACTAAAACAAAATGATTCGTTTATTGTTTTATTTATTTTATTTTTTTTTCGAAAAAAAAAGATGAGAAGATAAATTCGATTGAGCGAACAAGATTTGATCTTATTTTCAACAAGAAACTTTCCAAGTTGGATTATGATTGGATTCTTTTTTTTACTTTTTTTTCAATGAAATATAATCAACATTTATTGAATGATTGATATTTAACAAAAGAAGCAATATTTTAGCTTTGTTGAATATATATATATATATATATTTATATATGTATAGATAGATATTCAATGGTGGTGTTTGTGTTGTGATACTCCCAGCAGGGAATTTTGCTACTGAAATCCTTTTATTTCCTTGGGATTGAAAATGTTTGGTGGAATGCGTTATCATTTCAGACAGTTGTGAACTTATCTTATAAATAGATTTTATAAAGGTAACTTATTTAGTTGAATAAAAAAAAACACTTTTTCTAGTCAAAATACTATATATAAACCGATTTTTAATTAGGAACAGATAAAAACAATAAATAACACACTTTTATAGAGTACAATCTCTCAAATTCAATTTTGAGCTACTACTATCTAAATCAGGGGGTGTCTAAACTATGACCATTAGAGGGCCACATTGCAAAAAAAAATATGCTGGGCCGCACATAAATATCATTTTACTTTTTTTTTTTAGAACCATATTGAAAAATTTAAAAAAGTTGGAAAAGTCTAATCCCAAAATCATTTTACCTTTTTTTAGAACCAGTGAACCGCATCTCAAAGGGTTTTGGGCCGCAGTTTAGACACCACTGATCTAAATGCTGTTCTTCTCCTATTCCATCATATTTCCCTTATAGTATCTGTCTAGTATTAGTTGTTTCCCAATTGGTTTCCCTATAACCAATTTTCTCACTATACTTTCTTACCCATTCGAGCCATCTTTCCTAACTATCGTAATTATTTTAATTTTATCATCTATTCTTATTTGAAAATGTATAGATTTCTCGCGTTATTGAATCCCCATCATCACATCTGAAAATTCATCATTTTTCGTCTTAATAAATCCTGAGAAATATCCTATTACTTGTCTTCCAAAATAATGTCACTAATCTAGCAATATAATTATTTTATAGATTTTAATTTTGATTCCTTTGATAATAATTTAAATGTAACGAAGAAATAAAAAGCCAAATAAACTAATATTTGTTAAAGTATCAAGAGAATAGATGGTCTAATGAATTTGCAACTAATAAATTTCAAAGAATACTAAGGATAAAGATTAGAGTGAAAAAATAAATAACAAAGAATACAGCTAAGAAGAAAAAAATATCTGAAAAATACTATTAATTTACTAGATGTGAAGAGTTATTCAATGAAGAAATATTAAAAATTATTAAAAAACTAAAAGATATAAACATTTGCTTTGTTTTCTTAACTTTTCTTATCTAATTTCCATATACTTATCCTTTATCATCTTCCAAATGGAATATCCTTTTATATTAAATTATATTAAATAACCTTTTATATATAAACACAAAGGAATAATAATAATAATTATTTTTTTTTATGATGCTGAATAGAACTTTCCGGAGAAAGTTGAATTTATTCAAGCTTCGCTAAGTTAATCATTGAAAAGTAGAATGCTTTGAGTGAAGCTCTCTTTCTCTTCCTTTTCTACGGATTCTTATAAAACTATTTGAGGTTGAAAAGATCAAAGCAATTGTTCATCCATTCAATATTTTTTTTCTGGACTGAAAAAAGAAGTGATTCCTTTTTTTCTCTTTCTTATTCTTCTTTTTTTGTAATTCAACTTTTATTTTTTGATTCTTTTAGAAGATACAAAATTGTCGCATAAGTCAAGCATATAGTCACTCTAATTATAATTAAAATTTTTTTTTTAAATGAAGAATAATTAAAATTGTGAAATTAACTGTGATGATAACATAGGAAAATATGTCATTTAATTAGGGGAAAATGTGTCCCCGATTAAAGCCCTGTAACTAATATTAATATAAATTTATTAAAATGTCCCAAATTAGAAAATTTAGAACCTTTTTCCTTAAAACTGGTCATAAGTAAGAAATATATTAACTTTTTAGATACTAAACATACACATAAATAAACACGTTAAAAGTAAAATATAAAGAAAAATACTTCAGTTTCTTTATAGTGTGTTCAAAAACTATTATTAATTTATAGTTAATTTTTATTATTATTCAATTTGTTTTATTTTGTAAAGTTTCTGTGTTGTTGTAAACATGTTTTTTTTTGTTTGATTATAATTTATAATTTTTGTTTTAGGAGGAACATCTACATTGGCCAAGAAAATAAAAGTGATCACCCTTCATCTTAAATTATTTCATAAATTCATTAGTTCTTTTAATAAAATAAAATATTTAATTTTTTAATAAATAAAATTATATTATGTTTTGTGAAACAAGTTCACACAATATATGCTGAAGAAGGTGAAAAAAATAAATAAATAAAAAAAAAATCCGATAAGGACAACTCATCTTTTTTAAAATTTGAATGAACTGAATTTTTTTTTATTTATTTATTTAACATCAATAACAAGAAAAGGGAAAAAAACAACAATTGAAAAATATTTACCTCGGGAACTAACCCATTTGATGCTTAAATACTTAAATACATAACATAAATACATAAAATATTAAATAAAATATTTAATAATGAATTTATAAAAAAAAATTTTAAATGACTCAAAATTATTTTGTAAATAAAATAGAATGCAACTAATGTTTATAGGAAGTTGAATTATACTTTTAATATCAACATAAAAGGAGTCAATTGCTTTTTTATTTTTTTTACACCCCAAAAATAAATGATTTATATATATCTGCCACTATTATTACAATCACAAAATGGATGATCTCTTAAATTAAATAGATAAAGTTTATGCGGGGTGGCAGCATGATTGAATCTTAATCTTAAAATTAATGTAATAATTTTCCTATAAATGCTTGTATTGTGGAACCATGGTCTTCTATATATAAATGGTATCAATGAATGAAAATGACTACCCTTCGTCTTTGATGATTCATTCCAATCAAGTTGCCATTTTTTATATATTTCTTCTCTAATAAAGGGCATAATGTCCGAGATAGAGAAAGCTAAATTAAGATAATCACCAGTTAATCTCGCCTGATTAGCATAACCATCAACGATGACATTTCCAGTAATACCGACCTGCACGGTCCTGGTAGTCCGAGCCACAAGAAGCGAAGTGCGCATTGAAATCTCCTCCGATAATACAAGGATCATTTATTTGAATTAACATAGTCTTCCAATTATTATATTCAATAAGTGTTGCAGAAGGAACATAAATGGATAGGAAATAAATTTTTAGTGTCTTGGATATAGATACCTGTATTCCACATATTTCAAAGTTCAGAGAATTTTTATTTAGATGTAATTCTTTAAATTTGAAAAACTTTTTAAAAAGAATACAAACTCCGCCTTTAGAATCAGAGCGGTCACTTCTGATAATATTATAATTCTTAAATTTGTAGGTAAAGGTTGGTCTAAACCAAGTCTCTGAGATTAATATAATATCAGTTGTATTAGAATTGATTTCATATTCTAATAATTCTTTTTTGCCATGTAGTGATCTGGCGTTCCATTGTTTAATAGATATACTTTGTAAATTATTAAATTGATTAGAATTACTCGTCATTGATATACAGTGGTTGTGTGAGGACACAACGAACTTAATTCATTCCAGGAGCAAGTTCGTTATGCGAAAAGTTCGTTATGTGAAACGCAAGGTGATGCAATACAACGGCAGCGATAGTGGAAGCTCGGGCGAGTTCGTTGTGTGAAACGAAGTTCGTTGTATGAATCATGAAATTTTGTTCATTATGGTTCGTTGTGTGCAGCGTTCGCTGTGCGAGGCGTTCGTTATGCGAGGCATCACTGTATTTGTTAAAAAATAAAAAATTCTATATATTATAATATACGTATATATATATATATATATATATATATTCTTAATTCTTAAATTATCATTCATTTATAGTATCAACTATTTAAATGGAAGATTTTTTGATTTTTTGATTTTTATTTTTATCTTTTTTTTAATCAGATTAATAAAAAATATATAAAATAGAATAAAAAATAAATATAAAAATATAGAAATATATGTCTATTTATATCTTTTCAATTTCAATCAAAAGACTTTACTATTATTTTTATTCATCATTTTAATTATATATTTTAAATTTTTAATTATATATTATGAGAATTTGATAAATCCTTTAGATCTTTTTTAATAATTGGATTATAACATAACTTCTCTCTTTGGGAACCACTGTTTTCAAACAGGCTCTCCTCTGAGATTTCCATATCATTATTGGTATTATTATTTTTAATGTCCTTATTATAGTTAGGTTGAAGAGGAGATGTACAAGACTCATACTGAGAATTAGGTAGAACGAAATGGGGAGTTGGTGTAGATTGAATAGGTTTTTCCTTTCTCTGTTTAATAATTTTAAAATGTTTTCTTTGATTTTCACCATTATTTATAAGGGTTGCTTTAGGTCTTTTAGAATTGTTTAAACTGAAATTATTTTTGTTAATTTGAGGAAAGTTAATATCGTCAAATAGAATTGGTTTAGTTGGATTATATGAAACTGCATCCAAAAAAGGTTTATATGCAACAGCACCCGATTTAATTCTTTTATTTTTTTCTGTTTATTAAATTCAGGACACTTTTTATGATCATCACTAAAATGAGAATCTTTACAATTGACACACTTAGATGAATCTTTCATCTTACATTCCGTAATGAGATGATCTTTAGCTTTGCCACAAGCTGGACATCTTCCTTTTTTATATCTACACCATCTTTGGGAATGATTAAATCTGATGCAGTTTTTACAAAATAAAGGGTTAGGGATGAATGGAAAAATTTCACATTTTACAGAGTGTATACATAAGTATGATGGAAGAGATGGCTATCAAACGTTATTTTAATCATGCCAGTAGGAATAAATTCGTTTTCTGACCCGATCATTTTCAGTTCATTCTCTCAGCCTTGATAATTTTATATGGGGATGTTCAAAAATCAGGTGACAAAAGCTCGTTAGTATCTAATTCTCTTGGGAATTGTTTTATTATAACTATTTTGGTGGTTAGAAACAGTGGTATATAGGCAATATAATTATATTTAGTAAGTAAAGATTCCTTGATAAAATTGTTTGCTACTGAGCTTGAATGAAATTCGATTCGAATTTTGAGTTTATTAATTTTTTTAATGTCTAATATTTGTTTGTTATAATCATTATAATCATTATAAAAATGAATTTACCAAATAGCATTAGATGAATATTTTTTTTGATATTGTTGGTTTCGATGTCATTTTTATTATGGGTAGTTTCGTCTATTAATATTTCAACTCCTTTATCGTCAATAACGTAGTTGGATTTGACGTGTTGTTTGATAAATACGAAGTATGGACCACTGTACTCCATTCGATATTCATTCTTAATTGGAATAGAATATGCCCCTGTGAGGGGGGGAGGGGGCAGGGAACTGCATTATGTAGGCGAATTATATCCAGTAATGATTTATAAAATTACCTTTTTAAGATAAAAATAAAAGATAATATAAATAAGTTGACCTGTGGCAAGGTCCGAACCGACCGACGGTTTGAAGTAAATTAATTTCTAGCTACAGAAACAATTTCAAATAATTTTAATATATCTATTAATGTAATAAAAAACAGATATGAATACATAAATAATAAATATAAACATTTTTAATTTTATTTTATTTATAATATATATGTAAGACCAGGCTATGACGTCATGAATGACTGGATGACGTCATATAATTTTAAATCAAGAAAAAACTAATAAATATGATTTTCCCGAGGATAAAACCAATACAAAGTGTATGATTCGTGGTGATATATAAAAAAATCTCCTCATGTGAAATTTGGTGTGAAAATAACCCTTCCCTTCCTATCGTCGATCGCTAATACTACCACTTTCGGTTCACGGATTTGCACCAAAAGTTGATCAATTCATCCCACTGATGCATTAAGTAAATATACCAAATTTCATCAAAATCGGTTGAGCCGTTCACATCTATACGGGCGGACAGACGGACAGACGGACAGACATCATGCTAAAAATACTTTTTTCTGTTTAGAAAATGCATGATTCGTGGAGATATGTAAAAATCTCAACATGTGAAATTTGGTGTGAAAACAATACCTCCCTTACTATCGTCGGTCGGTAAAAATAATAAAAGATAATAATAGCTTATCTGCTTTTAGTTGGAAAGATGGTCCGTCATGATTATAGACCAACTCAAAATAAATGAATTCTATGTAATTTTATAATATATATATATTTTTAATTATTTCTAAAAACATATATCTATTATAAACTCTAAGTAGCTTCGACTCTGATCTCGGAGATTATCCTATACGATGTGCATTGTATGAAGGTTCAAGTTAAACTGATGAACTGAAATTTTTTAATTGTTAAATTTTATTTTATATTTTTCTTTAAATTTAAAGAAAAAAAAAAAAATATGAAATATACTTACGTAATTATGATTTAAGTATATTTAATTAAATTTTCAAAGAATATTTTTGGGCTTCTTAATCCTCTTCTTTATACTTCATTGAAACTGAAGTTTAGTTTTATTTTTTTAAATGATGAATTTTAATCAATTTCATATTGGTTCTTATAAAATATTTCCAATTTTAATTCCAGAAATTATAACATCAAGTCAATATTAACTTGAAATAATTCAAAACAAATAAATTCCAATCAATGAAAATAAGTACTTTAAAATGTATCGATAGGATTTCATTTCTATATCATTAAAAATTCAAGGTTAAATGTTAAATCCAAAATTGATTGATTGATTGATTGAATGGAAATAAATTAATGAAAATAACATGCATCTAATTGATGTACACATAATTTCCACTTTCATTTAATTTTAATGATAGAATATCCATATAAACGAAATATTCGCCTGAATATCATTAGTTGGAAAATTTTATTGCATATATTTATATGTACACATTAATTATCATCTATGATTATTTACTATTGATATACAAGATCTAAATAAAATATTATTTGGATTTTATTTAATAAAAAATATTATTTTAAAATTCTTACTTGATTATTAAAATGCTCAAATGACTTTATAGAAAATGCCCCGGTTTTTTGGAAATCGCTCAACTAGAGGTGGGTTTAAAATCCAATTAATTACAAATTTTGAACATTACAGACAGACAGAAAAGTGAAGTTAATAAAAAAGGGTATAAAAAAAAATTGAATTTGGTGAGGTTTGAACTTTGTCTTCCAGTTCCCTACAACAAAATTATATAACATTTAAGGTATTCTTAGAAAATTTTTTTTTCAATTACTCAAAAAAAAAAACAATTTAAATTAATAAAGATTATCAAATGTGATGTTTAGAATTTTTTCTCCAATATAAATGAAAAAATAAAAAAAATAATTATTAATTAAAATTAATTATTAACTTAAATTTTAAAATTTTTAATGAAAGTTGCCACAAAATTTATTTTTAATTAGAAACTTTTTCTTTAGGAGGATTAAATAAAAAAAAAACAAACATGTAAAGTTCAAGTGGATTGTGAAGCAGGTGTCTTTATCGAAAAAAGCGATTAAGTTGACAAACCCATGAGCAACCTTCCCCAAAGAATTTCGTATTAAATATCTGTTTAGGGATTGAATTTGATACCACAAAAGATCCCTGATTACTGTTAGTTAAATGAATGTACCCATTTATCTTTCAAGCCATGGGTGAGGGCAATCAGTATTTTTTACTAGTAGTACTATTACTATCCTCGTTTTTCTTTTAGTTCCAAAACAAAAAAAAAACGAGTCCAGCTTTTCTAAACCACTGATGGTCATCGAAATAAATCTTCACAGGACAAAAACAACTGGAAGTGAAGAGTGGAAATCCGTAAAAGAAATGCAAACTCAACTGTATTGGTTTCAACCTTGTGGAAATAGAAAAATTGATTATCTTTGAAGAGGGGGACAAAAAAGAAAGAAATATATAGAATTTGATTTGAGGGCAAGTACCGGTGTATTTTTATGTTTTATTTTTCTTGCAATTGCCTCATTTACTTGGAATATAAAATAAATCATTAAATTAAGATCAAAATCGATAAATAACGATTAAATTTGGAGAAAATCACAAATCAAAAAACTGTTAAGTAACTCTTGTTCACCCATCATTTTTCAAGCTTTGAAACTTTCATCTAAAATTTATCATTATTAATATTGTTGTTTAAATTGTCACGACAGTAGATAAAACAAAAAATGAGAAAAACAAGAATGAATCAAAATTTTTTTTATTTGTTTGACTTAAAGAAATAATGTTATGTGGTATTCTTCTACAGAAAACATAAAATTTAGTTATCATTAGAGTATAACAATGTGAAAGAACTAAGTATTCTATATTTATATAAATTTTTATATTTATTAAAACTAAATTTATCTTTATTTAAACAAAATATAAATTAAAATAAATATTAATAATTTAATGAAATATAAATAAAATATTTATTATAATATTATTGTAGCAATTAAATCATCTTTTCTAATTAATGAGTTTAATTGTAATAGAAGTAAATTTTAGAAAATTTATTATTAAATTTATTTTTAAATGAAGGAATGTTTTAGGTATATCTATTGATACAAATCTATAATCTATTATTAAGAAAAAAAAAATTAATAGAATGGCCCAGTTGAATAAATGTAGAATGATTGAATGTTTGAGCCACTAGTTTTCCAATAAGAAATTTCTCTTAATATAATTTTTATTATTATTGATGTAAATCATAAGAAAAAAATTATCCTGATTTGAATAAATTAGTAATATTTAAGAATTTTAATTTTATGCTTTTCATCATTGTAAACTACAAAGATTATTTATTATGCTGATATTTATTGATTAGAAAATGTATATTGTACTAAAAGAGTCAACGTACATCCAAAAACACAAGACTCAGAAATTAAAGTCTCTAACTATTAACATTTCGGTCCCGTGAAGAGGGTCGCGAAGTCAATATTGCTATCAAGGCCTCCCTTCACCGGACCGAAACGATAATATTGGATGGGGAAAAAAATAATTAGAGACTTTTATTTCTAAACTTTCTGTTTTCTTTCATGATGCCCTCTGAATAATTGTTCAATATAAAAGTTATTTTTAATTTATTAATCACAATAAAGAATAAGTATATTTATAGTATTATAGTACTAAAATCTAGCAGTTATAGTGTATAATTAAAACTACATCAAACTTTTGTAGTTTTTAAAATTGTCAAATGTCATTTTTATACAAATTTTCTTTATATAGATGATCTAATCTTATATTGTATATTCTATACATATATTAACTTAACAGTTGTATTTATTCCCATGAGAACTTTTTCAGCAGGGAAATTCAAAAAAAAAAAAAAAATTCCCTCCCAAAGCGCACCTCGTTACTTATTTTTTCCCCTTGAGTGAGGTAATCTGGTGGAGAAGTTACGATCCTTCCATTGAGGCCAACCTGGGACATTCGGGTGTCATTTTGTTAGGGACGGAGTTTATAGTCTCCTTAAGGGATAGGCAAGCCTGGTTTGAAATCTGGCTTGGAATGGCTCTGTTAAATGATATTGTCTCATGTAATATATTTATATCTCCATCTAAAATAGTACTAAGAATGGCTGGCTATAAAGTAAAATGAGAAGAGAAGCAACAATAAGCGGATTCATTCATGTCGTTTTATTAATGCAAATAATTTTTCGTTGAAGAAAAGTTTAAAGAAGAAAATTCACAAAAACTTTTTTTTTTGAAATTTAAACACTTTTACCTTTTATTATAATAATCATTATTAACCCACAAGCATCAATCATTTTAAATGACATGCTCTCTATTCGATTGAATACGATTCTGTCACATTGCAAACTAATATTTAAATAAATAAATATTTTAATAATGAAAGTAAAAGCGTAGGAAAACTTTTATAACTCTCTTAATACATATATATGGTATGTACAATTTGAAATCATAATAAAGAATATGAAAACAAATTTTTCAAATCCAATTTGAGTTAGTTTAATCTTTCAAAGTACTTCAAAATTTGCTGATTTCATTTTTACCATTCAGCATTAAGTGTTGGTATACGTATAATTTTGTAATTTTTAATTTTTATTTAATTAATTCTTTTCAATAAATAATTCGAATGTAATAAAAATACAGGATCCTTTTCGATGATCTGAGAATATTGGTTTTCTTTTCAGTCTTTTAAGTCCCGGATAAATTCCTCCTCATCAACAAAACTTCTTCCGTTTCCCCAGATCTTGGTCTGATTCGCTCTCTTTCTTCAATCTAAAATCCAATAAGGAAGCCCACTTCCAAAGCGGAAATGACTACTTACCCTTATCACGACACTGTTTCTAACAACATCATCCCCTTGATTAGTTCGTATCCAACAACAACATAATCCTTTTCTATAAAAGAAAACGCAATCTATTTAAATTTTATAGTTTTGATATAAATTCTTGTTAATCTCTATTGGGTTTACTTCCTTTTGTTTATCTCAACGATTTTCCAATATCATCATGTATTCAATCCTGAAATTAATTGAAAATGTAGGAAAAAAGATATAAAAATAACTGTATTATGTTTGTATCTAAGTAATTATATGATTATAAAAACAATAGTTAGTTATTTCTTCTTAAATATATACAATTTTAGCTAACATAATAAGATTAGATAAGATTAGTTATACGGATAAAAATTAATTTGATTAGAGAAATTTTGTTAAAAAAATTAAAATTCCCGAATTATTTTTTATTTAAATAAATAGAATAATAGCAAACATAAATATAATACAGTGAAACCACATTCAAAATCAAAACGGTAAATATAGTATTATGCAAAAAAGGTAATAAATGGGTTATATAAGATTTACAAAAACCCAATGATATCTTTTCTATGAATGTATAAATAAACTAGAAAAACAACATTATGATGACCTGCTTTCATATTAAAATAATCTGGTGGGTGAGCAAACTTTTAAAAAAAAAGAAAAAGAACTTCTCACTTTTATATATCCTACTCAAGGCAGCGCCTATCAAGTCGGTTATATATTATTAGATATCCTATGACCAGTAGAACGGGTCTTATCAACCTTTACCTTGATTTTCTTAATCGGATGTGCTACTTTTTGATGCCGGAGACTGGGTTGATTCAGTCCCATAGCCTCCAGTTAGCGAAATTCCCTTGTCAGGTCAATGTGAGTTAAAGCCGTTAACCCCAACCTGCATGACGCCCTTAATCTATTATAATTATAAAATAAAATTAAATGAAATTAAAAATGAATAAGTTGATTTTGTACATATATAGGTACATATATATATATATATTTTATATATATTATTATTGTTTTGTTTTTTTGTTTCGTTTTTATTTTTTACTTTTTATTTTGTTTTTTTGTATTTTTCAAGTGCCTATAGTCCTTATGGGAATATAAATAAAAAAAAAATATATAAATAAACAATAAAACCAATCATTATTTAGGTATAGTAATACTAATAATATTTTGACGTGAGAAACGAGGAGCGTGGGAAACCACCGAAAAAAGTTTGAAGACAAGGACTTACAAGCCTTATTGGATGAAGACGATACTCAGACTCAACAAGAACTCGCGGAAAAATTAAATGTGACGCAAAAAGCAGTATCTCTTCTTCTGAAAGCTATGGGAAGGATTCACAAACTGGGAAAATGGGTACCACATGAACTGAATGAAAGACAGCAAGAAAATAGAAAAATCACTTGTCAATGTTCGTCAGATGTAAAAGAAAATCATTGATGATGACAGGTGATGAAAAGTGAATATATTTTCAGAATCCTGAGCGTCGTAAATCACGGGTGAATCCAGGCGAACCATCAACATCCACTGCAAGAACAAATCGTTTTGGAAAGAAAACAATGCTGTGCGTTTGATAGGATTAAAAGCGTATAATATATTATGAGCTACTAAAACCTGGCGAAACTGTTAACACTGATTGCTACCAACAACAAATGATCGATCTAAATCGAGCAATACTTTAAAAACGACCGGAATTTGTAAAAAGGCAAGATAAAGTCATTTTGATTAATGATAATGCCCCCTCACATACAGCAAAACGGTCTTGGATACGATCGAGGCGTTTAATTGGGATGTACTAGCGCATGCGGCTTATTCTCCAGACTTGGCTCCGTCTGATTACCATCTAATCACATCCTTGGGACATGCACTCGACGAACAACATTTCGATTCGTATAAAATTTGTACGAAAATGGCTAAACAACTGGTTCGCTTTAAAGGAAGAATTGTTTTTTTGGCGTGACATTCATAATCTGTCGAAGAGGTGGGAAAAATGTATAAATTCCAATGGAGACTATTTTGACTAAAATAATTTTTATAATTTTCAAATAACAGACGTGCAATTTTTACAAAAACATTCCGGTTTCATATACTTTGGTACATCTGAAATATATATATAAATATATATAACACAATACAAATACAAATATATTATGAAGGGGTGTTTTTATATATCGAGTGGTGAATTATATTTAATTTTATATATCTATATTGAATTTTTTTTTAATTTAAAAAAATACAATTAACATAATATAAATTTTATATTTATATTTATTCTTATATTAATTGGTTTTCAAAATATTCTCATATAAATAAAAAAATGATAAGTATATATGCATATATTTTTACAATATATGAAAATATAATATTTTATAACAATCCGTTTCAATTAATATTTTAATTTTAATTTTGTTTTTTTGGGACAAACTTTATTTATTATATAAATTAAATTAATAGATAATTAAATAAAATAAAATTGATATTCATTTAGAGATCATCAAATTAAAATATAAATTGAATTTATAAATTGATTTAAAATAAATTATTGTAGATTATTGTGAATCTCAGAGTGAAAATTGACGTAAGTGATATAAAAAAGGAAGATTTAGTAAAAAAAAACACATATATATATATAAATTCAATTCCCTGGTATTTCGCTATTGGTCGATAATTCCTTCGGCAATTCGTGACGAAATTCATTCTAAATAAGCGTTGAGAGAATTTCATCCCATATCAAAAAAAAAAAAATGATTTGGCTAGGGTTGAAGTGTGCCAATTCACTCTTAAAAAAACACACTCGAAAATAACGATTGGGAAATCCTTCTAAAAGCGAATGGCAATCATAGCATGATTTACTTATATAAATCATTAGTTAAAGAGTCTGTTGGTCCAAACATTTGCTTCCATGTAGAATAGATCCATTAAGGAGGAACAGAGAGGAAGACCCCCTGAGCTTCCTCCTCCCTAGAGTGTTGAATTCTATGCATGCAAAACTCCTTTAATGGTCTTCTAATCGAGAGAAGACATTATGGTAATTTTCTTTCTTTAAAAGTAAATTGATTTTTTTTTTTATAAAAATAATTAATTTATTTTTTGGAAAAAGAAAAAAAAAACTAAGGAATAAAGTAAAAAACAAATGGTTTCCATTTGAATTTTTAAAAGAAAGAAATATATAAAAATTGATAATATATAATTGAGAATATTACTTTCAATGAAAAATATATGTATTTCACTATCTGCTATAAAGCGGATTAATAAAAAAATGAGTTTAACCAAATTTGATAATTTATTGCAGCAGTTATTACCAAAATTAGTTTTATTTGATATAAGAGATATAAAGTGTTGAACTCCCCTTGATAGCTTTATAGTTATAAAATTAATATTCACATTAATAGCATAATAAAAATTTTAAAAGTATAAGAAGATTTTAAGTTGTCATTTTAGAAACAAAATTATAAACAATATACCAAAAAAACAAAGAACACATTTTTCTAATAAATTAAATTTAACATCAGCTGCCTCCCCCGCTTCAGGAACTAACAAACCTGGTTCTATATAACCCTGCACCCCAGCAGGATTACTACAAAAATAAGCAACCACACGAAACAATGGATCGTGAAGAGAATAACAATAATACTTCAGGTGATACCCAATTCACCCGTCACCAAGCGGCAACCGGGTGTTATTCTGGATAACCCGGATCTCCACGACCACACAAAAAGAAGAAAGAAGTTAACACCTAAAAAGAACAACAAGAAGTAATGGAAGAAAATTCTCAAACTAACAATTCAAGAGAATACTACAGAAAAATGGGAGTTTTGCTTGATCCTAGATGGTCTAAACGCAAATAATAATAATAATAATAAAAACAAAAATAATCTATTCTTAAAATATATTAAATCAATTTCATCCCCCTATTGAAAATATAAGTATACAGGCTGTCCTCGACATTCGCTCGTTTAACTTTCGCACAATTAGCTATTTCGCACATTTTAAAAAATTATACTTTATAAATTTTTAGGGCAAAAAATTGATTTTTTATCCATTTAATCGATTTCCATTTAAAAATCGACATTCGATTTTTTTTATAGAAAATAGAAATAGGATAGTAATAAAGAAAATATGTATGTAAATTACATAAAAGATTGTGGAATTTTTAATTAGGTGAAAAATTATTTTAAAAAAAATAGCAAAATACAATTAATTCTTGACAATTTCATTAATAAGTTATAATTTTTATTAAATATACTTATTCATTAGATTAGTGTTGTAATATTATATTTATATTAACATTTTCTTTTCTTTTACATCTCTCTACTTTCGATCTTTTTAACTTTCGCACACATTTCCAGGAACTAATTGTGTGCGAAAGTATTATAATTTTTTTACCAATATATATATATATATATATTCATTGATAACTCAAAGTTTTTTTAACATAGATTATGAAAAATTTTCTTTGCTTAAATAAAATTATCTTTGAATTTGCATAAATTTTTGCAAAAAAAATCTAAATCTGAAAACTTCGTCTGAACACATCAAAAAAGGATAAATTATATATATATATATCATAATTTAAAAAATAAATATCATTTTAATTAATAAACATTAAATATTAATTTAATTTGTATATTATGGTATATGTATCTAGGTTATTAACTTACTATAATATATAATACATGTATACGCATTAAATCGATATTTTATAAAATTTCACATTTATTACCTAATCTGAGAAATATAAAGTTTATATAATTTTCACTCAGTTATAAATGTTTGATGAGAGAAGTAGAAATGGAGATTTTCTTTTCAACTGTTTTAAAGATAAAAAGAGTATTTGCAAACTAGATTAGAATACCTTTGGGATATCAACGAATTCTTTATTTTAACATTCCTTTTTAGAAAAGTATTAAGTATTGTTCTATATTAAACTTGAAATCTTGGGATTAAAAGCTCAGACAAATATTTACTTTAAAAATAATCTCTATTTTAGAAAATCGCGAGC
Source organism: Labia minor (assembly GCA_963082975.1). Lineage (NCBI taxonomy): Eukaryota > Metazoa > Arthropoda > Insecta > Dermaptera > Spongiphoridae > Labia > Labia minor. The sequence continues at coordinate 102,127,110 of OY720344.1, forward strand.
CACATGTGGCTCTTTTTGAGTTTATTGTGGCTCAATTAAAAAATTTAAAGTTATCACAATTTAGAATTTACATATATTCAACTGGAAAATGGCTACGTCATGTCACATATTTATTTACATATAATTATTTAAAGGAAATTTAAAATTTAGTTATTTCTGCAAGTTTTAAAAATTTTATTGTAAAATGTATCCAATCTATCCTAAATCTGTCTACTTTATTGCATGCAGAGCTTACGGCTTATTATTAATATAATTAGGTATTTTAATTGCGCACGTATTCGTAATTTTTGCTTCTGTGACTACAAACCCCTCCCCCCCTAAAAAGTAAAATTTTTTACGATTAGGCTCTTAAACATTTTCGATTTTTCAATATGGTTCTGAGCTCTGAGTATCACCAAGTGTGGCTACCACTGTATTAGATTATATTTATTAAACATTTTAGTTCAAATAAGATTTAAATGAATATCAATTAAAGAGCAATGTTTTATTAAAAAAATATATAGAATATTTATATAATAATAATAATAATAATAATAATCTCGGAAGGTATAGTATAATTTTTTTCAGTCTTTTTTAACTGAGAATATGAAATGGAATTTGAAATAATAATAATAATACAATTATAGACTTTTCCAAAGGTTCTTTCAGTTATTTTTAACCTGATTTCTTCATATCATTATTTGAAATAAATATTAATCATGAAATATTATATATATACGAGTATATCGTAGTATCGTAGTAGTTTGATTTAAAAATAGCAAATGTCATTTTAATTACATTGATTGATAATAGTTGCATATAACCACATTATCCTGTAATATATTGATATTGGATAACAAACAATAGAATTCTTTACACTTAAATATTATGATGTATTATGATTATGATAATAATCATTGATTTAGGACAAAATAAATTTTGTTCTGATATTAATGATTGTGTTTTGGAATTTTATTATGTTACATAATATACTTAATAATATATTATATAATAAATTTGTTAGAAATATGTTAATTTATAATTATGAGTTATTAATGTGAACCCATTTATGAGTTAAAATAAATTTTATCTGCAGTGAAGTATATGGTATGTATTTTTATTTTCTGATTTGTACTAGAATTATTAAATAATTAAAATTAAGATTGAAAAAAATTATTTAATTTAATCCATTGCTACTTTATTATTATGTTCATTATATATATTTAAGTATATCATTATATATATATATATATATAATAAGATTTGAAAATATAATTGAATAAAACAAAGGAAAAATAAAAGTAGTAGTAATATATACTAACAACTATTCAAACTACTATTGAAAATATAACTCTTCAACTCTATCCACTTTTGTTTCTACTTTTCTATGATTAGTAAAATGGATGGAACTTTTCTTTACGAAACAGCTTAGTATAATGGGTCTAAAAAGTGATGTGATTTATAAAACTGACACTAAAAGAAACTGTGAATTTAATGAATTACTAAAATTTTCGTTCAACCGATCGTAATCATTAATATAATCTTCTATTCGCCGACTGTTGATATTGGATTTGTAATCTAAGAGAATCATATAAAAGAGGATAGAAAATGTGGCTGTCAAAGTTTTGCCGAGGAGGCGAAAACTTTTAATCAATGGAAGATTTAAGAGCTCGCGAGTGTTTTCATGCGTCCCGGGGAAACACCAAAAACAGATGCTAAAAGAGAATATATTTTTTTTTTTAGGGAGAAGGAAAACAAACAGAGCATTTCTCTAGTATTGTCATAGAAAAAAAAACTGAACTATTTTGCATATATTTAAATAAAATTAGGAAATTTTTCAAAGCAAATTTTTTTTTTAAACTTTTTAGTAATTAAATAATTTTTTTTAACCAATAATAAGGATCGTTGTAAAATGTAGTTAATTCTTAATTTATATAATATAATTATAAATTTTTCAAAGGTATACCATAAAAGTGTTGTCTTTTGTTATACATGACGTGTTAACAAATTCAAAATATAAATCAGCTGGAGTGTCTCCACTCGACTTTCTATTTTGAAAAAAAGTCGGAAATGTTTAAAAGCCTCATAATCTCGCGGCACAGTGGTTGAGAATCACTGCCCTAATATGAGTCTTTAGAATTTAGAAAATTTAGGCTTTGGTACATTTTATCTAGAAATTGACTTGAAAGAAAAAGACCAGAAATTGATTTTAATTTTTGAACATTGAAAACATTAAAAGTTCGGAATGAATTGTTTAATTTAAAAAACAAAACAAAATTATCATATAAATATATATTATATATAATATTATTCAAAAATATAATTCTACATCTATCATTTTTAAATATATATTATTATCTATTATATTATTTATTTTCATCGTATATTATGTGTAATATATAGATATCTTTAGATAAGATTTAGATAATTTTTATGATAAAAATTTTTAAAAAATAAAAATTAAAAACAAAAATTCAAAATTAGCCTCTTTACAATAAAAAATTAACTACATTCAAATTAGATTACATTTTCTTTAAATAAAATGTAAAAAATTTAATTAAATATTCATCATTATCAAGTGAAATTTTTGATATACTGAAAATAATGATAATAATAGTGATAATAATAATAATAAAAGTTTCTTTAACTTTATTATTGTTGGAAGAATAATGTTGAAAATTTCGTCTACTTAAATATTCATAATAAGTCAAAAGAATATTTTATAATTCAAGATTATATCCATTAGAATATTGGAATCTTTAATTCGTGTCTTCTTTACATGGAATCTAATAGTTTTGTCGCCCGCCAAGAATTCTCTTCCCAGCCCCTTGTCTCTCACCACCCGTTCACCCAATAATCATTCCAACTACTATTGCCTATATATATATATATATATATATATATATCTCAAATAAGAGTAATGAATTCTGACGCAGAAGTAGAGAGCTGCGGCTTTCGCCCAGATGAAGAAGGGCGTTGCTCTGCAATTTCATTACCTTTTATTCAGGCCCGTCTGAGAGCTTCAAATAAATGCAAAGGACCACGTTCAAAGACCTCCTCCCCATTCTGCTCATCCTCTTTTAAAGAGATCTATATGAGAATTTAAGGGGATTGCTACCAAACAATCTAAATATAATATTATACTAAATCCAAAAAAAAGAGATCAAACCATGGATTGTATTTATTAAATGATAAACTACAGTTGAAATCAATATTTTTTTTTTCTCTCATTTTCCATATTCAAATTAACAAAAACAACAACATTCAAAATAATTTAGAGCTATAGAGTATTGGTAATTTAGAGTATTGATATAGGTGTTCAATATGTATATGTATAAATATAAATTATCATACTATCGCTTTATCCATTTTTAAAAATGAATTCAAATTATAAAAATAAGAAAATTTTAATTAAAATTTTAATTAAATTTTCGTATCGTTTATTGAAATATTTAATATATTTATATAATTTTACCAATATAAGAACCATTAATTTCAAATATTTGTGACAATATAATATTGAAACAAATTCAAAATGTGACCGACAGGTAAGGGAGTCATGCCTGACGGTGATTCCGTTCTAGTCGGACGAGGATGAGAATCAAGAAGTTTTGGGGGGATAGTAGGCAGTAATCCGAAAGTTGGCATAATCTAAGGATGGCCCTTGGGGAACTATAAACAGGTTATCCTCTCGTTAAAATAAAAGGCTGAATTAATAATATTTATTTTTTAATTTATAGATAAATATTTTATTAATATAAAACAAACGAATTGACTGAATATTATTACAAAATAATAACTCAATATTTAATTTTCATCATTGTGATTAAATAATAAAATAATTATTATAATAATACAATTATTTCTGGAAATTCAATCTGAAAACTTTGTTTTATAATAATTTTCAATCTATAAATGAAAATGGATATTAATAAGAAAAATTAAAAAGGTTAAAGGAAAGTTATTAAAAACAAACGGTTTTATGTTTCAAGATAATATTTTTTTTTCAATTTAATGATCATTTCGACAGTTAGGTCAGCATCAGAAGTTACTATATAACTTTGATGATCATTAAGTTGAATAAAAAAATTATCTTGCAACATAAAACCGTCTGTTTTTAATAACTTTCGTTTAACCTTTTTAAATTTTCTTATTAATTTCTATTTTCATTTATAGTTTGAAAATTGTTATCTATCTACCTCTGTGGCTCTACGGAACCCGAAAGTTCTTGGCCGCAGCAACCACATTCCTCCAAATACCCTTATCCCGAGCTACACCCATCCAAATCCTATTTTTTCCAATTTCTTTTATGTCCCTTCGTACATGGTCAGTTACTTCCAATCGGTCTTTTTACAAATATATTTTTCGCCAGTCTTTCCTCTCCCATTCTTGTCACGTGTCCTGCCAAGCGCAATCTTTTCAATTTTAATACTCTTAACTATGTGTGAAAATGCATAGAGGTCATGCAATCCCTCTTTATGGATTCTCCGCCTTTCCCCGGTGACCTTATATTTATTTCTCTGGCCTATACATTTTGCGAAGAATCCTACTTTTAAATACCCTAAACTACTCTAGTCTGGAAGGATCATAGATCATGCCTGACACCAATTGTTACGAAAAAGTTTTCTGGTAGAATTTTTTAAATAAATACAATGTTTCAACGAGAATTGTTAGACCAATCTTTAAATATTATTTGTTGACGAAGATTAAAGATTGTAATGGATTGGTGCTAATTTAAAATTTAAAGATAAAACATGTACAGCGCCGTCCAGGAGTTGACTTGCTCCATCTCTTAATAAAGCACAAAACCAACAAGGAGAAAAGATTTTTTCTGATGACTTCCTCTTGTTGGCGTCTTTACTTGCTTGTGATATCTCAAATAGATAACATTTTCCTTGCCTCGTTATACCTTTGTTTCATTCCCTCTTCGTTCTAGTATAGTTCCTTTGCGGGTTATTATTTGCAGTATTCATCTAATGTGTTTTCTAGCGAAACTCAGATAAATCCTCCTATTCTTCATAGTTTTCTTCTTATCGTTTTTGACCCTGTTCAAGATAGATCAAACATTCCCCTTCGCAATACTATTGTTTGCATACAAGTAATAAGACAATTTAATGTATTGAAGGTGCTTACATTAGATGCAATTTTCTCTTATCGGTTTTGGAAGAGTCAAATTATATCTAAATTTGCTTCTACGGCTTCTACGAATACGACGAACACTTTCAAAGAAGTTTGCTGACGTCAGTCCCTTTTCTAGTTTTTAAGTAATTTAGATTATAAGTATATTAGATTTAATATTTATGTATATATATATAATTTTTTAATAATTATCAAATTCATAATTATTTAATCTTGGTGTTATTAAACAAAAAACATCTTTGTTATTAAATTTGAAAATATTAATCTTTTATTTCTTATTCTTCTCATACAGTTTAGACATTTTCAGATCGGAAAGGATAATTTGTTTGGAGGGAATTTATTTATTAATTTTCCTAATTCAAACCTTCACACAGCGACCGTACAGTATAACATTTCATATTTTTATTATCATAGGGCAACTTCCCAATACAGATTACCCCAACATTATTAACACATATATAATTATTTTAGTCTTTTTACCGACCGACGATAGTAAGGGAGGTATTGTTTTCACACCAAATTGCACACGTGGAGATTTTTACATATCTCCACGAATCATGCATTTTCTTAACAGAAAAAAGTATTTTTAGCATGATGTCTGTCCGTCCGTCCGTCTGTCCGTCTGTCCGTCCGTATAGATGTGTACAGCCTGAACGGCTCAACCGATTTTGATGAAATTTGGTGTATTTACTTAATGCATCAGTGGGATGAATTGATCAACTTTTGGTGCAAATCCGGAAACCGGAAGTGGTAGTATTAGCGATCGACGATAGGAAGGGAAGGGTTATTTTCATACCAAATTTCACATGAGGAGATTTTTTACATATCATCACAAATCATTCACTTTGCATTGGTTTTATACTCGAGAAAAATCATATTTATTAGTTTTTTCGTGATTTAAAATTATATGACGTCATCCAGCCATTCATGACGTCACAGCCTGGTCTTGCATATATATTATAAATAAAATAAAATTAAAAATTTTTATATTTATTATTTATGTTCTATGCCTATCTGTTTTTTATTACATTAATAGATATATTAAAATTATTTGAAATTGTTTCTGTAGCTGGTAATTAATTTACTTCAAACCGTCGGTCGGTTCGGACCTGGCCACAAGTCAACTTATTTATTATTATTTTTAAAAATCACCTTTTCTATATATTCATTTATTATTATTTTTTTATTTTTGGTTATAAAAAATAATGCTGTTATTATTCAGGTAGATGCTTTAATAAATAAAACATGGTATATAAACAATTCTCAAATATTTCTTTTATTTTGGATGTTTTCTTTAAAGGATTTTTTCATATTTTATATCTTTTTCTATCATTTCCAGGTCTTCTTTCAAATGAATGACTTCATAATCGTTTGTCTATTAAGTTATGGAAATTATAACAATTTTATTATTTTTAGTAAACAATTTATTATAAGAAATTAATCGTTGGAGTAAAGAAAGAACTAAAAATCTTGACGGGAGTAGATTGGAGCAGTGAAGAGCATTGATACATGCAGTAATTATCTTCCTAAATATTATAAGTAAGTACACAGATTCAGAACTTACTAGGGTCAATCAAATTTAAACGAGCCTTTAGAGGTTGAGCATTAGGAAGTGTATGTCTGTATAATTAGACGCTTATAGTCGTTATAGTCGCATACTTAGAGTGGGAAAACCACATCAGCCGGCTTGTTCCCTGCTTAATTTAGTAGTCCTTACGAGGAGTGTGCCTGTCTATGATTCGCAACGCATCATGCTAAAGTTCCTCGTCTGTGAAAACGTTAAACCAGCAGAGTTCTTACACATTTCGGGGTATCTACCCTTTCATGGTCAAGAATAATAATTTAGTGCAACGAAATTCAGAAAGACCATAAACGGCAGTCATCCTCGCGTGACTAATGAAAAATTGCAAGTGTTTGTAAAATTATTGTTCAGGATAGAAGCTTAACTTTACTTCAAATTTTGATTAATAAAAAGCTTGAAGTCGAAGTTGAAAAGGGATTGCAATAATAATGGATGAATGAATGTGAATGCTTTGATATCAGGTATTTATAAGTTCATTACGATCAGCAAAACGGTCAGATAATATACATTAAGTTTATATATCAAATATGCGATCCTCAATTTAAACAATTTGTCCTATACCTTTGAAAATTGGTTTTTGTTTTTATTAAATGGAAACTCGATAATAAATTCAAGCAAATAAAACAAACAAATGTGCTGAATACCCTCGGGGACATACACATTCCTTCTGTTAAACAAATAATTTCATAATAATAATAAAAAAATAGAATAATTAAATAATAACATATTATAATGAAACAAATAAGTAAAATAATACAAAAATAAAAATTACATAGATATTATTATATTATATAGTATTATAATAAAGAATGAAAAAAAAACTTTCTTATAGAAATCATATAAATAACTATAAAGGCAACATCTGCTTTTCCTTCTCTCCCCGTATTTATATACTATATATCAGTAAAATACGATACAAAAGTATGCCTTTTATCACAAAACTTCTCCTTTCCATCTATTGACTTTTTTTCTTAATATCTTTCATGTTTTCTGAAAAATGATACCAATCAAAATAGAAGGGTTACTCTTCTAAAGCATCCCAAGCTTTTAAAGAAAGCTCATTTGTCACCTCTTCGTTATAAATATATACCTACCTATGCAATATCAAAAACCTTAAGTTATTAAATAAATGAAAACTTTTTTTTTTTTTCAAGTGTAAGTTAAATTTATATAATTATTTATTTAATTTATTATTTGATTATTTGGATAGAATTTAAAGTAAATATATAAATAAATAAATATTATTAAATTATAATTAAATTAATATTTAGGTGTATAGTGTATACTTACATATTATAATTAAAAAACATACTCAGATCTATGATGTAAGCAGTGTATTGTAAAACCTTAAATAATTAATTTATAATTAAGTCGTTTTATTAATAAATAATGATTTTTAATTTTATATAAGTTATCTGTGTTTCAGTATAAATTAACTATATTTTTTTTACAAATATGTAATATTTCAGTGTTTCACAAAAAAGGGTTGCAAATAATTCTAAAAATTATTTTATATGATATTAGTTAAAATTTATTTTTTTCAATAATTAATTTTAAATGATCGAAGAAGTTGTAGTAAATTTGGTGTATTCTATATTAAATAAATATTTCTTTTAAAATTGTTAATCAATTCTCATTTTCTAAGAAATTTGTATTAGAATTTTTTGTCATTTGTCTTGATAGAAATACAAACATGTGAAAATGCATTTTTTTTAAATAATTAATATTATTTTTTTCATTATTTATTTCTGTATTATTATACTAGAAAAGTTCACGTGTTATAACGTTTTTTATAATCTTGATTAAATCTAAATTAAGCATTGATCTTTTTGATACGACACAAAATATTTTCAAAATGTAGAAAAAACTAACAAGTGCAAGGGAAAGTGTTCTTTTTTTAACTTTACATTTTTTTAAATGTCAAAGATAACTTTCAAAAAATTATTTAGCCACTTGTATAATTTTCACATTTTTTAAAATTTTTTTGTAAAATTTAAATTTTTATAAAATGAAATAAACCAATATTTGAGTATAATCTATTATATTATAGTATAATATAATCAAATTCTTCAAAGTATTTATTAATTAATTAACTCTTAAAAGTTAATAATATAGTATTATTATTAAAAATTGTTTTTTCAATGTTAAAAAATAATTAACACGTTGAACGCCAATAGGATTTTTGCAAAATGTCCAAAATAAGTTTTTGTGTTTTTAGGTTTTATTTGATAGAGCAGGGCTTCTTAAACTTTTTTATATAGCGACCCCCTTCAAGCTTAGGAAATTTTAAACGACCCCCTCCTCCATATAATGAAATATATATTAACCGTAGATGTAGATGTAATATCGCACTATTTTACAATGTAAATAAAATAAGGATTAAAGGATACATACCCATTCATTTCACATATTTATAATTTAATAATTTTAAAATTTTATTTATAATGATTCAAAAGTATCAAATCTTTGCGACCCCCTTTCAGTAGTCTCGCGACCCCCCTGGGGGTCGCGACCCACAGTTTAAGAACCCCTGTGATAGAGTATATGTAAATACAATTTTTTTTTTTGAGGTAATATTGAGGGAATTTATTGAGCTTCTTTATGTGTCAACCACCGATGGTTAAATAAAGATAATGAAAAAAATAAATAAAATAAAATAAATTTAAATTTTTCACTTTTTACTATCTCGCCAGAGATAGTATTGCGATCATGAAAATTTTCGATGTTGAGATTTTGATGTTTTTATACGTTTTGAAGGTTCCTGAATCATTTTCACTAAGGTTGAGAAAAATGTCTGTGTGTGTGTATGTGTGTGTGTATGTGTGTATGTGTGTATGTGTGTATGTATGTAGGCAAGATTACGCAAAAACGGTTTGAGCTAGAATGATGAAATTTGGTACATGGACATTATTCAAAATTCATAGTTTTCTATCAACTTTTGAGAAATGTAGCTCAACCGGAAGAGGGTCATTACCTACAACGTTTTGATTTTTTTTCCTCTAAAGTGACCGTAAAAATAAAGATATATGTTTGATAATTTTTCACATGATTAATAATTATATAAAACTGCTATATATAGAATTTCAGCTTGATTGATTCGCTGAAATTACCAGAATTAATTTTTTAACACTGAAAATCTCACGCGTCAACACGTGACGTGGTGCCATCAACAAAAAGCCAAACATGCGCTGGTTTAATATTTATTATTTATTATTTATAATTTATAATTAATTAAATTTAATTTAAATATAATATATTATGTTATTTAATCCAATTCAAATTGCGAGATAGTCGAGTGGAGACACTCCAGCTAATTTAAAAATTTATTCATTTAGAAGAAAATATTTACAACTAAATATGAATATACATATATATGAAAATTACAAAAGAGGATATTATATATGGTATATATGTAAATATACAATGTATAATCATATGAATTTATCTGGCTTTCTATCACAAGCAGCTATTGTTCCTGACTTTGTTCTGTCTGTCTGTCGGACTATAAAACAGCATTGAAACTTTCCCTAAATTCTACTAATAGATTAGTCATATTTTATTTAATCCAACAGGAATAGAACTCTCACTTTACACTTTTGTCAAGGTGTCTTCAAATTTTGTAATTTTTTTAAATTAATAATATAAAGGTATTATTATTATTATTATTGTAAATATCAATGACAATGCGATTTAATCCTCAGGTAATGAATAAAATATATTTATAAATTTATCATTTTTTCCCGTTTATATATATATATATATATATATTTGTAAGATTATATTCACTTTGAAAGAGAAAAGAAAGTTATCGGTCATTGAAGTTGAAACGTCTTTTTAAAGGAAATAACGATTGAATTAAATTTTTTCGCTTTTTTTTCCAGTCGTCATGTTACAAAAATCCTTTTTTAAAATCTTTCAAGAAACGAGTTTAAACGATTTAATATCTTTTTAATAAGGGTAATTAATTACTTTTGACAAATATTTTTTTTTCTAAAATATATTAAAAGTCTATGAAAAGAAACTTGTTTGATTATCTTTTTACCCTTATCGTTTACTTTAAACTCAACTCAGACAGAAAGTAATTAATTACATTTTGATTGATATTTATACGTAAGTACGTATATGAATATTTGAAATAATTGCTAGATATTTTTTTGGTTGATAATATTTTAATCAATATTCATATAACAAACAATAGATTTTAATAATTCAAATTTTTGTTGTCATTTAAATTTTTAAATCTCAAACAGTGTAGAAATACTCCACTCTAGAAATATTATAATAATTCAACTTGTTTGTTTTACAGGTATACATATATATCAATTAAAGTTCGAAAAAATACCAATATTCCTCTCTAATAAAAAAAAAATTTCCCTACTAGGACTACAAATCATTGGGTATTTGCACGATTGCCAAGATGGCCAATCCGCCCCTTACTTTCAAAAAGTGAAATAAATCGGTGGAATGAAGTATTTATGGAAAAAAAATGTCTAAAATATAAACGATTTATTTTAACTTATGATAACTTTTCTTTATTTACTAACATTATACACATACCTTTAACTAACATAAATTAATTATTTCAAATAATTATTTAAAAAAAGATATGCACAAAATGTGTACGAATATATTCATATATGTTTAATAATTTTTTTTTATTTTCGGTTCTATTGAATTTGATTAAAAATACCTTCTTTCTAATTTTTATTTAAATTTAAAATAATTTAATTATTAGTACGCATAATTCGGATTTGTCTCAAAGGTATGAATGGAAGAGTAAGAAGGAGGAATCAATGATCTAAAATTTTCGAAATTTGAAATGGATTAAAAGAAAGAAACGCTTTATGAGCATTTTATTTAATTTAGCATTAGTATACGTGATTAGAAAAATTGAGGAGAAATCGAACGAAATCAATTGGTCATAAAAATTCAAATATTAGGTTACGCGGACGATTTAGATATAAGCATTATTGTAAATGTTAATAAATCTAGATTAAAAATTATAATATATATATAAAGAGAGGGGCTGAAAATTGTGATGATGTGAAAGATGTGAGATAATTAGTTTTTTGATTGGGTAAAGGAAGATCTATTTATCTTTGTGGCTCTAAGGAACTCGGAAGTTCTTGGTCGCAGATATAAAAGAATAACATATTATATATACTACTATATATATATATTCTATAGACTATATATACTACTACATATATAAAATTCGTAAATAATGATTAAACTAAAAAAAATATTTAAAATGTAAAATTAGGGTATATGAATCTACAAATAACAAATCATACCCACTTTAGAAGTATAAAATATAAACTAAAATATACATATAATAAGATTATTTGGTTATATATATTTTAAAGTTTTAGTAAACGAATTAAAAACTTATAAGAATGTAATGATCCACACACATATAAATATAAAAAATTTAATTATGATTCTAAATTCTATAAATATAGTTTTCTTTTAAATTAAAACTAGTATAGGCAGGTAATTAATACAAAATAAAAAGTGAATTTCTTTTTCATATGATATTAAATCGATATTTTATACAATATATGTAAAAACTAGGAAGTAGAAAAAAAGTTTGTATATATGTAAATAATACCCAAATTTGATTCTAAAACTTTTACCTTTTTATTCTACCAGAAGATACGCCCGAAGAGTTTGAAAAAATATATCAATAATTTTGTTTGTTCCATATATCATAACTACATTGATGGGATGATATTCCATCCTGTATGAGGTCAACCTTCAGACAAATGGTTTCCATTTAGAGTCTACTATGTCTCTTTTTCTAATAAATTTCAAAGCTTACTCGATGATAGGATAAGAGAAAATAAATGACTTTGTCCGAATGTGAAACCTCTTCTTTGAAATTGTAGGAGTAAAAATGACACTATGGTAAATCATAGAAAATAAATTTTAAATTTTTTTATTATGTAATCTTATATTAGTTTTTATTTTATCCAATAATTTTGAAAATACTTAATAATTGTTGAACATGAATTGTTAAAAAATTCACATATAAATTATACAAATTCATATTCTAAAAAAATACATTCGTTTTTTATATTTTTCTAAATTTTCTTGTAAATTGTATATTGTACATTATTTTGTATTAAATTGTAAATTACATCCTCTCATAATTATAAAAATAATATTTTATATGACTTTTTTCTATCTCTATCAAGCATTTAGTTGAATAATTTTATAATTTTTATAAGTTTTAAAAATTAATTTTATAATATAAAAGCTTTTAAATATCAAAATTTTTTAAGTTAATCATTAATTAATCAATGATTATTATAGATATGTTTCTAGAAAGATAAGATACTTTTTCATTATTATAATAATATTCTCATTTAATATTATGTGGCATAATTCTTTTCATAATTTTCATAAATTCAAACTTTATCATAAACAAATTTCATATAACTAATATTCTATCAAAAAAATTTGTTTATTTTATATTCACTTTGTTTTGAAAGGCATATAAATGCCCTTTAAAATTTTGTCTTTTTTTCCAAGTTAAATTATTCTACAACTGAAAAAAATGAAAATTTATTTTATATCATTTTTATTTGAAACGCTAAGTATTTACAAACATGACAATAAATATTAAATTCCAACAATATCATAAACAGCAATTTTCCAAAAACATTTATTTATGTTGGTTAAATGCAAATGTATTTATGAAGAAAAAAAAAAATAAATAAAATATAAAAAACTGAATATTTAAATAAATTTAAAATCTTGAAAGTAAATGAAATTCTACTAAGGTTATATAAATAAGTAATTTAAGGACAAAAATAAAAATAAACCCTTTTATTTCTTTTTTTTAATTGAAATTTTATATAAATATTAATTAAAATGAATATTAAATACTTATTTTTATTATTTCCAATTAAAAAAATTTGAAATGCTATATATTATCTCTCTCTCTCTCTCTCTCTCTATATATATATATATATATATAAATAATTGTATATTTAAATATACTCTTTTCTTCTCTAAAGTCAAATCCCAGTACAGCACCTGATGCATATATAAATATAAATTAATAGAATACAGTAATAAAGTTTTTATGTCCCCACTATATCATATATCTAAATAAATATAATTATTTAAGATAAGAAAATCTATATCTGCATCTGTTTTAATTTATTTGAATTAAAAAAATATCACGATTATACTTCAAATTCATATTTAAATAATTTAATTACCACTGAAAAGATCAAGTGTTATGACTTGATTAGTAACTTATTTTGAAAATTTCATTAAATCATAGAGGGTATTTTTTTTTCCTGCTCTTCTCACTCCCTTCTCCCATTTTTGGTGTATAATTGAATTCAATTCTAACGCTGTTATTTTTAATTAAGTTAGTTTTCTAAAGACACTATAAGAAATGGATGGATGTTTTCTCTCTTTCTCTTCCTTGAATTATGGACCAAAAGAGTTACATCAGTGCTCTTTTGTATAATGGTTAATTAATTTTGTCTAGAGAAATTATTCATTTTCTTAAGCAGTTCTAGTTAGAAATGGATCATTCTCTTTTAGAAGGGTACGGAGTGGTGATGGGGGGAGGGGGGTGAGCGGTGGAATGGATGAACTCCATTTGCAATGGGGTAGGAGGTGAATGAGAAGTGAGACTGTTTTACACAATAATCCCTTGGCTCTCGTGATTTTTAACTGAGATGAAAAAATAAAATATATATTTCGAATTTTCTTCTTCACACTTTTTAAAAGAAATATTAAATGTGAAAGGATTTTTAATCAAGTTATAAGAAATTAATAAAAGTGTAATTTGATGACAGAATTAGTTCCACTAGACAAGGTTTAATTAAAATCTTGGATGCAAAATTTTGTTCTAGAGTTATGAAAATTTTATAAAAATAAAACATTCAACCATTTAATCTATCTAATATGAGTGTCAATCATTCTCTGATAGAAACCATTGTTTTGATGAGATGTCCAAATTTACGACAATAGCTATTTATATTTTGGGACTGATAATGAACAAACAAATATCAAGTTATGATCGAAATTGCTTTTCAAAATATTCTCTATCAGAATCATTACATTTTCACAAAGTACACAAATTTTAATAACAAATAAATATAAATATAAATATCAACCCCTGGTAATCGTTTACAAATTAATAATATTTTTTATGTAAAGTAAAATAATAAAAAAAATATCTCTGACATTAATTAAGGCTTTAAAAACTATTATTTTTTGAAATAAAAATTAATCTGATTAATTATGAAATTAAATAAAAATCTATGGAAAGAATTTTTAATAAGTTAATAATTTATTATATTTATTAATTATTTCTCAATTATGATTTATTTTTCATAATTGTTATTACTGCTATCATATAAATACGCATAATGCATATAATACATCCCATTCATTTATTTTTAATAATTTATAAATTATTTATATAATAGAATATTATTTATTAATCCATAAGAAATTTATAATATATTTGTCAAAAACTCTCTACTGTATTCATAAACAAATAATTAAAAATTTTACTATTATCAGTAGTATTAAACAAAAATATTCAAGAATTATAATTTTATAATAATTTCAAAAACGATGTAATTTCAATCTAACATCATTGGTTTTAAAACAAAGGATAAATTGTATGTTTGTTTATGATAAATCCATACTACTTTTCATTTTTATTTTTTCCATTTTGTATTCATTTAATATCTAATAAGATTACCTGGATGGTTGGTCGAATATCAAACATCTACAGGTGGCAATTACCTGAAAATCCTTGTATATTCACGGTTTCTGAATTAATCAAAAGAAAAGAGATAACTCATGGCTCCCTTGACAAATTTATTCCCGAGTATTCTAGGTTTTCTTTCGAGATAAAAAAAATAATTTATTACCACGTTAAATTTATATATATATATATAATAATACATAAAACATTGGTGGTGAGTGGTTGGATCTCCCCAAGTACGTATGTTCATATAAACCAGTTTTTTTTATATTTATTTTATAAGTATAAAAAAAGTAATCTTTAAAAGTTTTATTGAGAAACATTCTACGTTAGCATATAATTGTTCTCAATTGTTATTATATTATAAAATGGTAATAATGTTTATTTTAATACTCGCTCTGTCCGAAAATATGGTATACTTTTGAATCTTTTGCATGTCTAAAAATATGATATACATACACCTTTTTGTGATGATTTAACCACGTACGTGATACGTCTACTATATTATCGCTAAATTATTTTTTATTTTTATAATATAAAATAATATATTATAATAAAATAAAAATAAATACTAAATATTATTAATTTTGCCAGGATTTTTGTGCATTCTTTTGCTGTAATTGACTCGATATTTTTTGTTATTATTGTTTTCTTGAGTCTATTCTTGGAACTCCTTTTAGGCCAGAGCCCAATTTTTCCATCAAAAAATTGTTTTTTACACGGACCATCACTTTTGTAAAGAAATGTTTGCTTTACAGCAGAGGTTCTTAATCTTATGTACTCTGCGGACCCCCACTTGAAAAAATGTTTTTTGACGGACCCCATTCCAACTTTAGGTACTTTACGTCATTTTATTAGTTAATTTCTGGCTTACGATCTCATAAGAACAAGGATATATGATGAATATTTCTAACAGTGATTGGTGAATAACGATTTTTTTGCATATTGTAGAACACATTTTATTAGAAATTATAATATTGAAGAAACAAAATTCTGCTAAATATGAAGATGGAAACAGTAGCAATAGTTTTCTTGCACATTTCGTTGAATTTGGGTATTTGATCTCTGTTTCCTCACAAAGCCATGCCATCGCTTCTTTTATATTAAATAAAGTTTTAACCGACTCATCATTTTCTCGTGCACCAGTACGATGGCTTTGCGGACCCCCAGGGGTCCGCGGACCACAGTTTAAGAACCTCTGCTTTACAGTTTCTATGGGGTTCTTCTTCATCCAGCATAATGTATTACGAACGTTTTGATTGTGTTAAATAAAACCATTTTTCGTCAATGTGGACGTAATTGTACATACCTTGAAAATATCCATCTGGTTTAACCTTGGACAAGCAAAACGCTAATCTAGCATTCTTATTTTGGACTGTTAGATATATTAATAGCCGAAGAAATGTGTTTAAACTTAGTATATCTCTTTAAAACATCAAAAAGTGTTAACTTTGGGATACCAACAGCAACAGACAAACTACGAATTGTTCCACGACAATTTAAAGGAACATTTTTTATTTTGTACAATTTTTCTGAATCCTTTCTTCAGCATTTCTTCTTTTTTTGATGAAACATCTGCAGATCATTGCCCTGCACTGTAGTGCTGCTTAGCTACATGCCAAATTTTTGGAAACAGTAACGGCTAACCTCAAAATTGGCTACTAATTGGCTATTAATAGCACCGCGTTGCAATTTATCGCCTTTCTTATAATGTAACACTTTTTGCAGAATACCATTTCGCTCATCAAGTGTCAATTGTTTCGATTTCGAATTTCTACATACTTGTTCACAATTTTCATTAACATTTCCCATTTTGCAATCAAAGCGTGTGTCATTAAAATTTTAATACAATTTGTTGTTTTTTTATCTCTCAATTATTTTTGACACGGATGAGCTATTGCAGTTCCATAAGTTGTTTCAGAAGTTCAACTAGTATTTATATATCTATAAATAGAAAAACTGGAAATATTAATTACATTCCTTAATCCCACGTTTTTAAAAAAATGTATACCATATTTTCGAACGGAGTGTTAAACTAAAATTTCAATCATATTTAATTTTTCTGATAATTTATTCAATATATGAGTTATTAATAATTAATATTGTTTTTTTTTTTCATTAATAACAACAAATATTTTTTTTTTCTATATATTAATTGAAAAAAAAAAAATATAAAAATTTCTAAACCAAACACGTCAATTTTTAAAAATTTATATACGTACATCTGACCATTGATTTGATGAAAATGTTAATATTTCAAGATTAGTTAAAATTTTATTTACAATTGATGACTATCTCTTGCTCTTTTTCTCCCTTCATCTCCTTTTTTTAATAAAGTTAATTAAAATGAGAGCATATATATGTGTGTGTGTGAAAGAGGGAGAGAGAGAAAGTAACTTTTTATAGGATTCGTTCTGGACTGTCATTCCATTTCATCCTGATTTAACTTTTTTTTTCTTATTTAGCTACCGAATTTTGTTATACTTTAATGATAAAGATTCCTAAATAATAGATTCGCGAGCGAATTTGGATCCCCGGATAATAGCGTTCACTCTGGAAATTATTTGTTTGATTATTTATACTACTGTCCTCTTCTCCCTTCACTATCAGATGAAAATAGAAAGCTAAGATTAAAGTTGAAATCCCTGGACAATTGGTTAGAAACGTTTCCTAAGTTATTTCTAACAGATTTAATGAGTGATAAATATTTGTTTAGAGAACTTCGAGGTTTTGTTTGATGTTTGAATTCATTAATTAATCAGAGCGAATACAAGGGAAAGAAAGAGAGAGAGAGAGGAAAAGGGAGTAAAATGTCTATCTTAGATTTTAGAAGATATTTTACGAGGGTGGGGTGAAAAGTTAACGGCCTGACCAAGAAAAACGATGTTTTTAAATTTTTTTTTGCTTTATTTTTCAACATTCAAGATAGCTGAGACCTGTACGATGTCAGCTGAACGTGTGCGAAATATTTTGCTTAACCATTTGAATATGGAAAGCTCTGTGCAACGTGGGTGCCGCGTTTGCTAACGTTAGACCAAAAACTACTTCGAAAAACTATTTCTACCGACAATTTGGCGGTGTAGGCGTAATCCAAACGAATTTTTGCTTCGATTCATAACTGTGATGAGACTTAAATTAAATTTATTTAATTAATTAATTAAATTAATTAGAACACTGTTATAAGAAATGTATCAGTGTAGATGGAGATTATGTTGAAAAATATAGCAAAAAAAATTTAAAAACATCGTTTTTCTTGGTCAGGCCGGAAACTTTTCACCCCACCCTCGTATAAAAAGAAATAAATTTAGATTTTATTATTATTCTCATATGTGGTTATGATTTATGTAAAGGACTATAGAAATGTTTTTTTGAATTCATGGACTAAAAAGTGTGGTATTAAATAACTTAAAATAAGAAGGGTGGAAAGAGAGTTGGACCAAGACAAATGAAAGAAGCAACTAAAGGACAGGCGAATGGAGATCTCTGCATTAGATAGAACAAATTGGATTGGCTCGAGCCAATTCAAAGAACATGACGGATGGGGACAGATGACAAAAAATATGGCCTGTTTTTCACGCGATATGAATGATTTAGCAAAAAAAATATTAATCATTTTACACTCCAGAATGATTTTATTCCCTATTTAACAATTAATATTGGTTGTACTGTTTTTATATTTAATAAAAAAAAATGCTGTTTAGACAGTCAGGATGACAACCCTCCATTTATTTTATAAAAAAATTTTATTATTTGTTTTTTTTATTAATATATGTATAAATATATGTATAAAATTGTATAATGCTAATTAATAATAAATACTTAAATGTTTTACACTCAAATTAATACTGGATTTTATTCATTTATAAAATTTAAAATATATATTCAAATTATTGAAATATATTGGTTATTCATTTATTTTGGATTTTATTAAATTCATGTGTCTAATTTATTACAGATTTTAAAAAATTATCTTATTCATATTTTAATTATATATTATTATTTTTATTTATTAATTATAATGGATTCTTCTCTTTTTTTTAAGTTTAGTTTTTTAAGTCTTGAAATAAAATAAATTGAAATTTCTTATATTTTTATATAAAAAGAAATGAAATAAGTGAAAATAAAAATAAGATAAGATAAGAAATTTACTTTTTTTAAATCACTTCTTAGAAAATTCAAAAATAATTTTTTTTCTAATAGTATGTTTTTTATTGTGTTGCGCAGTTGAACTCGAACCACACTCGCCAAGTATCATTAACGACAATTGAACGTCTAATCGAGTCAGGTATTTAGTTAAAATTTTAATTAATTTTAATTAATTAATCTAATATATTATATTATTTATTTATTATTTTAAAAATATATGAATCTTTTGGTTATGAAAATTGATTTTAATAAAAGAAGTCAATAAATAGGTTTAACACTATTAATATTATTCTTATAATTAAATTTAATTAATTAATATATAAAATATCGTTTATATACTACTATATTAAGTAATAGTTAATGAAAGTATATGAAACTTATTTCTTAAATTTAATACTACAATTATTACAATTTTTAAAAATCTTTGAGAATTCTCTTTTAATAAATACAATTTCCATTATTTTAGTGAAATAAATTTGAATATTAATTATAATCATAATTATAATACAAAAAGTAAGTTTTTAAAACAATTTAAAAAGTATAGAATTTTTATCGGGGTAATTTAACTAAAAAAAAGGGTGATATTCTCAAAAACTTATAAGTAAGAAAGATCATTACTTTTATTGGATTTATTTCTCTTTTAGTGTATCTAATATATAAATAATAATAATAATAATAATTGGAAGACGCGGTGGAAAGACAATGTAGGAAGAAACGTGAGGGAGATGGGAGATGAGGGAGATAAGAATTGGATGGAGTGGCTCAGGATAGGAAGTTTGGAGTAATGTCATTGGTGAGGTTAAGGGCTTTCGCGCCACAGATTATATTAATATATATATATATATATATATATATATACTTAATACATATTTTCTTTTCTAATTTTTGTTTAGTTTTTAAAGAGGTTTTTTATTTTTATTTATCAAAAATGAAAAAAATTCTATTAATCTAATTTTCTGTTTTCTAGGACGTTTAAGTTTGATTAAAGATCATCCTTCATAAACTGTCTGCAAGTAGCAACTTTTTTAAAACTACGAGGTAAGCAATGTTTAAAATAAAATTGTTTTTTTTTTATTTAATTAACCATTTTTTCTTTTTTTTTCATGTATTCGCCTTATATTTACTGCTATTCATCACATTTGCTTCCTCCTTGTTCTGTTAAAATCGATTACAATTTCAGCTCACCAAATGTAAGTATTAAAAACATTTTTAATTCATTTATTTATACATTTATTTATTTAGTAAGTTTATTTGATAATCTATCAGATTTAATATAATACATATTATCAACTTTTACCATTGAGTTACCATTTTGAGTATTTTAAATATCATTAAAAAAAATTAAATAACCGTTATAACAACAAATAAAAAAAAAATTCATGATATTAATTAATTATTCTATTTTTTTTTCTTATTCAATATTAAATTTGATTTTTTTTTTTTAATTTTAATTTCGTAGTTCGAGTTTAATAATAATAATAGCTATATTAAGATGTTTTTCATCTTATAAAATCCTCTTTTCATATACTCTAATACTGGTATCTAATAATTTAATTAATTAGCGCTTGTCATCTTATTAATTAGATATTAAGAAAATATGAATAATTAATAATAGCTCGGACCCTGTCAGCAGTGGTGTATTGGGAGGGGAACGCGGTGGAACGACGTTCCCTAACTTTTTTTCAGAAACGGAACGCGCTCCAGTACTTTTTCGTGTCCCGACAACTCCCACTTAAATCTACTGTTAGAATTTCGTTTTTTGTGTTAGTTAATATTTTGTATAGTGAGAATAAGAAAAAATAAAAACTTATATGGAAAAAAATAATTTTCTGAAAATAGGGCTTTTTTACCGACCGACGATAGTAAGGGAGGTATTGTTTTCACACCAAATTTCACATGTGGAGATTTTTACATATCTCCACGAATCATGCATTTTCTAAACAGAAAAAAGTATTTTTAGCATGATGTCTGTCCGTCTGTCCGTCCGTATAGATGTGTACAGCCTGAATGGCTCAACCGATTTTGATGAAATTTGGTATATTTACTTAATGCATCAGTGGGATGAATTGATCAACTTTTGCTGCAATTCCGGAAACCGGAAGTGGTAGTATTAGCGATCGCCGATAGGAAGGGAAGGGTTATTTTCACACCAAAGGAGATTTTTTTATATATCACCACGAATCATGCACTTTGTATTGGTTTTATCCTCGAGAAAAATCATATTTATGAGTTTTTTCTTGATTTAAAATTATATGACGTCATCCAGCCATTCATGACGTCACAGCCTGGTCTTGCATATATATTATAAATAAAATAAAATTAAAAATATTTATGTTATATCCATATCTGTTTTTTATTACATTAATAGATATATTAAAATTATTTGAAATTGTTTCTGTAGCTGGAAATTAATTTATTTCAAACCGTCGGTCGGTTCGGACCTGGCCACAGGTCAACTTATTTCAAACAAGTTTACGGTTAATAGCTCGCATCCAATAATAAATAATCACATAATAATCATCTTATTATCTCATAATTTACTAAAATTTAAAAAAAAAATATCTAATTAGAAATTATAATCCTATTTTTTTGCTCTTACTATGCGTTTCCTTACTTCTTATTTTACCAATACATCACTGCCTGTCAGAATAACACTTAATATATTATTATAATATTAAATAAATAATAAATATAATTATAATAAATTTGAATTTATAGAGAAATGATATATATATATAAAAGTATCATCAAAAATAATATGGGATATCGAACCATTATTCAAAAATAATGATATTATAATTGCAAAGTGAAAAACATATTTCACATTTCACACAGTGTTCTAATTAAAATGTTACCTAGTTTTTATTTCATTTTTAATTAAATCACATAAAATAAATAAAAAATGAACCAACACACACCCTTATTCAAACATCTATTCATCTATTCAAATAGAAATAAAAGCTCTCTGCTAGCAAAATGATTCATGAATCAATGGCCGTTCTTTCGTAATCCAGAATGCCACTCATCCCATCCATCCAGAAGAATAGACGTGCTTGTTTGGTCACATTAGATTAGAGATTTAGATAACATCAGTAACACGTCCAGAACAAAGCAATTGTGAATTTGTTAACATATTATGTTCATCAGGATAGTTCGCCAATTGCCATTATAAAAAAAAAATGTTAATACTATTACAAAAAAAAAACAAAAAAAAAAAACTAAAGATAAAAATGGAAACAAATTTTTATAAAATGAAATAAATAATATTATTATTAATAATAATAATGGTTTTAATTCATGCAATTTGGGTCCGTGTTATTGAGGTTAATGTTGCCACGAAAACACCGCTATTACTGCGATTTTTAATTTATGAATGTGGAATATTTGCCAAGTATATTATTTAGTATATTTATATCTATATAACTATGAATATTTATACCACATATCTCGTAAAATTAAAACTATTAAATAAAGTAATGAAAGCATATTTACATCAAAAATTTTAGTATCAAAACTCTTTAATATTTCAAAATAAATAGATTTTGTTAATATTTTAGAAAATTTTTAGTATAAAAGTCCAAATCAATTATTTTCCATTTCCATATTATTTCTCATATTTAATAATGTTAATAAACAAACTCAATATATAAAATAAATGTTTAATTATAATTTTGCATATAGAGAGGAGAGTTCATTGAAAAACAACAACCAGAAATGACGGAATGTTAAATAAATTAAAATTAGCTGGAGTGTCTCCACTCGACTATCTCGCAATTTGAATTGGATTAAATAACATAATATATTATATTAAAATTAAATTTAATTAATTATAAATTATAAATAATAAATATTAAACCAGCGCATGTTTGGCTTTTTGTTGATGGAACCCTGTCACGTGTTGGCACTTGAGATTTGCAGTGTTAAAAAATTAATTCTGGTAATTTCAGCGAATCAATCAAGCTGAAATTCTATATATAGCAGTTTTATACAATTATTAATCATGTGAAAAATTATCAAACATATATCTTTATTTTTACGGTCACTTTAGAGGAAAAAAAATCAAAACGTTGTAGGTAATGACCCTCTTCTGGTTGAGATACATTTCTCAAAAGTTGATAGAAAACTACGAATTTTGAATAATGCTCATATACCAAATTTCATCATTCTAGCTCAAACCGTTTTTGCGTAATCTTGGTTACATACATACATACACACACAGACAGACATTTTTCTCAACCTTATTGAAAATGATTCAGGAACCTTCAAAACGTATAAAAACATCAAAATCTCAACATCGAAAATTTTCGTGATCGCAATACTTACTCTTACGAGATAGTAAAAATAGATATAAAAATATTGAATTATTTTATTCTTATTTCTAATGAATTTGAAAGTTAATGCCCATTATAGAGAAAAAATAAAATAAAATAAAATCATTATTACTGAAATATTTTTGAAAAATAAAATTATATCCAATTAAAACAAAATTATCTAAATTAAATAAATTTACAAAAATTTTGAATACTATTTAATGTCGATTTAAAATTACATTTATTTCTTTTTCAATGGATTTTTTAAATCAATATCTCAAAAATTATAGAGAAATTTAAATTTAAGTATATTTTATTGAACTTAGCATTTTATTTAAATAAACTATACATTGAATTAATTTCTATATTTATTATATAATTACAATAGACATATACCATACTTATTAATTAATAATAGTATAAATACTATTCGGGTTAAAGTAAAAAATTAGATGTTTATTATTATCAAGATATAAGCATACCTACATTTATATTCAGTTCTTTTTTTATACATAGAGGGTCTTATCTCGTCAAAAATTATTATCAATTAAGGTATTTAAAACCACTATTTTGTCGGTTGTATCATATGGATGTGAGGCATGGAATATGACTTTAGGGGACGGGAGTAGAATTCGAGTATTTGAATCGCAGCATTTAAGGTCACCGGGGAAAGACAGGGACTCCTTAATGAGGAATTGGATGACCTCAATACTTCTCCAGACATAGAGTATTAAAATTGAGAAGGTTGTGCTTAGCAAGACACGAAGTAAGAATGATAGAAGAAAGATTGACGAAAAATATATTTGTGGGAAGACCGATTGGGTGACGTCCGATTGGAAGACGAAGGACCCTGTTGATGGACAATGTTCGCAGGACATAGAAGAGATGGGAGAAAATAGGATTTGGATGGGTGTAGCTCAGGATAAAGTAGTTCCTGGGGCCAAAAACTTTCATAAAGCCACAGAGATCGATAGATCTTCTTTTATCTAATCAAAAAACTAATTATTCCACATCTCTTTTTTCAGCTCATCTCTTTATATATATATATATATATATTATAATGTTTAATCTAGATTTATTATCAATTACCATAATGCTGCATTTACTTTCTTATAATATGAATTCCATCTCACAAATAATCTAGATTTATTAGAATTTCTTTTTCATTATTTTTTTCCTGAAAAATGATAAATAAAGGCTATATTTCTTGAATATATATATTTGTGTGTATGTGTAGGTATTATAGAATGTGG
Source organism: Labia minor (assembly GCA_963082975.1). Taxonomy (NCBI): domain Eukaryota; kingdom Metazoa; phylum Arthropoda; class Insecta; order Dermaptera; family Spongiphoridae; genus Labia; species Labia minor. The sequence continues at coordinate 102,152,262 of OY720344.1, forward strand.
GTGTATATATCAAAAGAGAAGGAAAATTTATTAATTTTTGCTTTTTTCTACTGCTACAACATCCACATAATAAATAACTGATGGATTTTTTTTCTCATGCGTTAAATAAAGATTATAATTTATTAATCAGTGGATACATTGTTTTAATTTTGATTAAATCTTTTCAACTTTGTTAACAATAATTGTTTCAAGAGAAAATCAATATCAGAGTACGTAATTCATTGGATACTAAAAAATAATCGTTCTAAACTTTATAGAATATTTATCTGACCGCTGGCCAATATGCGTGAAACCACAGTCCAGCTTTAATTTGTTTTGATCAATCTCCGGTTGAATATAAAACGTCAATTTAATTAAAATGTAAATGGTTGCTCTAGTAATGATCGAGATAAAGTTATACTTAATATCCTTTTCTTTAAATTATTAAATAGTGTAGTATGATTAAAAAAAATACTATACTATTTATTTATTTAAATATTCACGTTTGATAATTTCATAATTTATTCATTTTTTTGGAAATATTTTATTTTATTATTGCTTATCACTAGAAATATTATCTATTAATTTGATTCAAGTCCTTTATTATAATTTTTTACTGTAATATATGGACTACATTTAGACAGTAAAAAAACACAAAATCAAACCTTAAATTTAATAAATTATTGACAGATAGTTTAAATTAGCGTTCTCAACATTTTTGGACCAAACGCCCATTTCGTAAGGTCGTTTTCATAATTCGCTACATTTTAATAGATAAAAATTGCATGATAATCCTTAATATAAGGTAGGTACTTGGTGATACTTAAAGTCATATTGAAAAATCGAGTTTCAGAACCTAATCGCAAAATCATCTTACCTTTTATTAGAGTTGAAAATGATTTCGTCCCCCAAAAATAATTATCGCCCCCCAAAAGCGTATAGTCAAATAAGATGTCGATCGCCCAGGTTGAGAATCACTAGTTTAAGTGTTTATTAAAATCATTTTTCTAAGTCTTTTTTCCCTTAGTCATTAATCTAAAAATAATCTTAATTTTAATGTATTTTCAAGTATTTATAAGGATATATGTACTATATGTCTATCATCTGGTGATTATTTTTCAATGTTCAATAGAATTTTGACAAAATTATTTTTATTGAAATTTCTATCTGCTTAAGAATATTTTTTCTTTATTTTTTTCTTTTATGTTTAAAAAATGAACTCTCTTTAACCAGAAATATATTTTTAAAGAAATTTTTCTGTGTATATTCGATTTGTATCTAATCTAATATCGGTCATGCCCAATTATATAGAATTCTTTCAGTCAGTTTTGGATTTATATGGGCAACAGTTTTAAAAATAAGTTTGAATGAGCAAAATAAAAACCTCATTTTAATGATTACCTAGAAATGTCTAATTTGGTGACTTTAACTTTTACAAACTATGAATATCGATAATGTGCAACGTTATATGTCAGTAAATCGGGGTTTTTAAAGTATATGTTTAGTTTGTATTAAAAAGGATTGTAATATTGTGATATTTGTTTTATTTTCGTATTCTGGAGAATTCAAATGGAGCAATATTTTAACAACTTTGAATATCGAATTGATCATTCGATCATTTTAAAAATTTAAGAATATTAAGTTTTGTTCTGTCAAAATAACGATTAATTTATATATATGAAATAGAATAATAGTTGAGAGATTCCTCAACCGTTTTTTAGTGCCAGAGGTGTTTTCTGTTTATCCAATGTTTATTCCAACAATAATTATAGATTTTTTCAATGTCCTATTTCTCACAAAAGTATAATTTTATATAAAAATAAAAATATTTACAATTTAAACGAGTTTCATTGAAACAATGAGTGGTAAACTTCAGTGGTTTAATCGAATAAAACTTAACGAGCAAACATCAAAATAATTGAACCGTATATGGAAGGTAACAACATACTATAGAAAATGGGTTTTTATTATGGACTATATTTTTTACTTTCGGTGGAAATAAATAAAGTTAAATTTTTTTAAATTTTGTAGGTAGGTTATACAAATCCCTAAAGACCAACCTCTAGAGTTTTGGTACAAATTGGACATCTCGTTTCACCAGCAGCGTTGCCAATTTTTTTTCCTATTCATCATTTTAGAAAAAAAAATAAAATAAAAGAATACTTTGATTTTGATACAAATAATTTTTGTTGAGTGAAAACAAATTTTTTAAAATGAAAATTTATAAACAATCATTGAAATATTTTCCGATATTTTATTTAATTATTAAAAAATAAAACGATAATAAAATTAAGGTGAATAAATTTTATTGTTTTCATGGTATTTTAATCAATCATTGTTATATTTACAAATATAATTATAAAATGGTGTTAAAATAACTGTTTTCTACTTCATAAGTCATAAATACCAAACTTAATTCAAATATAAATATGAAAATTTAGAATAATAAATAAATAAAGAAAATTAGTACCATTAATAAAAAAGAATATAAAAACCGTTTTATGAAAATTCTATTTGCTTTTATAAATGGAAGTTATTAAATAAACGCCCAATATATATATATTAAAAGATTTATAGTATTTATTAATATTATTATTAGTTTTTTTTTTTTGGTAAATATTTTTTGTCTTTATTTAATAGCACATAAAACTTTATAGTTTGTTTAACGACATCGAATCCAAGAATGAATTTACGATCCTGATGGACCACTCCTTATTGAAAGTCATTTACTTAATATTATTTCTATAGATATTCACCAATTTAATGAAATTTAGCATATAAATTGTTCATTCATTAATAAACTTAAAGTGAGTTTGTTTAATAGAAAAATTTATGAATGCATTTTATTCTCTTTCTATTGAATCAATATTGGTTGTATTTAATGACAGTTCAATGTTCATTTGTTGTTTTGAACATTCTATATAGCACAAATATATTATTTAAAAAAAACTTATATATATATATATATATTTAAATTTATAAATATTTCATGATGGTGGTCGGAAGCTGATAAAAATTAAATATCACCGTATGTAATTTATTCACTCCATTTGATTTTAAAGTTAGATAATGGATTTTTCATTTTTTTTTCCTCCCCATTAAAAAAATAAATAAAAAAAACATGTTTTATTTTTTAAACAAAAACTGTTCTGAATATTGATTATGTATAAAATTTTAATTTTCTTTAACCAATTATTGTGAACCAAATTGACATAACGAGATAAAAGACGAAGTTATAAACAAATTAAAAATTTAAAATCTCTTCATTTTAATAAAAGAGATGGAAGGTCCAATACTTTTTTTATCTCGGCTTCGTCTGCCTAAGTTTCAGGGGAATTTATATTTGAATAAAATTCATAAAATACCTAATATATTAAAATGTCATTTATAATATTTATAAATTAAAAACTTTAAATGACAGTTTATAATATTAGATTTTACAATTAAATTCAATATATTTTTTTATTTTTATGAGTTTAATTTTTATTTTATTATTTAATTTAATTTCATTTAAATTTGGCTATATGCTCGGAAACTATCTAAAATAAATGAATAAAGATCATAAAAATAAAATTTTATATAGCATATAGTTTCTTGTTTCGATTAAACTAAATTACTCTGAATGACTTTAACGATTTTGTTTTAATACCCAATGAAATTATTGAATATTAATTGTCTATTAAATGCATCATTTAATTTTGATGAAATTGAATTATTACTATGATACGCCTATTATTTAATTAAATAGAATTTAAATTAAAATTTTTAAAATAATAAATAAATTTATAAAAGAAGATAATTTAAATAAAAAAATTTTTCAATTTATTTCGATAAATATTTTTACCGACCGACGATAGTAAGGGAGGTATTGTTTTCACACCAAATTTCACATGTGGAGATTTTTACATATCTCCACGAATCATGCATTTTCTAAACAGAAAAAAGTATTTTTAGCATGATGTCTGTCCGTCCATCTGTCCGTCCGTCTGTCCGTCCGTATAGATGTGTACAGCCTGAACGGCTCAACCGATTTTGATGAAATTTGGTATATTTACTTAATGCATCAGTGGGATGAATTGATCAACTTTTGGTGCAAATCCGTGAACCGAAAGTGGTAGTATTAGCGATCGACGATAGGAAGGGAAGGGTTATTTTCACACCAAATTTCACATGAGGAGATTTTTTTTATATATCACCACGAATCATGCACTTTGTATTGGTTTTATCCTCGGGAAAATCATATTTATTAGTTTTTTCTTGATTTAAAATTAGATGACGTCATCCAGCCATTCATGACGTCACAGCCTGGTCTTACATATAAATATATACATATATTATAAATAAAATAAAATTAAAAATATTTATGTTATATGCCTATATGTTTTTTATTACATTAATAGATATATTAAAATTATTTGAAATTGTTTCTGTAGCTGGAAATTCAAACCGTCGGTCGGTTCGGACCTGGCCACAGGTCAACTTATTTTATTTTTTTAAATAAATTATTGAATATTAAATTGAAATTTGTTTTTAATATAGTTACCTATATTTGATTTTATGTTATGGTTATATTTTTATTATTCAAGTTTTTTTCCGGTGATGTAAGTGAAAGTTATATGACCCACACTTCAGTCAGTAATTTTTAAAATAAATATAAAATTTCTTTATAATTTTTTTTTTAAATGATATCATATTTATATATCATTATGAGATGATAAAAATTGAAATCATCTATTATCCTTCAAAATATACCCATTTTTATTATCATGGTCATTGAACATTTCAATTACCCCTTCTATTTTCATTTACAATTCATTTAAAAAAGTGTACAGTGTGGTTCGAGGACAGACGTTCAGGCTAACAATCCAACTCTCATTTCCTAATCGATAAAAATATAACAGGTAACATGTGTAGATTATGATGTTATTGGATTCAAAGAGCAATCAGTTTATGAATATATTAAATTTAAATTAACAGTAGAATTGATGTAATACTGAAACCATTTTTACATTCATTTACATGTAAAATATGTAATTTTCTTTAAATACAAGTTATATTTTGAAAATTTCTATCCATCCCTTTGATTCAAAGAAAAACTTATGATGATCTGATAGCTTACAGCTTAGTATCATAATAATTACTTATTAAAATTTTTGAAATGTAAGTGATGAAAATAAAGAAACGCCCCTCTGTTGTTGGGAAAATAACCGGTAGAAATTATATAGGCATACAAGATGTCATATAAATAGCAAAATTAATCTTTAATATTTATTTTACCACATTGTATATTTTAAACTAAATTTATTCAACATAATTTTACGATATCGTCAAAAAATGAACCTCTAAATTTTGGTTGTAATTCCAATATTCTATGATACTCATTTAGGGTTAATTTATTATGAAATTATGTTCTAATTCAAAAATTTAATGAAATTATATAATGTGAATGTACCAGTAGTTGACACTATAAGGACAACTTTATGAGAAAAATTTGATATCTTCTATTTTTTATCAGATATCAATTTGAGTTTTGGGTGATATAATTCATTGGTTAATAATGAATAATTTATATGCAAACCAATGCAATTTTCTATTTCTTTTATTTTTTATATTTTTTTTTAACATTCGCATCTAAAATCACAAGTAGTGGACATCCTTAAAATTAGGTAATATGGCCATTCAATTAATAATATTTAATATTGATGTCAAAACTAAAAACAAATAAATAAAAATAAAAATTTATGATTTGCCTCCTTAGGCATTCGAAGAACAAAATATTAAAATATCCATTTGTTCGATTCTCTAAACTTTTATATTTACACATTTTCTATAGAGAAAGAATTATTTTCATATAGCGCGCATTTAGAAATGTTTAGACAGATATAAGTCTTATTATCCAATATTAAATATACAAGTGTCAACTACTGGTACATTTCCCTTAATTATATAAACATAACAAGTCAACTATTTGTTTTAACTAAAATTCATAGATCTTTAAGTCAGTGTTTCTCAACCTTTTAGTATTCACGGCCCAATTTTCAAAAGTCGGAAATTTTCTCTTGAATATGCTCGCGCCCCAAAGAGAGAGAATCGCATTTTTAGAGCATTCAGTTTATTTTGAGTCAATTCAAAATTTTAAAACACCATTATTATATGAAATTCATACAAAGTTCCTATTTCATAATAAATCTCCATTAATTAAGATTAATAAAATTATAAATTAAAATATTTTTATGATTTATTCAAATACGATTCATTAAATAATATCTCGAAACAAAAAATATTTGACTTTCATAAATTAAGAGAACAAAATTCGATGATGAACAACATTTGATGATAAATAAATGAAATCAACTTTTTTTATAATTGTAACGATATTAAAATTTAAAAAAAAATAATGATATTTATAATGGGAATCAGGAAACGAATTATATTTTAGAATTATTTATTAACATTAACTTGAATAAATCTTAAATAAGTAGGAGAAATTGAATAAAGAAGAGGTAACCTCCAAGTGATCATATTCCCTGCCCGGAAATTCTCAATTATTAAAGAGAGAATACAAAAATAATCTCCTTTAAACTTATAATAATTTTCTAGTTCATATATTATTTAAGCAGTTTTCGTATCATATTCTCTTCCTAAATGTTCACTGCTTAACATTTCATTTTTCCACTCATCCCACTCTTAAAATTGCCCCATTATTGAGAAAGCTACTAATTTCCTTATCTAACTTGCTATGGCATATTATTCCACCATTTATCATTGCAATCCAAATAAGAAAATTTATTTCCATTGGAAAACGTGCTTCTGGGTAAACTCATTCCAAATACCCTACTCCCACTTTCTAATCCATTCTTTCTCCTGCTATCTCAATATCATACCATTTCCATCCCCTTTACTCCTTCGAAGCCCTCTTCACCCCCTGAAATGTTAATTATATTGTCCTCAATTCACTTTATTATATTCTTTATTAGATATCCTTTTTTATATTTCTCTTAATCTAATTTCAAAAATTATAACATGAACTCTCAAGTTATAAATATAATGAAATTATCTTTTTTTTTTTTTTTTAAATAAAAAAAAAATAAATTTTTTTATATTACTTTTAATATATTTATATATTTCCCCAAGCGAAACGAATTCCAGTCTTTGTTTAAACTTTCCAGAATATATTAGTTTTTTTTTTATTTCTTTCCCAATCAGTTTAATATTTTTTCCAATAAAACCGATAATGAATACGAAAATATGTACCAAAATTCTTTCCTTCCTTCTTTTCTTTCTCTCTCTCTCTCTTTTTATATATATATTTATAATATAATTTAATCTTTCCCTTTGGATTCTCATCAAAAGAAGAAAGAAGTATTACTTCTGTTTTTCTCGGCATTATTAGATTATAGCTAGCATATCTCTTTTTTATTTCATTCCCCTTTCAAAATCAATTGCTTAATTTTTAATTAATGATCTCCGGTTCATTTTTATTATCAAAAGAAATTATAACAAAAAAAAGTGAGATTTTTTATTTTGCCAAAAAAAAAAAAGATTGCAGTCCTGGGACACAATATTGACGTTGTCGTTTTTCTTCTTTCCTTCTTCTCACCAGAAGATAGAGATAAAGCGACATCAATACTTTATCGCAACTAACTATATTCAGAAAGTCAACCCGAGAAGAAGTGAAAGAGAAAACGGGATGGTAAAGAGAGAGAGAGAGAGGTAAGGAATGAAACCGAGAAAGTGAAGGATGAGAGCGAAAAGGAGAATGAAAAGGGATTTATAAAATTTTATTTGTTCCATCTTCTAAATCTGTTTACAAGAAATGTTCCAGAGAGTGGAGTAATTGTTGTTCCGCAATATCGCTTAAAGAATATAATCATCAACAAGATAAGTTTTTCAAATGGAAAGGTATCTATAAAAAATATAACAAAAAAGAAAAAAAAACTTTCGACTTCAATTGATATTTGATATACATACAAAAAAAAAAAAAATTTAATTAAACAGTCAAAAGTAAATTGAATCAATTCTTCTATTTACAAATATTAAAATACAATTAATGTCTTGTTTAAAGCATTAAGAATGGGAATTCAAAAGGATTTGAAGATAAAAATAAAAATAAACATAGAAATTTATTATATAATTGAAAAGAAATGTTTTCAAATAAATTACTTTTATACACTAATTAAATAGTAATATTAATGTTTTCGTATAGGAAAAAGAAAATTTATTTTTAAATTTGTACTATTATATATAATATTAGGTAATTTTATGATTATTAAAAAGAAAGAAATTATTGAATTATTATTGATATGTTATTTCTGTTACGTTTGTGGGAAATAACACAAATCAATAGAATATGATTTAAATAATGTTAAAAATCAAAAATAATTATATTTAAGTTATTACAACAGTTCGAACCTCACAAAGATCACAAAAATTTAATTGAGTTTATGTTAAATTATTGAAAAAATTAATAAATAATAAGTTGACCTGTGGCCAGGTCCGAACCGACCGACGGTTTGAAATAAATTAATTTCCAGCTACAGAAACAATTTTAAATAATTTTAATATATCTATTAATATAATAAAAACAGATATGGATTTAACATAAATATTTTTAATTTTATTTTATTTATAATATATATGTAAGACCAGGCTGTGACGTCATGAATGGCTGGATGACGTCATATAATTTTAAATTAAGAAAAAAACTAATAAAAATGATTTTTCTCGAGAATAAAACCAATACAAAGTGCATGATTCGTGGTGATATGTAAAAAATCTCCTCATGTGAAATTTGGTGCGAAAATAACCCTTCCCTTCCTATCGTCGATCGCTAATACTACCACTTCCGGTTTTCGGATTTGCACCAAAAGTTGATCAATTCATCCCACTGATGCATTAAGTAAATATACCAAATTTCATCCAAATCCGTTAAGCCGTTCAGGCTGTACACATCTATACGGACGGACGGACAGACGGACAGACATCATGCAAAAATTACTTTTTTCTGTTAAGAAAATGCATGATTCGTGGAGATATGTAAAAATCTCCACATGTGAAATTTGGTGTGAAAACAATACCTCCCTTACTATCGTCGGTCGTTAAAAAATATGAATATAGCCTATTGTTCAGGGCGTCTTAAAAAATGTAGTAACACTTTGAATTACTATAAAAACATTATTTATGAACATAAAGACATCCACCAATCCTGGAAAAGAAGAGCAGGTGCTGGAAAAAATATTTTTAATTTATATTTAATAATTAATAATATAATAATATATAATATACTAGAGATTCGTCATATTATGCTCTGATTGTGAGATTGCGCGACAATATATTTCGAAAACAGGAAGACTAACAACAATCTGTAATTATTGATTATAATTTAAAAATAAGATTTATCATTACTATAGAAATTGAAATAGTTGTGAATAAAGAAAGGGATTTCTAATAATCCGTTACCATAAAACCGATCGGTCAGAAATATTCAAAAAGAAGTTTCATTGTTCAAAATAGCCCCTGTCAAAATTTTTATTATTTTCTTACAAATATGAATTGGTTGTTTTTTTATAATATGTGAAAATAATAATAAATATATACATTTTTAATTTTATTTTTATGATTCAGTTCTCTTTGGGTTTTCATTGTTTGTTTTTCTTTTGTTAATTTTGGGATTTTAAAGGATATGCAGGTAGAAAAACAATTTTCAATGGTTACTTTTCAATAGACCATTTCTCATTGGTTCTTAGAAATTGACCTGGAAATGTGGTGGGGAATGTCACTTTGCTATTTTTGATAATATTTTTACTCATTCTGTGTCTCACCTTTGCCAAGAACAGTTCGTGCATCTAACTTACTAACTTGAAATAAGTGAACACTATAGCGCACATCACTGTGGAATTAAAAAGTGACTCTCTCTATATTGGATCATCTTTGAATACATTGTAAGTAAATACATTTTTTTTATTAACGTTCATTTATTTATTTACAGATAGTTATTTTATTATTATTAATATTATTAATTTTTAGATTTTATCTTTTAAAAATGGTGAAAGAAATAATATCATTAGTAAATGATGAAATGCCCAAAAAACGACCACGACTTGAATTGGAATTTTTTACTAATGAGAAAGAAAACGAGCCACCAAGAGATGCAATGATGTATCGAAATAAAAATGATTATAATTCTGATGAGGACGATGACAACGATGATATCAAAACAAGTGAGATGACAGATTTCATTTTTGATGATTTGGATGTTTTTAGTTTTCCTACTTACAATCCAAGCAAAATTCACAAAGACTCTAATCATCATCATCATCATCATCATTATGATTATAATTATTTGGAAAAGGAAAATTTGGACAATTTGTGTTCTAGTACTACTAGTACAGTGGATCCACCATTTTCTTCGGAAAATAAATGTCCAACTAATTGTGGAGATTGCAATTTTTGCAATAGATACTCTAATATATTATTTTCAATCAATCCTCCGACTATCTATGATGATGATAATGATGATATAGACATTAATCAATTCAAAAGATTAAAATTATATGATAGTTTGTAAAATTAAGATAAAATTGTAAATATTTATGTAATACTCTATATAAAATAAAATCAATGGATAAATAAATTTGTAAATATATACACTTGCGTGCAGCTAAATCGACTCAACCCAAAAGCGCGCAAACAAAGTCTTATTTTTTTGAAATGGCTAAGCCAATATTTATAAAATGTATATATTTTTAAAGCTTATTTATTTAGCTTTACGTTGATATCAATATCAAGTAAATCGGTTGATTACTTTTTAAATTATTTTATTTGAATGACAATGAAAGTGAAAAACGATGTTAAGGAAAGGAAAAGTAGGAATGTTAAAAATTTAAATAAAACAATAATTTTAATCATAATAAAGAAAATTTATTTTCTTAATAATTGGTGTTCCCCCCTCTAGCTTTAATGACAGCCCTCATGCGATCCCGCATCGACCTTATAAGATTTTTTATAAAATCTTGGGGGATGTTCTCCCATTCTTCTAACAAAGCTCTTTGGAGCTCAACAATGGTCGAAGGTGCGGGATTTCTTGATCGTACCCTTTGTTTGAGGTGGACCCACATATGCTCTATTGGATTCATGTCCGGGCTGAGCGCTGGCCACTTCATGGTCTCGATACCAACTTCAGTCAAGTATTTCCGAGTGGCCACCGCAGTGTGGCTCCTGGCATTATCATGCATCAATAAAAAATTTTCGCCAATGAATCCGGCGTAGGGAACAACATGATGCACGAGAATGTCCGCAATATATCGGTCAGCTGTTAGACCCCCTCCACGGCCTCCGCCAGGCACAAAAACAATGTCTGTTTTTCCGTCCAAGGAAATGCCACCCCAAATCATGCAAGAACCACCACCATAAGAGACTGTTTCAGAGAAACAGCATTGGGAAAATCGCTCACCCGGACGCCTGTACACTCGACTTCTCCTATCACTATCATAAAGGCACACTCTACACTCATCAGTGAATAGAACTGCCCTCCATTGGTCGATACTCCAATTGAGATGCTCTCGAGCAAATTGAAGTCGAGCTACACGGTGGGTTGTGGTTAATTTCGGGCCAGTGGCAGGTCTTTTGCAAGTGAGGTTGGCTTCCTTCAAGCGTCTTCTCACTGTCCACTGACTGACAGCCACACCTCGAACTTCTCTCAGCTGCTGCTGAAGACTTACGGCAGTGAGATGGCGATTTCGGAGAGACGTCGTAACGATAAAACGGTCATCTCTCGCAGACGTTGACCGACGGCAGCGGGTATTTGGTCTCCGAGTAAAGCCACCAGTTTGCTGAAATCTCCTGTAGATCCTTGAGACAGCAGACTGACTTAAGTTCAACAGACGAGCGACTTCTCTTTGGCAATGACCCTGTTTTATCAAAACAACAACTTGAGAGGCAACCTCTGGTTTTGTATCCATGATTTTCTGATAAAAATGGTTGTCAATTTGTGTAAATTTAATCCAAAAAACATATGAAATGCGATTAATAAGAATAATTGGTTGTATGGAATTTTATAAGGCAATTGTAAATAAGCATTAGCGGCAGCTAGGAACAACATTTTTTCCAGTTCAGTCATTCAGATCAAATAATTTAAAAAGTAATCAACCAATTTACTTGATATTGATATCAATGTAAAGCTAAATTAATAAGCTTTTAAAATATATACATTTTATAAATATCGGCTTAGCCATTTCAAAAAAATAAGACTTTGTATTCGCGCTTTTGGGTTGAGTCGATTTAGCTGCACGCAAGTGTATATATTATAATAAAATAAAATAAATTATTAAAATTAATATTTTTTTTTAAATATTGTCATTTCTTTTTATCCTGATTATTATTCCTTATAATATTAGCATTATTCTTATTAATATAAATTTGTAAATATATTATAATAAAATAAAATAAATTATTAAATTTAATTTTTTTTTTTAAATATTGTCATTTCTTTTTATCCTGATTATTATTCCTTATAATATTAGTATTATTCTTATTAATATAAATTTGAAAATATATTATAATAAAATAAAATAAATTATTAAATTTAATTATTTTTTTTTTAAATATTATGATTTCTTGTTATCCTGATTATTATCCTTATAATATTTGTATTAATATTATTGTATTTTTATCCATGCAAATTATTTTTCATTATATATAGGATTTAAATAATTACTATATATAATTAATTAATCAAATTGATATGAATTGAACATTAGTGAAATTATTCTGTGAAATATTTTATTCACTTTGATGTTTGTAGTATGTAATAATATATAACTAACTTTTAATAATTTTTACTAAGTTTTTCTTAACAATTATGTAAACTTATTTTTTTTTATTAAGATTCAATTAAATTAATTTTTAAAATATATTTATTTCAAAGAATAATTAATTTATTTAATTTCAATCAACACAGATTTAGCAATATATATATATAGATTATATATACTTTAATACTAAAAAAAAGATAAATATTTGTTTTGTTACTTGAAAAAATGCATAGTAATTATTAATTAAGTATTCAAATAATACTTATATACAAATAATAAATTCTATACCTGCCAGAGAAAATGTATTTCTAATAATTTATAAAAAATATTAGGAAAAAATATCATTAATTATTTTTCATGAAAGAAGGAAAATATTCTAAAGCTCTTATCATTTATAATAAGGGAGAGAGAGAGAGATTGGTTCATTATTCCAGATTATCTTAAAATGTAGCTCATTTATAAGATCATTACGCGTCTTCTTTAAAAAGAGTGAAAATATTCCAGGAATCTTTTTAAAATATATAAGGTAATAATTCCAAAACACTTTCAAAGATTTTCCTTAGAAGTAATAAAATGTGTATATATTTATGTCATTTATAAATTATAATAGGCATATATTATTTTTATCTACTTGGAATTTTTGAATAAAGAGAAAAAAATCGTTGCATAGAACATGTGGGACATTAGAGTTTTAGATTATAATATGTAATATCGTATTTCATATGCTTTTTTAAATTTCGTTCAATTTATACTAGATATTTAAATCTTCTAAGTATATATATTTAAATAATCTTATTGATCATTTATATATATATAAATAGCAATGTCATTGAAAAAAAAATGATATTAAAAAAAATCTTTGTACTAATTGAGGAATCGCATACTAATTGATAATGATCAGAGTATATTATAGTAAATAAATAATTAATAAAACATTAAGATTTTTATATATTGTTTTTTTAGTTATTAAAAAAAAATTCTAATGTTCATTTGAATTTTTTGTAAATACATAACAAATTGATCACTTTAATTTCATCCATGGGGGTAGTCAATCATCATAAATGATACATGAAAAGCAGAGAGAGTCATCACCTCTAACTTTTCACCCATTTTCATTTAAATTACTTTATATTTATTATCTTTATGACGCTAAATTTGTTTTTTTAGACATTAGATACTAATTTTTCTCTATAGTTTAAATCAGTGATTCTCAACCTTTTTTTTTACCGCGGCACACATAGAAAAAGTTAAATGTAAAAGTTTACCATATTGTAAAAAGTGGTCCCAAAAACGGTTTACCTTCTTTTCTTTTTTAGAACCATATTGAAAAAAATTGAGAAAAAAAGTCGGAAATGTTTAAGAGCCTCTTTACATTTGTAATAATTTGGCGGCACATTTTGGTAATGTCGCGGCACACAAAAGTGCCGCGGCACAGTGGTTGAGAATCACTGGTCTAAATATTTTTTAAAATATTTAAATCTTGAAAATAGAGAAAAAATATTTAGATTAATTAGAATTCATTACTATGATAAGTTTTCTGGGTTATTTTCAAATCTTATTTTGAGGCTTAACTCTCTACACTTTGGCACCCATTTCGATGCCAATTTTAAGTTTTTTTAAAAGTCAATTTTTCGAAATTCTGAATTTTACTTCTCATATATAATGATAAAAAAACTTTCACGAAAGCTTAAACAAACTTATAAATATATATAAGATATAACAAAAATATTAATTTTAATCAAATAATTCGATAATAATACATAATAATCATATTTTTATATTATTTTATTATATTATTGGTTTATTTTATGTTTTGTTTTAAAATAGTCTAAATAATTAAATATTAAATATTGGATTATATATTTCTCAAAAAATCAAAATTCAATCTAAAAAAATTAAATGATTTTTAGAAGATACCAAAATTTTTTATGTAATTATTTTACTGCACTATGAAAACAAATAAAAAGTCAGAAAATCACTCCTCTATATATAATAATTATGAATACATAGCAAATTAAAAGCCAACTATTATTTCATTATTTTATTGTCGTTTTTCTAGTAACTCTCTTGGTTTATTAGTCCTTTTGCATAAATATGTATTAAAATAACGGAGCTAGTTGAACAGTCATCATATATGCCTTGAAATATGTTTGTTTATTCATGTGGCAGCCGCTTGGCATATTTCTCTCAACCAGTCAGATATTAGCAGGTTTATTATATATATATATATATATATATATATATATATATTAAACCAGCAAGTTTCATTTAATAATCTTGGATTTGATTAAATTTCATAAAACGATTATTTTGTTACTATTATAATATGCCAGGGAATGAACCAAAATGCAAGATGAAACGGTCCTGTCTCATTCGGATTTATCGAAGAGAAATTAATTGAAAATTGATTTAAATATGGGATCAAAGCTTAACGGGTGGTTGTTTGTAAATGGCGGTCAACCAGACAAGCTCGTTGACATCCAGCCTCTGGATAAAATTGATAGATGAATTTATTGATAGCTTTATGAATTGATGTCTGGTCCATGATGTTATTAACAAATTTCCAGGTTGATGTTTTGGTGAAAAGTATTCGAAAGGCGATTAATTTATTTTTTTTATTTACTGAGTTTAAACGATAAATCAAACAACCCCCACAACTTCATAAATTATTTATTGTTTACTAAGTTATTGATATTTGGCAATTTTGTAAAATATTATTAATACAAATACAAATATATATACATTCTTCAAATTTTTAAATCTATATTAGTAATAAAATGCTTAATAATCTTAATTAAAAATTTTAAATTTCTAAAATATATTTTTTTTAAAAAAAACATGAATTGACCTTAAATTTTTAAAACATTATTTAAAAAAATAATAACTAAATATATAATTGTATTATAATTTAAACGAATATATATATTTACTATCTCGTAAGAGATAGTATTTCGATCACGAAAATTTTCGATGTTGAGATTTTGATGTTTTTATACGTTTTGAAGGTTCCTGAATCATTTTCACTAAGGTTGAGAAAAATGTCTGTGTGTGTGTGTGTATGTCTGTATTTTGATTTATTTTCCTCTAAAATGATAGTAAAAATAAAGATATATGCTTGATAATTTTTCACTTTATTAATAATTGTATAAAACTGCTATATATAGAATTTCAGCTTGATTAATTCGCTGAAATTACCAGAATTAATTTTTTAACACTGCAAATCTGACGCGCCATCACGTGGTGCCATCAAAAAAGAGCCAAACATGCGCTGGTTAATATTTATTATTTATAATTTATAATTAATTAAATTTAATTTAAATATAATATATTATATTATTTAATCCTATTCAAATTGCGAGATAGTCGAGTGGAGACACTCCAGCTAATTTTATTTATTATACTTTATTACTCTCTATATTTTAAATAATTAATATATCTAAAAAATTATGAATTTGAAGAACTATGTCTTCGTATACATAGATATACGATACATATACCTAAATCTGATTTGTAAAAGTATTCTTATTCTGTTTTTCTATGGGTCCCTCTGTATTCTATTTTTATTTCTTTTTATATTTTATAATCCTCCCTACCGAATTTTTAAGAGCACCATTTCTTCATTTCCAGATATAAAAAAAAACATACCTTTATAAATTATATAATAATAATAATTAATTTTAAATCTATAAAATATCTTTGTTGTGGTATTTTGGGATTTATTTAATAAGAACTTACACGGACAAACTAATTGCTTGCCAGGGAAGGTGAGTGCATAGAAGTAAATGACCTAAAAACTTTCTATGACAAGTTTATAAAACGTTTTATTAATTTAACTGCGGTTGATGGAGTTGTTTAGATGAACCAAGTGAGACAAAAGTTAGTTTGCCCCATATACAACGAAAATGATTTTTGGATAATACTTGATAAAACTTTTCACAACTTTTTCTTGGATATTGACCCTAATACAATTGGGATCACTTCTTTCGAAGCGAATCCTCTTCACTTTTCTCTTTCCAACTCTTACTCTTTGTTTACTCTAAAGAAAGATAAAAATCAACAATAAAATTCAGGAAGTAATAGTATAAATATTTAAGATAATAGTACTTTTTTTTAAAAAAATGAAAAAAAAAACTCTTCTAAATTGATCAAATATTAAAGTGAATTTCGAAAACTGAAGTTTATAATACAAAATAAATAAACCCTTTTATGGAAAACAGTTTTTCTAAATATTGATATAAAAATATATTTTACTTCATATTCTTTTGGCATTTGTGTCCAGAGGCGTACCTAAGGTAAATGGCAAACACCAATCTTGCGCTCCTCTGTTTTTTTTTGAAACAAGATATTTTATCTTGATTTTTTCAGTTTTCGTAATGTCTTTCTACGTAGTTTTTTAATACTCATTTATATAAATATTTTTACGTTTGGTACTTTTTCGCGCCCCCATTCTGTTGGCGCCCATAGGCCGTGGCATACCTGACATATACTGTGGTTAAACCTTTGTTTTCTTTTCTCCTCCTTTATAAAAAGTCAATGCAATGTAAATTTAAATCAATCAAGAAATACAAATTGTAAATTTCTTAATCTTATATGAAATTATGAGAAATTTAAATATTCTTTTTATTACTTGTATCTATATATTAAATAGCTAACTTAAATTTTTGAGCTTAGCATTAAACCTCAAGAAATTATTTAAAGTAATCTCATTTGCATGCGTTGTTAATTCCCCTAGACTAGAATAATTCTCTGTTAACATCTAACGAATTCATGAAAGAATAAATCTTTTATTATTTATTATTATTATGAAAATAATAAAAATTTATAAAAAAATAAATATTTTAATATTTAATTAAATATAAAGCTTTATTCATTTTATTTACAAAAATTTAATAACTCGGTATTTTAAATGGGTTTAGAGCTACATAATTGAATCTTATTATTATTATTTCTAATAATTCATCAAAAGCTCTCTTTAAGTCTTTCTACCATTCTATTTCAGTTCAAATTTGTGTCATAGTTTATCACAAATTTCAATGTATTTGGTATATTCTAATATAAGACCACATCTTTGTACAAAATTGTTTCTTAACAAATTTACACATCTAACCATTTGGCACATCGGCTTCTTTTCTCTTAATTTTTCAATATGCTCTAAGAATACTTTACAAAATGTTGATTTCGGTTTTAGATTAATCGTCTAAATAAAAAATTAGTTATATTTTATAATCGATAAACTAAATAGACGAAGAATTTTAATGACCGTTTGCAAAAATAGAATAAAAAATTAATAAAAAAAAAGCAAATACATAAAACGATTACTTACAATTTCGAAGGATCAAGAAACATTTTATCTTTGTCAGTGAGAGCTAAGATTTATATAAGTTGATATAGTTTTTTTTAAACATTTAACTTTAAACGATAAAATATCAATCCATTAGGAAAAAAATGTAAAGTTTGAAGACATTGGATAAAACTTGGTGAAGGTTTAGACTTTAGATAAATGGATTTTTATTTATATAATTATATATCTTATTTAAAAATTTGTTAATACTATTTTATTAGCCTTTAAATTAATTAATTTCAAGTTAAGTTTTTTGTTAATTAATTATTATGAATATAATATAATAATTGTAAAAAAATATTTTCCCAGCACACCCGCTCGAACCTATTTTATTTTATTTTACTTTGCAATAAAAAAAAATTAGGTTATTATTATTATGTTTTAACAACAATAAAAATAAACAAACTAATTAATTTAAATTATAAAGTAAAATGGTTTAACACTATTATATATATTTATAATTTACACCTAACGCGCTACTTGTATAGGTAAAATGTCACTTCCGGTGGTCAGATCATGATGAAAATTGGTATCTCAATTTTTTTCATATTTTTAAATCTATATACAAAATATGAAGCAAATATCTCGAAGCAAACGGGTACTTTACTTGAAAGTTAAACGCAACCAGTGTAGGTAAAGTACCACTTCCGGTTAACCGATTTTGACGAAATTTTGATAGAGATCTACAAACTGTGGATAATATCGGTGAACCAAATTTCGAAGTCCTAGCTTGATTAGTTTCTGAGTAAATTTGCTCACAGACAAATATTACATACATCCTTACACCCATACATACACACACACAGACATAATTCGAAAAATGGTATTTTCTGACTCAGGGAGGTCTAAAACGTCAAGATCTATCGAAATCTCGAAGTCAAAATTTTTGACGATTCCAATACTTCCCTTATACGAAGTATGCGGGAAAGTGAAAATGAATAAAATTGTGGGAATGTCGTATTCATTAAAAAAAAGCTTCCATTTGAAAATATAAATTACTATTAGATTTTGTACATATATACAGTGTATGATCATATTGTTTAAAATACCTGCTATATATTTCAGTATATATTCAAATAAATGCATGTATATACTGTTTATTGTCGGCTCAATAGGAAAATATTGTCGCCAGCCCTGAATATATAATGTGACTTCATTTCCGGTTTTCTGAATATCTATGAAATAATTAAAACTCAAATATAAGCATATTTATATGCATAGTATTTTTAAATATGATTTCAGGAAATTTTATCAAGGCGCATAAAGTTTAGATAATATAAAGTATCTGTATTAAACATAAATGAATATATAAAACTATAATAGCGGTTTAGAAAATATTGAACTCAGAGTTTGATGTGTTTGTTCTTCCGAGATTTGAGGATAAGCACGAGTTTAAGATTATTAGAATAACAATGACAAAGGACTGTCAAAGGCGAATATTTGTTTCCCTCAAACCATTGATCTCCTAGGATAAGGGCTGGTCAACGAAAGGAAGGTGGGTGGAGAAAGGCGCGCCAGTTGGAATTATAAGGAATTCTTTAGTAGATTATCTGAAGAAAATTTCACTGTGTTTTTATTTTTTATTTTAAATAAAAATATTTCTCTAGGTTTTTTTTTCATCGACGTTTCGAGTGCAAGGTTGCACTCTTCCTCAATCCTGAGAAATTGTAAAATTATAAATTATAATTGAAACATGGAATAAAAATATTTTATTTCATGACCTGTACTGAACACATTCTGAATTTTCTATATTCCGTAGAAATTTATTAATTATTGATAATTAATAATTACTATCTCGCCAGGAATAGTATTGCCATCACGAAAATTTTCGATGTCGAGATGTTTTTATACGTTTTGAAGGTCTCTGAGTCATTTACACTAAGGTTGAGAACAATGTCTGTATGCGTGTGTGTGTGTGTATGTAGACAAGATTACGGAAAAACAGTTTGAGCTAGAATCATAAAATTTAGTATACGGACATTATTCAAAATTCGTAGTTTTCTATCAACTTTTGAGAAATGTAGCTCATCCGGAAGAGGACGATTACCTACCACGTTTTCATTTTTTTTCCTCTAAACTGACCGTAAAATAAAGATATATGTTTGATAATTTTTCACATATTTAAAAATTGTATAAAACTACTATATATAGAATTTCAGCTTGATTGAGTCGCTGAAAGTACCGGAATCAATTTTTTAACACGTTGACTGCGAATCACGCGCCAGCACGTAACGTAGTGTCATCAACAAAGAGCCAAAAACGCGCTGGTTTAATAAATATTATTTATTAATTTTAATTTATAATTTATATAATTATTTAAATTTAATTTAAATATAATAATTAATCCAATTCAAATTTGCGAGATAGTCGAGTGGAGACACTCCAGATTTTTTTAAATTAGATTTAAATTAAATATTATATAAAATCAATAAATTAAATAAAAAAAAAATGAATTATGGAAACAAATAAGAGTACAAAGTAAAGATTTATTCTTTCAAATTTTTTTTCGACGGATACTATGTTAGTATTATAATATTATATTCTTAACATCGTCTCGCTTTAATCGGCTTAAATTTAAATTTATTCATATGATTTGGTTTTAGTTTTTTGAAAATATAACATTAGATATCATTAAAGCGCATGAATTGAAAATACTCAAAATTGTAATATGATAAATAAATAAATAAAAAGTAAATATTTGTTTATTAATTATTTTGAATCAATAATAGAAAATAATTATAAAAAAAGAGAAACAATATTCTTTTGTTAAAAATATTTAAATCTTGAAAAATATAATTACTTAATTATTATTTTTAAAAAAAGAAAGAAATTTAAAATATATATATATATATTAAATTGAAATAGATTTTTATATCAATCAATATTATCAATGATTAAATAATATTAAAAAGTGTTTCTCATCATTAATTAAAAAGTTGAAAAAGAGAAAAAGTTAAAAATAAAAAATACCTATGACAGAATTGATATATTGATTTTGATTTTTTTTTTTTCAAAAAAAAAAAAAAATAAAAGAAAAGAAAATGTTAAAAAGTTTTTTCAAAATTGATTCAATTAATTAATAGTAGAACAGAAAATAATTAACATTTTATTAAATTTTTTCTTTTGGAAGAGAGGAAAATATATTAATGAACTTGTGTGGATGTCCACATTTGAGTAGATTGACATTCCAAATTGAGCGTTAGAAAAACAATATCGATCGTTTGTAAATGGATGGAAATGTTATTTTGGCATAGAAAGGAAAAAGTTAACTAAATCATATTTTCAAAAGTTTAGAAAGTCTTTAATAAATTAGATTCATTTCAATCGACCTGGGATGTGAAACTTGCCTTACTCTCTATTATTATGAAAAAAAAAACCCTCTGACTTTTGTACATCATACGCAAGGACAGCGCCTATCAACTGGGTTATATAAATTAGGTATCCTATGAGCAGTAGTCCCAATTTTGGACCCGGAGGCTGAATTGACTCCGTCCCCAGCTAGAGAAATTTCATTGCCAGGTTCCGGACTTGAACCTAAGCCATGAGAATGTGGATTAATACCGTTAAGTTTAGTTTAGTCTGTAATTTGTGATACACATACAATTTTTTATCCCAAAACAGAACAAAAAAGGATTTAATTTTTGCATTCAATTGATCACACAATTAGTTTACATTTTTAGTTTTCGATTATCTTACATTATTTACATTATACTTTTTTGAAATAATTTTTATCTATCTATATATCTTTGTGGCTCTAAGGAACTCGAAAGTTCTTGGCCGCAGCAACCACACTTCTCCAAGTATCCCTATTCTGAGCCACATCCCTCTAATTCCTACCCTCTTCCATCTCTCTCACGTCCCTTTCTACATTATCCACCCACCGCGTCCTTGGTCTTCCAAGCGAGCGTTTCCCACTCGGTCTCCCCACCAATATATTTTCCGCCATTCTTTCGTCTCCCATTCTAGCCACGTGCCCTAATTAATATCAATAAATATATTAATTATATTTGGCTCATTAAATTAAATTTTTACATGTATGTAAATATGAATATTTAAATTTAAAAAAACAATCAAAATAGTGAAAATAATTTATTCTATAATAATGGATGTTTTTTCTTACAATCAAAGAAATAAAGATTGATATCATGAGAAAAAACTGATATAAAGTGAATGCTTGACATTATTTTTGTGAATATTAACTAAAAGATTGACTATTCTAACATTTACACCGTTATATGAAAATATGACTAAATTTACTTCTTAGGTTATAAAAAGAATAAAATGAAACGTGGAGGTTCAGATATGTAATCTTGATCAATAAATAAAATGAAATAATCAAATAAATAAATAACGATACATAAAATATCTGAAATTTTTTTTATATTTAAAAACATTATCTAACAGATAATTAAATGTAATTACTCAGAGCAGATTACATTAGATCAGCAGTGTACAAATACAGCCCGTTAGTTGAATTTTTTAGGCGAAAAGTTTTTGAAAAATATTATGTAATCTATATTAAAAGTGAAAAAAAAAATGTAAATATTTTTTTTTTAAGTATGTATAATATTATATAATTGTACAATATTTTTTTACCATATTTATTAGTTTTAGTCAATTTTAGTGTATTAATTAAAAAAATTAATACTAAATATTAATAATAAAATTTTTCAATATTCATGTGTGTGCGACAATTCCTTATTCGGGCTTGTTTGGACACCTCTGCATTAGATAATTTAATTTATTATTTTTGTGAAATAAATATTTTTTTTGGATTATATATATGTTAAAAAAATTCATTCATCATCAATCTTACAAACAAATTTTATGATTGTGATTATAATATATTTATATAGTAAGAGTGTCATTTGTTTATTTATTCGATTAATCTCTGTGAAATTGGTTAAATCTAGACCAAAGAGAATTAATTAGATAAATATAATAATTAGATATATATACATACGAATATAAATATATATATACTATATATGAAAGGTGTTACCAAAATCAAACTGTATAATTGCTTTCAATTTAATATATTGAAGTAATTCATTTGATCGGATTTGGATTTAATGCAAATTGAAATTTACTTCGAAATATATACAATATATACATATATATAAAAAAAGAAATTATCTACATATTTAATTATTCTACATTTGTTCCGATATTTTCATTAATAATATATAAAAAATTTATTGGTGAAAATAGTATCACTGATCATTTAGTTTTAGAATATATATATATATATATATGTAGTTATAGAAGAAAGATGTGGTTCAGATGAGTATCGAAAACCAATTGTAAAATGTCTAGTGGCTAGACCAACAACTCAAAGAGAAAAAAAATTGATGGGAGAGATTTGTGAGAAAATCGAAATTGAATGGATAGGGATAGTTGTAGGAATGTAGTTGCTGTGGTCAATATGTTTTAAATTTTATATTCTTAGAGAGAAGTTATGATTATAGTAACATTTTATTCAAAACAAAAATATTTAAAAGACATTATATATAAAATATAAAATATTTTTTCGATCACACATCTTTTAATTTAAATAACTATACATTGAAATTGAATACTCCATATCTTATGAAATGAGTATAATTATTTTATTTGATTAATTGAATTGAATTAATTAAAAGCATTCGCGACTGCAAAGACTAATTGTTTTATATTTATTATTATGAGAGGAATTTATTATTAAGAGCTTCAATAGACTTTTATTCACTGTTTAATTAGGAAGTATTTAATCATTAATAATGTTATTTATTTAATTATTATTCAAAATATTTGAATATTTTCAGAGAAAAGGTATTATATAGAATCACATTCTGTCTATTTCTAGATCAAACCATTAATTACTAATTCATAAATATTTTCTTGAATAAATTGAAACACTCATATAAATGGTTAAAATTTGTTTCAAGAAATTAAAAACAAATATTTAATACAAAAAAAAAAAAATATTCAATTCAATAAAACTTAATTAATAAATAATTTTTTTGAAAATTATATTTAAATTTATATAATTCTAGTATCAAGTATTTATATATAATAGTAAATAATACTTAAATATGTTAAATAAAGAAATTTCTAATCTTATTAACATAAATTTATAAATAATATACATCAATAGAATGAAATAAAAATTTTAAACTGATCATTCAACTGGATTGCTTGTGTGAATTATTGGTTCGATTGCTTTTCGAAGTGTGCATTGACTGTTGGCATAGAGCAAACCCACCGAACATTCAAAAGCCGCAAGCAAAATGCATGTCTATTCTTGTCCCGAGCATATTAGCCTTATGAAGGGAAAATGGTGGTGGAGGTACGGGGAGGGGTGGGGGAGAAGTGTATTGGTCCGTTGGGCCCATCTGGGGTCAAACGAGGTTAGAGCTCATTTACTGAAAATGCAATCCACGTTGGAAATATTCTTTTTTTTTTTTTTTTTTTTTTTTGCTAAATTTTTTCTTATATTTGCTCAATTCTCTCTCTTTTTCTATTTTACCCATAAAAATTGGTGTTTTAGATATAATAATTATTAATATAAAATAATACGTTCTATAATTCCCTTAATAGTAAGAATGTTTATATATAAGGTGGAGAATAAAGATCTTCCACATTTCGAAGAGATACTTATAATAATAAAGAAAATTAACTGAGAGAGAAACTGAAAAATAAAATAAATAAGTTGACCTGTGGCCAGGTCCGAACCGACCGACGGTTTGAAATAAATTAATTTCCAGCTACAGAAACAATTTCAAATAATTTTAATATATCTATTAATGTAATAAAAGACAGATATGGATATAAAATAAATATTTTTAATTTTATTTTATTTATAATATATAGCTGAAGTAGTCGCGCCGGCAACGCTTACCCGAGGCTGTGACGTCATGAAGGGCTGGGTGACGTCATATAATTTTAAATTAAGAAAAACATAATGAAGATGATTTTTCCCGAGGATAAAACCAATACATTCGTGGTGATATATAAAAAAATCTCCTCATGTGAAATTTGGTGTGAAAATAACCCTTCCCTTCTTATCGTCGATCGCTAATACTACCACTTCCGGTTTCCGGATTTGCACCAAAAGTTGATCAATTCATCCCACTGATTCATTAAGTAAATATACCAAATTTCATCAAAATCCGTTAAGCCGTTCAGGCTGTACACATCTATACGGACGGACAGACGGACGGACAGACGGACGGACAGACGGACGGACAGACATCATGCTAAAAATACTTTTTTCTGTTAAGAAAATGCATGATTCGTGGAGATATGTAAAAATCTCCACATGTGAAATTTGGTGTGAAAACAATACCTCCCTTACTATCGTCGGTCGGTAAATATAGTTTTAGAATATGTTTTTTAAAAAAATACTTGGAAGTCTACAAATCATTTAATTACATTTTAGTACAATTTTTATATCTTGGATTAATCTCTTTTTTGTTTATTTTACCTGGCCCGGTCATTAAAAAATAATATTCCTGATTATCGGGTTTGGCTGATGATATTAATACCTGGTTCACCGAGCCGCCGCTCGGTTCTTTAAAAAATTAATTCCTTATGAACTATGAATATTTATATAAGATTAAGATTATTATTTAAAATAAATAAACTTCAAAATAGATGAAACAATTTCAAATAATTTAAAAGAACATAAATTAAAAAAAAAATAGCCATAAAGCATCCCACCTTTAAACGTACGTATTAATACACTGGAAGATAGAAATATATTGCCTCTGTGGGTATAACATAATATATATTTCGTAATTTGATTACAAAATATTATTAAAATAAATATCTTTTTAATTTTATTTTATTTATAAATTATGCTGACGTCATTTAAATTTACTATTTTAAATTATGATATAACTAACAAAGATGATTTTTCCCGAGGCTGAAACCAATAGAGATCGATTTTTTTTATAAAAATTATCTATGGTGTGAATTTCAAAAAAATCCTTAGAGCGGTTCAAAAATACAAATATATATATACAATTTTTTGCTAGTATAATAAGATAAGATAAGATAAATATATATATACTTAATTATAAAGGGTGTTTCATAATGTATGCAGTTATTAAAATTGCAATAAATCAGCCAAAATCGAAGCAAAATTCAAATTTCATTCAACATATACTTCGATTTAATAATGAAAAATGATATCGAGCATATGTCCACCTCCACTTTCTCTGCAGGCAGTCATCCGATCGTTGAAATTAACGATAACTCTTTCGCAGACGTCCCTGTCGATTTCGCCGATTACCCGTTGGATTTTCATCTTCAGTTCGGTAATCGTTTGACGTTTGTTCACGTAAACTTGTGACTTCAAAAAAATTGTCGTCCTCTTGTTGTCTAGTCAAAATCCAATCGGCGAATCTTCGCCGTTTTGCATGATCTGCTGGTTTCAGCTCTTGTGTCAACTGCATCTTATAGGGGTGCATATGAAGATCTTTTTTCAGTATTCGATGCACCGAAGATGTTGACATACCCAGCTTTTGTGACCGACGGCGAAGCGACTTTACGGGGCTCACTTTCACACTGTCTTGCACTACCGCAATGTTTTGTTGCGTTCGAACATTACGATTTCGACTGGGCGATTTTCTGGTTGCAACTGAACCAGATTCTTCGAATTTCTCGACCAATCTCGAAACTGTTGTGGCGGTCAGGGCATTGTCACGTCCAAAGATCGCGCGAAGTTTACCGACAGTCTCTGCGTAGCACTCCCCGTTTTTGTAATGAGTTTTCACAATAAGAATGCGTTGCTCGATACTGAACCGCTCCATGGCTACAAAATGGAAAAACGACAAATAGTCTTCTAATCGGAGTGATAATAGATAACGAAAATGATAGGAACAGTGCTGACAATTTTCAAACAAAAAAATCCCGCGCAATTAAAAAACTACTAAAAATAAAAACGATAACAATTACATTCATAAATATCTAATATGATGACATCAATCTTGCTTCATAACATTGGTGCCTGTACCCAGCGAAAACTGCTCTATTCACTCTCAATTGGTTTATTAATTACAAATTAAATAAATAAATGATACAAAGGATGGATAATTTCCTCATAATATAGTGACGGAAAAATGATGGCATTGCTGTCAGGCAATCAACGGGTTAAGTAAGCCCATTGCCATTGCCCACCAAAAGCTCCCCCATTGCGATAACATTTTTCCGTCCCTATATATATTATCTTAATAATTGACTTACCTTAAAAGCCTAAATAATAGAACATAAATATTTAAAAATAAGCTCGTCCTCAAAGTTCTATTACGTGTAACACAAAATTAGCTGGAGTGTCTCCACTCGACTATCTCGCAATTTGAATTGGATTAAATAACATAATATATTATATTTAAATTAAATTTAATTAATTATAAATTATAAATAATAAATATTAAACCAGCGCATGTTTGGCTTTTTATTGATGGCACCATGGCACGTGTTGGCGCGTGAGATTTGCAGTGTTAAAAAATTAATTCTGATACTTTCAGCAATTCAATCAAGCTGAAATTCTATATATAGCAGTTTTATACAATTATTAATCATGTGAAAAATTATCAAACATATATTTTTATTTTTACGGTCACTTTAGAGGAAATAAATCAAAACGTTGTAGGTAATGACCCTCTTCCGGTTGAGCTACATTTCTCAAAAGTTGATAGATTTTGAATAATGTCCATGTACCAAATTTCATCATTCTAGCTCAAACCGTTTTTGCGTAATCTTGTCTACACACACACACACACACACACACACACACACACACACACACACACACAGACGTTTTTCTCAACCTTAGTGAAAATGATTCAGGAACCTTCAAAACGTATAAAAACATCAAAATCTCAACATCGAAAATTTTCATGATCGCAATACTATCTCTGGCGAGATAGTAAAAAAAAAATAACCAATAAATAAATTCAAACAAAAGTAATTTAAAATTTAACCATTTATTTTAATATTAATTTTTATTTAATTTTTAATTTAAATCATTATTATTATTATTATTATTATTATATATTTATTTTAATATTAAAGTTTTAAACTTTGCCATTCAATAAACCTTTAGAACCGAAGCAAAATAAATTCAATTAGTTTAGTAATGAAGGGGTCGTTTATTAAAAAATTGAATATTTTATATTGGAATATTTATTAATTAAATTTTATTTTTTTTTGTGTATATGCATTATATATATTCAATCGCATCAAAAGTTATTCAATGCTTGTATCCTTTCATGTTTCCAAATGTTTGATAATTTTTTTTTACCCTTTCCAATTCAGAAAAGTTGACAAATTTATTTGCAATAGCTTTGACCAAGCAGCTGTTTCCGAAAATTTGCATGTCGTTAAGAATTTGTTAAAAAAGTTTTTAAGCACAACCTAATAATAATCTAATAATATTCAAGCGTAAATAAGACTTAAGGCAGGCATAAGGACTATAACAAAAGAAAAAACAAAAAAAAAATTATTTTTTATTTTCTAATAATCAATCGAATTCATTACAAATCCAAAAGTGTTGAAACAAAAAGAAAAATAGAGAACATTCAAGCATTGAAATCAAAATTGTCAAAAAAAAAATTAATGAAGCTAGAAATTATAATTTTAATTGATTTGATTGAAGCTTTTTGTTTATCATCCGTTCATTTTAATTAAATACCATCCAAATTAATTTATATTTTTTTAATCAATAGATGAATATAATTATTGTTATAATTGATGGTAATTTCATTTGTTAATATATACAAACGTTCGGGGGAAGGTATTATAATAATTAATAGGATGGCCAATGAAATAATATTTATATAATAAATAAGATTATAAGATATAATATTATTAATATTTTGAATTTGTCAAGAAGTAAATTAATTAATTTTTTTATATAAATTATTAAAATTCTAGCTTAAAATTATGAATAATATTCATATAATAATTTACAAATTGTCTAATTTTGATTATTGATTAAATCAATATTTTTAGCATGAAGCAACCACATTTCTACACCAATTCCCCTTATTTGTCATCGCCATTTTATTTAAAAAATAAATAATAATTTAATAATTATTGAAAAAAGAAATAAACATAGATATTAGATACTTTATTACAGTTTTTTTTTTCCTCTAAAGCTGACAAATAATCTACGTAATACATACGAGATTAATTAATTGCTTATAAAATTAGAATTAATTGAAAGTTGCAAAAGAAAGCTTTCCTCTCATGTGCTGCGTTAAAAATACATTAAGTAACCACTTGGGTTCAAAATGGATGGTAATAAAAATGACTGGCATTGGATCCTTTCTAATTCAATTATATCTAAAGGAACGGTTACTTCATATTTTATGCCTTTTGTATATGTTGAAAATTAAGCTTGAGGTGGATAAAGAAGAGTGTTATTTTACTAAAAGGAATGTTAATTTTTAGTCAATAAAAAAAACCATTCCATAAAAAAAATTTTCATTTCATAATTTTCAAAAATTAATCCAATAAATTTTTACCGACCGACGATAGTAAGGGAGGTATTGTTTTCAAACCAAATTTCACATGTGGAGATTTTTACATATCTCCACGAATCATGCATTTTCTTAACAGAAAAAAGTATTTTTAGCATGATGTCTGTCCGTCCGTCCGTCTGTCCGTCCGTATAGATGTGTACAGCCTGAACGGCTCAACCGATTTTCAATAAATTTGGTATATTTACTTAATGCATCAATGGGATGAATTGATCAACTTTTGGTGCAATTCCGGAAACCGGAAGTGGTAGTATTAGCGATCGACGATAGGAAGGGAAGGGTTATTTTCATACCAAATTTAACATAAAGAGATTTTTTACATATCACCACGAATCATTCACTTTGCATTGGTTTTATACTCGAGAAAAATCATATTTATTAATTTTTTCGTGATTTAAAATTATATGACGTCATCCAGCCATTCATGAAGTCACAGCCTGGTCTTGCATATATATTATAAATAAAATAAAATTAAAAATGTTTATATTTATGATTTATGTATCCATATCTGTTTTTATTACATTAATAGATATATTAAAATTATTTGATATTGTTTCTGTAGCTGGAAATTAATTTACTTCAAACCGTCGGTCGGTTCGGATCTGGCCACAGGTCAACTTATTTAATATATAATATTATTATATTATTATTACTGTTCATTTCTATTATTATTTTGTTAAATTTATAGAAAATAAGTGGATACAGAGGGCAGAGCTCCTTGTCTAGGCTCGAGGAGCGTAGCAGCAGTGTTAGTAACAAGTAAATCACTAGTATTCTTTTGTAATATATATAGATTCTTTATTTAAAAATTAAATAAATATTTTTCTAAGAGATGTGATTATCGACCCTGATTATTATTTAAATAGAATAGAAATATATTTTGTTATTTACTCTATTGAAAACGATAAAAGGAGAATGATGTGTTTATATTATTATTTGTTTTACGTATGCGTAGTGCAGTGAATGTAGACAAAACGCAACCAAGGAAAGACCCAACTCTCACCATTTACGTTCTTTTTACTATCTCGCCAGATATAGTATTGCGATCACGAAAATTTTCCACTAAGGTTGAGAAAAATGTCTGTGTGTATGTGTGTATGTATGTTTGTGTGTGTGTGTGTGTGTAGACAAGATTACGTGAAAACGGTTTGAGCTAGAATCATGAAATTTGTTACATGGGCATTATTCAAAATTTGTAGTTTTCTATCAACTTTTGAGAAATTACCTACCACATCTTGATTTTTTTTTAATCTAAAATGCCGTAAAAATAAAAATATATGTTTGATAGTTTTTCACATGATTCAAAATTGCTGATTGAATCGCTGAAAGTACCGGAATTTTGATGTTTTTATACGTTTTAAAGGTCCCTGAGTCATTTTCACTAAGATTGAGAAAAATGTCTGTCTATGTGTGTGTGTATGCGTGTACATAGACAAGATTACGCAAAAACGGCGGTTCGAGCTAGAATAGCGAAATTTGGTATACGGGCATTATTCAAAATTGGTAGTTTTCTATCAACTTTTGAGTAGCTCAACCAAAAGAGGGTCATTTGATTTGATTTTTTTTCTCTAAACTCACCGTAAAAATAAAGATATATGTTTGATAGTTTTCACATGATTGAAAATTGTATAAAACCGCTATATATAGAATTTCAGTTTGATTGAATCGCTGAAAGTACTGGAATTAATTTTTTAACACTGCAAATCACTCACCAACACGTGGTGCCATCAACAAAGAGTCAAACACGCGCTGGTTTAATAAATATTATTTATTAATTTTAATTTATAATTTATAATTAATTCAATTTAATTTAAATATAATATATGTTATTTAATCCAATTCAAATGCGAGACAGTCGAGTGGAGACACTCCAGCTTATTTTATTATTACATTAGTATTTACAATAAATTTAAAGTTATATCACCCTCGCCAAACAATTCATAATTTAAAATTCCAATCTCATCCTCAGGTTTTTTTTCAAAATATCATAATTTCAATAATATATTTTATACTTAAAATATAAATAAAAATTAAAATGTGTAAAATGCATTTATATAATTTTTTTCTGATATATTAACTATATATATATTCTCATTAATTACATTTTATTAAAAGTTAAATGAAAATGATTTAATAATTAAAAATATCATCTAAAAGATTTTCCATAAATATATTTATTTAAATATATTTTTGACCATCAAATTGTTAGTATTATTTTTCGAAATATTTTTAAATTTTAAAGATAAGATAAAATTTTAAAATAAGAGAATTTTCTTAAAGATCTATTCTATACCTTTTTAAATCATATTAATGGGGTATCTATTTATTTTTATCCTTTTTCATTTTCTTGATATAAATACCTAATATTCCTAATTCTTATATTTCTATGCAGGTGAGAGAGATCGGACATCAATTCAAGTAATCAATTTGGTCATCGAGTCTATTCTGCGAGATATATCAACCTTTTATTAACTCCGAGGTTAGTATTTATTATTAATTTGATTTTTAATTGAATTTAAATTTATTTATTTTAAAATTTTATAATTTAATATTTTATTTTTTTTTCTATCAATTTCATGATTCAATCTTCGTTCCTGCTATTGGATATTGATTTGAATTATTAATTATTTTCTCCATCCCTGGTGATGATGAAATGATCTACATAATAATACAGCTCACCAAATGTAAGTAATCAACGTTATTTATTTAGCATGGCACATTTTAAAACAGATATAAATTTTATTAGTTTCCAAATGTAAATGCAATTAAAGCTTAATGTACATAATAGAAAGTATAATTGAACTTATATTGATTTTTTTGTTTTTTATCTTATCTTATTATGGTAGCTAAAATTGTTTGTTTGTTTAGTCATGGGTTCTCAAAAACCGCTCTAACGATTTTTTTCAAATTCACACCAGATATAGTATTTATAAAGAAAAATTAAGTTTTATTGATCATATCTCTTGAAAAATACATCTTCATTATTTATTTCTTATTTTAAAATTATATATGGGTGACGTCAAAAATGGCATCCATATTGGAATTTGACTCCCGCCTTTTTTTAAAGGATATTGTATTAATATTTTTTTTATATTTAAAATATTTTAAAATTTTTTATTTAATTTCGAAATAAAATTAAAAATATATATTTTAATAATATTTTATAATTATAAATTACGATATATATTTATCATTCTTCCAAAAAAAAAAAAAATATTTATGCACTTAGAAACATACCTAATAATACATATTTATGTATTATTGAGGACCCCAGTTCCATTCATTTTAATCAGATTGATGCAATGATGCAACATTTAATAATTGTAATAAATCAATTAAAAAATTGTATATCAGCTCGGTGTCTCAAGTATTAATATTACCAGCCAAACCCAATAATAAAGAATTATTTTTTTTTAACTTAATTACCGAGCCGAGGCTCGGGGTCCCGGTATAATATTTATTATAAGATTATAAAGAAATATATTAAATTATATTAAAGAATATAGGGAGATTATGGAATTACAGATCACCGGTGGAGGAGCATTGATAAAGGAGGCAGAAGAGAGATTTAGAATTGGTTTGTTTCGATAAGTTACACGGGGAGGGTGGCTAATATGTAGATTATTTTGTTGTTATGGCTTTTCAGGAGGTTTCATCGAGGGAATCCATAAATTAGATTAGATGTAATAAATATAAAAATGTGACCACTCGTATATATATAAAGTGCCATGCCATTATTAAGGAATGGATTGCATGTACTGAATGAATTGTATGCCAGGTCTGAAATCTGCCTTTTTATATTGCTGAGAGCGTAGTTGAGATGGATCGAATTTACATGCATATGGAAAGGTAATTCAGCATAGTTCCAAAATGGAAATAGCCTGAATAGGAACAAATTGTTGGTTACTTTTTAAGCGAAGGGCTTTTTCGATTAGTATGGGCGATCCATCCATATTGGTGGAGATCATGCTCACACTTAGGATTTTTTTCTGGTTGCCTCGAATGTGGCGGTTTCATTTCGAAGTCTAAAAAAATCAAAGGCACTCTCAGCTGATTCAAAGAGGCTCACAGACCAAACATCGCCTTATTATTTTTTTTAATACTGCGAAATTTCTTTCTATTTTCATTTTCCAAATTTTGCAAGGCTTAGAAGGGCTAATTTATGGGGAGAGGAGGAGGCCCTATTAAATCTTCAATTGTTTTTTTATTTGATTAATAATTTGAAAAAAATTAATAATATCGCGATTATATTTTAATAAACTTTTTCTTTTCTTTTAAAGAAATATATAATCTATAATTTAATTTTTTTTATATCATTTAAAGTTTTTACTATTTTGGTAGAATTAATTTTTATTATAATTACTCAATTTAAAATTTAAATTCAAACACCAAAAATATCACTTACTTAGGTACATATATATTTTTTCATTATTATTTCTTTTTAACTTACCAAATATAATAATATTTTACTTTTTTTTTTGTAGAAAATATTTAAGGTATACGTAAATATATTGTTATCGATTACATCTATACTCAAAAATAATACAATATTAATAATTTATCAAATAAATATTTTTTTTTTAAAATCATATTTGAAATGAAATAAAATAAGTAAATAGTTGAGTATATTGTTTTAGAAAAAAAGTTAATTAGTTAATGTACTAATATTTTTTTGAAATTCATTACATGCATTACACGTATCTATTTATATAATAAATACCTAATTTTTTATTTTGATAAATATACATATCATACATTTCCTGACTTTTATTTAGAGGTCTCATCTAACCCGTTTTTATACTCACTCAGAGTATACTTAAAGTGACCATACGTCCCGTTTTCAGGTAGCTTGTCCCTTATTTTAAATTTATTATTATATTATTATACTAAGTTATTATTATATTATTTACTATATTTTTCAGTTATTTTCATTATAATAAACAGAAATAATGAAAAATATACTTTTTCTTCATAGCCTCCTCAAACTATAACCGAAAATTAAAAAATGTCCCGGAAAAAAATAAATGGTCACGTTAAGTATACCAGATAAAAATATTCTGGTTTCCATAAAATTCTAATAATATCTCGTTTGTGAATAAACCCAATATTTTTCAATTTTTTCATTATATGATGAATGATGAATGGTTGATATCTAAATAAATAGGGGCAAAGTCCATTTGTATCATTTTTAACATCGACTACTAGGTACAGATCTATGTAGCTAGTGCCTTATGTTCTAGATCAGATTCAGAACGCTACACAGTTATGTATAATTACAACAGAATATCTATAATACTCGCCAGAGATAGTATTGAGATCACGAAAATTTTTGATGTCGAGATTTTGATGTTTTTATATGTTTTGAAGGTTCATGAATAATTTTCACTAAAGTTGAGAAAAATGTCTGTCTCTCTCTCTCTGTATGTATGTAGACAAGATTACGCAAAAACGGTTTCAAAATTCGTACTTTTCTATCAACTTTTGAGAAATGTGGCTCAACCGGAAGAGGGTCATTACACGCTGGTTTAATAAATAATATTTATTGATTTTAATTTATAATTTAATTAATTAAATTTAATTTAAATATAATATATGTTATTTAATCCAATTCAAATTGCGAGATAGTCGAGTGGAGACACTCCAGCTTATTTTTAATGAAAATTTTTTGAGGGTATAACATGACGTTGATAATTAAAAAACAATAAATACAAGAAAAATTTACATTTTATTTTAAAAAATAAGTTTTTTTTTCTAAATATTGTTTTGTATAAAACATTACTTTTTAAAAATCTTTTTTAAATTAAGTAATAGCAATCGTGCGCCCCTCGCCTAATTTGGCGCGACCCATAGTTTGCGCATTTCTGGATTAGATCACAATTAGAAAAGACATTAGCACCTTCAATTAAAATAGGATTAAAATTAAATAAAATAAAATATCTCTAATTGGATTTTGTAAATAATTCGTTAAATATAAAATAGGAATCTATATTGGTTCTAAATTACTTAAAGAGAAAGAGAGTTTGAATCGTAGTTTTAATAATTTAAATCAATTTCTAACTAATCTGAAAACTAGATAAAATTACTAATTAGTAACTGAGATGGGACGAGTTTTAGCATTTATATATAGATTATCTATTTAAACTAATAATTAAGTTAAGGAATGCTTGAAATTTCAAAATGAAGAGAGAACTTTAGATAGTTCAAAATTAATATAAAGTGATAGTCAATTTTATTGATATTCTTTAAATTTTATTTATGTATTTTGTTTTGAAAGGGAAAATGATAATAATAATAATAAAAACTTAGATAAAACAACCAATTCCAGATATCCCAATGATTTGAAATATTTCACCACGACAAATTCTTAAGATTCTTGACAATCCAGAAATTGGAAGACTTGTCTGATTTTGAACTGTGTGCCAACTTATCATTATATTAAAAGTATCTCTGTCGAATAGTGAAATTGAGATCAATTTAAATTGCCTGTAACTCTGAAAAATTTTAAAAAGAGATAATCAGACATATCATATTATAAAATAAATTTAATTAAAAAAATTGTAAAACATTAATATAATTGATTCAAATAAAAATTATATAAATTCTTTTTTTATAAAATATTTTTTATTTTATTAGAGGTTTTTTATAGTATTTATGTTAGGGTGACCATGTGTACTGTACTGTACCATTTTTTCATATTTTTCGACCGTAATGTCGTTTTAATATATAAAAATTACAATTTTGGCCGGTTTTTAGAAAAAAATATAGTAGTAAAAAGTAAAATTGTTTTATAAAATGTGAGAAGTTTTATTATACAGTAGAATCTCGATAACTCAAAACTCGGTAACTTAAAAACCTCTAAAACTTCAAAATATACTATGTTCCCTTCCCATCAGAGCCTAAATCCTCAATAACTTAAATTTCGCAACCTCTATAACTTAAACAAGTAATCTCTGTATTGGCCCTCAGAAGCTGAAATCTTGAAGAAACAAGAATCAGGAGAAAGTCTTCAATGTAAAAGACGAAAAATTGCCGAATTCCCTAATTTATAACAATGTTTGTTTACCTGGTACAAACAGTGTTGAAACAAAAACATCAGTGTTAGTGGACCCATACTGAAAGAAAAAGCTGAAGAGTTCGCTAATTCGCTGAAAATCAAAAATTTTAAAGCCTGGTTAGAGAATTTTAAGAAACGACATGATTTAGTCTTTAAAAAAATGTTATTACCCTATCCCTAACATAGACCCTTGATAACTTAAAACCTCTATAACTAAAATATTTTGTGTTTCCCTTGGACTTTAACTTATCGAGGTTCCACTGTATCTTTTTGGAATAAC
The DNA here is from genome assembly GCA_963082975.1 of Labia minor. NCBI lineage: Eukaryota > Metazoa > Arthropoda > Insecta > Dermaptera > Spongiphoridae > Labia > Labia minor. The sequence continues at coordinate 102,189,256 of OY720344.1, forward strand.
GATATTTGCTGTTTATTATTATCTTACCTGAGAAATGTATACCATCTAAATCTAACTAAATTTTTGGATCGTTTCTGTCACTATCAAATAATTGTTTGTAGAATTAGTATGTTTATATAATAATTGTTTTAATATCATCTCATTTTTTTATGAGTACGTAATATTTAATAAATTCAAAATTATAATTGGACTCTCAATTATTTAATCATAAAATATATAAAGGTTATAATGACATACAAACAAAATATCCAATAGATCTCTTTTATTTGTCAACTTTTCATTTTAGAACACCGTAGCGTTTTTTGACATTTTAATATCCCGTTTTTTGTTACTAATCAATATGAATGTACACCCTACTTATTGTTTTACATATTCAAGGAATGTATAAAACGAATTTAATAGAAAAAGAGAAAAAAAAAACTAAATTAATAATTCTTTGATTTATAAAAAATATGTATAAAATAGTTAGTTTTTTAAATCAAATAATTAAATCAATATTATCTTAATCATATAATAATATTATTTATAATAATTCTATATAAAAGAAAAATAAATAAATTAATAAGTAGTCATACAAAGTGAAAAATCATATAATTGCTGGCTTATATGTTTTATTTAACTTTATTTTATCCAACTACTATGGAGCGATTTGGATGGTCCGCCAAATATAAGAACGTAAAATCATACCTCGCTAGGTTTAATAATATAATTTAATAAGTTGACCTGTGGCCAGGTCCGAACCGACCGACTGTTTGAAGTAAATTAATTTCCAGCTACAGAAACAATTTCAAATAATTTTAATATATCTATTAATGTAATAAAAAACAGATATGGATACATAAATAATAAATATAAACATTTTTAATTTTATTTTATTTATAATATATATGCAAGACCAGGCTGTGACGTCATGAATGGCTGGATTACGTCATATAATTTTAAATCAAGAAAAAAACTAATAAATATGATTTTCCCGAGGATAAAACCAATACAAAGTGCATGATTCCTGGTTATATATAAAAAAATCTCCTTTGGTGTGAAATTTGGTGTGAAAATAACCCTTCCCTTCCTATCGTCGATCGCTAATACTACCACTTCCGGTTTCCGGATTTGCACCAAAAGTTGATCAATTCATCCCACTGATGCATTAAGTAAATATACCAAATTTCATCAAAATCCGTTGAGTCATTCAAGCTGACTCGTCTATATGGACACACATCGAACGGACAGACAGACATCATGCTAAAAATACTTTTTTCTGTTAAGAAAATGCATGATTCGTGGAGATATGTAAAAATCTCCACATGTGAAATTTGGTGTGAAAACAATACCTCCCTTACTATCGTCGGTCGGTAAAAATTAATAATATTTTAAATAATAATTGTGCCAAGTATATGCCTAAAATTACTTGATTTAACTTTTTAAAAATAAAAAAAATAAAATAATGATAATAATAATAAAGAGAAAGAAAGAAGACTTGCAACCTTAACCCGTCACGATAATACTGAAAGCGATTCTTTAAAACTTGGAAGTCATGAGCCGCTCAAGGAGAAGCCCGCCATTAATTAATATACTCCACTGCTCGACCATTAGATGAATTGAGCGGCTTAGTGGTAACGGTTGCCTATCCTAAGCCTGGATAAAGTACATTGGCTCTGAAGGCATTGGGAGAGTTTGACCATCCCATATAGGAGATATATTTCCTTACCAACATCTAAATTAATATCTTAACATTATTTATTTTATATTAATAAAAAAGATGATGGTTCATTTCAACAGTTAATGATGTAAAATAATCTTTAAGGAAATATCAAAAATCACTAAAAAATAATAACTAATATATTTCCAGTTTATTTCACTTTTTGAGAAACCAAAATTGTTAAATAATTTTCAATTTTTACCGACCGAGGTATTGTTTTCACACCTAATTTCACATGTGCAGATTTTTACATATCTCCGCGAATCATGCATTTAGTTAACAGAAAAAAGTATTTTTAGCATGATATCTTTCTGTCCGTCTGTCCATTCATTATGTGTTCGTATAGACGTGTATAGCTTGAACTCAATGAATTTTAATAAAATTTGGTATATTTACTTAAAACATCAGTAACATGAATTCATCAACTTTTGGTTGTATATCCGGAAACCGGAAGTGATAGTTTACAAAGTATTAATTTTATATTCATTGTCGGATAATATTTAACTTGAAATATAGTAGTAATTAATAATTGAGTGATTAAACTAAAAATAAAAACCAAAATAATATAATTGAGTCATTTTAATTCAAGTTTTAAAAATATTTTTTTATTATTCTTCATATATATATATATATATATATATATATATAAAGTTGTTTGGAAATTTCATTCATCTTATATTTTATTTATAAAATGTTGAAAATATGAATTGAATAATTGACTAAATTCATTATAATTAAATTATATTATTATATTATATTATTATATTCATTATAAATGTATTATAATTTTTTTAATCGATTAATTAACACCTTAAGAGTTTGAATATTTTTGAATTTGGTAAAAACTCAGTGGAAAGCGTTTTTATGAAATTTTTTTTTCTATCGAATCTTTCGATTACGATAACATGAAAGCAAACATCGTTTTGAATGTTTACTCAGGAGGATTAAAATTCCAGAGGCCAATATCAACATACCAACCTTCTCCCACTCACATGGAGAATGTTCCTGGAGTTAGGCTGATTGCTATAGCAAGATAATCGGATAAAAGAGATTAACATTCGTACACACACATTCTATTGATTCATTTGAAATATAAATAAAATAATTGAAAAGTCAGTCATCTAACTTTACAAATTTGTTGGTCATTGTAAAAATATATTTCAAATTATAAGTATCAATGAGAGAGCTTCTTCACATGTTTTCAGAATGTTCTATTTACAAGTATTTATCAATCTAATACTATTAATCAATAATAAAAAACTTCTAGTTTTTGCTAAGGAACCGTTTGCCTTCTAAGCGGTTTAAAGGTTGTATGATCAGTACAACCTTTATTTTGATTTTCTTGATCGGAGAACACTACTTTTTATTTCAAGTAGCTTCCAAATTTGGATCACGTCATCATAGACCACAAGTGCGTCTTTGCTATTAATTAATAATATTATTAATTAATCTTTTTACTATATTTATGTTTTACCTTTAAAGAATTATTTTGTTTACGAGTTTTTTTACTTCGAAATATTAACTTTATTGTTGATTTTTTAGTTTCTGTTTCTAATCTTTAATTTACCATATTTATTTTAAAATAAAAATATATCAGAAGTATGCTTTAGTAATTCTTTATAATATCATAAATTCATTAAAAATTAATAAATGATTGATATTAGCTTATGATTAATTATAAAATATGACGTTATTTGCGATTAATTGAATATCATCACGAGTGTGACATACTTATCCAGGAATGTTGAAATATATTTATTATATTATATTATAAATTGTTATTTGTATATTTTAAGAGTGAATTTGAATTAGAAAATTAATCAATCAATTTTCAATCACTCTCTCCATGTTTAAATTAATAATTTTATAAAATTTGTTTGTTTGCCCATATTTTTACTTTTTTTTATTTAGTCATTTTAATATATATTTTTTGAAAATAAATAAAATAAGAATATCTTCGTTAGATTGCTTTCTTTTTGAGATCGCTATTCAATTGGTATTATAGGATAGAACTCAGGAGAAGAATAGGGTTTCGATAATAGATAGAAATAAAATAGAATAAAAAAAAACGAAAAACAAAAAAAAAAAAAAAAAATCGACAGGATCAAGGTTAGTCGATTGCGTGTCGAACTGGATTGCAAGTTAAGAAAAATGAACATGGTGGTCCGTTTTAAAGATTTACACCCAACCACCTCTTCCGGAACTCTTTTATTCTTTCATCGATGTACGATTTATCTAGAAAAATTCTATATAAAAGTGATCAGTTGGAAACAAAAACTAAATCAAAAAATAAAAAACAAAAAAATAAAATAAAATCCATTCTAAACATGAAAATAATTAAAAATTCAATTGAATTTTATTCTTTGGAAATTTCTATATGATAATTAAAACCTATGACTTTTGTACATCCAATTGGTTATATTATTTAGGTGTCCTATGGCCAGAAGAACGGGTCCAATTCACCTCTACCTTGATTTTCTTGATCGGAGGCGCTACTTTTTATCAAATAGCTTCCCAATTTTGGTGTCGGAGGCTAGGTTGACTCCGTTCAATAGACCCCGGGACTTTGTAGCATAACCGAACTGAATGAAAATGATCCATGTAATTTCAATTCTCCCCTAATTTCCTCATATCTTCGTCTGCTCTTAAATTAAATTTTCATTTAATAAATAAATTATTAGATTTTCTATAAAATAGTTTCAATATTATTATTATTATTATTGCTATTTATTTAAATAAAAATAGCTTTTATGAAATATGATTTTCTATTCATACATTCTATATCTCTCTTTATTGAAATAGTAATAAAATGTTGTTTTCTCGTTCGAGAAATGAAATAGTTTAATCAAATATTCAACCAAGTTAGGGATGAGGAATAGGGTGTCCATTCAAAGGATAAAAGGGATGTAGAGTTGGTGGGGGTAGAAATAAAAAGAAGAGACTTAATGGTGCTGACCTCAGCTCGGTGAAATGGGAATGGGCTTCGGCTCAAAATTAAAATCGGATCTTCAATATAATAAATTGAAAACTAAAGGAAAGGAATTTTAGGGGGAAAAATAAATGGGCAAGACCCATATTTCGAAATATTGTTTTTTTCATATACAATATATATTGATTATTTTTCAATATTAAATTAAAATTTATAATTATTATTATACTTTTATTTCATAGTAAATAAACTAATAAAAGTAGAATTTCCTACATTAAATAAAAAATTAAATAAGTATAAAGAAAATTTAAATAACATACATTTAATTATTTTAAATTATTTAATATTTTAATAATTATTTAGACTAAATTAGATTTTATTAAATTGTTAGCCTTTATTTTTTATTATTATTTATTTATATTTTTAATCTCGATTTTTTAAACTGTGTGTACTATAGAATGTATGATGAAAAAATAGTAGATTTTATATCTAAAGGTTTAATTTTAATTTACATTAAATATCCCTTTTATGGATTATTTTTTCGGACCTGTGAATATATATATTTAACAACATTTACCAAATAAAATAGGTAAATATAAAAAATAAAGCCTTTGGAAACTTCAAATAGTGTTTTAATTTATATTTTTACTTTTATCTGCTCATAGGGTAATATTATCAATTTTAGAAAATAAAATCATTAAAATTATTTTCATTATTTAAATAAAAATTAAAAAAAAATTGTTACAAATAACATTTTCAAATATATTCTACGGAATATATGTTTTTTCTACTAATTATTTCATTTTTGATTTTAAAATTTAATATATTTGTTGGAATATTATTTTTATATGTCATAAATGAATATGGTGAAATGATCTATCAGCAGTTTTTTTATTAAATTGTAGACTGAAAAATTTGATTTATTTACAAATTTCTTTGACAACAAATGCATTAAAGTCTATTTGTTAATATTCTATAAATAAAGGATATATTTTATCATTAGAACAACTAATAAGTAAAATAAAATCTTTATTTTTTTATCATAATATTGATATGAAAATATATTTAATATTAACTTTAAATTTTATGTGGTTAAAATTAAATTTTGTTTTATTTTTTTTAAAATATTCAGATTTAAAAGAAAGTATTATTAGACTTATAAATTATCTCTAGAATCTATTTTATTATTATTATTATTGTAAACGTTTTTTTAAATTTAAAAAATATAGCATATTTATTAAAATTATTATATATATATTTTCATAATAATTCTCTTAATTTATTTATTTTATTAATAATAATATAAAGATTACTCTTTAACTTTATATTCTATGCAATCTAATATCTAGAGAAAATTGAACATAACCATTTTCTCTCTCATGTACCAGTATATTAAACTACGTAAAACATTTTAGACATTATTTTAGAGTTACCCTTGTTGATATTCGAAGATTGATTTATTTTCAGTTTAGGCCAGTCCTTGTGTACAAGAGCATTAATTAAATTTAAATTTAATTAATTGTCTTGTTGATATATTCTAACTAACTCTATACCCAGTCCATTGAACATTGCTAACAAGTTCATGTTTTAACACAGGGTTTTTGGAACTATAGTTCCTCAGGGACCCCATGTTCTTACATGAAACTATTTTCATTATTGAAATAATAATAATAATACCACCAAGAGATTATTAGTTACATTATTATTGCTATTATTATTATTGATTGTAGATAAAGTGGAACTTGGGGAAATGTTAAATGGGATGGGAATTAGAAGATTAGAAAAAAAAGCAGTATTATAGTCAGATGTGGTCGCAGTCCATGTATTAACTAAAGCCCTTAAGAAATTAAAATTAAATGCAAATGTAACGATTCTTGCTTCAAATTGCATTTATTTTGCCCTAGAAACAAGAGATTCCACTTTTTTTCACTCCAAATTTCACATGTGGAGTTTTTTACATATCTCCACGAATCATGCATTTTCTTAACAGAAAATAGTATTTTTAGCATGATGTCTGTCCGTCTGTCCGTCCGTATAGATGTGTACAGCCTGAACGGCTCAACAGATTTTGATGAAATTTGGTATATTTACTTAATGCATCAGTGGGATGAATTGATCAACTTTTGGTGCAAATACGGAAACCGGAAGTGGTAGTATTAGCGATCGACGATAGGAAGGGAAGGGTTATTTTCAAACCAAATTTCACACGAGGAGATTTTTTTATATATCACCACGAATCATACACTTTGTAATTGGTTTTATCCTCGGGAAAATCATATTTATTAGTTTTTTCTTGATTTAAAATTATATGACGTCATCCAGTCCCTCATGACGTCACAGCCTGGTCTTGCATATATATTATAAATAAAATAAAATTAAAAATGTTTATATTTATTATTTATGTATCCATATCTGTTTTTTTTAAAGATAAACTTCCTTTAAGTATAAATTATAATAAAATATATATATTTATGTAAATTTCAATATTTTATTCCAAATTTTGGAATAAAATATTTTTTTAAATTTTTATTTAAGTACTACGAGTATTTTAACTTTTCTTATCTATTTTTTAATAAATTAAAATAAAAATTATTGCCTTGAAAAAAATAAATTTTTCGTAATTATTTTACTTTTCAAGAAACAATATAAAATTCGTTTGAAGTATATATATATAAGCAACCAAATAATTTTTTTTAAATTAATTTAACATTTAAACCTTTAGAATAAAAAAAAATTAGATATTAAACAATTGCACACATTTATAAAAGTAAAAAGTCTTAATACAAGGGTTGTTGTAATAAAAAAAATTATTTAAAAAGTTTAATCTCAGAAACATTTTTTTCCACTCAACTTTAAATTAATTAAATTAGAGTTTTTTCTTTTTCTTTTTTTTTATTTATTATGAATTTAGGCTTTAAAATATGTACTTTAAATATTAATAATATAGCAGTAAATTAAAATTTATTTGACATTATGACAAGGGGGAATAAGTACTAAAAAATTTATTGAATTAAAGAGAAATAAACTTGTTTAATCTTTTTTTTCACTCATCAAATTATTTACTATCGATCTATATACTCGTACATTCGTATAAATAAACTTATATATTCAAATGTCTATTTACTTGTTTAGGAAATTATTACACATTTTTATTTCCATAAGACAATTCTTATCTTATCTTATTATACTAGTAAAAATTGTATATATAATTATATATATTTGTATATTTTTGTAATATTAAACCGCTCGATGGAATTTTTGAAATTCATACCATAGATAATATTTATAAAGAAAAATCGATCTGTATTAATTTTAGCCTCGAGAAAAATAAACTTTATTAGTATTTTCTTAATTTAAAATAGTAAATTTAAATGACGACACCCATATTGAAATTTACATGCCGCCATTCTTTTTTAATTGATATTGTATTAATATTTTTTTATAATTAACTACACTTAACTTTGTATAATAAATATCTCGGTGTTCCAGGTACTATGTATAATAAAACATAAAAACATTTTTCCAAAATACTAGCAATCATTTTAGTTCTATAAAATTTAATTCGCTGGTATTTGTTCTCAAATCATTTTTTGTTGTTATAAATCAAATAAATAATTTATTGTCAAACATTGATTATCAAAATCCTTATAAAATTTAATTAAATTTATTTAAATTTAAAATTACAATTTAATAATTACAAAGTTAAGTGTAGTTTTAACTTAAGGGTCAGTTTGACTTTCGATTCTTATAAGAAAATATTTAATTTAGTTTATGTCAAGTGACTTGAATCTCAAATGCAATTGTCTGTTGAGGTTGAGTGGGTTGGTTTATTTCCATCTCCCTCTGTCCTTTAAGCATTATTCACAAGGTACAAGCTATTGTTAATCATAAATCAATCATAAACCAAATCATGCAAATTGGATACAGTTACAGACCAACTGCTCCTATCTCAAAGTGATATTATCGATTTTATTTGATCTTATCTTATTTGATTATTTCATTTCTTTTCTTATTAGGCATATCATAAATCGAAATAAAATAATTTGGAAAAAAGTAACTATTGCATTCAGCATAGCTTTTTGTTAAAATTATGATACTCATAATAATTATTTACTACGAATAATTTTTTTTTTTATGATAGTGAAATGATTTATAAAAATTTTGTTCTTTTTGATATGGAATCTTAAAGATCAAACGGAGAACAAAAAATTTGGTTAGAGTATTTGAGTTAAATTTCAGATGTATATTTATAAAATATTTATATTTATTTTTAATGTTTATATTATGAAATTCTAATTTTTTTCCAATTTCATATATATTTTTATATATTGAGGATTTAAATAAGATTAACAATAATTTTATAACATAATTTTACTTAATAAGTAATAGAAAAATTAAAATACATGTAAAAATCATTAAATGTGTTTTATGATATTTAGAATATTACTTTCTGAAGTTTGTCATCTTTTTACTGTTTAAATTAACTTTCGTTCTCTCATTCGTTGTTTTAATTTGGATTTAATTATTCATTTTCTCCCCTATATTAATGTAAAATTTATATTTTCATATTCGTATCTATTATTTTATTTATATTTCTTTCATTCTAATTTTTTTTATATAATTGTCCCTTCTAAAATCATAAAACCAACTTAAATATATATTATATGAACAAGATATTTAATTTAATATTAAAAATCTATTGAAATAATAAATTATATATTCTCTTTGATATTTGAAGCAGCCGGTTCAAGGCAAAAGAGAATTTTTAGCTAATGTTTTATATAAATGTTCAGAAGAATTAAAAGGAGAAACAGAATTATTTATTAATCATATGAATATGGAAAAATTGAATGTGATTATCTTTAGAGTAATTGATTTGTTTGAAACTATTTTTTTTTAAATGGTAATATCTATTTTATAAATATATGAGAATTTCACATCCATTATAATCAAACGTACATCGTGACAGAATGATGATTGAATAGTACATAATTTACGGATTTAATAAATTTTATTATATATATATATATATATTATGATTGATTAGCTTATATATACCTGGGAAGAGGCAACAATCTGGTGTTTAAAAAACATTTGATTATATTTGAAATAGTACCTGGAACACCGAGCTCTCGCTCGACCCTTTAAAAAATATTGATATACAATTCTTTAATTATTTATTACAATTATTAAATGTTACATCATTACATCAATCTGATTAAAATGATGGGACTTGGGGTCCACAATGATTCACCTACTCGCAATTCAAACAATTTAAAAGAACATAAATTAAAAATAATTAGTCATAAAATATATCCCCTTGAACGTACATATTAATGCACTGGAAAAGAATGGTCTTAAAAAATTATTTATTTAGAGATTAAAGAGACAATTTAGCTATGCTGCTTTTATGATTTCCTTAGATCATACCTGGTACATTATTAGATCATACATGGCTCACCGAGCCGCCGCTTGATCATTAAAAAAAATGATTCCTAATTATTGAATTTGGCTGGTAATACTAATAACTGGTTCACCGAGTCACCATTACAATAATTTAAAAGAACTTAAAAGACTAATAATAAACATATATTCCTTAAAAGTATGTATTAATGCACTGAAAGACAGAAAAGTAGACCTGTTGATATAAAATGTATATATTTTCTTAATTTTGATTTATTTATATGTATATATAGATAAAAAGGTTTTTCTCTGCACATTGCTGTGAATTTAGTGACCTATAGAATCCAAGAGTGACTTTAGAATTTTTCTTGACTGTCTGTCTGGAAACTTTGACGTTATAGAGTCAAAATTGGCTGAACCGATTTCGATGAAATTACATCACAATATTCTTACATACCTCTATTTTTTATATATATATTCAATAACCGCAGACATTAAGTATTTCTGTCGGGAAATTTTGACTTAAAATTGTACGGATTATTTACGGAGAAGCTGAATGACGAAATTGATGACGTAATTTAATTCTCCTATATCGAATAAAGATAACTTTTCTAAATAACGAATAACGCGAAACAATTTTTAATAATTTAAATGTTTGTATTAATCTAATAAAAAACAGATATGAATATAACATAAATATTTTTAATATTATTTTATTTATGAAATAAGTTAAGATATAAGGGCTGGGTAACGTCATATCTATTTAAATTAAGAAAAAACTAATGAAGATGATTTTTCCCAGAGATGTGATCAATAAAACTCGATTTTTCTTTATAAATACTATCTATATGTGAATTTCAAAAAAACCGATCGAGCGGTTTCTGAGAACCCATTTACAAATATATATATACAATATTAGCTAGCATAATAAGATTAGATAGATAAATTATAAGAAAATGTTAATTCCATTATTTAAAGTAAATTTTAAAAAATATTAAATAAATTTATCCATTGTATCACTATTAATTTATTTTAATTAATATTCAGATTAAATTATTAGACTATTATTATTATTATATTCTAGATAGGCATAATAATTAAAAATATTTTATGAGACTAATGAATGGACTCAGCTCATTCTCTGATAGTATCGGCAAATTAAAGATTAATAGAACGTGTTATACAAGATAAAAAAAAATTGTTCCATCATATTGTCAACCAAAAGTGAAGTGATGTAATATGTTTATAATGCCTTTAAATGTAATACATCAACTCATTTGATATTCATGGATAATAATAAACCAGAGGCAAATAAATATTAAATATATGTTAAATTGTAAAATAAAAGAATATGTTTACAAACTCCACTTTAGAAATTCGAAATGGAATTAGAGATTTTTTTTCAAACAAAATGTTAATGAGTAGATTTGGTCATTTTGTTTTTTTCTTTTTTTGGCGACATTCTTTGAATTATTAAAATTTTTGCTTCGACCTAGATAAAAAAAAATCATTCTTTTTTTATGTTATCGATTTTTTTTCATGTCTTAAAAATCTGAAATAAAAGAGAGTAATATAAATCTGGGGAAAATTTAAATTAAACTCTTTTTATAATCATCAGTCAGTCTTTGACTATCATGAATATATGTTACTGTGTTACTATGAAATGATTGCAATATTATAAGAACGAGATGGCGGACCTTTTTCAATATCTGGGTCACAAAGTTATAAAAAATCATCAATTGTCATTATATTTTTCTTTTTTATATTATATTTTACGTTTTGTTGTTTATATTTTACGGTTTTGATCGAGAAAAAATTATCTTTTCCTTTCAAAGACAAAAATAAAGTGTAAAAAGATGATGTAGAAAAGAAAAGTTAGAATGCTAGTTGTGTTGCTACTTGTCACATCATTTGTATTATTCATTTATTTAATTATTTATTTAGTACTTACTTTCACTAACAATATCCAAAAAAATTTTAAAAAATTTATAATCTTTAAATAAAATACTGACTGCATTTATTTAAAATTAATGTTTAAAACGAAATTCTAAAAAAAAACATTGCAACTAATGTAGGTGTCGTAAAAAGCCCCGCAATTCGGAATTGGTGCACACTAAAATTCGTTATTTTCAAACTATTAATCGCAAGTTAAGCTTAAAAATATGAAGTTGATATTTTTTTATAAGTTTAAAAAATAGAACTGAAAAATTTAGAAGTTACGGACAAATATAATGATAATAATTGTTACATATAAAAAATGTTTATAATGTTTTTATTAAAAATATTTTGGTTTTTCATATCCATGAAATATAATATTTTTTATGGTTTTGTTCAATGACGTTTTCTTTTAACTTATTACGTCTTGCACGACTTTATATCTCACTAATAAAAACTGTAGTGGTCACATTCAAAATGTATATTTGCTATGTATGGTAAACCTATTAATAGTAAGATAGATAGATATTCAGTTCTACAAATTTATATAATAAATTATAAATTAATTGTGGATTTTAAAATTTTAATTCATTTCTATTGAAAAAAGAAGGAATTATTAAAAAAAAAAAATTTGTCTTTGTGCGTGCCATCACCATCCCTAGAATAAGAGTACATACCGCTACTTTAGAAATCATAAAAACAGTTTATTATTTGTATATTTAGAAAAATATTTATTTATTGAAATAAAAATATTAATTATTTAAAAAAAGACAAAAATATTTATATATAAATCTATATAATTGTAAATTAAATGATCAAATTTAAATGTTAAATGTTGCCGGTTGCATAAATATAGGGGCCCTTAAAATCTCAAGCGTTCAGTTTGTTGATGATGATAGGAGAGTGCGCAATGAAATCAAAAACCCACCACAAATAGTGTTTCAATTGAAATTACTTACTTTACTTATTCTACTTAAAACAATATAAATAAATACAAAATTTTTTAAAAAAGTAGTCATATAACGCATAAAGATCATAAAAATAGACTAATTACATTTTTTTAATGGATATGAGAATTTAAATTAATTATTATTGTCCAAGTTCCATTATTCATTTCATTATACATTTTAACTAATATAGAGAATGAATAATTTTTAATTATAGAATTTATTGTATTTTAATTTCCATCTTATTTTTATTTTAAAAAATAGTCTGTATCATATCAGTAAGTATCTTATTTAAAAAAAAAACATTCATTGCCTCCCAAAATCGAAATTTAATGAAATTGATTTGTTTTTAATTAACAACTAAACTTATTTTAAAATACCACTTCTAATCTTTTATTTAAATAAAATCTTCCACAATGATATTTTTAATGTGAGCAAATGTCTTATCATTTGAATCATATATTCTATATTCTATTATTATATCTAACAAGGGATCTTTATTTAAAAAAAAAACATTTTGATTGGCGTATTTAAGATGAAATTATTGAAGAGAATTTTACTTATTTGAACAAACATTAAAATTCATACCAATACTTTGAAAATTAAATTTGAATTTAAAATTGAATTTAATTAAAAATTCAAATAATAATAATAATATATGATATATGACATTGTAATTTCAATATTTTAACATTGCTATCTTCAGACTGATAGGTCACATAAAATACACATACAGACAGACATTGATTAGTATATGGTATTTAATAATTTATTAGAATATACATTGTAAAATGGATTAATTCATTTATTTTTTTTAATTTAAAAGGTTTTTAACTCTGGTTAATTGATAAACTAATAAAGTAAAAAAAAAGAGGATTCGATTGTGGTAAACGTAACCGCAGCCAACGGATTGTTGTTAGTACTTTAACTTTTAACTCCTTTGATTTGTTCGTATCATAATTTAAAGAGAACTTTTATTTATAGAACGTTCCCTATCCATAAACATTGGAAGTGAACCCTTTACCCTGGACATCCATCACATGTATATTGCCTTCAATATTGATTCTATAGTGAAGTTCATAGTTCATCTAAACATGATTGGGATGGCCCAAGGGAGAGCAAATGTTTTACTAGAAAATGTGCAACCAAACTTTTTTCTGGATTATATTTAAAATTCAAATTTATGGAAAGACATCAACAACTTTTCATAATCACATTGGTGAAAACAAAATGGAAATATAAATCTACATTTATTTCTACGTGACATTTTCTCCATTTTGGTGAGTTTAATACTACTTCATTTCTCTTCTTATCTTTTACTTTGTGTGTGTGTGTATCTGATCTTCTTCTTTTCTTATATGATGTGTTTATAGAGAAGATTATTAAAATCTTTTTTTTTTTTTTTTGTTTTTTTTTGGAAGAAAAAAAAATCCAGGATAAAAGCGATCGTTTCAAATTAAACTTAATTCAAATACAGTCGGTTTATTTTTTGGATGTTGGCTTGTTCTTGTTTTGTTTTGATTTTTTTTTTATATTATTCTCTCGACTATTGTCAAGAGAATAGAAAGTTTAATTTCTAAATATCATCCAGATAGTCTGAAGTGAATGGAATTGTGTGACAGACAGTGGCAGCAGTGGCAGCCACCCCTGGAGAATTTTATCGTACAAACTTTATTCAACCATCTTCTTTCGAGTTTTTCGATCAAATCTACCACTAATTATCAAATAATAAATTACAATCATAATTAATCCATTTTTTGTTTTGCTGTAAATTTAAGCTTAAAATATCATAATAATAAAAAATAAACCATTTATTACAAAAATAAAATTTATAATAATAATATTTTTATATATAAATATATAAAAAATAAGTTAAAAAACATATACACATGAACGAACCTTCGGAGTTAATTTATAATCTCATATTATTTTTTTTAATTATTTTTTTAATAAAAATATATGATATTTATTCCATTAGTTCTAAGATTATTATTAATTAATGATCTAATAATTAATTATGCAACTATATAAATAAATAACCTAAAAACATAAGAAAAAAAATTAAATGTATCTGACATAAACTTAATCCTATAATTAATCAATTTTCTTTATATTCCAAATATACTTCGTATTTATCAATATGATTGATTGTAGAATGAAAATTATTTTACTCCATAAATTAAAATACTATGATACTTTTAATTATTATTTTTCTTTAAAATTAATTCAAGATGCAGTTTGAATTTTAATTTACATTTTTTTGGATAAATATAGTATATATTCAAGATTATTAAATTCCCCCCATCTATAAAGAGAATATTCTGCTTAATGAATCAAAATTTATTATAGCATATTAATATCTATCTATCTCTGTGACTCTACGAAACTCGAAAGTTCTTGGCCGCAGCAACCACACTACTCCAAGTGTCCCTATTCTGAGCCACATCCCTCCAATCCCTACCCTCTCCCATCTCTCTCACGTCCCTTTCTACATTGTCAACATTTCCCAATCGGTCTCCCCACCAATATTATAATAATGATTTTATAATACTAACTATATCTGGAGATGCATAGAGGTAATGCAATTCCTTGTTATGCAATCTTAACCATTCCCCATTAACCTCATTTTTTTAGGCCCATGAATGCTTCGCAGAATCCTATTCTCAAATACTCTAAATCTACTCTCGTCACCTAAGGTCATAGACCATGCCTCACATCCATATAATACAACCGGTAAAATAATTGTTTATAGTATATTAAAAATATAGTTAAATAGATTTACCTGATATTGGTTTATAAAATTGATACAGTTATATTTTTATTTTATATATTATCCTAAAATATGTCTTAAAATTTTGGGTATAAGGATTAGGGCTTATTTTATTTATTTTCCTCATAAGTATACCAAATTTTACAATTTATTTATTAATTGAAATTTTGATTAAAATTTTCACTCTTTATCAAAGAGGTAAACAGTATTTATAGTATATTTATATATTTATATATCGATTAATTTAAATATATCATTCGATGTTGAAATTAAATATTTAGATGTATGAATGATAATTGGGTGTAATGAAAACAAATATATCTAAATTAAGCCCATCCTTATTTCACATAGGATTAATTTATTCATTTGATATGTTTGATAATTTGAAATACAAGATTACATATAATTTTTACATTTCATCATCAGCCTCACTTATTTATATACTTTATGAAGATATTTATTAAATATCCTACATAAATATACAAAACAATTTTCAAACACCCCCCTTCCTGCTAAATTATTTTGAAATTTTAATTAAAAATTCTTCAAATATAACAAACATTACGAAGATTAATTAAGAATTTATCAATTAATTAAATTGTTAACTTTTATTTTATCACTCAGAAATATTTGTAAATTTTATCAAAATCTATATTAATTAAACTAAATTTAAAAAAAATAAAATATTTTAATTTATAAATGCCCAATTTAAATAGTTATATCAATAAAACTTTTATAACAAAAATATATTCAATTTTAGTGATAAGCATTTCAATATTTTATTAAATGAGTTACAAAATGTCAGACATACTTGTTATTAATAATAATAAAATAAAATAAAATAATACTATTGTGATGTTTATAAAAATACTTGAACATATTTTACTTTTAAATAAAGACTATATAGTATATATTATTGATTTTGGTAATATTTTCAAAATTATAAACAAAAGTTGATAAATTTAAATATATTATTATTCTTATATTTTCGATATATAACTATCAACATTTACTATAAATAACTACTTCATTCTATTTTAATTTTTATATGGTTGATACTTTTCTTAAATTATTAATTATTCATTTAAAAATATTGCATATTTTATCTATAAATAATTTTATAAACCATAAACCATAAAATATAATGGTTTATCGTGACATTCATTTTGAAAATAAATTAAGCAATTGAATTTTTCAAGAAATCTTCTGATGAATTTTAATATCGTTATTTGATTTAAATTTGTCTTTCAATTCACTTAGATTATCTTTTATTAATAACTTAATTTCAAATTTTTTTTATGTTTTATTCTCGAGGGAAAAGCTCATGTCTATGGATTTTTAAGAGTAAAAATTTCTTTAGTTTTTTTTTCATATTAAAATTTAATAGAATCGAAGTACACATATTGAATTTTTAAAGTGAATTAGGTTTAAATGATTTAGATTTAAAAAAAAAAATAAATAAATAAATAAATAAAAAACTTTCTAATACCTTACGTTCATAAAATATGTGGGTCGTAGAAAAAGGTGTGATCTTTATGCGTCGCAGTATCTTTTGATGCCCATGCATTAATGATTAATTTATTTAAAAAAAAAAATCAAGAATAATAATAAACCAAGAATTTCAATTAAAACAGAGTCAATTCCTTACTTCTCTTTTAGTTAAAAAAAAAAAAAAAAATAAAAAAAAATATAGAGAAAAAAAAAACAACTGAATTATCTCTGATTTAACTTCCGTTGTTTAATGAAGTAATAAATTCATAAGCCAGATTTAAAACAATTGTATATAATAAGTAAACCATTTTTATCTCGAAAGTGCACCTCTTTAAAAACAGGAAAATTCTTAAGCTAGTATTAAAATTAATTATATCACTTTGTTTATAAGTATAATTATTATTTACTGTGAAATTTTTTAAATTTATTCTTTTTTTTATTGTTATTTAAAACAAGGAGATTAAACAAAAACAAACAAACAAAATAAATCAATGTTTGAGGAATTTGAAAGTGGGATGTTTGATTTTTTAGAATTCAAAAATATTATTAATTAAAATAATAATGTAAAAATGAAAATAATTATACTAAATCTTATTGATTGAAATTATGTCAACTATACAGTTTAGATTATAGTTATATATTAGTAAATTTTAATCAAGATTGATTTCTTTATTAAATAAAAATAATAATTTGTTTTACATGACCGACCACTTCAAATCAACAAAACTCATATATACCCAATGTTTTAAGGTTACCTACATGCTACCCACTGTCCATGAGCTTTTTATTTAATTTTCTCAATCATAATTTTAGGATATAGCTTTTAGCTGAAATACTTAATAAAAATATAATTAATATATTATATTTACAATTAATTAAAATTAAAACATTAATTTATTAAATTATATATATATAGGGTACTTGAGCGTTTTTTTACGGATTTATTTTCAAATAATGGTTACAAATATATTAATCAAAGTATTGTCCATCGCTAGCCACTACATTTTCCCATCTTTCTGGCAATTTTCGGATGCCAGCTCGAAAAAACGACTCGTCTTTTGAGGCAATCCAATCATCAACCCATTTTTTGCATTGTTCATATGAAGTGAACTTCTGCTGGGACAGACCATGTGTCATCGACCGGAACAAGTAATAGTCCGAAGGAGCAATGTCTGGAGAATACGGCTGGTGTGGTAGGACTTTTTATTTCAGTGTTTCTAGGTAGGTTTTTTCACCGGTTTTGCAACATGTGGTCGAGCGTGGTGTCGTGCCTTTCTTTGAATTCCGGCCGTTTTTGCTTCAGTGCGCTGCTTAAACGCACTCCTGAAGGGTATGGCATTGGTCTACATTGAGTAGTGATTCCAATTCTTAGTCTTCAAACTTTTTGGGTTGACCCGGCCCTTCCTTGTCTTCGAGCTCAAAATCACCACTTTAAAGCGACCAAACCAAACCATCTCCGACACGATTGTTCAGATAGAGCATACTCTCTGTAAACTTTTCCACTAAAATTCGATGACTCACGGCCGCACTTTTCTTCATTATTAAAATAATGAAGAAGAACTCCCCGCAAAAACTCTTTATCTGGTACGAAATTGGACATGTTCGAAACAATATTTAGTACTGTTGCTTACGTTTCAACCAAATGATACAAGCTGTTCAAGACGACCATAGAGGTAGGTTTTAGCGGGAAGACATTGCAAACTGTAAAGTTGAAACATACACTAGTTACGTTCTCTTGTGCGAAACGCTCATTATTGATTTAAGTACCTTATAAATTTTAATACAAATTATATAATTATATATATAGGGATGACAACAATGGAAAAGAATAATTTTTAGAAAAAAAAAACCTCTGACTTTTGTATGTCCTACGCAAAGACAACGCCTATCGAGTTGGTTATATCAATTAGGTGTCCTATCCTAGAACGTGTCCTATCAACCTTTACCTTGATTTCCTTGATCGGAGGTGCTATCAAGTAGCTTTCCCAATTTTGATCCCGGAGGCTGGGTTGACACCGTCCCATAAACCCCAGCTTGAGAAATTCCCTTGCCAGGCCCGAGACTTGTACTTGGCACCACGAGAATGAGAGGCAGCTTCGCTACCTCCCACCCTATGGCGCCTTCGTAATTTTTATAATTTAATTATTATTAGAATAAGTAATTTTACAAATATAATTAAATTTCAAATTTTGATCTGATGCTTTAGAATTTTATTTTATTTATTAATTAAAAATAAATATAAGTTGGGTTATAATAATGATCCAGAAGTAGGTAAAATGCTTAAATTTGGTACAAACATAAAAAAAAATTAATATAAAACACAAATGAAAGAAGAAGATTAAAATATTTATTTTAAATGTATTGTATTTAAAAATTTTAGATTAAAAATATGTTATTTTTTTATTTATATACATCTCTATACATAATAGAATAGATTAAAATTTATAATAATAGATTATAATTTATTTTATATCTATATCGCTTTCCCTGATATTCTGACTGTATCAATCCATGATAAATGGTTATTTTCTAAATTTCTAATTAGAAAGCTCAGTCTACCTATCTTGTATCTATCCATTATCTTTAAATAGAAATTTATATTTATAATTGTTCATAAATTTCCAAGTTATGAGCTTACTATTTGAATCTCATTTAATTTAATAGTTTAAAGAGATTGAACTTGCTTTGTTAGGTACTTCTAGTTAAGTTAATTATCTTATGGCAGCTATTATTTTATCTATCATTATCGCGTTTAAATAAACCGATTGAGATTATTTTGAGACGTTCTCTATTATGAACGACCATCGATAACGACGTTATATATGCATATACTATAGATATGTTGTTTCGATTTCGTTTTAGTTATAAACTTTTTGAGTTGTCTAAGACACATAAGAAAACCTAAACCTAATATAACATATAATTTCTTTTTTACTAATTCGCCAGAGAAATTTTCGATGTCGAAATTTTGATGTTTTTATACGTTTTAAAGGTCCCTGAGTCATTTTCACTAAGATTGAGAAAAATGTCTCTCTCTCTCTGTGTGTATGCGTGAATGTGTGTATGTAGACAAGATTACGCAAAAACGGTTCGAGCTAGAATAACGAAATTTGGTATACGGGCATTATTCAAAATTCGTAGTTTTCTATTAACTTTTGAGATATGTAGCTCAACGGAAAGAGGGTTATTACCTACAACGTTTTGATTTTTTTTCCTCTAAACTAACCGTAAAAATAAAGATATATGTTTGATAGTTTTTCACATGATTGAAAATTGTATAAAACTGCTATATATAGAATTTCAGTTATATTGAATCGCTGAAAGTACTAGAATTAATTTTTTAACACTGAAAATCTCGCGCCAACACGTGACGTGGTGTCATCAACAAAGAGCCAAACATGCGGTGGTTTAATAAATATTATTTATTAATTTTAATTTATAATTCATAATTAATTAAATTTAATTTAAATATTATATATGCTATTTAATCTAATTCAAATTGCGAGATAGTCGAGTGGAGACACTCCAGCTTATTCTTATTTCATAAACAATTTTTAATTAATTGAATTTTTTTTGTATATAAAATTTGATTACTGTTTTAGTAATCCCCCCAAAATGAGGTCAACTTTATATTATGTGGTTACAATTTACTTTTTTTTAATTCAACCAAATTTCATCATTATATCTCTATTTATTATTCTTCGTTTAAATACTTATTATACGTTCATATATATGTTACTAATTGCTATTTGATTGAGTTAAAAAAAATTAATAAGGATTTTATATAAATTTTAGAATTAATTTATCAAAAATTAAACATAAAATTATGTCTATAATTAATTCTTAAAGAATTTAAAAAAAATCGTTTTATAAAAATATTAATTGGCTCTTTTAATATACCATAATAATTGCCATTTTACAAAAAAATTTAAATCAATTTAGAATAGATTCTCAGTATATCAAAATATTTTTTAATTTTAATATATTATTATTACAAATTAATATTTCTAGATAAGAGATTTGAAGATTCCATTCTCAAAGGAATAGAAGGATTTAAAGTTTCTGTTGTAACTTACAAAATACCAACCAGAAGAAAGGTATTTAGAAAATATAATTAATTTACTATGTAAAATAAAATAGACATTATTATCTCTTGGTTATAAATATATGCTGTGTAAGTTTTTAGATATTTACAGATGAATGTCGTATTTCCTTTATTACTTCATTCAACAAGGAATTCATGTGTTACTTGCTAAAATACAAAACATGTAGAAAATAATTAAATTACTGAAAAAATAGCTTAAAAATGATGTCCATTATTATGTTATGTTATGTTATAAAATAAAACTTCGTTTTAGGGATATTAGAAATGTTTGGCTACCGATTTTAAATGAATGGCACCATTTTAAGCACTTATTCAAAATACAGATCTAAATGGAAGATTCATGTTTTTTTTAATGTTGATCAAGTGAACTTTAAATTCTCTTAAATAAATAGATTCAATAATTATTTATGTTATTCCACTCTAAATTTATCTATACTAAATAATTCTATTATATTATAAATAATAATTTATATGTATTTAATCCTATAAATTTGAATATAGGCACATATAAATAAATAGGCACATTTGAATATAAGTGTCAGAGAATTTTTTCG
This sequence comes from Labia minor, assembly GCA_963082975.1. Taxonomy (NCBI): domain Eukaryota; kingdom Metazoa; phylum Arthropoda; class Insecta; order Dermaptera; family Spongiphoridae; genus Labia; species Labia minor. The sequence continues at coordinate 102,211,089 of OY720344.1, forward strand.
AAATTCACTTGTTAGAGTTTTTTGAACTAATGAATCTATCTTTAGAATTTTCATTTTTGAACATAATAGGACTATTTATTTTATAATTAAAGTAATTAATAACAAGTGTCAATAAATATCAAAGGGTATCAAAATCAAAACATTTCAATGATTCTAGTTGGCATATTAATCTGACTTTGGAAAACATAATTTATAGTATATATAAATATATATATATATTGCATTGAATACCCTGGATTTGGGGTGAAATTGGTAAGGTAGGGGTAGGGATATCTACGAATTGATGATAAGGATGACGGCCTGTGTATGGTAGTTAGTTAGTCCAACTTTGAAAATGAAAAGGAAGGGTCAATTGGATGAAGGTTGATAGGACAAAATAAAGATACATTTGTGAATCTTCTGTTCTCTTATATTAGATCTATAATTCATAAACTCCCTTGTGTGAGTAACTAATACAGTTAAAGGGATGAGGGACGATATCTTAATCAAATCATTACAATATATATATATATATAAATATTCCCTTAAGTATCCGTAAAAGTTTTTATTATAAGAAGAGGATTTCATAAGGATGGAATTTTTGAGATTCATTCTTATAGTCTGGATGACCAAGTGTCAATGTTAGAATTTTGAGTTGAATCTTTGACTTACAAGTTCTGAGGGCCTGAAGGACCCTGGACACTAGCACTAACATGAATATACGTCTGGCTCGTACGACATAATATTTCATTTATATTTCTGATATTTTAAAAATACTATGAATTTCTTTTATAATAATTAATAATATTTTCTATTAAAATGTAAATTAAGGATCATGATAAATTATTTCTATAGAAATATTAAAAGAACACCAAAATCTCTGAACCAACGACTGCTTTAGTTGTCCATTGTTGAGACTTACATAAATACTTAACTATTTTTTTGCACAAATTAGTTATAAATTTTATGTTGTGGATTTTTTGAAATCTTATGTATGAAAATATGAATGGAATACTAAATAATTCTCGTACAATGTTTAAGCAGAGACCTCTATAAATTGTAAATTATGCCTAAATATATCAAGAACCAAGGACAAATTATATTATCAGTAGCGGGATATGAAATTGAATCAGTATTAGAAATGGTATTCAGTGATTGTTAAGAACCAAGCAAGCTACATTGGTTTCTTTGATTGATACTGAAACTTATGGATTTCTTGTTGGTATACCATTTGGCATTATTTTTCAACTGGTAAGGGAGAACAAAAACATTTACATCATTCTTAGCTTCAGAAGATTGAGAATGTGGTTTAAGTAATGTTCAGGAAAAAAATGATTATATTAGTTCGCGTAAATCAATTAACTATAATAGAAAGGGACACTTTAGAAACTGTCAATAAACATTACCATAAATTCAATATTCTATTTAATGAAATATGGTGTAATATAATATATTTATATTATATTAAATCAAATTCATTTACAATCAAATCAAGTTTGATTATTCAATAATCTCTTAATTAAATTTATATAATACTTTATAAAAATGTATTTTATATCTAAAGTTCAGATTTTATTTTTTACTATAAGCCAGTAGATAAATTAATATATATATTTGATTAAATAAAATAAAAATTGAATTATCAATTGCGTTTTAATCGGCAATTAAGATTGATCAAATTCGAATCCACCAAAGGCCTGTAATTAATATTCTATGCGTCTTTGAGTTTGATCTGTTCCCAAAGTTAAACGATGATCAAACCACCTAATTATTTTCAATTAATTACCTTGATCCGTCTTCCTAGGCTTGATTAGATTCATCTTTTCATTTAGTCCCTTAGAATTTCAACGATTTTATTAAGATCAAATGAATATATGTATGCATTCTTATTAGTTCTAATTAATGGATTTTAAAATTTATTTATGAAGAATGTCACTAGAGTCATTAATCATTTTATAATTAAACAAATGTAGATAGATATATTAAAAATTATTAAATAAAAGAGACATTTTTAAACCATCATATTATTAAAAAAAAACATTATTCGCATACTTAATGAGTGGAGAGGAAAAGATGGATGTAAAATAAATATTTATAAGAAATAAATACATATATGACAGACGTAGAATAATGAAACCAGAATTTTTTTTGTAAAAATTGCACGTCTGTTATTTGAAAATTATAAAAAATATTTTATTCAAAATAGTCTATATTATACATTTTTCCCACCTCTTCGCCAAAATTCTTCCTTTGAAGTGGACCAGTTATCGAGCCATTCTCGTACATTTCAGACTAATCGAAGTGTTGTTCGGCGAGTGCATGTCCCAATAATGCGAATAGATAGATGGTAATCAGACGGAGCCAAGTCTGGAGAATAAGCCACATGCGCTCGTACTTTCTAATTAAACGCCTCGATCATGTCCGTGACCCGTTTGGCTGAATTTGAGGGGGCATTATCATGAAGCAAAATGTTGCCTTTTTGCATATTCCAGTCGTTTTTCACGTATTGCTCGATTTAGATCGATCACTTGTCGTTGGTAGCGATCAGTGTTAACGGTTTCGTCAGGTTTTAGTAGCTCATAATATATTATGCGATTTTTCGGTGGTTTCCCACGCTCCTCGTTTCTCACATCAAAATCACCAGTTTTCAATTTTTTAAACCACCCAAAGAATTTAGTTTTGCCAAGAGCATGTTCACCGTATGCTTTGACAAGAATTCTATGCGATTCAGCAGTTTTCTTCATAGAAGAAAACCAATACTGTCTGCAAATCATAGTTCGTAGGCACAAAAATCGACATGTTTAAGGTTATAGAAAAATATACCGGTGAATGAAACTTAGTGTGTTGACAAATGTTAGAGGAAGAAGATGGCGCCATAGAAGCGGCCTATGGTCTTTAAACTTATAACGAGGACCATCTATAGGGAAATTCCTGTTTCATACTTCAACATCTGATATATATTTATAATTGTAAAGAATTGTAAAAAGAATTAAATAACATAATATTATAGATAATAATTAATTTTATTAACTTTCTATTTTGAAAATTGTTAATTTGATATAGTAATTATTTCCATAATAGTGTATATCCATAGAGCATATACCTGGAAAATGGAAGCTTGGCTATTAGAGCACATTCTAATTGAAGAACAATTAGTGAAACAATAATTGATGAGAAATGATATTATTAATGACCAAAAAGAGAGGAATAATTAAAATAATTCATAAAGTAATTGTAATTGTATATACTAAGAGATACATATATATATATATATGTATCTCTTTAAAACTTTCTAGTGTAACTTTTATTGACAATCGTTTATTATAATCATGTCTGTCAATAGAGTTAGTTTCGTTCATGCCAGGATTTATAGATTCCACGGATGGGGCCAAATAAAATATCCAAGTATATAAAGAGACATGACTTATGTCGAAAGGATCTTTTTTAGATAGACAGCGTTTCCAGCTTGCTGTCCAACTGCTCAATACCAGTTGGACATTTCCATGAATTCAATATTTATTCAATAAAGGTAAAATAATAATAATAATAAATAAAAATAGAAATATGTCGTTTTTCCTTTTTCATATAGCAATCTAAGCAAATGTAAATGCAAAGTTAAAGGATATCCAAAAAAAAGAAAAAAAAAATTAAAAAGAAAAAAATATGACATTTGATCGAATCGACAAAAATTTAAAGAATAAATATCAGCAAGTCAGAGTGAATGGGGGCAATGGCAATTCTATTAGATTTCAATATTAAAAACATCAACTTGATAAAGAAGCTAAAATATATAATAATAGATTTGGGGTATATATAGTACATATATAATTTATGTATGTAGAAAATTTGAATTCAATCACCAGCAGACCTTACATACACTAGAGCGTTGACATAAAACACTCACGAACACACCTACACAGATTGTAATAACATCACTTTATAAATATAACGTAAATATATTATATATCATAATCTCATTATGGATACATTGCACTCTGCTTTCAAAAGGAAAAAATTGTTTTAAAATAGAAAAAAAAAAAAATAAAAATAGGTTGCTTCTTAGAATTTATGGAGTGAAAAAAAGAGAATTCATAGGGGAGATTACATAAGAATTTACATGCCTTTCATGCTTCCTCAAACAGTTAGAATAATAAAGTCGAAAAGATTGTGATGGGGGGCGGGTGGTTCGAATGGGTGAGGTAATATTAGCAATATAAATTTGTTTATAGGAGAAATATCTTTTGGGTGCACCAAAAACTGGGGGAGATACATTTTTTTCTTGTAAATGATTGTAACAATAAACGGAATGAGATTTGTAAGAAGTAGAAGATTTTGAGCCTTTATGGGAAAAACTTTTGCCCGAAAATGAAATTTAATATTTTAATTGAGTAATTGATTATTATTTTAATTTTTAATTTTAGTTTTAATAAAAGTGTACTTATATCAAATCCAAATTAATGTAAAGTAAATGTCAAAGCCAATAAAAATAAGTTGACCTGTGGCCAGGTCCGAACCGACCGACGGTTTGAAGTAAATTAATTAGCAGCTACAGAAACAATTTCAAATAATTTTAATATATCTATTAATGTAATAAAAAACAGATATGGATAGAACATAAATATTTTTAATTTTATTTTATTTATAATATATAGCTGTAGTAGCCGGCGTTACCCGAGGCTGTGACGTCATGAAGGGCTGGGTGACGTCATATAATTTTAAATTAAGAAAAACATAATGAAGATGATTTTTCCCGAGGATAAAACCAATACATTCGTGGTGATATGTAAAAAAATCTCCTTATGTGAAATTTGGTGCGAAAATAACCCTTCCCTTCTTATCGTCGATCTCTAATACTACCACTTCCGGTTTCCGGATTTGTACCAAAAGTTGATCAATTCATCCCACTGATGTATTAAGTAAAGATACCAAATTTCATCAAAATCGGTTGAGCCGTTCAGGCTGTACACATTTATACGGACAGACGGAAGGACGGACGGACGCACGGACAGACATCATGCTAAAAATACTTTTTTCTGTTAAGAAAATGCATGATTCGTGGTGATATATAAAAAATCTCCTCATGTGAAATTTGGTGTAAAAATAACCCTTCCCTTCCTATCGTCGATCGCTAATACTACCACTTCCGGTTTCCGGATTTGCACCAAAAGTTGATCAATTCATCCCACTGATGCAGTAAGTAAATATACCAAATTTCATCAAAATCGATTGAGCCGTTCAGGCTGTACACATCTATACGGACGGACGGACGGACGGACGGACCACTTCCGGTTTCCGGATTTGCACCAAAAGTTGATCAATTCATCCCACTGATGCATTAAGTAAATATACCAAATTTCATCAAAATCGGTTGAGCCGTTCAGGCTGTACACATCTATACGGACGGACGGACCGACGGACGGACGGACCACTTCCGGTTTCCGGATTTGCACCAAAAGTTGATCAATTTATCCCACTGATGCATTAAGTAAATATACCAAATTTCATCAAAATCGGTTGAGCCGTTCAGGCTGTACACATCTATACGGACGGACGGACGGACGGACGGACCACTTCCGGTTTCCGGATTTGCACCAAAAGTTGATCAATTCATCCCATTGATGCATTAAGTAAATATACCAAATTTCATCAAAATCGGTTGAGCCGTTCAGGCTGTACACATCTATACGGACGGACGGACGGACGGACGGACAGACATCATGCTAAAAATACTTTTTTCTGATAAGAAAATGCATGATTCGTGGAGATATGTAAAAATCTCCACATGTGAAATTTGGTGTGAAAACAATACCTCCCTTACTATCGTCGGTCGGTAATAATAGTAATAATAATAATAATACATTAAAAAATTAAAAATTGATTAGAAAAATTTATAAATATTTTAAATATGTAATTTCTCAAATAAAATAACAATAATAGAATTATAAAATTATAATAATTAAGAAATATTTTCTTTCTCTTCACTTGCTCTTCAGATTATATTAAAACCATTCTGATCTTTGCTGTACCTGGAGATAAATATGTACATCAGCATTCGATGAAAGTTTTTCTTTAATATAAGGGAAAAATGAATAATTTCACAAATCTTAAAAGATTACATTTATTTTAATTTTAATTTTTTTTTTTTAATTTATTTTTGAAATTGTTTTTGTAAAAAAAGCAAATTTATGGTAATTTCTTATAAAGTAAATAAATCCATTCTTGAATATATTGAAAAAAAAATCGCATTATTGATTCCGAACACGTGTTTAATGTAATCGTAGAGTGTTTACTATTCTCATTTACCCACCAATTTTTACTTGAAGAGCAAATTGTTTATATTAACGTTCTACCTTTGCTTTTATTACCAAATTATAGATATTATTGATCAAGAAAAACATTCGATTCTCTATGATTTCTTGCAGCATTATTTCATTTATACAATAGTTTCAATTAAACAGTGAAAATGTAATTGTTCATTTTAATTAAAGAACAACAAACAAGGTATATTATCGAATCCATAAGCTTTTAAATTAAATTCGGTTTATTGCTGTGTTAAGAATTGACGAGCGCTTTGGGGTCTATTGACCTTTTTAGAGAGGCAACCATTCCATGTTATCAAATATTTAATTTGAAAAAAAAAAAAAAAACGTACCTCATATACTTTTTAAGGCACGTGTCAAAACTCATTTAGTTAGGTTCTTTTTTTTAGAGGAACATTTTTTACGTTTCTTATCTTTAATTTATTATTCGTAGGATGGAAAAAGAAAAATGACAAAAAAGAAGACAGGGTGAAAAAAACGTCAATCCTGAACTCATTTTAGCTAAGATCGGGAAATTTTTATAATTAAAAAGAATTTATAAACCTATACAATAGTAAGAATTTTAATTATTTAATTCATATAAATTCAAATATGATGATATTTTATTTCATTTATTAAAAATTAATAATTATTTCTATTAAAACAATTTTGTGTGCCGCGAGATTTTCAAATTTGGAGCCACTCCAAATTAAGAACAAGTGCTTATTTATTTTATATGTATGTAAAAACAAGGTGAAATGTTTTTGCGATCAGGTTCAGGTAAATAAGTAAATAACTTTTACACTTATCTTTTTCTTTGATTGCCGCCCATTTTTTAAACCGTTAAAAGTGTGCCGCAGTAAAAAAAGATTGAGAATCACTGGTCTAAGTATTGGATATAATGGCTTGAAAAATTTTCTAAAAAATAATATTTTAAAGAAAAATTTATCGGAACAATCACATTACTTTCATTTATTTACAACATCCAATAATGTTAAAAGATTTTATATATATATAAGAAATAAAGTAATATAATTTAATAACATGAAAAATTTCCAAATTTATTTTAATTGAACATAAACTAACTAAATCTATATAATTTTTATTATTATTAAAAAGCTGATTATATAAAAATTTTTTTGGTTTTAATGGTAAATGTTAAAAAGATCTCTTTGTAAAAGTTATTGATATATCTAAATACCATAATAATCACATGGTTGTACCCATCGAGAGGAGGAGACAAGACTATCCCCCTCTTTCTTTAGTTTTGATTCTGGGTATGATCCTGTTTTGTAATAATATTCTAAGATAATAATAATTAATTCTACAAAATATATAAATAAAACAATTTAATAAAGAAATTTTTATTATGAAAAATTGATGGATTAAACGTATTTCATCTGTTACAGTTGTGAAGACAATAAAGATAGTTGCTGAAGAGATGATCTAACAACTGAAATGCGCATAAAGTAAATATATTATATATTTGAAAAGTCTCTTTATTAAGATTAATATTTTTAAATTTAATATCAGTTTATAGTATAAAAGATATCCATTCTTGTATATTTATAATGATGTTTAATGTTTTAATAACTAAACAATAAATAAAGTCATTATATTTTTCTATTAAATTTATTAAATTTTAAAATTTATTTAATTTAATAATAATTTTAATATATATATAATATTTTTATTTATTTTTTTTTTATCTTAGAAGTGTCCAGTCAGCTATTCTTATCATGCGGGGTAAGCTTGAATAAATTTTTATTTTTTCCCAGATGTATATATCTCTTCTATCTCATTCACGGCTCACGAAAATCTTTTAACAGAAATTAAGTTATATGAGCCGTAAAATCATACAAACTCATAACAGATCATAGGACATGAGTGGGTTTACACTTTCAATAAATATCACATCGTCATCCTTTGCCCTAAGGACTTTGATAATAACTAAATTATTGTTCATTTTTTTTTTTGTTTTTCATATTTATTAATTTTTATAAAAATCTGATTTTATTATGTTAACAAATTTAAAATATCAATTGGAATATTTGGTGTTTAATTCAATTATCAATAGCCCTGGGGGAACGTATACTATAATTCAATAATCTCTAATTTAGGACGTTTAATTTAAATAATGGACACTTGTATGATGTATATATGTTCATCACTTTCTATTTAGATATACATGATACATATGATTCAAGAGTTTGATTAAACCAACCATACCTTGAAAATTACATTTAATATTAATTGAAACAGGGAATATGAATTATTAAAATAAAACTAACTGTGCATGTTTAGGTAATTTTTATTTTGAATACTGAATACTTTGAATATTTCATTGCGAAATAAAAATTTATTTTATTTTTAATTATAATAATAAATTTTTATATTAATAAATAAATAGATTTATAAATACATAACATAATTTTAACAGTTAATGATGTTTTATTATATGCATATAATAATGAGTAAAAATTATTTAGGAAGGAGTGTGTGTATGTGTGTGATGAGAGATAAGGATTTATTTTTTGCAAATTTTTATGAAAATAATTAAATTATTAGGAAGAATTTCGTTTAATTATAAAATACATTAATATTTAATAAAATTGTCTCGGGAAGTGGTACGAGCCGGACCATATTTGTTAGTGTTGGTGTTAGTGCTATTGTGCCGGGAATTCTTGAGAACTTTAAAACTCAGTAATGTTACTCAACCATTCAACCAGAAAAATCAACAATGACTCTTGACTACACTTTTGACTAAGACTCAGAATCGCCCAAATTCTATTCTAATAAAATTATCAAGAAAAAGGCGTCAAAATAAACGCCCAATCGTCGACACTTAAATCTCATAATAAAACGTGAAATAACCTGGAAATTACTTTTCATATGTAAGTATATATATTTAGTCTTTATTTAAAAGAATTAAAAAAATAAATAATTAATTGTCATTTCGAATCGAAATCCTAATTTATATTTTAACATATCTTAGTTAAACTAAATTTAAATAAAATAATATAATAAACATAGAATTAAAACAGCTTATATTATAAGTATTGCCCAATTTGAATTATGGATTTAAATTCAAGATTAAATCAAGATTTAATGTGAATAATATTAAATTAAAAATAATTCTGATTTCTTATTAGTATTCAATTCAAATACATTCTCAACAATCTCTTATATAAGAATTTTTTAAACATGAAAATAATTTTAAATTAGGATAATTCGATTTTATGGGTTTACAATTCAACGAATTTCAAATTGTTAAAAATTAGCTTTAAAATCACGTTTAAATCCATTAAATATTCGCCAGTGATTAAAACAATTTATAATAACATATTGGAGTGTTGGGAGAGCTTATGGAAATCTGATGCATCTATATACCGAGAATATAAAAAATAAAAATAAAGTTAATCCTTAACATCAATATTTTCAACCAATATTATATTATTAATATATATCGTTCATTGTAGTTATCTAAAACAAGCGATTTGCATTTCCAAGCTTTAAAAGAGATATACATCGCTAATAGTATTTTTCTATAATACATTATAAATATATATATATACCTATATTGATAATTATTTTTACTAAACCCCTACTGAGTTAATTTATCTTATAACTTTAAAAAAATCTTGGTGATTATAGCTAGCTATACATCATTATTTTCAAATTCAAATTTTTTTTGTTTTTTTTTCTATAGATATAAAACTGATGACGGCGAAGTATAAATAGGCGTTAATTGACTGAAATCGTCATACCCTAAATGTCTAATTATAATCATAATTTAATATATGATACATTTTTTAAATTATCTTAAATTAAAATTTAGATATTTTATAGTTATCATTAGTCAGGTCAAAATTGACATTTAAATCTCAAAACTATATCATAAGAAAAAAAAAAAGATGGATATTTTCAATTGACTTATTCTATTCATATTTAATGGAGTACATGAATCTTTGATACCAATTCTTAAATTAACATTTAAATAAGTGGACCTGTGGCCAGGTCCGAACTGACCGACGGTTTGAAGTAAATTAATTTCCAGCTACAGAAACAATTTCAAATAATTTTAATATATCTATTAATACAATAAAAAACAGATATGGATACATAAATAATAAATATAAACATTTTTAATTTTATTTTATTTATAATATATATGCAAGACCAGGCTGTGACGTCATGAATGGCTGGATTACGTCATATAATTTTAAATCAAGAAAAAACTAATAAATATGATTTTCCCGAGTATAAAACCAATACAAAGTGCATGATTTTCGTGGTGATATATAAAAAAAATCTCCTCATGTGAAATTTGGTGTGAAAATAACCCTTCCCTTCCCCTCGTCAATCGCTAATACTACCACTTCCGGTTTCCGGATTTGCACCAAAAGTTGATCAATTAATCCCACTGATGCATTAAGTAAATATACCAAATTTCATCAAAATCGGTTGAGCCGTTCAAGCTGTACACATCTATACGGACGGACAGACGGACATCATTCTAAAAATACTTTTTTCTGTTAAGAAAATGCATGATTCGTGGAGATATGTAAAAATCTCCACATGTGAAATTTGGTGTGAAAACAATACCTCCCTTACTATCGTCGGTCGGTAAAAATCAATGCAATGTAAATTTAAATCAATCAAGAAATACAAATTGTAGATTTCTTAATCTTATATGAAATTATGAAAAATTTAAATAATCTTTTTATTAGTTGTATCTATATATTAAATAGCTAACTTAAATTTTTGAGCTTAGCATTAAACCTCAAGAAATTATTTAAAGTAATCTCATTTGCATGCGTTGTTAATTCCCCTAGACTAGAATAATTCTCTGTTAACATCTAACGAATTCATGAAAGAATAAATCTTTTATTATTTATTATTATTATGAAAATAATAAATAATTATGAAAATAATAAAAATTTATATAATACTTTTTTCTGTTTAGAAAATGCATGATTCGTGGAGATATGTAAAAATCTCCACATGTGAAATTTGGTGTGAAAACAATACCTCCCTTACTATCGTCGGTCGGTAAAAAACATATTCAATAGTCCGATTGAAAACTCAAAATAGATTTATTTCGCACGGAAAATATTAATAATAGAAGAGATAGTTTCCATTAACATACAGATGTATCTACCTTAACAAAAATTATAAAATATATAAAAATACCCGAATACTTCTTTGACTAGGTTAACCGTAAAGCTTCCTTTAATAATTGTTTCATTCACTTTTTTTTTTACTTTTCAATCGAAAAAATCAACTATTTTTTAATATCAATTAATTTCCAATGCTTAATTTCACAGATCTCCACGTTTCAAGTCATTATGATTAAAAAAAAGTGATGTGTGACAAATTGTTAACAAAATTCCGGTCAAACGGTAAAACCGATCCTAACCAAATTTTATATTCAAGTTTATATTGGGGTTCTAACCACCTGGTAACATAAATAAATAAATATCAAAAAAGTAAAATTTCCTTAATTATAGAAAATTTTATACGAAACTATTTATAGAGAATTTTATTATTCAAATTTCATTTTTTTCATATGAAAAATTGTGTCAGAATTACAATAAAACAAAGAAAATGAGACTTAAAATATTCTCTGTTAAGCATTTACACCTTATCTAGGAATAACAACAATAATTTAAATTATAGTTATTATTATTATAATTTAATGACAAAAAAAGTTAATATATATGTATCCAATATAATAAGCTAATTATAAAATACTTTCATTGTTTAAATGATTAAATAAACGTTTTGTTCAGAATAAAAAAAAAATATTTTTTTTTATAAATACTTAAATATGTTTATTATTTTTCAATCAATCATGTGTTTTTTTTTTTATTTCAATTTATGAAATTTCCGATAGCAAATGGATATATGATATTAACTTTCCAATCGGTCTGATCCCTTCGTAGATGAAGCTTCCGTTACATTCCCTTCTACCTTTCAGAGGAGACCCTAACAATTTCCAGATGACTCTGAATCTAATTATAAATTACTTTCAAATAAAATTTAAGAATTCTCTTATATTGCTAATCAATAATCATTTACAATTGACTTTTACTTTGATGAATTTATGTAAAATAAGCTGGAGTGTCTTCTTTCGACTATCTCGCAATTTGAATTCGATTAAATTTGATATATTATATTTAAATTTAATTAATTATAAATTACAAATTAAAATTAATAAATAATATTTATTAAACCAGCGAACGTTTGGCTCTTTGTAGATGGAACCACGTCACGTGCTGGGGCGTGATTTGCAGTCGTGTTAAAAAATTAATTCCGGTACTTTCAGCGATTCAATTAAGCTGAAATTCTATATATAGTAGTTTTATACAATCATGAGAAAAACTATCAAACCTATATCTTATATGGTTCTTTGTTGATGGCGCGTGATTTGCTGTGTTAAAAAATTAATTCCGGTACTTTTAGCCATTCAATCAAGCTAAAATTTTATATATAGTAGTTTTATACAATTTTTAATCATATGAAAAATTATCAAACATATATCTTTAGTACCGGGACCCCGAGCCTCGGCTCGGTACTTAAGTTAAAAAAAATGATTCATTATTATTGGGTTTGGCTGGTAATATTAATACCTGGGACACCGAGCTGTCGCTCGACCCTTTAAAAAATATTAATCTACAATTAATTATTTATTACAATTATTAAATGTTGCATCATTGCATCAATCTGATTAAAATGAATTGAACTGGGGTCCTCAATAATACAAACAAACAATTTTAGCTAGCATAATAAGATTAATCCAAGTAATATCGTCTATTTCTATTCGACACTATTTTCAGTTATGAAATGAACAGTCAGTAGAGAGTAAAAAAATTGTAATTGAAGACCGTTGTTTTTAAAAATAATTAAATTATTTTATAGATTATAAAATAAAAATTATTGTATTAACATTAAAAATATTGAAATAAAAAAATAATAGTTTGATTTAATAAACTAAAATATTATAAACATTTTTAATGTGAATTTCTCAGGGAGGTAGGGAGCCCAATTCATTTAACCATCCATGTTGTATAAGGAATCTTAATTTCTTAACACTCCGTTTTTTCAAATTTAAAATAGAGGGAGAGAAAGAGTTTCAATTATATTCGAATAGTCTATATATTCTATATATGAGTATTTTTTTTTTCTGAATTTAATACCAAGTTGATTTTCAAAATTTTCTATTCTTTATGCATATGATTGATTACATGTGTTAAAATTTAAACAAATTCAAATATTCTAATTTATAAATTTATATAAAATTTAATATTATTTTTTCGAGACTAATGGCAAATACCGGTGGCCCTAGTCAGAGCAAGAGAAGACTCCTTTTGGTAGCGGCCCAGTCGATGATGTTATATGGATCGGAGATTTGGGCTTTACAACTATATTTTAAGTGAAAAAATGATTTCTTGGTTATATAAAAATTAAAATATGATTCTTTATATCTTTATTATACAGAAAAGTAGGCGTGTTAATATAAAATATATACCTGGGACACCGAACTATCACTCGACCCTTTAACCAATTTATACAATTTATTTTTATATACTTTAAAAATTTTACAATTTTTTAATTATTTATTATAATTGTTAAATGGGATTTCTAAAAATGACCCATTAAAAATTTGTTTCCTAAAATGTTTCAAATTAATTAAAATAAATTGTATAAATGTTCATTTATAAAATCTATATATCTGTGAGTTTGTTTTTCGATTTTTTAAATTTTGATTTTGGATTCGATTAGAGCTTAAAATGTGTAAATAAATGTAGAGTGGTCTTGGTTTTTTTAAAATTCGTTTGGGAACATGGTCAAATCGGCAGTCAAAGTTGAAAATTCCCCATATATTATAACTACTGTAATTAGTATTATTATAATGTAAAATTATAAAGAAAAAATGTTTAGACATTATTATAGACATTTTCATTCTGTAAATTAAATAATTTTATTTCATTTAAATAAATATCTATTTTTAAATATTTTTTTCTCTCTACATTATTTATCTAATTCTCACAATATATTAAGATCATACCGGGACCCCGAGCCTCGGCTCTGTAATTAAGTTAAAAAAAAAAAATTCATTATTATTGATAAATATATATCGTAATTTATAATTATAAAATATTATTAAAATATATATTTTTAATTTTATTTCGAAATTAAATAAAAAATTTTAAAATATTTTAAATATAAAAAAAATATATATTTTTAATTTTATTTCGAAATTAAATAAAAAATTTTAAAATATTTTAAATATAAAAAAAATATTAATACAATATTCTTTAAAAAAAGGCGGGAGTCAAATTTCAATATAAATGTCATTTGTGATGTCATCAATATATAAATTAATAATAAATAATATTAATAAATATTAAATTTAATAAAAGAACAATGAATAAATAAATATAAAATAGTAATTTATTAAAATGTAAACAATAGATAAAAAGAAAAAAAATAACAAATTCATTATTTTCATTTTTAAATAACGATTCACCCGGAGAGTTTCGAACCGACGAAATCCACTCGTTAAAACATCACTTTACCATCTGGACTAAATGTATTTAGATAAAAAATTGTCATTTTTTTACTGTCTTAGCAGGCAGATTTGATGTTTTTTATTTTATTTTTTTTTTTTGAGAGAGATTAATAAATATCTATATATATTTTATTAAAAATAAATATTTTTAATTTTATTTCGAAATTAAATAATAAATTTTAAAATATTTTAAATAAAAAAAAATATTAATACAAATAAAAATGGAGGCCAATTTTGACGTTTTCCATATATAATTTTCAATTAAGAAATTAATAATGAAGCTGAATGTTTCAAGAGATATCATCAATAAAACTTAATTTTTCTTTATAAATACTATATCTAGTGTGAATTTGAAAAAAATCGTTAGAGCGGTTTTTGAGAACCAATATATATAGATAGATAGATATATACAATTTTAGCTAGCATAATAAGATAAGATTTTTACGGTCAATTTAGAAGAAATAAAATCAAAACGTGGTCCGGTTAAGCTATATTTCTCAAAGGTTGATAGAAAACTACGAATTTTGAATAATGTCCTTGTACCAAATTTCATAACTCTAGCTCAAACCGTTTTTGCGTAATCTTGTCTACATATACATATACACACACACACACAGAGACATTTTTCTCAACCTTAGTGAAAATGACTCAGGGACCTTCAAAACTGGCGAGATAGTAAAAAGAATATTAACATAAAATAATAAAATTACCTACATAAATAAATATATTTTATTGAGTGAATTAATATTCTTTCTATCCAAGGATTAAGTTTTACGTAAAATTAATTTTAAATAAAAAAAAAACAATTAATTTTACCTATAATTATTTAATTTTTTTTTCAACACGTTTAAAATAAATAAAATAATATGTTGAATTATTAATATTTTATTTTTAAATATTTAACGTAATATTCATAAAAAAGCACACAATCACTTTATCTGATCATCAAATAGATATTAACTAATCAACGAATTAAACTTAAATCGAATTACACAAATTTTAATAAAAATTTGAGATAATAGAATTCACACGCTTCTTTTGCATTAATCATAAATGATAAAATACATGTGTTGTATTTTCCATAAATGCAGCTTAAAATGTATAGTTAGCTGTATACTTTGGTGACACGTGTTACAATATGATTAACATTTTAATTAATCAATTGTTCTAAATTTCAAGTGTCTAGTTTTGATTTTTCCCCTTCAACATATCAAGAAGTTCTGTTTCAACTTGACATTCCATTTCAAGATGAATTCACATTTGAATCTGAAACATTATTTCAACGGCATTAAACATTTACTATTTTATAAAAGACGACCTTAATATTTACTAATGAGATTGTTTTGAATTCGATCCGGGCCATTAATTGAAATTTAATTTAACTAATCCTTATAAGACTCTAAGTTTAGGTCCTTATTGCTGAATGCAATGTTTGCTAATCAGGGTTTGCTCTTTGGAGTAATCAGAATACATAAGTAATTAATCAGATATATGGACATTTTTATTTATTATTATTATTATTATTTTACTATTCATAATATTATTAGTTCGTTAATTAAATATTCTTCGAATGTTTGTATGGGTGTTAAAATATATACTTAATAAAATCGGGCTCCTGTCCTAAATAATAAAATAGAACAGGAGAATATCTCCGATGTCGATTTTTCGAAGACAGTAGAGAAAAAAAAATTTCATTTTCTTTAAATGAAATGATTCTGTAAGATCAACCACGATCTTGATCATTTGAGACTCAAGTATAACGTAACAAATGAAAAAAAGACAAAACCTACTACTGCAGAAACTTTTTGTAAAGAAAATCATTCAATGGAAGGTATTGTTGTATGATACGAGATGAAAATATTATAACAAAAATTTGGTGAGAGCAACATGAATGACATCTAATAATAAAAAAAATAAAATTTCTATAAATTTTATTTAATTTATTTTCACGTCACATTCAATTGTATATTTGTTTTAAATATAAATAGTATACATTTTTTTATGTTTCAAAATATATAGGTATAAATGTTTTTTTTTTCAAATATCAAAAAAATATTGAAATATTGAATTAATATATAAGTATTTTAAAATTTAAAAAAATTAATATTTATTTATATTTAGCCATGATGTTAATATAAATAAGCTGGAGTGTCTCCACTCGACTATCTCGCAATTTGAATTGGATTAAATAACATAATATATTATATTTAAATTAAATTATAAATTAAAATTAATAAATTAAAATTAATAAATAATAATAATAAATAATATTTATTAAACCAGTGTCTGACCCACGGGTCATATGTTCGCCATCACTGTTTTAGCTCAAACCGTATTTGAGTAATCTTGTCTACAGACACACATACACACACAGACATTTTTCTCAACCTTATTGAAAATGACTCAGAGACCTTCAAAACGTATAAAAACATCAAAATCTCGACATCGAAAATTTTCATGATCGCAATACTATCTCTGGCGAGATAGAAAAAAGTATAAAATTTTGTTTAGTTTTTTATTCATTCTAATTATCCAATAATTAATTAAATTTTTAAACAAAATTAAATATATAAAAAAATGAATACATTTAAAAAAAAAATTATGATACATTGATTAATTGTTTAAAAATCAAATTGTAATGTTGTTAAGATTAAAAATCATTTGAATAGAGAAAGTGGGAGAAAAGTGACATTTTCCCTGTCAGTCATTTGAATAAGGGATATAAGTTAAAATAAAATTTCTATAAAAACTATATAGAAATTAATATTTATTAAAACTTGTTAGTGACTTTCCATATACCAGTGAAATACTACTTTACATTTTATTTATTATTTAAAAATAATATAATTACTTAAAACCAGGCTGCAGGAGAATTCGGTATGCTTAGTCAAGAGTTTCCTAGATGATAGATAACAACTACTGGGTGCTGATAAAAGACTATGGAACATTTTTGGCCCCGCCGCCCTTTAATATTGCTAAAATTTTATTTATCATTTATTAATACTTTGTTTAAAAGACTTTAAATTTTAATTATGAAATAAATTAAATAAATTTAAGAAAATTTTCTTATATTTCCATTGTAAATTTGTGAAATATTATTTTTATAAATGTTTCAAATAAGATTTAATTTCAATTATCATCCAAATTTCTATCAATTTATTTTTTCAAACATAATTTGAATATTAAGAGGTTAAAAATAAAACGCTACTAGAACATGAATCGTTTCATTTGAAATAATTGCCAAAGGCATCGATATTTTCGCTTGTCCCCCCACCACGATATGTTTAACTTTCATTTGCTCTATTGAACCAATCATTCGACCCGTACAGATTGGATTCATCACGGTCTGTTACTAAAATACAACGCTCAAAAAATAAGAAATAAATTAATTCACCTCTATTAACCTAATTATGTATTAAATCCAAGACATACAATTAATCTTTTTTTTTGACACTTTGTTCACCTTTAAAATTTTATTAATTCAGAATAATTAAAATTAAAATTAAATCCTAAAAATATATCATAAGCGTAAGTATATGAAGAATTCAGAATGTTTAGTCACTTTGTCCTGTCACTAATTCATCTTTTAATGAAAAATATTAAAAAATTAGGTCATTAATATTTCTATTTTATTTATTAATGGTAAATAATTTATTCTATTTAAAAAAGTTTTTATATGCACATGACATGAATACTTTAGGCTTTAGGCTATAAACGAGTAATAATCTCCTTCTCTGACATAAAAAAATCTATCTATCTCTGTGACTCTACGGAACTCGAAAGTTCTTGGCCGCAGCAACCACACCTCTCCAAGTATTCCTATTCTGAGCCACAACCCTCCAGTCCCTATTCTCTCCTATCTCTCTCACGTCCCTTCCCACATTATCCACCCAGCGTGTCCTTGATCTTTCAAGCGGACGTTTCCCACTCGGTCTCCCCACCCATATATTTTTCACCATTCTTTCTTCTCCCATTCTAGCCTCGTGCCCTGCCCATCGCAGCTTTCTCGATTTTATAATTCTAACTATATTTGGAGATGCATAAAGATCATGCAATTCCTCGTTATGCAGTCTCAGTCATTCCCCGGTGATCTTATCTTTTTTTGACCCATGAATACTTCGCAGAATCCTATTCTCAAATACTCTAAATATACTCTCGTCACCTAAGGTCATAGACCATGCCTCCTCACACTCATATAATACAAACGGCAAAATAATTGTTTTATATATTTTAATTTTTATAAATTTAAATTTTTTTAAAATATTAATGAAATTTTATATATATTTATAAATTATAAAAATATTATTATTATTGTTATTATGTTGTTTATATTCGTTCAAGCCAGATTGGAATGGTATTAAGAGAGTGGATATGTATCTAGGTTCACTTGAATTAATGGATGGCCGAAGGGTGCGTTCAGAAATATTCTGAGAATGGCGTCCATTAATTCCAACTCATCAAATTTTATAATTAATAAGTAATTTACATTTGTAGGTATTAAATATATTTAGATTACTGGCCCATCTGGTTTGGTTCTCTTGAGTTTTCATTGTCTGTCATATCTTATGAAGAGATGTCCCCTGAGATTGAGGTGCCTACAGTGTTTTGTTACAATTTTTTTTTAATTTAAACGTCCAGGTTTTTACCGACCGACGATAGTAAGGGAGGTATTGTTTTCACACCAAATTTCACATGTGGAGATTTTTACATATCTCCACGAATCATGCATTTTCTAAACAGAAAAAAGTATTTTTAGCATGATGTCTGTCCGTCCGTCCGTCTGTCCGTCCGTCCGTCCGTCCGTATAGATGTGTACAGCCTGAACGGCTAAACCGATTTTGATGAAATTTGGTATATTTACTTAATGCATCAGTGGGATGAATTGATCAACTTTTGGTGCAATTCCGGAAACCGGAAGTGGTAGTATTAGCGATCGACGATAGGAAGGAAAGGGTTATTTTCACACCAAAGGAGATTTTTTTATATATCACCACGAATCATGCACTTTGTATTGGTTTTATCCTCGAGAAAAATCATATTTTTTAGTTTTTTCTTGATTTAAAATTATATGACGCCATCCAGCCATTCATGACGTCACAGCCTGGTCTTGCATATATATTATAAATAAAATAAAATTAAAAATGTTTATATTTATTATTTATGTATGCCTATCTGTTTTTTATTACATTAATAGATATATTAAAATTATTTGAAATTGTTTCTGTAGCTGGAAATTAATTTATTTCAAACAGTCGGTCGGTTCGGACCTGGCCACAGGTCAACTTATTTAGAAAATCTTTACTTATGTACCATAGTGCTCATACAATGTTTTTTAATATTTTATTTTATGTAAATTTTGTATTATATATTAATGTGAGATTATATATCTGGTCCATACTCTTGGAGTTTGTTATTTAGGTGTTAAGATCTTAATATATCATGAGCTGGTTTACAGTCGTTAGTTTAATTTCTTTGCCAATTAGCTGGTTCATATTTTTGTCTTTTATTATGGTTTCTGTGTTATTTTTATTTTTTTATTATATTCTTTATATTTTAATTAATTTAGCGTTAAGGTTTATATTTAACTATATTTGCATATAATACGTGTTGACCATATAATGTCACTAGTAATTTTTTTATTGCTAGATTGCTAAATATTAAATTAGTTAATTTTCATTTCGTTTTGTTTTATTTGGCACTGGGTTGTTTATTTATTAATTTTATTCATAACCTTTTATAACAACTAGGTAGCTTCCTCTTTGGCTTTCTCATTACAAAAATGTTAATATCGTCAGCAAAAGAGATAAAATATTTGCATTTTTTTGTCACTGTTATGTCATACATTAAGAGTAGTTTAGAGTTCACATCTTGTAGTCACGAGTTTAAGTCTAGTCAAACTCCGGGACTTCTCTCTCCGGGAAGCTACTTGTTAAAAAGTACCGTCTCGTATCAAGAAAATCAAGATAAAGATTGGGAAGACCCGTTCTACTGATCATACAACACCTTTACTTCGTTTAGGAGGCAACCGACTTAATAGGCACTGTACTTTCATTGAATGTATACAAATCAGAGTAGTTTATTGAATTTTTAATGTAGCCCTGGATAATGAACTATAAAAATATTACAGAGCGTATATATAGGTATATATATATATATATTTCTTTTTTAATGACCTTTCTAAATTGTTAGATATTTAATGTATATGATTTAAAATATAATGTCTAGATTGGAAATCAAATTGATAACAGAATTATATTATATATATTTGTCTGTGATGTTATGTACAGAATGAAAGGGATGAGGGTTTGTTTTTGTGAAAATCATCCAAATAAATGCTAGCATTATATAAATTAAATAAGGAAATATATTTAAAATTTAAAGACTATATATAATTTTATATTTTCAAATATATGAAAAATTATAAGGGATATTTAAATTGAAATATAATTCCTTTCCTTGTTCTTTTTCATCGCTCTTATGCTACAACCTCTCTTTCTTACTCATATGACATATTATATGTTATTTACTTAAAGTCATTCTAAAAAACTAATAGAAATATTATTAAAAATTAGTAGATAGCTCTTTTTTAAGACGTCTTGAATCCATTTATCATAAATACATTTGGATAAATATTTTAAGAGACTTCTTTAATTTAATAGATCTTTCATATATGTAAAATATATATAATAAAATAATTTGATTTATTAATAATTCTTTCATGAATCATATATAATAATATATATAAATACACATATGGAATCTCTTTCAAAATAAAAATTACTTTTTGAAATTTATTTTTTTCGTCTTAATCTAAAATTCAATTATTTTTTATTTCAAAAAAATTAAATTTTATCACAATATGTATATGTAGTGTACATTCTAATTATATATACAAAAAATTTTGTAACAGATTTCAATATCATCCACTTTTGCATCAAATCAATAATTTTTTACATTCAGAAAAATAATTAGCATATGAAAATAATTTTAGTTTTATTATTATTTTTATAAAGTGAAGTTTTTTCTTGTTGAATAAATCTTTTGTTATAACGTTATTTCAATACCTTATATTACGTCTTTTTACCGACCGACGATAGTAAGGGAGGTATTGTTTTCACACCAAATTTCACATGTGGAGATTTTTACATATCTCCACGAATCATGCATTTTCTAAACAGAAAAAAGTATTTTTAGCATGATGTCTGTCCGTCTGTCCGTCCGTCTGTCCGTCCGTATAGATGTGTACAGCCTGAACGGCTCAACCGATTTTGATGAAATTTGGTATATTTACTTAATGCATCAGTGGGATGAATTGATCAACTTTTGGTGCAATTCCGGAAACCGGAAGTGGTAGTATTAGCGATCGACGATAGGAAGGAAAGGGTTATTTTCACACCAAAGGAGATTTTTTTATATATCACCACGAATCATGCACTTTGTATTGGTTTTATCCTCGAAAAAAATCATATTTATTAGTTTTTTCTTGATTTAAAATTATATGACGTCATCAAGCCATGCATGACGTCACAGCCTGGTCTTGCATATATATTATAAATAAAATAAAATTAAAAATGTTTATATTTATTATTTATGTATCCATATCTGTTTTTTATTACATTAATAGATATATGAAAATTATTTGAAATTGTTTCTGTAGCTGGAAATTAATTTATTTCAAACAGTCGGTCGGTTCGGACCTGGCCACAGGTCAACTTATTTGTTTTAGGTCGACCGATGAAACATATCTACAACGTTTTAGGAGGTTTATCTGTATTTATATTTATATTTTTATATAGAGTTTTTAAATTTAATTGAAAAAATTGGGTTAATAGTTTAAATTTGAATCCTATACCTATACTTATCCTATTTTAAATCTATTATTTATAAAATAAAGCAAATGAAAATTTAAAAAAAAAGGGATGAGTAAAATATCTAAATTATGAATATTTAAATAATAATAATTTCAATTTAATTTTTGATGTTGCAGGAAAAATATTGAAAAATCCATCTGATATTGGTAAGTTAATTAATTACTTATATTTTTATTCGATTTAATTCATATTGTACAATAGTTATTTCTTAATTAATAATAATAATAATAATAATAATAATAATTTTTCTTTTATATTTTAATGTTATTCTTAATTATAAGACAAGAGATAATATAATCATGTTTAAATTAGTTAATTTCTTGTCTCGATATATCAACACTTAAGATTTCGAAGTCAATATTTATCATTATTCATTTATTAATTAATTTGAAATAATTTATTTCAATTAATTTTAATTTTTTTT
Organism: Labia minor; assembly: GCA_963082975.1. Lineage (NCBI taxonomy): Eukaryota > Metazoa > Arthropoda > Insecta > Dermaptera > Spongiphoridae > Labia > Labia minor. The sequence continues at coordinate 102,234,237 of OY720344.1, forward strand.
CTCCATCATAAAAAGTTTGACCAAATGTAAGTAACTCTTGTTCATTTTTTAACATGGCACATTTACAATTGAATAAAATTTTTTTAATTTAAAAAATTAAAATTCATATAATATCATTTAATTAAAATTTTTTTTTTCAAATAAATAATTATTAGTTTTTTATAAATTTAACATAAAAGTATATATGTATATTTGATTGATATATTGATATTGATTGTATTTGTTATATTTCTTTTGATATTAACACTTTTTTATTATATTTAATATATTGTTATATAAATATAATTTAAGTACAGTACAAGGAAAATTTTTGATGAAATTTATTGATTTCAATGAGAAGGTGACTATTATTTTGTTTCTAGAAACTTTGAGAGGTCCACCGAGGAATGCATGTTTCATAGTCATCAAAAATTAATTAGAATAAATGTATAATTAAAAGTTAACAAGTATGGGTGCATACGTAGTACAAGGGCGCGGTTAATATTTATTTTTATTTATTTTTTTAATTAATTTCAAAAATTTATTATAGAATAAATATTTTTCGAGCATGGATGGATATGTAAAAACAAATGTGATGCTATTATTAAGGGAAGGATGGCTTGAATGAATTGCATTCCAGTACTGTTTGAATTACTGAGAGTGTAGTTGAGATGGATCGAATGGAACAGACATTCTGGGAAGGTAATCTAACACAGATTCAAAATGAGAATAGCCTGCTGGAACGAATTGTTGGTTGCCTTTTGAGCGTGGAGCCTTTGAGACAAGCATGGACTTCTCTTGGTAGAGACCGATGCGCTCCTGTAGGCCGATTGCCCCCAAATGTAGCGAGCGATTTCATTTCCAAATTCAAATATTCAAAAGCACTCACAGCTGATCTAAAGTAACTTACCTATATTTTTTTAAATATATATAAGTATATATATTTTTAAGTGAATTTTCTTTTTCATTTTTTTTTCTAATTTATATAAAACTAATTTTGGAAGGACCAAATTTTGGTGAGATGAAAATATTTTAACAAATATTAAATTGTTTTTTATTATTAAATAAAAAAGATATCTGATAGTCAGGTTAGTATTCTAAAACATTTTTCTTTTAAACATTAAATGAAATAATAATAAAATATTAGATATCTATCTATCTCAGTGACTTCTAGGGAACTCGAAAGTTCTTGGCCGCAGCAACCACACTTCTCCAAGTTTCCTATTCTGAGCCACAACCCTCCAGTCCCTACCCTCTCCCATCTCTCTCAAGTCCCTTCCTCCATTATCCACACACCGCGTCCTTGGTCTTCCAAGGAGGCGTTTCCCACTCGGTCTCCCCACCAATATATTTTCCTCTCCCATTCTAGCCACCTGCCCTGCCCATCGCAGCTTTCTAGATTTTATAAATCTAACTATATCTGGAGACATATAGAGGTCATGCAATTTCTCGTTATGCAGTCTCCGCCATTCCCCGGAGACCTCATCTTTCTTTGGCCCATAAATGCTATGAAGATTCTTATTCTCAAATACTCTAAATCTACTCTCGTCTCCTAAGGTCATAGACCATGCCTCACGCCCATATCATACAACCGGCAAGATATTTGTTTTGTATATTTTAATTTTTAATTTTTAATAATAATTTATAATATATATATTATTTTATTGAAAAGTTATTAGTTCTTTCATATAATTAATTTAATAATTATAACTCTTATAATAATACAAAAATAATAATTATGAATGATAAGTTTGGAGTGAGTTTTTGGCCTTAAAATGACTTTTTAATGAGAGCGATCATCTACGAGTATAACCTGTATAATTGTTATGAAATCTTATATTTTTATACCTCTTATAGAATATATTCCAGGATTATATAATTATATTTTTATTAATTTTGACATTTCCTTAATTAAAATTATTTCATTTCAAATACAATTGAAAAAAAAATAGATTATTATTTTGATTTTCTTTGAAAATAATTTTGATGAAATAAGTACTTTAATATCCTTTATTCCTACCCGGATATAATCTTAATTTAAATTCCTCTCAAATATTATACTTTCATGATTATAGATCCTAAAAACTTTTCTTCATTTTCAAATTCCACGTTTGTACTTTAAGATTTTGTCTAATGACTCTTCTCCTCGCTTCTATTTAATATGTCGTCTTTTTTCTATTATTTAGGTATGTTTAGGTATTCTTCCCACGATATGATCCATATATAAATTTAATTATTTAAAAAAACAAACATAAATGTTAATGATAACAAAGATAAATTAGATTTTTATAGCTTTATTTATTCTCTTTTTATTTATTAAATTATATAGTTCCATTTTCAACAGGCAATAATTTTGATTATTTATTATTTCCTGATAACGTGTATATTTGAATTTTAATATTTTAATTAAATTTGAAGATGAATAAAGATTATGTAAATTCGGCAGTTGATATATATTCTCTAGTCCCTTGTGTTTTCTCATTTTCAGACCAAAAATTATACTATCAACTCCCTCCACTCTTATCGAATCCATTAATTTTTATGGGTATTTTTATTAGTTCTAATTTTACACAATAATAACAAAATTAACTAATTGGGTATTTTTATGTCCAAAGGTAAAGTTAATACGAGGGTGGGGTGAAAAGTTTCCGGCCTGACCAAGAAAAACGATGTTTTTCAATTTTTTTTTTTTTATTTATTTTTCAACATTCAAGATAGCTGAGACCGGTACGATGTCAGCTGAACGTGTGCGAAATATTTTGCACAACCATTTGAATATGGAAAGCTGTGTGCAACGTGGGTGCCGCATTTGCTAACTTTAGACCAAAAACTGCTTCGAAAAACCATTTCAACCGGCAATTTAGCGGAGTAGGCGTAATCCAAACGAATTATTGCGTCGATTCATAACTGTTGATGAGACTTAAATTAATTTAAATTAATTAGAACACCGTTATGAGAAATGTATCAGTGTTGATGGAGATTATGTTGAAAAATATAGCAAAAACAAAACCATTAAAAACATCGTTTTTCTTGATCAGTCCGGAAACTTTTCACCCCACCCTCGTATAATAATTTAATATCAAAATATTTTAAATCCTTCAAATTCTAAATATTGACCCCTTACTTAAAAAATAATTTTCCTAATACATTAAAAAATAAGTTGACCTGTGGCCAGGTCCGAACCGACCGACGGTTTGAAGTAAATTAATTTCCAGCTACAGAAACAATTTCAAATAATTTTAATATATCTATTAATGTAATAAAAAACAGATATGGATAGAACATAAATATTTTTAATTTTATTTTATTTATAATATATAGCTGTAGTAGCCGGCGTTACCCTAGGCTGTGACGTCATGAAGGGATGGGTGACGTCATATAATTTTAAATTAAGAAAAACATAATGAAGATGATTTTTCCCGAGGATAAAACCAATACATTCGTGGTGATATGTAAAAAAATCTCCTTATGTGAAATTTGGTGCGAAAAAAACCCTTCCCTTCTTATCGTCGATCGCTAATACTACCACTTCCGGTTTCCGGATTTGCACCAAAAGTTGATCAATTCATCCCACTGATGCATTAAGTAAATATACCAAATTTCATCAAAATCGGTTGAGCCGTTCAGGCTGTACACATCTATACGGACGGACGGACGGACGGACCACTTCCGGTTTCCGGATTTGCACCAAAAGTTGATCAATTCATCCCACTGATGCATTAAGTAAATATACCAAATTTCATCAAAATCGGTTGAGCCGTTCAGGCTGTACACATCTATACGGACGGACGGACGGATGGACAGACATCATGCTAAAAATACTTTTTTCTGATAAGAAAATGCATGATTCGTGGAGATATGTAAAAATCTCCACATGTGAAATTTGGTGTGAAAACAATACCTCCCTTACTATCGTCGGTCGGTAAAAAACTATTATTTTAAACAATTAAAAATTTTAAGGTTCTATTAAAGCATTAGAAAATAATAAATAATTTTATTATAAAATCCATTTGATTTCGAACTAAAAATAGAATAATGGCAGAAGTGCAAATGAAGATCCCTCAATTATTAGGCCCCTTGGTCACGGTAAGGATTTAGCAAAATGAATGCACAACGCCATGAATTCAATTCAATTAGTTTTCAATCTACATAATGCTTACTCAATCTACGTCTATAATAAAAAAAAATTCTTCACTTACTAAATGGTCCACTTATTCCTCCATACATTCTATGTTAAATTGAAACAATCTATTTTAAATTTTAATTTAATTTCTCAGCAAAAAAAAGTTTACGCTTGAATAAAGTTTTAACTTGTTGTGGTTTGGTCGAATGCATTCGTCCAATAAGTACTCTTTATTGAAAAAAAATTCGGACTATCATGTCTAGCTTCTTATTTATTGATCCTATAAAAATTATTTTATATTTATTAAATTAAAATACACTTTTTATACGAAAAATAGTAAATTCTTTAACCAATAAAAAAATAAATTTAAATAAGCTGGATTGTCACCACTCGACTAACTCGCAATTTGAATTCGATTAAATAACATAATATATTATATTTAAATTAAATTTAATTGATTATAAATTATAAATTAAAATTAATAAATAATATTTATTAAACCAGCGCATGTTTGGCTCTTTGTTGATGGCACACGTCACGTGTTGGCGCGTGAGATTTGCAGTGTTAAAAAATTAATTCTGGTACTTTCGGCGATTTAATCTGGCTGAAATTCTATATTTAGAAGTTTTATACAATTTTTAATCATGTGAAAAACTATCAAACATATATATCTTTATTTTTACGGTCACTTGAGAGAAAAAAAAAATGAAAACGTGGTAGGTAATGGTCGTCTTCCGAATGAGCTACATTTCTCAAAAGTTGTTAGAAAACTACGAATTTTGAATAATGCCCATATACCATTTCATGATTCTAGCTCCAACCGTTTTTACTTAATCTTGTCTATATACATACACACACACACAGATATTTTTTTCAACTTCAAAACGTATAAAAACATCAAAATCTAGACATCGAAAATTTTCCTGATCGCAATGCTATCTCTGGTGAGATAGTAAAAATTTAAATAAAATAAAGTGAAAATTAAATAAAAAAATTTAATATACATTTAAGAGTTAAAATTTTTATTATTATAATATTAAAAAAAAATCACTGTTAAAATCATAAATCATCAATGGAATCACTTAAGAACGCCTATCATTCAAATTCAATCAACTTCCTAAAGTATATGTGACTTACAAAAAAAAAAAAAAAAATTTTGAAAAATGGTATCACGAAATTGGACTTTATATAACACAAATAATAAATGAGATAAATTTAAAAAATATATTGCTGAAGATAAATTAAATAAGCCTGCCACACAAAATAAACATGGAAAACAAAACAAAATTCCCTGTGAAAAAAAAAAAATAATAAAAAACCAAATTAACAAAAACAAACTTTTAATTAGAATAGAATCATATTGGTGTGACTTATAAAAATAATATTAGAAAATAAAAATAACAAATCATGCATATAGGTAATATAATTAAAAAAGTAAAAATAAAAATAAAAAAAAAAAAAATAACTGAAGCGAGATTATCACACTTCTTTTATTTATTAAATTCGATAATAAAGATAATTATTAATATATAGATATGTACCATAGATATATAAAATTTATCTATTTAAATTTAATATATAAAAAGAAATATTAATATTTAATTATATTATTCTAAATTTAAATCAATTTCATTCAAATCAAAAACAAAAAAACAAAAAAAATATTTTCTGATATATTATTTCTTATATAATTTTAAATTTTAAGAGGAATTTGGAAAGTGGATATACTATATAAAATAATGGATCATATGAATAATGAACTTAATGACACCATTAAGTTCGAGAGAAATTGTGCATCATCATATTTCCAAAGCGTTTTAACAAAAGGTGTAAATTTATATATACCTATATATATATATATAAAATTTATTCTTACCAAAAACTTACATTCATACTTATCAAACAAAGTACTAAGAAAACTATATCGTTGATAATAGAATAGAGAATGAGATGATTAGAGAAAATTATTGTACCTAATTTCAATTTACATCAAATTATACAGGAAAATAGATAATTTAATAAATTTTAAAGACTCATTTGAATTAACATTGACAATCAGTGATTTCTAAAACAGGTTATATCAAACAATAAAATGTTGTTTATCTATTAATTAAGCCGAAAGCACAACAAAATCATTGATGTACATAATATATATATATATATATATATATAGTGGTACATATAAACAAGACAAAATAGTAGGTTTTTCGTAATGGGACTGCATTGCAATTCAATAACAGTATTTTACAAAACAAATTAACAATTTCTATCTGGTAAAAGAGAGAAAATTAGAAACAACAATTTCATAAAATTAATATTAATGAAAATTTTCTCTCTCTGACGGCAATCTCAAGAATGACTCTTGGAAGGTAAACTCCACGCAAATTTTCATGACTTAAATTGCCTTTATGAAAACATTTCAGTTTAGCAAAATTTTCGTAATAGAGAGTGGGAGGATGATGAATGAGAATGATCCACAATCTCTACACAAATGGAAAATTTACTACATTTTACTGTTTATTAGAATATACATATTATATTTTTGTTATTAAATCTGATTTATATATATATTTAGAGAAAGAGAGAGAAGGGGGGTAATTCTCTTTACATTCAATTGTACTAAGGTTCCGGGGGGAACAACAGAAGGCACATTTTCCAAGTAATTATCTAATTTTATGCGACGAAATTAGCTAACATCTGTGCCTGAATCATGCTTCAAAATTTGTACTGTGTGGATTAGGATAATATTTTCAAGACATTTAACCAAAGTACTCATGAAACTGTTTTCAAGGCATGAATTATTACATTTAAAATGGAATTAATATTTTTTTATTTAAAATTAAGATTATATTCCATATAGAACATTATATTTTAAATGGGATCATAAAACTAGCTTTGTTATTTAGATGGATGATGAAGAAAAAGGCATTAGATGAAAATAACGGTTTGACTAAGTTACCTTGTATAAAATGGTAATGTTATTTATATCTACCTTTTTTTATGGTAAGATGTATGGTTAATGACACATTTACACATAAATATTTCATTATCATTTTTTTTTTGCTTAATTTTTATCAAAAATCAAGTATATTATAATAAAGTATATCAAATTTATGATCCAATTAAATGTTCTATATCCACTTAATACCTGAAAGATATTTCTACCATGTTGAAAGGTTTTAACGATTCAAAGATTCTCCATTGAATGAAGATGTTAGAGTAACAAAAGGGCTTACTTATTAGACCGAACAGGAATAAATAAGAAATAAAAATAAAAAAAAATTGCTGATTTTATAGATCTGTTAACTTTCAACTAAAAAACAACAATAAAAAAACATTCAATTTGTTTTAAATTAAATTAATTTATTTTAATAAACACATTTTAATTTCAGAAGTATTTTATTGTAAATTATAATACAATAATAATTAATAATCTTTATCACCTGAGATCATCAGACTACATAACGATGAATTGCATGACCTCTATGCATCTCCAGACATAGTTAGGATTATAATGGGCAGGGCACGTGACTAGAATGGGATAGGAAAGACTAGCGAAAAATATATTGGTGGGAAGACCGATTGGGAAACGTCGGTTAGGAAGACCAAGAACGCGGGTGGGTGGACAATGTAGGAAGGGACGTGAGAGAGATGGAAGAGGGTGGAATTTGAATGGTTATGGCTCAGGATAGGGATATTTGGAGCAGTATGGTTGCTGCGCCCAAGAACTTTCGAGTTCTGCATAAAATTAATAATCTTTAACTCTTAATTTATATTATAAAACTTAATTATTTTTTTGAATAACGATTTTTATGGATATGAATAGAATTCAATAGAGAACTTAACTTATCTATAATATTAATTCATGAAGGTTTCTGTCTGTCTGTCATGTGACGACATAGTGAGATGATAGCAATGTTGCAATATTAAAATTAAAATATTAAATTTTATTTATTTTTATTATTGTTAATTTTAATTAGAATTTCAATTTGATTTTCATATAAATAATAATGATATATTTGAAAATGATTGTTTAATATTTTTTAAGTAGTAAGTAAAATTCCCTTCTACAACTATATCTTAAAACCCGTCATTTTTTTTTGTATTTATGTAATATAATGTTGCTTTCCAACAAATATGGACTGTCATTTTTACCGACCGACGATAGTAAGGGAGGTATTGTTTTCACACCAAATTTCACATGTGGAGATTTTTACATATCTCCACGAATCATGCATTTTCTAAACAGAAAAAAGTATTTTTAGCATGATGTCTGTCCGTCTGTCCGTCTGTCCGTCCGTATAGATGTGTACAGCCTGAACGGCTCAACCGATTTTGATGAAATTTGGTATATTTACTTAATGCATCAGTGGGGTGAATTGATCAACTTTTGGTGCAAATTCGGAAACTGGAAGTGGTAGTATTAGCAATCGACGATAGGAAGGGAAGGGTTATTTTCACACCAAATTTCACATGAGATTTTTTATATATCACCACGAATCATACACTTTGTATTGGTTTTATCCTCGGGAAAATCATATTTATTAGTTTTTTCTTGATTTAAAATTATATGACGTCATCCAGCCATTCATGACGTCACAGCCTGGTCTTAAATATATATTATAAATAAAATAAAATTAAAAATATTTATTTTATATGCCTTATCTGTTTTTTATTACATTAATAGATATATTAAAATTATTTGAAATTGTTTCTGTAGCTGGAAATTAATTTATTTCAAACCGTCGGTCGGTTCGGACCTGGCCACAGGTCAACTTATTTTAATATTTATCTGCAAGTAAATAGATGATTAATATAAATTTTAAGAGAAACATAATTAAAAATGGATTTTAAGAAAAACATAATATTTTTTTGTTTAAATATTGTCAAATAATTTGAATATATAGAATTCTTGTAAGTATACCTAAAATAAAATATTTATTATTTCTTTATTTAAAAAGTCATAATGAGAGTTTATTATTAGACGCCTACTTTTTTTTGTTAAATAATATCTTTTTTCTTTTAAGTCTACAAAAGGTGAATAAATATACCACTTGTTTATAATCAAAATTGCATGGGCAAGATATCCTTAGGCAATGTGTTTCATATTTATATATACCTTGACCTCGTTTTTTTTTTTTTTTTGAAATCCCTGTTGCAAAGGCTCGGACGTAAATTATGTATATACAAGGGTATTGAAGCAGATATAGTCTATTGAATCATTTGATTATTTCAGTAGAAATAAATAAATGTTTTATATAAACAATTTTGAAACAAAAAATAAATGTAGATTTATATTATTAAAATGTATATTAGTAAGAATAAAGGGGAGGGGATTGATGATAAAAACAAAACAAATATATGTAATTTTCGATTTTTGCAACGAAGAACGGAATTTTGATATAACTTTTGATAAACCAAATGGAAATATTTTTAATATTTCTCTGTTTCTCTCTTTGTATAATTATTTAATTATTTAAATGATTCAATTCAATCAGATATAAGTCCAACTTTTGGTTATACAACTATATTTTGAATAGAATTTATGTTTCTGTAACCAATAGAATTAGAATAGAATAGAACCAATTATGTTTTCAAAACATTAAACACTAAATAGGAGAAAGTGACCTTTGTATACAAGTTTAAATATTTAATTAATTTTCATAATTAAGAAATTAACAAAAAAAAAAAAAAAAAAAAAAAACGAAAATAAGCTACTAAAATTACTAATATTATAGTATTTTTTTTTATTAATTTGAAATTATGTATTCTGATAAAATACACCATTTTTTAATTTTATTTTGAATAATTGAATTTATTTAAAAGTAGAAAATTTTTATTATCACAGATGTTTATTTTAAAAAAATTAATTGAATTATAAATAAATTAAATTCAGAATAATAAAGTTAAAAATTTCCATTTGACAATAGTCAATTACTATAGTATAAATTTCAAAAAAATATAACGTCTATCAACTTTAAATTAATAATACATGTAAATAATATTAAAATACAAATTTATTGTTATATTATATTCATTTAATATTTTCAATACTTCTAGAAAAAAATATATAATTAAATTATATATTTATTCAAAAAAATATTGAAATTAATAGATTCTATTCATGAAAGAAATAAAATTGAATTTACTATCTCGTCAGATATAGTAATGCGATCACGAAAATTTTCAATGTCGAGATTTTGATGTTTTTATACGTTTTGAAGGTTCCTGAATCATTTTCACTAAGGTTGTGAAAAATGTCTCTGTGTGTGTATGTGTGTGTATATATGTATGTAGACAAGATTACGAAAAATCAGTTTGAGCTAGAATCATGAAATTTGGTATATGGGCATTATTCAAAATTCGTAGTTTTCTATCAACTTTTGAGAAATATAGCTGAACCGGAAGATGGTCATTACCTACAACGTTTTGATTTTTTTTCCTCTAAAGTGACCGTAAAAAAAAGATATATGTTTGATAGTTTTTCTCATGATTAAAAATTGTATAAAACTGCTATATATAGAATTTCAGCTGATTGAATTGCTGAATGTACCAGAATTAATTTTTTAACACTGCAAATCTCACGCGCCAACACCTGACGTGCTGTCATTAACAAAGAGCCAAACAAGTGCTGGTTTAATAAAAATTATTTATTAAATTTAATTTAAAATTTATAATTAACTAAATTTAATTTAAATATAATATATTATAGTCGAATGGAGACACTCCAGTTTATTCTCTAAGAATTTACTAATATTTCTAACGAATTTATTTTATAATATTTATATCAAAAACAAAATTATTTTCTTATATTTAAATATAAATTATGTATAGGATAGAAAATATTTCAATTTTTTTATTTTTTTCTTAAAGTAAAAATTAATATGGTTAAAATTTGCATAAATTGAATTAATTTTCTAATCTAACCTGATGGTTTGCTTTAATCTAAACTAGCTTTGAATACTTCGTTGAAATTTGGTGCTGTCTCCATTGTTATATTTAATTGATTAATCACTAATAGAATATTCCTGTATTGAATTGATAAAATTAACTACCTAATCAATGTCAATTGACTTTGGAATTTTCTATTTTAATTTAGTTGAATTATAAATGAAATGATTTGATGAAGTTGATCAAACATTTTTTATGATTCAATATTTGCAGAAATTATCGGTAGTGATCAATTTCTAAAATTGAATCGAGGCAAACTTTTTAATTGGACAATTTTTCGATCATATTTGAAAATAAGGGAATTGAATTTTAATGAATTTTTAAAAAATTCAACTATTTATTTCTTATTTAGATGATATTAATTTAAATATATAGAAGCATGTTTTATTTTATTTATTTTTTTTTTAATAATAATTTTAATGAATATGAACATTTTTGACAATCATTTGATATTATTACATTCTAAAAAAAAATGTTTATAAGTTCCTATATTTTAATAATCATACTTTTTAATAACGATCGAATATCTATCAAACATTAGATAGAAAAATTTAAAAATCAGCATACAAAAGTTTATGTATTACATATTTAGTAATAGAAAAATTAAAAAGAAATTAATGAAATTTTATATTTAATTCAATAGTTAATAATTTTTAAAATTAAATTTTAATAGAAATTTAGTATCACAATGAAGATATAAAAAAAATAATAATAAAAATTACATAAATATATTAAATTCATTTGAAATAGCTATTCAATAGACAACGTACTTATATTTTAAAAAAAAATATTTTTTTTAAATTTACATAGATTTATATTAATCAAATAATCATGATTCCATGATTAAAAATATAATTAATTAATTTTAATTTTTAAATATAGAAAATGAAATAGTTAATTTTAAATATCAATATACATACATTGTATAGATATAATTTATTACTATTACTATTATAACTATATATAAATTTATCTAACAATTCTTCATTTCACTCACAAATTGTTTAAAATAATAAATAAATTACTATTTAAAAAATATTTTGTATTTAAATTTAGATGAGATTTTAATTTTTGATTATTAATAATAAATAATTTTACTAATATTAGTAATAATTATTTTTAAAATTAAAAAATTAATCAATGTTCAATTAAAATAAACTTGAGTTTTTTTTAAATATATAAGCACTAATAATAGAATCATCCTATAATTTTTTTTTAACCAACTAATTGAAAGTATTTTTTTTGTAAATATTTTATTTATTATAATCAAACTACATAATTTTCATCGTATGTATGTATGTATGTATGAGATGTCTGTAATATTATGAAGTTAGTTACAACGAGTTGGTCTAGTTATTAAATAATTTATATCAGTAATTATAAATAATTTGTAATGAATTATTTGAAATTGACGAGAAAAATATTCATATATCCAGTAGCTTAGTCTTATAATGAATTCGATAATTTTTTCAACAAAAATATGAAAATGAAGTGAACAAAAGATTATTTCTTATGGCTGATGAAATTAATAAAAAAAATTAGATAAGATTTAAAGAAAAAAATAAAATTCTTATTTGGGTTTTAATAATTTTATAAAAATAAAAATTTAAATTAATTAAAAAATTATAATTTTGTTAAAACGAATATTTATTAACTTGACTAAATGTAAAATGTAAAAATATTCTATGTAGATAAGTAACTATAAATTAATCTAATATTTTTTTTAATTTTACCAAATAAATTCATAAAATAATGATACAGTAATATATTATAAGAAAATAAAGTCATATAAATATAAAACTTTTAATTAAATATGAAAAAACACAACAACATTATTTGATGCTGAATTGGTGAAATCTATGCACAAAAATAATCAACTATAGTATCTACATTTTCATGGAAATCAAAATTGAAATAAATCATTTTTTCTTATGTATATTAAGAATTACTAAAGCACATAATAAATCAAGTAAATCGAATATTTATTACCGTTAATAATTAATATTCAATTATAATAAAATGTACTTACATGGTAAAAATTTTTGAAAATAATCCCCCTGGTCAAATTTAAGCCAATCAATATCAAACGTTTTTCTTTCGTTGAAATGGATGTAATTAATTAAATGTATGTATATAAGTATATATTTTAATTAATATAAAAATAGTATCCATTGTTTTAACATGACTTGTTTTTTTTTAAATTTGTTAATTGTTCCCCGAGTTCATTTATGAACTTTTAATATATAATTTTTCACATTTTTTTTTTTTCATCTAAAGATATTTTCGTACATTTTCAACTCATCATTAAAAATAATCACCGACCATTTATGGACAATTTTTTATTTTTTTAAATATATAAAAATATATTTTAATGAAGAACATCCATATTTAGGGAATAATCTCTCATTTAATTGTTTAATTGGATAATTATCACAGTTTAATGGGAATTCCAATTTTTTTTTTAAGGTGGATTAAAAATTAAGTATTTTTTTTTTCACTCGACGAGAAATGAACGAAAACAGTGAGTTCAATTTCATTAGCAAAATAAACCGCTATAAATCAACCCTCCCACCCGGTTGTGCTTCGGTAGAAGGGAGTTAAGTTAAGAAAACCAGTTGGAAAATCTCAAATGGTGTCACTTCCTTTTATCCGGGACACCGTCCTTTCTGCAACTCCTGATACTCTAATTGAATTTTGGTCACGAGCCTTGGGGTGGAGTGTTTTCTTTTTGAGATGAAAGGATGGAAGCAATGGGAATGGTGAGATGAGGAGGGTGGGAGGATGAAGAGAGAGAGAGAGAGATGAAGAAACTATCCATCCCGATTGCCCTTCCGCCGACACATTCTTTCGTTTTCCAAATCATTGATCATTTATCAGAGTAGTTTTTGCGGTCACCGGTGTATATACAAGTCAACACTTTCTCTTCTCCCTCCACCCTTTCAATTGGATGCAAATCGAAAATAATGACGTCAACGAATTCATTTATCTTATTTTAATATCTTAATCTTGGGATCCATTTAATATTCGTGTTTCATTTTTCTATCAGGTTTTTTTTAGATGGAAAGGGGTGAGAAATGGGGATGAGTGAAGTGGAAAAAAAGGGAAGAAAAGACGCCGGGGTTTCGATGTGTCAGAGAACGGAGGTGGGCGTTTTGTTAAATAACCAGCTAATATTTCATCTTCTTCCATTTTTTTTTGTACACACATGCCACCTGTGTTGGAAGGAATACAGAGTGTAGTCGTGTGTGTAAGTGTTGGTTGTTGGTGTTTTGTGTGTATTGACCGCGTTGCAGAGGCCTTTGTGCTGTACCGTAGACGCGGATATCGCACACATGACGCGCCTTGGAAAACAGAGTACAGTTTGTACGGGGGGATTGGTTTTCTCCGTGAGGTGGTCCAAGTGCCCGATGTAAACTAAGAGGGTGCCACGGTAGTTTGTTTGCTTGCCATCCATCTCAAGCTGTCGACGCCCAGACATCGATTGTCCCTCATACCCAACGATGAATAATAATAAAATTAATTGTTTCAGTGTTTTTTTTTTAACTTGACTTTTCCATAAATTTTCAGATTAAGAAAATTAATATTTAAATAAATTCAATATTAGAAATAAAAATAATCATAATTAATAATATAAATAATATTAATAAAAATAAAATAAATTATAATATTAAATATATTATTTTTACCTGTGAAAAATTATAAAAAAAAATATTAAAATAAATAATTTTTGAATGTATTTAAAAGAAAATAAAAATATTTTTCTTTTTAAATTTTTTTAAAATTTTATATTGAAATTTTCGTAAGAATTTATTTGATTATATGAATAATTAATTTTATTAATTAAAAAAAATCACAAAAACATAATAATAATAACAATCCGACAAAACAGTCACTTTTTCTAAGAGCGCGCATTAAAATCTTAATTCTTGATATTGATAAACACTAAAAAGGGATAAAACACATCGGTCGTTGTGGAAGAGAAAAAAATCCGTGACACTTTTGGATGAAGTTTTTCGTCTAAATATTTTTTCCGTGATAGTACTGGGAGTACTTACCAAGTGCTAAGATTAAGAGGAGGATGGGCAGGGCTGCGACGACAACGGCATGCGGCGGCATGGCTGCTGAGCGACTGCCGCCCTTAGGATCCGTGGCCGTTCGCGCCCTTCGTCCCCCCTTTCGCCACCCCCACTACGAACCGCGTGTGCTCCTAAGCGCCACCAACGGTATACCACCCAACTAATCAAGATTTATATCCAAAAGACATCCTCCACTTGTCCTGGCTTATTTTCATACAATTGTCTCCAATTGTCATAAATTACGATACTAGATAGGAAGGAGTATAAGAAATAGAAATTAGACCACTTAACAATTTAGTACAAATTCTTCATCATCCACCAAAAATAAAAAAAAAAAAAAAATAAAAACCAATGAAATAAAAAAAAAAAAATGAAAGTTTACGCTTGGGAACTTTCATCAGTTAAATTGAACGAAACAGATTCACCCTTTTTCTTTCTTCAGCCATTTATCTTTTTTTTGAAATTATAATCCACGCAAATGTTGACAAAATACAAAAATTTAACGCCCTTTTTTTACACCATAAAATGAACAAACAGCAAAAAGATTAATTAGATTTCTTGTGTTAAACCTTCTGTGGTATTTTTTTCACATAGGCCATTATTAAAATGCAATTCACAACAGTTTATTCTGCTTATTCTGAATTCAAACTCATTCTTCATTTCAAAATATTTGAGGTCACTTTAAACCTTGATTGTATGGTATTTACTCTAAAGAATCTAGTTTAATAAAATATATAGGTTTTTTAAAAATATAGATGGGCGTTAAATTTAAACTCTCCTTTATTAAAATCATTATAAAATATTTTAAACATTACATATATTTTATATATAAATTTAAAATTTAATTTTTTAACACAAAATTAATTATATAAATAAGAATCCATTTAATTTGTAACATCTTTAATATTATTATTATTTTTAAAAAATTATCTTTATCTTAAATCTATAGTTTCATTTATTAAATCATATATAACCAAGAGAAATAATAGATATCCTTAAGGCATATTTAAAATTAATAATTTTAATTATTTAATATGGAATTGTTTGTTGTTTATTTACAGTTATTTTTATCTATAATTTTTGATTTAATTAGAGTATATTCTATATGATAGTTGGATGATTATAAAATTTTTGAAATATACAGTCAACGAATACTAATTATTATATACTAGATTTATATTAAAAATACTTTTTATAAACTGTAAGGAGGACCGTTTCAAGTTGGGGTCACTTTGTAGACGATCCTCTTACGTTGGGTGCCAATTTATAAGGGGATCTAAGTATGAGGCACTTGTAATGACCCACGATGACCGTGAATTGTTAATTATGTTAAGTTAATGATGGGCGCCAACTTTGGATATCCCAAAGTATAAAATAGTGTTGAAAAATTAAGGGAAAAGGGAAAACACAATAATAATGTTCACATTAATTTACTTTAATTAAATAGATAAAAAAATTAACAAATTAAATATACAAATTTTAAATAGAAAAAAATAAGAAAATGTAATTCACTATTATCACTGGAATTAGCAGAAATAATTATCACAGGGTGTGATGATAAGGATTATACACAAATAATTATATCACGGGACGTGATAAGTATAGGTTATATCAAGATGATATCACTTGTTCGACTGTATCACAGGGTGTGATTATAAAAATGATTATATACAAAATGATTATATCACGGGACGTGATAAATACCAGGTCATATCGGGATGATATCACTAGTTCCACTGTATCACAGGGTGTGATAATAAAAATGATTATATACAAAATAATTATATCACGGGACGTGATAAATACAGGTCATATCAGGATGATATCACTTGTTCAACTGTTCATTCTCAACTGTCTAAAAATATTAAAACTTGGAGGGATGGTCCCTCCCCTTATGTGAAATATAATATCTATATATATATATTACATTTTAAGAATAATGCGACCAAATAACTTTGTTAATAAAAGAGAGTAGAAAACAAAATAAACTAAAAAAAATAGATAAATAAAATAAAATGTATAATAAAAATTAAATAAGAATATAAATACTTTGTCCGTTACATCCTCCCCCTCTGATTCCGAGGTCTTTTGATTGAGGGATCAGCCCTAGGAACGGACAATTTTTGGCCTTCCTCGCTTACGTAGAGGAACTACTGGAGTAGAACGCGTGTCGTGGCTTAGACGCAATGCTGATGTATGAGGGGGAACAAGTCCTTGAGTAAATAAATGTTTTTGAGTTTGTGGTGGCTCCATAACTCCTGGTGGGCCCCGATGGGCTCTCGGAGACCCCACCAGCTGTCTATATCGGACAGCAGGATCTTCTTTGATGACTTTGGTACCGTCCATGGAATCGACGGCCCTTTGCAGCGCATTCAAACAACCGCCTGTGTTTATATGATGTTCAGCGTAAGGAGTTGGTTCTCCCCCTGGTTGAAAGACAGTTTCATGTTCTTTTAATAAATGGGCAAGTTTTATGTTCTGTTCCGCAGTTAGCTGAATAGTGTTTTCAACAACAGTATTATTTTCATTAGTGGTGCAGAGATTTTCTTGAATAAATTTGTATTTTCTCTTAGGATAATTATGAAAATACCAGCGATTGTTTCGCATATCTAATACTAAACCTGCTTTTCTGAGAAAGTCAAGACCTAATAGTGATCTATTTCCACTAACATTGGGTAGGAATATCATTTCTATATGTATTATTTGATTTTTGATTTTTACAGGAACTGTAGCTAATAACACGGAATGTATACGCTTTTTCCCGTCAGCTAGAGTTAAGGAAAGTTTTTCTACTTTAAAATGTTCTCCTCGTTGTCTTAAATAGCTGAGAAGACGCTGACCGCCAATAGAGCGAGTGGCCCCGCTGTCAACGCAAATAGAACCAGAAGCTTCATAGATGGAGGCTTCTATTAGAGCGAGTTTAGTATCTCTATCTGTAGTAACGTCACACTGTAAGGCTTGTGCGTTGGTAATTTCCTGCTTCGGATTGCAAGTTAGACACCTAGGTTTGGTGACTCCTGGAGTTCCGCAGCCGTAGCAACGAATTATTGAAGAGTCAGTCTCTTCTTTTTGTTTTTCACGAGGTTGTGAGTTTCTAATGGGTTTCCGATCATAATATTTCGATTTAGGGGGTTCGATAGTTTTATTTGAAGTAATTGTTTTTGAAAATGGGGCCCTTAAGTTATCATAGGAGTCGAATTTTCCTGCGAGATCGAGGGGATCTACCAATGTTTCCCAAGAGTCGAGGAAGTGATCTTTGCATTCGGATGAACACTTTCTCTTCATTTGATCAGCTAGGATCAAATTTTTAAGTTGATCAAAATTTTCAATTTTTAGATCGGATAGCCAGGCTTCTAGATAACCGCGTAGATTGAAGTAAAAATCTTTCCAAGTGTTTTCCGATGTCTTCTTGGAGGTGGAGAAAAGTTTTCTTATTTTATCCGTAGTTAATTTAAATCGGTGAAGTAGGAGCTTCTTAATATGTTGATAGTCTTGGGCGACTTCATTTGGTTCTCTAATTATTAGAGTAGTAATATCTGTGGGTAAGACCGAAATAAGATAAGTGACCCATGCATCCTCAGATATGCCAAGAAAATTCATTTGTCTTTCGAAAAGACGCAGATACGTATTAATATCGTCATCGTTAATTTTAAATAGAGGTAAGAATTTCAATATATCTACTTTCGGTTGAAGTGGGGTTGGTGATTCTACCTGGTTCACTACGGTTTGAATTCGGAGTTTCTCTAGTTCAAATTGTCTTTCTTTCTCCTTTTCTCTTTCTTCTCTCTCTCTCTCTTCTTTCTCCCTTTCTCTCTCTCTTTCTTCTTTTTCCTTCCTATCCTCTATGATGGTCATAAGTAATTCCCGTGTAAGGTCTTCATCATAATCAGGCAATGACGTGATGTCATTTTTTATATCGATCCTACGAGAATCTAAATTCATAACTATTCCTAATTCCTGTGCTAAAAGGATAAGATCCTCCTTTTTCCCTTTGCCGAAAAATGACATTTTTAATAAGATAATTAAATTTAATGTTAACCAAAGAGAAAACAAAATTAATTAATTAATCAAAATTAAAAGTTATTTAGTCGCGTACAATTGAATTATACAATATTTAATTATAAAATAAGATAATTGTAATATAATTTAAAATATGTAAAAAGTATTTAAATATTTGAAAATATTGTGATATTTTATCAATTTTATTAATTCATTAATTTAAATATAATGTAGTAGAATAAAATTTAAAATCAAAAAAAAATTTACAAATTAAACATATAAATTAATTAATTATAACTAATAATAATATTAATATATTCAAACTATTTTTATTGAATTATAATTAAATAGATAAATATTCTATTTGTTAGATAAATGTGAAAATTAAAAATAAAAAAAATAATTAACAAGTGTTAAATATATTATTATAATAGACAAGGAGATATGATTTATTTAAATTTAAAGTATAAAAGTAAAAGTTTTAAATTTTTATTTTATTAATTAAATATTAAATTGTACTATAAGTCCGTTGAGATGAAAAAGTGATGATACTGCTCACCAAAGATGAATAATGTACTTTTCTCAGGAGCCGTGGTGTACTAATCGGGCCTCAGGTTGGGCTCCACTTTGTAAAGAGGACTAATCGAGCCAAACGTTGGGCTGCCACTTTGTAAGGAGGACCGTTTCAAGTTGGGGTCACTTTGTAGACGATCCTCTTACGTTGGGTGCCAATTTATAAGGGGATCTAAGTATGAGGCACTTGTAATGACCCACGATGACCGTGAATTGTTAATTATGTTAAGTTAATGATGGGCGCCAACTTTGGATATCCCAAAGTATAAAATAGTGTTGAAAAATTAAGGGAAAAGGGAAAACACAATAATAATGTTCACATTAATTTACTTTAATTAAATAGATAAAAAAATTAACAAATTAAATATACAAATTTTAAATAGAAAAAAATAAGAAAATGTAATTCACTATTATCACTGGAATTAGCAGAAATAATTATCACAGGGTGTGATGATAAGGATTATACACAAATAATTATATCACGGGACGTGATAAGTATAGGTTATATCAAGATGATATCACTTGTTCGACTGTATCACAGGGTGTGATTATAAAAATGATTATATACAAAATGATTATATCACGGGACGTGATAAATACCAGGTCATATCGGGATGATATCACTAGTTCCACTGTATCACAGGGTGTGATAATAAAAATGATTATATACAAAATAATTATATCACGGGACGTGATAAATACAGGTCATATCAGGATGATATCACTTGTTCAACTGTTCATTCTCAACTGTCTAAAAATATTAAAACTTGGAGGGATGGTCCCTCCCCTTATGTGAAATATAATATCTATATATATATATTACATTTTAAGAATAATGCGACCAAATAACTTTGTTAATAAAAGAGAGTAGAAAACAAAATAAACTAAAAAAAATAGATAAACAAAATAAAATGTATAATAAAAATTAAATAAGAATATAAATACTTTGTCCGTTACAAAACTTAAAATTTGTCATTTATCAGTATCTTAGGAAGAAGTATATTAATTTGGCAACATCAGTGGCGTACCTAAGGGGGGCGGTGGGTGCGGGCCGTACCGGGCGGCACTTATCTTGGGGCGGCATTTTTTATATTTAGTTGTAAAAAGCAACTTATTCATTTCATATTTATTTTTTTTCTTTCTTGTATAATAAAATGATTATTATGATTATTATAATTTTACTATTTGATTTATATGAATTATGATCAACTATGATTTCGAATATTATTCCTCGGTGTATATAAATGCATTTTAGTGTAAATTTTGAATTCTAATTCCAAGAACAGGGTAATAATTTTATTTTATTGTATTCATTAAAATTCGTTGAATTCGTAAACGCATCTTTAAGATTTTGTTCGGCAAAATTATCTTCGTTCTACAATGAGTCAATTAAGACTACAAAATCTTGCAATATTGTCAATAGAACAAGAAATTACAAATAATATAACTTTTGAGAGCATTATACACGATTTTTCTAGTATGAAAGCTAGAAGAGTAAATATTATATAAATATGTTTACGAGTGCATACAAATATGTGTAAAAAAATTTACTCTCTGTATATTAATTAATATTGATTAAATAACTTAATAATTTATTTATGTGTATTAATTTATAAAAACCACTATTTGATTGACTTATAATAGAAAGGGCGGCAAAAGTTCTAGGTACGCCATTGGGCAACATTATTATAAGGTGAAAATGAAAAAAATGATATACAAATAACTATAAACAAAAAATAATATATAAAAACGATGTATTTTGGCGTTAAAATGTTAAAGAATTAAATTAAATTAATTGATTGAAATAGAAAAATGCAAAAATCATTAAATAAATAAGTAGATTGTTATAAATAAACAATAGTAAGAAAACAATAGTGTAACAATAGTAGAAAAACAAACAAACAATTAAACTAAAGCAAAGTAACAAGTAAAGTAAAGCAAATAAAAACCAATATCAGTTAACAGATCACCATAGTTTAACGAAGGAAGGAAAAAATATTTTATAAATCTTGGGAAAACCTAGAGAGAATTTAAAATCTAGTCATTATCTGTGAATTGCTTCCTTAAGTTAAAATGTACCAATAGGGAAAATTATTTCACAATTTTTTATAAATAATACATTTTAACATTTTATTTATCATTATCAAATTAATTAAACTAAAGATATATTTAAAAAAATGCAACTAGATATACTAGTGCTAGTATTTTATGACTGAAATATAATCTCTATTATTTTCATTTATTTTGTTATTTTATTTTTTTAAATTAAAATTTCATAATTAATTTAATTTAATTCATTATTTTTGTTTGTTTTGTGATACATAATTCAGAAATAATATTTTTTAAATTATATTTAGTATATTTTTTTAATTAAAATGACAAAATTTTATTATCTTGGTTTTTATTTTTAGTTTAAATACTCAATTATTAATTACTACTATATTTTAAGTGAACAATTTCCGACAATGAATATAAAATTAATATTTTGGAAACTACCACTTCCGGTTTCCGGTAATACACCAAAAGTTGATGCATTCATGCTTCTGATGAATTAAGTAAATATACCAAATTTTATCAAAATCTGTTGAGCCGTTCAAGCCATGCATCTCTATACGGAAACACAATGGATAGTCGGACGGACAGACAGACATCATTCTAAAAATACTTTTTTCTGTTAACAAAATGGATGATTCATGGAGATATGTAAAAATCTCCACATGCGAAATTGGGTATGAAAACAATACCTTCCCTTCCTGTCGTCGGTTGGTTAAAACAGGCTATTATATATTTATGGTGAGGAAAAGAAGTGGAAAAAAAATATTTACTTTGCAATAGCCCTATAAATAATTCCTTTTGATCAAAACTATATATCAATAAATCTTTGTACTTATAATAGAAAATTCAATTATTTTATTAAAATTTTTCGCGTTATAATAATAGAATTTCGCACTGAATGTTTCTATTTCTGTAACTTGTTTTTACTTTTTAACCCCCTAAATAGCTGTATGATTGAATGATAAAAAGGGACAATAAATTGATATGACAAGTGTGACGAAATGAATAATGACATTAATATTGCTCGGAAAACAACAAAATGACAATCTTTTGTTATTCATTTGATTTATTGTCAAATACATCACTAATTCTCAACATTTCTTAATTTCAAACTCAAACACAACAACATCTTGAAATATGTATATGTGCTTGTGTATTAATTAATTAATTTATTTTTTTTCAATCAAGAATTATAGGCTCAGATAATTTAAACCGCTCTCAATACTTTTTGGACAAACATTTTTTTCTAATATGTTTTGCGTTCTTCTTTCAATTTCTTCAAATCTCCTTTTGAGGATTTACTGATTCTAATTGGACTATTTTTCTACACATATACATACTATAAAAGAAAAAATTATTGTATCCATATCAGTGTCAAGGGTGACCACGGAAGTTCTTGGCCAAAAGGATTATATTCCTCGAATCGCGTTTCTTTTCTCAACCACCTCCATTCAATCTCAATTCCCTCAGATCTCCTTTTATAGTGTCTGTCCTCCAAGTTTAAGTCTACCTACCTATCGTTTTTTACTATCTCGCCAGTATAGTATTGGCATTACGAAAAATTTCGATGTCGAGATTTTGTTGTTTTTATACGTTTTGAAGGCCCCTGAGTCATTTTTACTAAGATTGAGAAAAAAGAGAGACTTTTGAGAAAACTTTTGAGAAATGTACCTTATTCGAAAGAGGGTCATTACCTACGACGTTTTCTTTTTTTACCAACCGACTATAGTAAGGAAGGTATTGTTTTCACACCAAATTTCACTTCTGGAGATTTTTACATATCTCCACGAATCATGTATTTTCTTAACAGAAAAAAGTATTTTTAGCATGATGCCTGTCCGTCCGTCCGTTCGTCCGTATAGATGTGTACAGCTTGAACGACTCAACGGATTTTGATAAAATTTGGTATATTTACTTAATGCATCAGTGGGATGAATTGATCAACTTTTGGTGCAAATCCGGAATCAGGAAGTGGTAGTATTACCGATCAACGATAGGAAGGGAAGGGTTATTTTCACACCAAACATGAGGAGATTTTTTACATATCACCACAAATCATTGTATTGGTTTTATCCTCGGGAAAAATCATCTTCATTAGTATTTTCCTTATTTAAAATTAGATGACTTCACCCAGCCCTTCATGAGGTCACAGCCAGCGCCTCCTTATATATTATAAATCAAATAAAATTAAAAATATTTATGTTATATCCATATCTGTTTTTAATTGCATTAATAGATATATTAAAATTATTTGAAATTGTTTCTGTCACTGGAAATTAATTTATTTCAAACCGTCAGTCGGTTCTGCTCCTGGCCACAGGTCAACTTATTTTCCTCTAAACTTACCGTAAAAATAAAGGTATATGATTGATAGTTTTTCACATAATTAACAATACCTCCCTTACTATCGTCGGTCGGTAAAAATTGTAAAAAACTGCTATTTATAGAATTTTAACTTGATTGAATAACTGAATGTACCAGAATTATTTTTTTAACTCGTTGAGTGCTAAACACGCGCCAGCACGTGACGTGGTGTCATCAACAAAGAGCCAAACACGCGAATTATTTTTTTAAATTTATAAATTTTGACTTAAAATTGAAGGAAAAGATTTTAAATTTAAATTTAATATATGTTAATTAATTAATTATATTGAATAACAATACTGTCCGGTAAATTTAATTTTTTTTAAATTAATTAATTAATCCAATTTTATTATACTTAATTTATAATTAATTAAATTAAATTTAAATATAATATATATGTTAATTAATCCAATTCAAATTTGCGAGATAGTCGATAATTAAGATAAATTTATAAAAATATTTATATTATTTATATATTTAAGCTCTTTAGAGGTTTTATTTTTAAGAATCAAATTCGATTAGAGCTTTCAACCATAAATTATATAACAATTTTTGATCTTTTTATGGTTAAATTTCCCTTCAAAAGATCAGCTAATTGAATTTAGCGAATATTTGTTCATTTTAATCTATTATAAACAAATTTATTAAAACATGTAAAAAAAACTAATTCAATGATGAAAAAATATCGATTTTCGTGATTTGTGAAATGAACTGGATATCAAAGGAAAGTTCGAAGTTCTTTGTTGGTGAATATTCACATCCTCTCTCTCCTTGGAGCATCTGAAAACCAATAAATTTCCCTTTCATCGTCTATCCTGTTGTCCGATTTTATTTCCTCTCTGTTATCGTTCCTCCACTGCAAGTATCATCTCGGTCTTTTGAGAGGACAATGTCCGATAGAATTATAGCTAGAAGTCTTCTGGATCAATACAATAGAATAACAAATCAACATCTATTTTATTATCTTTACTCTTTTTATTAATCATGGAATGACTTAGGAGGTTTAATATTTAATATTAACAAACATCTTCGAAATTCAAATTTAATTAAAGTTCAAACGTAAACAATTTATAAGTAATTTGTCTCAATTTTAATTTAATATGATATAATGAATCATAATAAATTTATTTAACAAAAAAAAAAAAAAATTAAATTCAAATAATAAATTTTAAATAAAACAAAAATGTATTCGTATAGTTAGGGTGACCATACATACCGTTGTGAAAGGAACGCCCCTCTGCATCTATACAAAATGTTGTATCGGTTGCGCCACAATAGAATCAGTATGTAATTATAATAAGTTTTTTTTAACATCTTACTTATTTATGTATATATAATATTTGAAAAATTGAGAATTTAGAAGCAGGCCCTAGAAATTTGACGCCCGTTGGAGAACACTAATTAACGCCCCTCAAATAAACATAGATAATTTTTAGGAAAGAAAATTTTTTATCATAAATACATTTCAAACATAATAATTATTTTCCTTTTATAAAGTTTAATATTTCAGGGTAGAACATTAATTATTCATAATTCTTAGTTTTCTATCAACTTTTGAGAAATGTAGCTCAACCGGACGAGGGTCATTACCTACCACGTTTTGATTTTTTTCCTCTAAAGTGACCATAAAAATAAAGATATATGTTTGATAGTTTTTCACATGATTAAGAATTGTATAAAATTGCTATATATAGAATTTCAGCTTGATTGAATCGCTGAAAGTACCGGAATTAATTTTTTAACACTGCAAATCACGCGCCAGCACGTGTCGTGGTGCCATCAACAAAGAGTCAAACACGCGCTGGTTTTATAAATATTATTTATTGATTTTAATTTATAATTTAATTAATTAAATTTAATTGAAATATAATATGTTATTTAATCCAATTCAAATTGCGAGATAGTCGAGTGGAGACACTCCAGCTTATTATATAATTCATTTAAATTATTATTTTTTTTTAAAAAAAAAACATAATACTATTAATAAAAAAATACTTAAATAATAAAGTATTTTTTTCTAACTTAAGAGGGGATTATTATTATTTAATAGAAATATATGTATTGCCTGTCAGTCTATTTCATGTCATCAGAGGTGTGAGCGATTATGTATTTCTAATGCTTTTAAATATCTAAGACAGAATGCAGCAAAATGTAACGATCTCTTCCAAATGACATGTCGACGTGCTACGTTCCAACCAAGGTATGATCTTTTACCCTCTTTTATCATTATAAGTATTTACATTCTATTTATAGTTATATTACAATCCCTGAACAATTCATAATTAAAAATTTACATGAAACAATAATTTTTTCGTGTTCTTGTATATGTTCTATCTATCTACCTCTGGGCTCTGGCTCTACGTTACTCGAAAGTTTTTGGCCGCAACAACCACTTTACTCCAAGTGTCCCTATCCTGCGTCACAACCATCCAACTCCTACTCTCTCTCATCTCTCTCATGTCCATTCCTACATTGTCTTACAGTGGTCTTCCAACCGTAACGCTAGGCTTGGAAGGGCTAATTTAAGGGGAGAGGAGGAGGCCCTATTAAATATTCAATTTTTTTTATTGAATTAATAAGTACTTAGTCTACCTAGCCGTAGATCTGTATTTTAAAAATAATATTCCTTATGAACTGTGAATATAGTTTTAAAATGATTACGGATTTGACTGCGAATATTAATACATCTTATATTCGTTGGGACAATTATAATAAATATCCTCCTTTTTACTATTTTTATCTTATAATCTCACTTCTGTCTCTATTTATAAATTGAAAATATCAATCAATTTCTTTTTTTCTAATTTTGGTATAAAACATTTTATAAGAATTTATTAAATGTGCTGTTCATTCAGGTCTCTTATCTCGGTTCAGTTAACCTATCCATTTATTCGTACATCTTCGACAAAATGAATATACCAAATTATTAATATTAATTCACAAACAAAATTAGTCAAATATATATTTTATTCATTTTATTTTGAATAGTCAAATATCGTTTAAATTATTTAATATAATTTATTGTAAAAGTTTTCATTTTAATTACTATATTATAATATAATTTTACATTATTAGATCAGATTTATTCAACCTTATATTTGAAATAAGATATTCTTTAATTATCATTTTAAATGAATCTCATATAAAGAAAGAAATTGTTTTTAAAATAACCGAAATAATATGTTAACAATTTTCTAGATTAGAAAGAAGGAAAGATAATATGTATATAGTTGTAATGTTTACCAGTCTGTGTAAACTTCAAAACCCGAGAAATTTTTTAGAATACAATATTTTATAAAAATTTATTAAATGCTTCCCGCTGTTCATTCAATGACTCTTTAAATCAGTGATTCTCAACAATTGTGCCGCGGCACTTTTGTGTGCCGTGAGATTTTCCAAATGTGCCGCCAAATTTTACAAATGTAAAGTTCAAATTAAGAAAAAGTATTTATATTTATTTTATATGTAAAAAAAGAGCTAAAATGTTTTTCGATCAGGCTCTTAAACATTTCTGACTTGTTTCATTTCAATTTTTTCTCAATATGGTTCTAAAAAAAGATAAAATATTTTTGCGATCAGGCTCTTAAACATTTACGACTTTTTTCAATTTTTTTAATATGGTAAATAAGTAAATGACTTTTACAATTATCTTTTTCTTTGTGTACCATCAAATTTTTAAACCGTTAAAAGTGTGCCGCGGTAAAAAAAAAAGGTTGAGAATCACTGCTTTAAATAAAACCTAATGATTTTTAAAGTTTCTTCATTTATAATTATTCATATGTAATAATATGTTACTAACTTCATTAATATTTTTTAGGCGGGGAAAATGATATATTCGTAATTTCATTCTAAAATATTATTGAATTTATTGGATGATTAATAAAATATTAATTAAAAAAATAATGATGGTTTTATTTATATTATAGATAAACTAATGATTTTTTTCTAATAATTATTTTATACTCTTATATGTAACAAGATATTACTTAATGATTTACTAGTATTGATAATGATATGGACAAGATGTTCTAATGAAATTACCATATCCTGGTCACACCTTGCTAGGTTACATGTTAGCATCTGAAATTTAATCCTTTAGTATTCAATTTGTTGAATGTATCCTATTTATATTTTCCATCTAATAAAATAATATCTAACTTTTTTTTTACAGTCATATGAAAATTGATTTATTATTATATTTTGCTAAATTATTTATTAGGTAATTTTAACATTTAATCTCGTTTGATTGATATTTATAGTATATATAGGATTTATCTCTTGTGAATGAAGAGATACTCAGATAAAGATGTCATTTCTATTGGCCTCCCGTCTGTTTGTCTAAACAGCTGTCATATATAAGAGAATAGTCTATGTTTAAATTGTCTAAATCTATCTTCGTGGATAAACTATTTTATTACTAAACACCCTTCGTCAGTAATGACAG
The DNA here is from genome assembly GCA_963082975.1 of Labia minor. Classification (NCBI taxonomy): domain Eukaryota; kingdom Metazoa; phylum Arthropoda; class Insecta; order Dermaptera; family Spongiphoridae; genus Labia; species Labia minor. The sequence goes on from OY720344.1 coordinate 102,262,801, forward strand.
ATTCGTACATATTTGCAAAATCTATGTAAACATTCAGGAAATATAGACTCGGTGACAAACATTGAAAAAGATACCATTCAAAGCTATAATATAGATAATCATATTCATTTTGATCATAAATCTTGTTTTAAATGTTCTATCTTTGGAAATATAGATTTTTTTTTTTTGATTTTTTTCAAAGCTATGAAAGATATATATTTTTATTTTATGGAAAGTGATACAGGAGGTTGATAACTATTTTCAATACATCCGATTTATTCAGTAAAATGAAATAAATTGTGAAGTTTTTAAGGGATAAAAATAACATTTTTATTTCATGATGCAGAATAAAAAGAAAAAAAAAAATACATCGAAAACAAGACGACGCATGCAAGAAACCATCTGTTATCAGATTGTTACTCTATGAGAATCGTTTTGAAAATTCTTATGTATATTCACCCTCCGGTTACTATTATACTTAAATTTTTATTTTATTAATGATAATGTGTAAATTTGGTGTTTAAAAAAATGGCATTTATAATATCACAATTTGATATTAACCGTTTTTATTGCTTAATTGGTTTACTATTTAAATTAACTATAGGTACATATAAATCAAAAAAATGTTAATAATAATAAAGACAAAACTAATATGAAAAACAATTTGAAAGAAAAAATAGCATTTTTAATATCGCACTTTGATTTTAACCGTTTTAATTACTGAATTGGTTAATTTAGTTAATAACATAAATAAATGAAAGAAGTTAATTTTAATAAAGTCGTAACTAAAATAGAAAAACAATTTAAATTAAATAAATAAATTATATTACTATTAAAATTTTATATATTCCAGAAAAAATTTCAATGGAATACCATAAATATTATAAACTAAATGGGTAAATAGAATATATATATATAATTAAATTAAATTTAAATTTAACAAACATATTCGATTAATTATTTAATATTTTATAAGTATTTTTTATTATTTATATTTATTAAATATTTTTAAAATTTTTTTATAATTTATTTACAAACATATTAACGATTGTCTATTTGAATGCATAATTTTCTGATATAAAGAAACTTTTTTAATATTTTTTTTTATGATTATTGAGATATAAATCTTCATTTTTATTTATTTATTTATTTTTTTTATTAGAAATTATTCACTTATTTTTTCACTGTGTATTCATTTTTTAACTTGAGATTTAAACCCAAACCCTTTTCTTTTTATAATTCTAGGCGTTACCATTTGATGTATGATGGGATCCTTTAATGGTTCAGAATAACTATGAGAGAATCCTTTAATAAACATTTATTAAACTTATTTGGCTAAGCACCCCCTTTCCAGAAAAAAAATTTACTCAGCGCTCACTTGGAAATAATTTTTTTAATTTTAATAACAATTAAACAGAAAGATAAATGTACCTATTTGCAAAATATTATAAATAAAGATGTAAATTAGAAACCTTGAATTTATGTATCTATTTATTGATCTCAGAATAGAAAAGTAATATACAAGTAATTTTCCCTAAATGCATCTGTGACCATCACCGCCCCCCTGGATCGCTCCAGCGCCCACGAGGGGGCGGGAGTGCTCACTATGGGAATCACTGTTTTATTTGTAACTTTAATAAAAACATGAATAATAAAAAAACTTTTGGTGATTTTTAGAGATTGATTAAAATTTTTAATAATAAATGTTATTTGATGTATTAGATGTAGATATTTAATTAATATTTTGCTTTCTAAAAAAATAAAATACTACATTAAAAATAATTTTGCTTACCTAATTCAGTGAATGTAGAAAAATAGACGCTTTATTAAAATTATAAAAATTAAAATAAATAAATAATTAAAATCTTAATAACATTTTAAAGTTTTTAAAAATAATATTTTCTATTAGGGGAAAACAAAAAGGAGAAAAAAAAAAAATAAAATAAATAAATAGAATAAAAGTCACAAGCATATCGTTTCAGTTTAAATAGTGAGCTCACTTTCTCGTACAATATCATTGCAAATAAATGCAATTTTCATGTATTTAGTATTAATGTAAATTAAAAAAGATAAAAAAAAAAAGAAATGAAAATTCCATTATACTTTTTACAATTCTCTTCGACGATGTAAAAAATTTAATTAAATTAATAGGGAGGATTTTTTCTCATAATAATCTCTGAAGAGTTGTTTGGTTTTTCACTTTTGTATTTTCATTTTAGCTTATATATATATATATATATATATATATATTTATATATCCGTAATGTAATTTCCGCTTCTCATTTTTCTTCTTATATTATGGGATAGCTCGAACAACAAAATCAAAATCAATATTGTGAATATATTTCTTACATTCAATTATTTTGCGAAGAGGTAAGTATATATATGTATATATATCAAAAGATTAAATTTACTACAACATAAATTATTTCAGGATATAAAATTTATCTATTGATCTGTTGTTGTTGTTTTGTTTTTTTTTAAAGTGATTTAAATATAAATTAAGTTTATAAAATTATGATCGCAACGAATTGTCAGTTTGAAATTATAGCTCCAGGTTTCCAGTCTTTGCTGACCCAGCTGTTACAAAAAAAAAGTTGACACGAATTTACTCCCCCCCCCCCCCAATGGTCGAAAAGAAACAGACTTTAATTTCTTGTTAAGAAAAAAAAAAAATAATCGTAAAAAAAATAAATTAACCATCCTTTTTTCAACTTGATTAATTTTCGATATATAATTTAAGATATATATACAATATATCATAAAAGATTTGAGTAGATGAAAAAGTGAAGTGATATGCTTGCTCTCTTTCTCTCTTGTTCTCCTCTCATCTCAGATGATGAATGAACTGCTTTTGTCTGTTATAACATTCAATAATTAAAAGAATTCATCTCATCGTCTTTCTCAATATTGAAAATTTCTTGTAATTTTCTGAGTTCGATTAATCAGTTTATATGATTAATTATTTAAGATTTTACAATATATTATTCTATTTTCTAGAATAATAAATTTACTCAAACATTTTATTAAGTTGTATGTTATATGTTAATTATATTATAACAAAAAATTATTATTATATACCATTGTATATGTTACGGTAAAAGTAATAAATTGAGTGATTATACATAATCTCCATTGAATTTGGTAAATATGATAAATTATTTCATATTTATCAAATTTACGGGTTAGTTTATAAAGTCCCCAACTCGAAATGGGGAATGTGATAAAAGTTCCTTATTTGACGAAAATTCGTTCAGTTTGCGCCAATTCAAAAAACGGAATATATATTCATACAATTACAATATTTTGTATTTTCCTTTTAAAAAGAGTTCTTACGTATTAATGCTTTCATATTGCCGGCGTTGCCCGGTGCCATTATTTATTATTAAAATTCCTATTTTAAATTAAGAAAAAACTAACAAAGATGATTTTTCTTTATAAATACACGTATTATCTAATCTGTGAATTTCAAAAAAATCCTTAGAATGGTTTAATAATTCAAAAATACAAATATATATATACAATTTTTGCTAGTATAAAAAGACAAGTGACCTGTGGCAAGGCACAGAACCGACCGACACTTTGAAATAAATTAAATTTCCAGCTACCTTTAGCTTTAGTGTGAAAATAATCCTTCCCTTTCTATCGTCGAACAGTATCACTTCCGGGGTTTCCGGGTATAAACCAAAAGTTGATAAATTCATCATACTGATGCATTAAGTAAATATACCAAATTTTATCAAAATCCGTTAAGCCATTCAAGCTGTACACATCTATACGGACATACAGACGGACGGACGGACAGACATCATGCTAAAAATACTTTATTCTGTTAACAAAATACATGATTCGTGGAGGTATGTAAAAATCTCCACAGGTGAAATTTGGTGTGATAACAATACCTCCCTTACTATCGACGGTCGTTAATAAGATATATTACTTTTAGCCAACACCCCACGCTTCGGTTTTTTTCGGTTCGGTTTGGATATAGGAAAATTATTTAATTAATTAATTTTTACATCTCTCTTCGATTTTTTTGATTTGGTTTGAATTGAAAAATGAATTAATTAAATAATTTTTCTATATCCAATCCGAACCGAAAAAACCCGAAGCGTGGGGTGTTGGCTAAAAGTAATATATATATATATATATATATATATTTGTTCGCTTGAAATTTTTTATTATTATGAAAAATTATTACCGGGTTGTTTTAATTGTGAGAATGGAGTATTGGTTTCGGCGCATATTTTGACCCCATTTTCAAGAGAATTTATTTAGGAGGGAATTTTTTGGGGATTATGGATCCTAGTCTGTAAGAGTTGATGTTGGAATTTAAATAGCTACAAGTTAAAAGAGATATATTTATTCTATTCATTAAGTTAATTTTAAAATATTACATATAAATAAACTTATTATATAATTATTTTATTTGTAAATAATTATGTGTATATTTCGAAGAGTATAAAAAAAGTATGAGTAAGATATCAAATTTAAATGAACAAATATATATATTTAAGTTTTATATTTAAATTAATATATTAATAAAATCAATAAAAATCATATAAAAACATTAAATTAATTTTATTCTAAAAGTTTTTCATATTAATTAATTTCATATATTGTAAAAATAAATTTGATTTTAATATTTTTTGAAATTGATTGATTCCTGATAATTAATTATAAAAGTTAATTAAATTAACTAAAATGTTTTTGTACTAAAACGATTGATCATTTTGTCAATTTTTTTAGACCAGAAATGCAATTATTTATGTATTCCTCCTATATATATACTATTTACTATATAGATCTTTTTTCTCGTATTATAAGATTAGATAAATGTATATGGATCTAATCAGATATATGTATATGGATTTGATGTTAGAACCAGATGGTGATACTGGCTTACTAAATCGATCCAAGCCTAGTAGTAGTATTTCTCTCTTCTCTATTGTATTGATTTTACAAGCCGTAAAGAGAGGGATCTTGGAACTTTTTGTTTAAGGAATAAAGTAAATTTTATTTTCTTCAGTCCTCCACCTTAAGAAGTAATAAATTAATTAATTAATTCAGTAAATTTTAGATATTTTGAAATAATAAAAAAAAATCTATATGTAATTTGATAAAGTCTACATTACTTCAAATTTTAATTTAATTTTAATAAAAACTAATATCAACATATGTTTTCTTTTAATTAAATGAAAAATTTTACTAAAGTGTACGCATATGTTGCGAAATCCCGTTCGCTAAATTTAACTCTGTCATTAAAACAAATGGCACATCTATGATAAAGAAAAAATATTTGGATGGAAATTGAATATTTTTTTACATTTCAATAATTAAGAAAAAAGAAAAAAATATCTACATTTAATTCTGTAATTTTATTTTTAAAGTACACTAAAATTAAACTAATATTTATTTTGTGTGTTTTTCATTTTAGGATTTATTTTATTTTTCTTAATAATTTAAAAAAAGTTTTATTTTTTTTTAAATTATTTTTTTAAATCAAGTCAAGACATTCTTCTTGTTAGATCCAGTGGCGCAGGATTTGATCCTGGGGGGAGGGGGGAGGGGTTTGACTAGCCGCTCCACCTTCCTATGGTGGGGTCCCCCCCCTCGGGCTCTCTCAAAGACAAATTTTCATTAAGATTTCTTTTTATATTAAATATTTAAAAAAGTTTTGTAAATGAAACACTGATTTTACAAAATCTGGCAAAAATTTTTTTTTTGTATTTTATTTACTCGTATTCACAGTTATAGAAAGAAAATATTTTTTTCCAGCTATAAGTAAATCATTTTAGCTTTCCTCATGGTCCGAAAATTTTGAAAAATTTTGCTACGAGATTTTTTGAGAATTTCACTTTTCAGACGATTATGCATCCAAAACTGCAAAAAAAAATTTTTAAATCGGCCGGCCGGCCGTTCGTTACCAAGATTACGTCTATACAAAATGAGATATTGTCTTGAAATTTGATATTTAGATTGATTTCTCAATAAATACTGATTTTTATGAGAATTATACTATCGTATTAAATTTATAGGGAATCGAATTTAATAAAAGTTTCATTATATTCATTTTTACCTAAACTTAATAATAAAGGAGTTATTTATAAAAAACTACTTTAAGATTTCGAAATCTTTTCGTCCGCCCGTAGTGGCAGGATATTTTGAAAGAAATCATGTAAAAATCCCTAGGAAAAATCCCTAAATCAAAAATCCCTGAAAAAAAATCCCTAAATGCAAAAATCCCTAAGTAAAATATCCCTAAAAGAATAAATCCCTAAATAAAAAATTTCCCTAATTTTTTTTACTTATTTAATAATGAATAGCCGAAGAGACTTGAATGAGGTAGTTATACATCATGCTTGGGGTCATCACATCTGTTCCATCTGGTTTTTTAGCGTCCCATTTTTCATGGTTTGCCTTCATTATGGCCAGAAGCTCATCATGTGAGTCGCGGAATCGTTTCCTTGGTGGATCAGGCCTCTTACCACGAACATCACGACAGATTTCCAAAGAGATAAGGTTATGCTCAATATGGATTTGCTTTATCAGATCCCTTACTGATATCTTATAACCTCCTAAGCGTGAACGAAGAGCATTGTTGTAACCTTCCAATGCATTGTTTGTTCAAGGCAAACCCATCAAAGTGTCATCGTAGATGTTCCAATGTTCCAATGTCGAAATCGGGGTCATAAAAGCCAGCCAAATATTGTTCACCTAGTCAAGTGCGCTCGAAGTAAGAAAAAAGATCACGAAGTTTTGCCCTGTTGGTCGTCCAGCTAATGCTTGGTAGGCTACAATGACTTTTGATGGTGGTACCAAAGCCAAAGCTGCAAGAGTTCGTAAATGAGTGGAGTTGTCAGGATTATCTATATCATTATAGAGCTTCAAAACTTCTCTGGCATTGACTTGATGTTTCTATAAATGCATTGAGCAAAATGAAAAAACAACCTCTGATGAATTTCATAAATTGCGTTGTATATTGAAAAATATATTATATTGTGAAATATACGGTGCAAATGGTGTATTTTGTATTTGGAAGCTATTCAAACGTATGCTAATAAACGAAATTTGAGTAAATTCCCTTTATTTTACATACGAATTTTTTCGGAAAAATTTTTTCTTTTTTTTAGGGATTTTTTTATTTAGGATTTTCGCTTTTAGGGATTTTCGGTTTTAGGGATTTTTGACTTTTATGGATTTTTTCATTTAGGGATTTTTACCCGTTTCCATTTTGAAAAAATTAGTCTTCGCTTCATAATTTTAATGAAATTAGCAATTAATCTTTAATCTATTAATAATAAAAAATATTTAGAATTTGAGTAATATATTATTTATTTTATATTTAAATAATAGTCAATTTGGAGAATTTCACAATCATCTAGTAATCTTATATTAAGTCTTTTGTTTTTTATGATTTAGGAGAAATAATAAAATAATTTTTTTATTTCTTATATTCAATTCTGTACGATAAAAATAAGCAATTTTTATTTTTGTAAAAATTTTTTTAAAATAAAATAAACTTACTTATTATTCACTAAGTTATATTTTAAGAATTTTTTTTCTCAAATAAAAAGAAGGATTATATTTTTTCTTTTCTATTTGTAATACTACATAATATACAGCAATTTTAATTTTTTTTCTCTCCTGGGGGGGGGGGGGGGGTTAAAACCCCCAAAACCCCCCTGGTTGCGCCATTGTATAGATTATAACAATAAATTTCATATATGTATAATGGCATAGATATATCTAAATCCTTCTCTATTAGGGATTACATTTTTTAAAAAATATATTAATAATTAATCATGAAATAACAAAACAGTCACATGAAACGATTTACCCTGAATAAATGAATGAATCCAATTGAAAATAAGAAAATAAGAGTTTAAATGAGAAAAGTGGGAGATATATAGAATTAATTAGATTAGAAAAAAAGTGATTGTGATCACGAAAATTTTCGATCGCGATATTTTGATGTTTTTATACGTTTTGAAGATCTCTAAGTCATTTTCAATAAGGTTGAGAAAAATGTCTCTCTGAAAGTATGTGTGTGTGTGTGTGTAGACAAGATTTCGCAAAAACGGTTTCAGCTAGAATAATGAAATTTGGTATAAGGGCATTATTCAAAATTCGTAGTTTTCAATCAACTTTTGAGAATTGTAGCTCATTCGCAAAAGGACCATTACAGATAAAAGCAGTTGAAAACAAATACTATTTCATAAATTTGCGCAACTCACAAAAATATACTATTAATCTAAAAAGTCTTCTTATTTGAATAAAATGTTATCAGTGAAAATTATGTTAAAAACTTTAAATCTTATGATCTGATAGAATAAAATTTTAATTAATTTTCAAATATAGAAATAAAGCTTGATTTTCCAATTCAAATTTGAGCGATTGTAGAATGGATTTTATTAATTATATTTAAACTCACTTATGAAAATATCAAAAAAAAATATTCCAAAACCACCTAACATGGTATATCTATCATCTTGATATTATCTTGATATTATACTATAATTCATATTGTGTTTTGCAATAGTTTCTTTTAAAATTTTTATTTGTTTATAAATAAATAATAAATTCCATTAAAATTTATAATCATTCGTTTTTATACTAGAAAATTCAAATATATAAATTTATTTTAAAATTTTTGCATGCTTATTAAAATTTTTTATGGGAATATTAGATTCAGAATTAATACGATAATTAAATATGTTTACGATTTTAATATTACAAGTTTAAATTGGGTGGCTTGTGTTGCAGGTTGCCTAAAAGCCAGGGGCTCCTAGTCGAGGGAACGCTCGCTCAGTCAGTCAGTGAGTCGATTTCGTTGTGTGTGTGCGCATGCCAACTCACACCGGGCCGCCGGTGATGACGCTCTCTCTGTCTACTATATCAAAAGCGTAAGTGTATTTTCTATTGAAATTATCATAATTCACCAATATAAAGCGATCAATTAACATCACCCCTACCATAATTGTAAAATTATTTACTGATTTTTTTTAATAATTATATTAATAAAATAATATCATATAAGATTTTTTTTATTTCATATTCATATTATGAATGATACTTTTATTTATTAATATATATATATATATATATATATATTTAACGTTATATATCTGCACATTATTCAAAATTTAATTTAAAATTATTTACACATTTTATTAGAATTTGAAAATGTACATATCTTCTTTTCTTCTAATTAATATCTTTTCTATTTCATTTATCTCATATCAATTAATATAATAGGATATATTATATATCTCGTACCCTATATATATATATATATTTCTATTTATTATGATTATTATTATTATTATTCTATTTTTTAATATTTTCTATTTAATATGAGTTGATTTTTTTAATATATATTTGGATATTATATTCATTTAAGTAAATATAATTTTTTTATTTTCAATTTAAAGTGACATTTATTCTAGAGACGCCCAATCGGCAGGGCTAATTTATTTTCTTTTTTTCTTTTATCTTATACTTTACCGTATAATTTATCTAAAAAAATGATAAATTCTGATAAATATTTATTCTTTCAATATCAATTATTTACTGAGAATTCAACATGATTATCAAAATCAAAAATCAATTGAAATTTAAAAAGCAATCATTTCAACATACTCTTTTAATTATAGATAATAGAAAAGGTCACTTTTTAATACTTTCATTTATTAAAAAAGAATTTTATTATGTCTTTGAAATATATCTAAATATTATTATTTAAAAAATTAATAGGTGATACAGTGATTAATATATTTTGTAGTTTGAAAGTATTTTTAATATGCATTAAAAAAAACACAACTGATTATAAATCTAGGTATTTTATTAGAATGAATTATATAATTATAAATTTAGAAATAATTTTAAAGCTCGGAAGCTTCTATTAGCTAAACAGCGTAGGGGTTACTTTATATGATATATTATATATTACTCGTATTCTCTATATTCTATTGTCTGTATCTCGAGACAACTGCCAATATATTTACATCTTTACTTAATTCGATTTTAAGTAATATAGTTATTGAACTAATATATATATATTTTCATGTTATCTTTTTTATAATTAAACACAAAAAAACTTCTGATCAATTAGTATATAAAATATTTCAATTAAATATAATATTTATGCTGAATTTAAATTTGAATATAAGAAATATACTAAATATATAATTATGTAATATTTCATGTGCTTTATTTGTAATTTTTCAATTATCACTTGTAAGTACATTGAATTTCTATTTATACACAGAAAATTATATATTATTTTTTTATTTAAATTGTAGTGAATAATTTAGTAAACTTAATGTTTTATTTGTTTTTGTTTTTTCATTTCAATTATAGGAAAATAAGTAGTATTTAATAATTTAAATATTTTTATTTTTTATTAGTTTATCTGCAAGAATATCATTCAAGAGAGGGAGCGAAGTATACACTACATTCGTCGAGATCATCCATTGACTTACTGCGAGTGGGCAACCAATTTCTAGCTCCGAGGTTAGTATCTTTTGTTTTATTTATTTTAAAACAATTGTGTAATATATTTTACCATATATACTCAATCTTATATATGTGTCTTTTGTTTGTTTTTTTTCCATGTAACATCGTTTCGATCAACATCGATGACAAATTTGCTGCTCTTCGAATAATATTGGTTTCTTCAAATTCTTTCTACATATACCATACAGCTCACCAAAAATAAGTATTCAACGCATAGTTTTTTATTATTCTGACACTATTAATAATAGTAATAGTGATTTTAATTTACTATTGACAAACATTTATATTAGGCATTAAGGTCAATAAATATAAACAAGAATCATTAAATGGCATGAATTACTAATATTTTAGAAGAGAATAGGAAAAGGTGTTTGTGTGTTGGGTTTGCATTCTTCTATTTAATGAATCACCTTTTTAGTATTTAGTATTTAGTATTTAGTGGGTGGGGTGGGGAGGGATATGTGTCAGAAAAATGTTAAGGGATTGTTTAACTGCATGAATTTTGTGATTCCCAAGTCGTCTGTGTTTTGATGACTTTTATGTCTTTTGTGTACAGTTTTGTGTATCTCTGAGCGTGGCTCTGACGTGGCTCTATGATCTTGGACAGACATTCGTGAAGGTAGTACAACAATGTTCCTTAATGGGATTAGCTCGCAGGATGTATTGTCTACCTTGTTGCTAGCGTTAGTCTTTTTTCATGAGTGTTCCTCCCACTATGGAGGACGTCATGAATTCCAGATAGGATAGGTAGGGCATTTCTTACAGGTTGCCTCGAATGTGGTGTTCAGTCGTATTCCAAAAACTCAAAGTCACTCTCAGTTGATCCACAGATACTCACAAACTCCTTCCTACTTAATTTATTTATTTTTTTCTATTTTTTTCTCTTCTTTTTCTTGTAAATTTCGCATTCTTTCGAAAAATAAAATACAATTTAGACCATACTGTGTCTAATATACGCGTTTCGGGAATGTTTTTTTTATCGTTTCCGCGATTGTGTAAACTTTTCTAGCAAGAAGACTATCTCGAATGAAAATAGAAAAAATTATTAGATGGTCATCCGTGCCATAGAATTGTGTCTCGGGTAGGATAGAACGACTAGATAGGGAAAACATCAGAGCGCATAGAAGCAGTCTTCACGGTACGTATTACCTATATTTTTATTGAAATTCAATTGATATATTTATTCTTGTAATATAATTTTCTCCTATTAGTAAACTATATCTAATCATCTTTTTTTCTATTTCAAGAGCATTATATGGTTTTTGAAGTGTCAGAACAGAGATTCATCACATCATCTCTTTACAACGACGGCAAGTAATCTCATCGGTAAAATTGAATTTTTATTTGTAAAATAATTCATGAAAAAAAATTTAATTTTTTTTTAATATAATAAGGAATATTTAATTTTTAAATGATTTTTGTCAGAAATGATTCTGTGTGTCAGAAAATCTACTTTAAAAGGGGCTTTCATTATAAAACTTTTCAAATAAATCCATATAAATAAATAAATAATATATATATACAAGTAAAACTATTCCGAAATTGCAAGAACAATTATCAATCTTATTTTCTTATTTTTAGATCTGCAATGAATGGAATGTAACGAGCATAAGATTTCATCTACCTAAAATACAATACAATAAATATTATTAAAATAAAATAACTTAACATTCAAAGGGTAAGTTTTTTTTTATTTATTTACTATTTATTTTCTATTATTTTATTGAAATTGAAATATTATTTTAATTTTTTTCTATACTTACTTTCAAAATATTTCACTCATTTTTATAATCCTTATCTTATTGATATACCTCTACAGCTATTTCTATTTATTAATATCTTTTATTTTTCGAGAATATATTTAACCAATATATTTATATTTTCATAAATATTCATTGAATTGAATTTCTATTATTTATGATAGTATAAAATGAAGAGATAATTAATTCAATTCTTTAATATTTCAAATATTATTTTTTAAGTTCATTTTTACCGACCGACGATAGTAAGGGAGGTATTGTTTTCACACCAAATTTCACATGTGGAGATTTTTACATATCTCCACGAATCATGCATTTTCTTAACAGAAAAAAGTATTTTTAGCATGATGTCTGTCCGTCCGTCTGTCCGTCCGTCTGTCCGTCCGTATAGATGTGTACAGCCTGAACGGCTTAACGGATTTTGATGAAATTTGGTATATTTACTTAATGCATCAGTGGGATGAATTGATCAACTTTTGGTGCAAATCCGGAAACCGGAAGTGGTAGTATTAGCGATCGACGATAAGAAGGGAAGGGTTATTTTCGCACCAAATTTCACATAAGGAGATTTTTTTACATATCACCACGAATGTATTGGTTTTATCCTCGGGAAAAATCATCTTTATTATGTTTTTCTTAATTTAAAATTATATGACATCACCCAGCCCTTCATGACGTCACAGCCTCGGGTAACGCCGGCAACGCCGGCTACTTCAGCTATATATTATAAATAAAATAAAATTAAAAATATTTATGTTATATCCATATCTGTTTTTACATTAATAGATATATTAAAATTATTTGAAATTGTTTCTGTAGCTGGAAATTAATTTATTTCAAACCGTCGGTCGGTTCGGACCTGGCCACAGGTCAACTTATTAATATATCAATTGGTCTTCTATTCCCATCAGATAGATACGCGTATCTTCATGCCCGTGGATCATGTAGTCTTATTTCTACTCTGGTCAATAATAATGATGAATGATGCATTTCAAAATGAAGTACCAGCATGTAGATATAATAATTAATACAATATCATTTCAATTATTTTTAAAATAATCCTTTTTTACTATACTATACGCAATGTTGAATATGTTGTAGATTTATATTACATAAATACATACTTTTAGATATTTCTACATTGAGGAATTTACAAAGATACTATTTTAATTACCTACTAATTGAATTATTTATTTCTTATTTTTTTTAGTTTTACTTAAAATATACCATTCAAGTTCATTTTATTGGAAAGAGAATAAAGAACAGATCATCTGAAAGCAAGGGGTGAAAACCCCGCTGTAAGTATTTATGTTTTTGATAAATATTTTAAAATTAATATTGGAATCTATTTTCAAACTTAATAAAGTATGTCTTTTGTTCTTCTTTTTCATGTAACATCGTTCGTTGTTGATGACAATCTTTCACCTTATTGGATCCATCATCAAAAAGGTGAGTAGATATCCAAATATGAATTATTCCAGGGAGACATTATTTCATCTTAGTTTTTGTTTTCCAGAGAATGAAGAACAGAAGTGTTGAAAAATAAGTCGATAGATTCATTATCTACCATCAATAATCAATCAATTGTAAGTAATCTAAATGTATTTAAAGAATAGTTATATATTGTTTTTTTTTATAGTTTAGTTTAGTTTAATTTTTAATAAAACTTATTTTTTTTAGATTAAACAAGTGTTAAATTTAAATGAGTTCATTTGTCAACGCCACCATAAAAGAATAGTTATAGGTAAGTTGTTCTTTTTTTTTCTTATAGTTTAGTACATATATAGATTATAACAATAAATTTCATATATGTATAATGGCATAGATATATGTATGTATTAATTATTTTTCTCTCCGGGGGGGGGGGTTAAAACCTCCAAACCCCCCCCCTGGTTGCGCCACTGGTTAGATCTTACCTACTCCCACCCCATTTACTTTGCGGACCACAGTTACCCATCTGGAGCGATTACGGATAGCCGCAATTGATTCGTGTTGGCCCGCGCCCATGTTCTCCCCTATCTGAACCGTCCATCTGACTGGTTACCTGCCTCGCCAACCCTCCACCTTTCCCTGGCTCATGATTCTCTTCAGGCCTTCATTGAAACAGATAAGATGACCAAAATATTTCAAAACGTCTCCGAGCATGATACTGGGTGAACGTCTTTGTCCGTTGGGCTGACCACGGTCGTATACTTTTGAACATGGCCCGGTCCACCAAGATAGTGACTTCAATTTTTGACACCAAATTCTGAAAAGTGAAAAAATAATTTTTTTCTTACTTTTTATTATTTTTGACGTCATTTGTGGTCACATCCAGTGCTTCTTATATCTTATAATATTTTTCAATCTTTTGCGTTTCAATTTCTTTGCGTGGGAGGGCTCTCACACTTGTCCGCTAATATATAATTAATTTACTGATTAAATTAAAATATATTTTAAATAAGAACACAAAAATTGAAACAAAATGGATGAAAACCTTTTACTATTTTCAACCAAATACTGTTCCACTCGGGGGTACAGGGGACGGATTTTATTTAATCACGAAAACATTTATTTTATTCAATGGAATAGGGATCTGGTTGATAAATTTTTTCTTTTATAATATTCTCTCTCCCACTCTCTTCACTCTGCACTCTTACCTTAAATAATTACGTTATTTTATTGAAGAATACAGTTTTTCAATAGTTTTAATGTTTTTAAGGGAGAAGAAGGATTTAAATTAAACAAACTGCATCACTTTCAAATTTTGTAGATAAAATTTATTATAAATATATTTAATTATATTAATATAATATATATTATATTATATTATATTAAATAAATAATTAATTATTAAAAATCTAATAATATTTTGTACTTTAATTTTTAGGTCTTAATGTTCCTCTTTATATAAATATTATTTGTTAAAATTCGTTAAATTTACTCTTTTTTCAGCTTAAGTACAAAAAATTATAAATTAACATATTATAATGCTACAGAAGTCGAAAGTCCTTTTCTGTAACATCTCATTGCTCCAGCTATCTCTTTCATCCAATTTTTATTCTTTCTTAATTCTTCCATATTTGCTTGTTTTTTATCATTTTTCTGCATATAAATTGAAATATTAGCTAAATTTTGATTTTTCATTTAAGGATAATTTCTGTGAAGATCAATATAATAAAATTAATCAGATCTATTAAACATCCCTGTCTCTCAGTTATCTCGAATTTACAGGCAAATGGATGATGATAGCCGATAATTATTGGGAGACACTTGAACAGAGCAGCAATCAGAGTTTGTGGCGGGTTCAATTTAGGTTACTCTTTGTATAGAAGACACATTAAAGTGTGCATAAATCGATTAAATAGTTGTCAAATTTTCGTAATTACATTTGATTTCATTATTTACTAGTTTTTGAATAAATTCATTTTTTGCAAGAATTTAATTTTTGAATAAATAAATGGGAATGATTTCTATAAATTTATTTATGTCAATTAAAAACTAAGTAGATTATTTTTTTTATTTATAACTAATTTATACATAATTTATGGTTATACATTTATTTATGAATTTATTTAAATTAAAATTAGCTGGAGTGTCTCCACTCGACTATCTCGCAATTTGAATTGGATTAAATAACATAAT
This sequence comes from Labia minor, assembly GCA_963082975.1. NCBI lineage: Eukaryota > Metazoa > Arthropoda > Insecta > Dermaptera > Spongiphoridae > Labia > Labia minor. Next base: position 102,278,682 of record OY720344.1, read on the forward strand.
ATATTATATTAAAATTAAATTTAATTAATTATAAATTATAAATTAAAATTAATAGATAATATTTATTAAACCAGCGCATGTTTGGCTCTTTGTTGATGGCATCTCGTCACGTGTTGGCGCGTGAGATTTGCAGTGTTAAAAAATTAATTCTGGAACTTTCAGCGATTCAATCAAGCTGAAATTCTATATAAAGGAGTTTTATAAAAAGTTTAATCATGTGAAAAACTATGAAATATATATCTTTATTTTTACGGTCACTTTAGAGGAAAAAAAATCTAAACGTTGTAGGTAATGACCCTCTTCCGGTTGAGCTACATTTCTCAAAAGTTGATAGAAAACTACGAATTTTGAATAAGGCCCATGTACCAAATTGATCATGATTCTAGCTCAATCCGTTTTTGAGTAATCTTGTCTACATACATACACATACACATACACACACAGACATTTTTCTCAACCTTGGGAAACCTTCAAAACGTATAAAAACATCAAAATCTCGACATCGAAAATTTTCGTGATCGCAATACTATCTCGACAGAGATAGTAAAAATAGACCCTAGATAGAAAGAAAAAAATTTGTTAAATCTCTAAAAATATATGTGCCACTCAGAAGCCAAAGCAATTAACTCCAGATATAAACAAACTGAGAACATGAAACACAAAGTTGTAGGAATTTCTGGGTTATTACAGAAAAATGTTTATTGTATTCCAATATTAAGATTATCAAGTTCAGTATTCACTTCATATGTTGTAGATTACATTAACAAACATTACATTACATTACTAGCAAAATTTTAAAAATTGGAGTTAATCGGTTTGGCTTCTGAGTGGCATATACATCCACCGAAATACTATAGAACTTTAAAGGTTTAAACCCAATAGAGTATATTTAAATCAATTTGACATATATTTATTGAATAAATTCTGAATCAACTTATATTGTTCGGTTTCTCAAAATATTAGCAATATTTATTACAACTAGATATTATACTATTTTAAAAAATTCAATTTTACTTATATTTCTTCTAACTATGAATTCTTCGAATCATAAAGTATTATATGTTGTAGTAGCAACAAGCAAAAGTAAAAATATTATAAAACAGTCAAATGCAATTAAATTAATTCTCATACTGAAACTATATATTTATTATTGAATACATCAGACATTCCTTCAATATTACAATTATATCCGTCATTTAAATTAACCTAAATAAGACAAACCTAGAATTAATATTTTATGAAATTCATTACTCACTACTACAAGTTAATACAAAAAGTTTTTCTGAAGGATAAACACACATTTCTGCTCTTGTTTGAACAAACGTTTTATCTTTAATTCTATTTCAATCAGAGAAATATATTTTAAAAAAATTGTTAAATTGAATTATTAAAAAATTACATTTACATATGTATATACTTATTAATATATTTGAAAAATACATATTTAAGTTCTAGAATTGACATATTAACCTTATTTTATGATATTTGAAGTCTCATGATCTATTTTTTTAAAATTATAAACAACATATATAACTTTAAAATAAATATATTAAAAATTGTAATGAAATATTTAGGTGATTTCAGTGGTTAACACGTCTGACTAATCCCTATCGAGAACACACACCATACTCAACAAAGTGAATTTCTCTTTCTGGTGCGAAGTTCAACCAGCTTAAATGATCAAAGGGAACTTCTCTACTGATCATTAAATACCTCTATCTTGCTTATTTGTAACCAACTTGGTCATAGATTGTTTATTAGTCATATAAATTATTATTATTATAAAAAAGGAATGGGTTTGGGAGCATTTCATTCGGTAGCTGAAGGATGATGTCAAATATTTTTTTTGTCTATTTATTAACTTATTCCTCTTACCCTACTCGGGACAAATATTTATTAATAATTTTCATTTTCCGGTTAATTTACCAAAATAATCATATTAACAAGTTTATTCCAAACATAAATTGCAAAGAATAAAATTTCCAACTTTATTTTTCTGCTGAACACTTTTTACCGACCGATAGTAACTGAAGTATTGTTTTCACACCAAATTTAACATGTGGAGATTTTTACATATCTCCACGAATCATGCATTTTGTTAACAGAAAAAGTACTTTTTAGCATGATGTCTGTTCGTGCGTCTGTCCGTCCGTCCGTATAGATGTGTACAGCTTGAACGGCTCAACGGATTTTGATAAAATTTGGTATATTTACTTAATGCATCAGTATGATGAATTGATCAACTTTGGGTGTATATCCGGAAACCGGAAGTGGTAGTATTATTGTTCGACAATAGGAAGGGGAGGGTTATTTCATACCAAATTTCACATGAGGAGATTTTTACATATCTCCACGAATCATGTATTTTGTTAACAGAAAAAAATATTTTTAGCATGATGTCTGTCAGTCCGTCCTTCCGTATAGATGTGTACAGCTTGAACGGCTCAACGGATTTTGATAAAATTTGGTATATTTAGTTAATGCATCAGATGATGAATTGATCAACTTTTGGTGCAAATCCTGAAACCGAAAGTGGCAGTATTAGCGATCGAAGATAGGAAGGGAAGGGTTATTTTCACACCAAATTTCACATGAGGAGATTTTTTTACATATCTCCACGAATCATGCACTTTGTATTGGTTTTATCCTAAAAAAATCTTCTTCATTAGTTTTTTCTTAATTTAAAATTATATGACGTCACAGCCAGCGCCTTCTTATATATTATATTATAAATAAAATAAAATTAAAAATATTTATGTTATATCCATATCTGTTTTTTATTGCATTAATAGATACATTTAAATTATTTGAAATTGTTTCTGTAGCTGGAAATTAATTTATTTCAAACCGTCGGTCGGTTCTGTCCCTGGCCACAGGTCAACTTATTTATTTCTGTAATTGTTCAATTTTTTAATTAAAGTTTTCATTTAATCCTATATTTTCTCTCTTTTCAACCTGAAATTATTGAGATATACAATTTAAAGAGTGTACTGCATGTGGAATAAACGAAACTTTATATAATTAAAAAAAAATACTTTATAATATTTAATTATAATATTTATTTCAAAAAATTATTATAAAGTAATACTCTCAGAGCAAAGAAACTATATTATAAACGTAAATTAAAGAATTAGCTAATTTAAAATGGCACTTTCACTTTTTAATAAGATAATTATCATAAAAGTAATAAAATAACATCAAGATAAAAAAATGTATATTTTTTGTTGAAAAAAATTAACATCAAAAATAGAAGAAAAAAAAAGTTGATATCAAAAGAATTTTTTTATTTGGTATGTCGTTTAGATGAAAAATGGATTACCAATATATATATGTATATATATATATATAGTATTAGATTATTTTCTTTTTTTCTTTTAAATTCGATTTCCATTTGGAAAAACAAAATTGTATTTAAGAAAATAAAAAATGGGACCATTTAGTTTATTTAGTAAAAGAAAAAAAAAGTGAAAGAAATGAGAGGTATTGGAGCCTGATCCTTCCCCGAAATTCTTTTCGTAGCTCCTTAATATTTAGATATCGAGGATATCATTTTCCGAGCAGGTGGAGTCGATTTTAGAAACGCCATCGAAACCCATCAAACGATTCCCCTCCCCGACCGCCACCCCAAATTCACCCTTCGTCGTTGTGCTTGGCGTTCGTCGATTCGAGCAAATGAAATGAATTTCAAATTAGAACCAATCTGGCGATTTCAACTTGGACGGCCTATCAGGGGAGAAATTGAAGAAAAAAAAAAACTTGAAAAGAAACATCAAATCAGAGTCAAAGATATTTGAAATGATGTTGTTCGACAAATGACATACTTTGTTGCTTTTGAGTATTTACTTAAAGAAACTCAAAATTCATAAAATAAGATAAAAGAATAAATAAAATAAATGCATTAAATAATACATTTTATTAATCTTCTAAATTGGATTTCTTTGTTTCTCTTAATGAAGAAAAAGAATAAAGAAATTGAATAAATATTGGATCATATATAAAATCGTTTATTATATTAATTTTATTAATTTTTTTAAATCTTAGTTTATTTATTTTTATTATTCCAGAGTTAAGAAAATAATAATTTAGAAATAGATAATAGGTGAGAAGGTATAGGTGAAAAGAATAGGAGAAAACGTTATATATTTACATCTGATATTTTGGTAGGCAAATCACAGAAAATTGTTAATGGATTGTTACTGAGATAAGGGGAGGGAATGAATTTTCTCAATTCCTGAGACTAATTTTAAAATTTTTAAGATTCATTTATAAACAACTGATTAGTGGAAATGCTTTGAAATTATAAAAATTCCCAAATCAGTTTTCATACCCTATACAAAATTGGTAACTATTCTGTTTTCTTGCCTATCAGTGACGTCATTATGATTTTTACCATAAGGATTATACGGCTGGATGATGTTAATTTTAGACTTTACTATTGACATATATTAGACCGATCGGAATTTGTTTTATTATTGTTTATATATAGGTATTTATATTTTATAATTTTAGTTCTAGGGGGGGGGGAGAGAGTGAATGTTACTATAAAGAAAAATACTAGTTAAATATAACACAGATAAACGATGTATATGGAATGTTTCTGACATCAAATCTCTCAATTTTTATTCAGATATTATATTATTATTATTATTATACGTCTATTATATTATTTTTTATTATCAACTGTATTTTATAGTGTTACCATTCAAGTTTGAAATCAGTAATTTCATAAAATAAATTAAAAAGTCAATTAAAATTATTTAATTCTACTCTTTAACATGATAATCTATAGAAAAAGAATTACTTGATTTTTCAGTTATTGAAAAGGTATTTTTCAATTTTTTTAACTATTATGATCAATTCATTTATAAGATAATTTTGAATTTTTTTATTTTTCATTTTAATGGTATGCTATTAGTTATTTAACATAACTAATATCTATACCAGGCCTGGCCAACCCGCGGCCCTCGGGCCGCATGCAGCCCACCGTGAACAATTGTGCGGCCCGCCATTTAACTTTATATTTCTTTTGTAACTTTCATTTCTCGTCTGTATATTCAAAAACAGAGAATATAATTGAAATAATTATAATTAATTCATTTTTTTTATTTAAAATATGTCCTACAATTTTTAAACTACATATTTGATTCCATTATTAGGATGAAAAAAGTTAAAAATAATAGTAATTAATAGAGAATATATTTTTTTATTTTAAATTGTTATTATTATTTTTATTTAAAAAAAAGAAGCCGAAAAATAATAAATAAAAACATTCAACATTAAGCATCAAGAAAGTATTAAAAGTGTTTTTTAATACATTTATGCACGTTTCCCTAAAATGCGGCCCCTGTAGCATTGCTCCTAATCAAAGAGGCCCATGGAGTCATTTGGGTTGGCCAGGCCTGATCTATAGATCTATACTATCCAAGTAATCTAGGAAATTTTTATATACTTTATCTAATTTGTCTACTTAATCTATGAAATAACTGAATTATACAGTTTAGTAACAATAACATATATATATGTATAAGTAAACGTAATATTATTAATATTTTAGACACTGATAAAGTATTTAATATACTCAAAACTTGTTTCAATTTTTCTTTATTAACATAAGAAATCCACTATTCTTTAGATACTTATTATAATAAATTTTTACTTTTTTAAAAAAATAATTTATTATTTATTTGGATGATAAATAATTTGATCTCTATGTTCATTTTCCTGCTTAAAATGTTATTTTATGTAAATGTAGTCTTGGTCAAAGAATAATTTACTTAACAATCAACTTACAAATGACTCTTCATTTCAGAAAGACCAATAAACTCTTTAATTCATTCTTTTGATGCGGTTTATTTCTGCAAATTTATTACAAGTACAATGAGTCTGGAAACCAACCAAGTATATATATATATATAATTAAGAAGAACAATCCTTGGATAAGTCGAGATTATTGCGGAATCCATTGCACACCAAAAAGAAAAAAAAAATACATTTGCTCATGCAATTTACCAATTCGGTGCTTTTCTTTCCTTCCTAATTTGATGGGAACGAATATAATTCAAAGGAAACTCATCCCCCTTTTCCCAAAAACTCTTTCATCAAAAAGGGATTATTTCTCTTAATATTATTAAAAGATAGGTGTGAGGAAAACGGATGAAGACGAAAAACGCCCTTCGGTATTCAATAATTTAAAAATTCATTTAAATGTTTTATATATTAGATTATAAACGGGATTTTTTTGTGTTTGAAAATACTTTTTTTTAAATTGAACAATAAAAAAAAATATTTTCAATTTCTCTGCCTTGATAATTATTAGATTGTTTTTTTTTTTAAAGAAATTTACTTTTAGAATATATATGTTCAGATTACCGTGGAAGTTGTGTTGTGGGACGAGCCGGAAATATTTTAGTGTTAGTGTCAGTGTCAGTGCCGGGGATTCATCAGAGCTTCAGAACGCAGTAAGTCATTACCTTTCAACCCAAAATTCCAACATTGACTCTTGGTTATATAAACTAAGATCTAGAGAATTCCAAAAATTTAATCCTCAAAATCTTCTTGAAAATGGGCATCGAAACGTCGAAACTCAAATATCACCTGAAAATAACCATGAATTACTTTTCATAGTTTATATTCTTATCTATTATTTATTAACAAAAGGGTTAAAAAAATTATTTATTTGTTTTTTTCTTTATTTTACAAAAATTAATATTGATATTAATACAGTTCGTATAAATTATACACAAATATTTATTTACAATGGTCAATTTGCTTAAAAGGCAAAATCAATTCTGATTGGTTATTATGATTTATTTAGTACATTTTAATTAATTCTTCTATTAAAAAATTGTATTTTTATATTTATTTTGGTGCTCTTGAAATAAAATAATTGATGATCATTAATGTTAAATGGTTTTTATATTACTCTCTCTTCATTATTATACCTACTTGTTATTTATTTTTAATTCAAAACTCTCTCCCTCTCCATATGTATTATTCGAACAATATTATAATTATCCATAAAGCATATATGATGCCCATAAATATATATTATATTCTAGTCTGACAAAATAACATGTTAAATGTCTAAAGTCAATAAATTAAAATCTATTTATTAAATGTTATTAGAATATATTATAGTAATATATAAATTTATTTATAAAAATAATTATTATTATTTAATTTTAAAGGGCAGTTTAAGTTTTGTTACTATTTAATTTTAATGAATTGTAAATTTAGATAATAACTTTTTTAAAAATTTTCTTAAAAAAAAAAAATAATAATAATAATATAATATAAAATATAAATGACTGAGCCAGTTGTTTTTTTTTAGTTGAGTAACAACCCTTTGGTGTAGACAAGAAAACTCCCGGAAGAATTGAAATGTGTCATTCCGAAGCTTTTGGCTTTAATTTTAAAGATCCAAATTCTATAGACATTTATTATTTTTTATTTAATCGAAAAGGAATAACCCAGTTTTTATGGATTTAAAAAATAAATCTATATCACAATGTCAAATTTCTGTAAAAAAAAAAAATTATAACTCAATATTTATTAAAAATATTGTGACATATTTATGAACAAAACAAAAATTGAATGCAATATATCTTAAAACTTTTAAATATATTTAATTTTTATATTCTATTTTGTTCATAAATGTTTAAAATATTTTATTGATTATAAATAATTAAATAAATTAAATAAATTTTAATTAATTTTTGAGACTATTGCAGTGATTGTAACAAATTTAATAATTATTTATAAAAATCAAATATCAAATCATTAAAAAAAACCTTTACTTATTTATTTATTTACCATATCTCCCTCTCATTTAAATATAAATTTTATCATACATTTTAATGAAAGAAATAAAAATATATCCACTTATTGTTAGTTATTTTTAATATTTTTTATATTTGACAAAATATAAAAATATTTTTATATTATTTTTAAGAATTAAAAAATAAAAATTTGTATTCTCAATTCTAACAGTTTCCTTTAGTTTTATATACATAAACATCTAAAACAATTAAACTAGCGATATTCTGTGGGGTGCGCCCCGATAGGATCTCTAAGAGGGGAATGCAAGATAATCAAAGAGAAAATATTATTTAAAAAAATTGATTAACTGACTGAAAAGATCACACATTCACATAGAAAAACCTTTGATTTGAGGAAAATTATGATTTAAAACTGGAGCTCGATAAAAAATATGATTGAAATCTGAACCACGATTACTGAAAGGTTGAGAAACGCTGAATTAAACAAAAATAAACAATTTCCGAAATTTATTCCTTTCATATTTGCTATTTTTATTATTTATTTTATTAGTTACTCACTCTGTCTTTTCCTCACTTCATATTTGGTCCTTCTTCCTTCTCCTGATCGAATTTTTTAACATTATTTTTGTACAATATATTTGAGCTAGTTTAGAAGTTAATGTCACGATCCTTCCGTGTATTTTCTTTTCATTTTAATTTTTTATTTTTATTTTTTCGATTTATAAATCAGATTTTTAGAATAACAAAATAAATCGACAAATATAATATAAAGTGATTGGTAATATTGTGCCATGTAGACTCTTTTACTATCCATCATAACATTTAACCTCTGTGGAAAACAAATCATTATAAAAATTTCTTTTTTTGTATAAAACTATTAAAATTTTTTTCATTTTCAATTTTATTAAGAAAGATAACTTAATTAACCTTATAATACCTTATAGAAATCATTTATGAACAACGTATCTCACAAAAAGATATTTTTCACAAAATGTTTTCAAAAGATTGTGTTTTATTTTCATTTGATTATCTTTGTTTTTCTCTTTAAAAAATCAGAGATGTAGATAGAAAGCAAATTAGTAAAATTTATCCAATTAACGTTGACTTTTTGCATCTCATCCAACGAGGATTCAACTATCACCATTTGATTGATTTTGTTTTGTTTTTTTTTGTTGTTTGTATTTTCTTGTGTTGTGTCAGCCACATTATCGGTTCTTTTATGGATCTGATTATATAAACAAAAACGATATTAACTAACAATTTATTGTATGTTATATATGGGCCCTGACTTAATATCATCTGAAAAAAAAAACAAAAAACCTCTGACACTAAAGTACAGTACACTTTGTACTTCCTACGCAAGGACATTCTCGTGATTCCGGGTTCAAGTCCCGGGCCTGGCAAGGGAATTCCCCTAGCTGGGAGTATGGGTCGGAGTCAACCCAGCCTCCGGGATCAAAATTTGGAAAGCTACTTGATAGCGCCTTCGATCAAGAAAATCAAGGTAAAGGTTGATAGGAGGTTGACATAATCGACTTGATAGGCGTTGTCCTTTCGTAGGACGTACAAAGTCAGAGGTTTTTTGTTTTTTTTCAGATGATATTAAGTAACAAATGGTCCTTGTCAGGGCCCTTATATAACATACGATAAATTGTTATTTATTATTTTAATTTCATTGAAAAATGCAGTTAATAATTCTTACATACTTAAATAAGTTATTCTTTAAATATATATATATATATATTTCTAACAACCCAATCTTCCAATCTGCGAGTCATAATTCATCACCTTCCATGAGTCGTTTATCATATATCCATTTATTAAGAGAAACTTTTTGTCGAAATATCTAACCAGTATCCCAGGAAATAGGATGATGTATCATTGTACCATTGACCCTTTACTAACCCTCCCACAGCAATAACAAATCTTGACACTTATATTATTTAAATATTATTTATTTATTTCATATTTTCAAATTTGATTAATATTTAACATATTTTTAGTATTATTTATTATTAACATACAACATAAAATAAGACGTCGCCTTTAAATAAAAAGATATTGAGTAACAATTTATGATGTGGATAAATCGGTTTGGCAGCATTTTTTTTTTTTTTTGAATTTCTATTCTACGTGCTAACGGTGGATTGCATTACTATAAAAAATCCATATTACGGCAAAACTCTGCTTTCTCATAAAAAATTAATAAATATTTGTTCGTAATGTGTTCTTTTTCTCATTTTTTTTTTTTGGTTCGACAAATGTCAATCGATATTTACTCTTAATGGCTAACAAATATCCGCAGTTTCTATAGAATACTAATGAAATAATAGTAGATAAACTTACCTTTCACTCATCCCGTAGATAGCATAATATTATATTATTCAACTTAAATGAAAAATTATTTTCACCTTCTACTAAGGATCTTCTCAAAATAAAGATTTTAACCTGAAAGTGAATATATTTAATTTTACAAAAAAAAAAAAAAAAAAAAATCATTTGATGAATCTTACAAAAAAATCATTTAAAATTTTGATTAATTTAGTTGTTAAATTACTACATTATTAAGATTTCTAAATATTTTAATATTTTTTAAGACAATAAATTAGAAAAAAAAATTATATTTATAAATTAATAAAATAAAAAAAAATATGTTACTCAAACATTACAAATTTTTTGTCATTGATGTTGAGACAAAACGACATTTTCGATTTTTAAAATTTAAATTGTTTTATTGTAAATTAAAAAAATGTTTCAAGTGATTTTCTTTAAAATTCATATTAATTTAAATGATTATTTCCAAAAACATTCAAGACAATGAAACGATATATGGTGTAGTTTATTTAGCAATAAGGTTAAGAATATTACACCGTATATATTATTAATTTAACGACTAAATAGAAGCAAAATAAATGTAAATAACGTCATAAGCAAGTTAAGAGTTGTTTTCCAAATTAAACGGAAAAGAGGCTCACGACAACTACTTTTAAAAGCAAGAAAAGGAAAGCGTGTAGATGGGATTATAGTAAATGGGATTACGCGGTTAGTGAATAGGACCTTAAAATGTGTCACTTAAAACGTTAAAGGAAGGGTCAGCAGTATCAAAAAGTCTAATTAAAAATATTAGAAAGAATCACAGAAAATCGTAGCTCTCAGACAATTAAACACTTTATGACTAGGAAAGCTATAAAAGTGTAATAAAAGAATTGGGGTAGTAAAATTTATTTGTAATAATCTGATCATTATACAAGTATTTTAAGAAAGTTACGATTACACGTTTTAACTCAAATTCCAACAATTTAATTAAAGCGTACTTTACGTGTTATAAATATTTTAAAAGGCCTTTTATCTTTCACTTAGATATTTAGAGAAAAAAGTTAATTATAGACTACTTGACATATTATACTTCTACGTTGTTTAAATCTTTAGTCTAAAGTTTCATTAAAATTGATAACAATATTCATTTTTGTTTCTTAGAGGAAGGGAGGCACTCTTATGTGTAGTATAATATCTATATCGATATCTATATCTATCTATCTATCTATCTATAGTTATATAATTGTAAATACAATGATTAAAGAAGTATATTTTTTGAAATTTTAGAAAAATAATTGATTATTAGCATTATTAGTAGACTTGCCATACGTCCCGGATATACTGGGTTGTCCCGGCGTCCCGCCCGTTTGTTGAAATTGTCCCGGTTTAGATTCAGGGGGCACAGTTTCTTGGAAATAATTGAGCAAAATTATTAGATCAGAGAATGATTAATCTGCTCTTGTGTGATTAGTAACGTTTTGGCAAGTAACACAGTAATACAAATTTTTTGAACCAAAATTTTCATTGGGAAAAACCAAATGTGACGCTATAATATTAAATGTAATAGCACCTTTGGCGCTGGAAGAATTAAAGAATGATTTAATAAATGCAAATTTTGTTGCACTAAGTATGGATGCTTATTATTAAGTGTTTTTTTTTACATTACTGTTTTCACATAACCCCCCCGAAACCGACATCCCTATACCTAAAGTAAAATAGACAGAACTGTCCCGGTTGGTCCGTGAAAAATATGGCAACCCTAATTATTAGTATTATTTGTAAGAATTAAAAGTAAATAAATTTTTTATTTTTTATTTTAATTTTTTTTTATATTTGCAAAATTTTCGATCTAATATTATAATTTGTTTTTGTTTGGAATTTGAATTCAAATTTTACTTCATTTCAAATGAATCAATGAACTACAAATTGTGTATTCATACTTGCTTTTGAAGTCAATATATTAAATAATAAAGTAAACTATTATTTTTCAGAATAGGTTAATTAGAAAATAATCATGAAAAAATAACGTACATGATTTTGATGACGTTGTTGATAGGTGGAGTTTATGTTGTTACAAGCTGTTTTTCTGAGATCTCTCGAGGAGTGACGAGTATTTGATAGGGCAGTTCAATGTTTAATTAATAATGTTAATAATAACAATATTATAATATTATGATTAAAATATAATATTAATAATAAAATTAGTTTTTTTCAATATTTTTAATTTAAAGCAAGGTATTAAATCATGCTTGTCTAAAGTGGGGCCCAATACCCTTTGAAATGAAGTAACTATTAGACGTTCTTATAGAGAGTTTTTACTGTAGTTAATTTTATTTACATTTGTTGAAAAAATATTTATGTGCGGGCCAGCATATTTTTTTGCAATGTGGCCCTCGAATGGTCATAGTTTAGACACCCATGTATTAAACGATCCAATTAATTTTGTCTTAATCTTAATTTTGTATTTTTCTGTTTTAAAACAAAGTGTGAATGTTTCATGCATTTCTAAAGATGCATCATTAAAATAAATATTAGTTGTTCAAATTTAATTAATGATGAAATGAAAAAAGCTTTTTCTTCTATATTCGATATTGTATAAAAATGAATAAGAAAGAAGAAAAATATAAACATTGGGGTGTATATTATGGTCTTTAAATATTTTTCAATACTTTTTACTATCTCGTCAGAGATAGTATTGCGATCACTAAAATTTTAGATGTCGAGATTTTGATGTTTTTATACGTTTTGAAGGTCCCTGAATCATTTTCGCTAAGATTGAAAAAAATTCTCTCTCTCTCTCTGTGACTTGACCGTAAAAATAAAGATATATGTTTGATAGTTTTTCACATGATTAAAAATGCTACAAAACTGCTATATATAGAATTTCAGCTTGATTGAATTGCTGAAAGTACAGGAATTAATTTTTTAACACGTTGACTGGCAATCACGCAACAGCACGTGACGTGGTGTCATCAACAAATAGCCAAGCATGCGCTGGTTTAATAAATATTATTTATTAATTTTAATTTTTAATTAATCAAATTTAATTTAAATATAATATTTGTGTTAATTAATCCAATTCAAATTTGCGAGATAGTCGAGTGGAGACACTCAAGATTTTTATTCTATCACATTTTATTCTTTTTAATTTATTTTTTATTTTTTAATCCAATTTTATCATAATAAAAATAAAATTTCAAAATATTTGTAATATTCGGATATAGTGGAACAAATAAATTTATTTTTCTTCAAAATATTTTACTGTTTTCAATGTTTAAGATTAATACTTAAAATGAATTTGTATTTTATTTCGTTTTCAACTAAAACTGATGAATATGCATTAAGAAATAAATAATAATGAAAATTGCTTGGCATTATAAGATAACTTTTTGACAACTTGATTATTTAGTATTAATGACACGAGGATGGTTATCAAAGTATCGAATTAAAGCTTGCAAAATGTCTATGCAAAATGAGAAGTGAAGGCAAATGCGGTCAAGTTTTGACAACCTTAAAATTTTAGAAGCTAAAAGTTACAAGGAAATTGAAAATGAAAAATAAATATTTTAATAGCGTTGGAAAGGTGAGAAGGAAATATTAAAAAAAGTATATATATATATATATAAAGCGCAAAGCATCAGTGAAATAAATATTTCACATGTGGGAAAGAGAATTTTTCTAATTTTCTCAGATTCTACAAACAACCGCATAAATTATTATACATATAATATATTATATTCTGTTTGAGATTTTAATGTAATAAAAAATCAAACGCGAAAATAAAAAAATGTAGATAGGAGTTAAATATGCAATTATTAAAAATTCAGTGTATAATTAACTGTATAAATTTTAATATTATTTTTATCTTTATTTATTCATACTAACTTTTATTTAAATCATTATTTATGAAATTATTAAGTGAATTAGAATTTTTGTAAGATTTCTAATTAAAAAAAAAACAATTTATAATTATATTATATAATTAATTTATGTATAAAAGTATTTCATCTTCTAGATGAAGAGTCGAAATGGGAGAAGAGCATGAGCAAACACTTAAGGGACACTGACAAATAGACATATATATATATATATATATATATATATATATATATATATATATATATTAATCCCTTTATATAAAGATAAAAGCCGTTGTATGAAATGGATCAGGTTTTTTTTTCTTTTTCTTAACCTCCGTTTCGATTTAGTCCTTATATAAAATATATTATGGAAAAATTTTATTACATAATAATAATAATTAATATAAATTTGCCGATTATATGTATTTCAGCTAATTATAAGTATTTTAATTTATGAACACTCTAATGTGTAATTAACCCCTTAACGTAAAACCCCGAGATATCTCGGTTTTTCAATTTTTGCAAAAACTTAAAAGCCCGAGAATACTCGGGTATCATGAAAATAACCCTCTTAAAAATTTAAACCCCGAATTTGCTCGTTGCGGTTAGTAAATTGCATCTTTTGCCACAAGAGAACATTGCTCTAATGCTAGTAGCATTTATTTCACACTTGCGTTCTTATCTCTCAGTAGTTTTCAGGAATAGTGACAAGAGGTTGTGACTGCCACATGCCAGCGCCTAAATGAGGAGGACAGAATTAAATACGGAATTATTATATACACAGAGTGGTGCAGAAAAACCTATCCGATTTCAAATCCCTTTTTCTCAGAAGAGGGAGCAGGTAGAGTAGTGGGGTAAAAACCGTTAGAAAGCCGGTTTTATGCCATTTGTCAGTAGTCAACATGCCTTGGTCTGGTGAACATCGCACTTTTGTTATTGAGCGGTTTGACAAGCTGCGTGGTTTTAATTTTATAACGTTTTGAAATCGGATAGGTTTTTCTACCCCACCTTGAATATTTCTTGAATAAATAATAATAAAATAAAAAATTATAATTTGCTTTTCAAAAGCAACGAGAATACTCGGGGTTTTAAAATAACCTTCCTTCAACATTATCTAATTACTACTTAAATTAATAAATTAGTGAAATTACTGTTTGCACACACAATAATCTATATTCATAATAAAGTTTAAAACTCAGAAATAAAAAAAATTGGTAAATTTTGGACAACATTATACAAAATAATTGGTAAGTTAAGTGGTTAAAAAAAAAATTAAATTAATTTTAGACAAGTAATTTTTACAATTTTAATAATCAATTTTTCATTAATAATAAAATATTCAGTTTAGATTCACTTTTTTAATAATTTATGTTAATAATATTAAATTTTTAATAATTGAGGAGTAAAATATTTTTCAAAAAAGGATTTGAAAAAGTTTTGAAATTCGCCATTTATTCAAATAAAGATTAAATATTTACTGATTAATTATTTTAAAATAGATGAAAGGAAAACGTAGTTTCCCAGTTCTCAACATATAATAAATAAATTTATTAATCTCATAACAGGATTCATAAAAATAAAAAAATAAATAAATGACTGTTATTTTGAATTATTTATATTGTATTATTTATTAATCTCTCTCTCTCTATATATATATATATATATATAATTTATAATTACCGACCGACGATAGTAAGGGAGGTATTGTTTTCACACCAAATTTCACATGTGGAGATTTTTACATATCTCCACGAATCATGCATTTTCTTAACAGAAAAAAGTATTTTTAGCATGATGTCTGTCCGTCCGTCCGTCCTTATAGAGGTGTACAGCCTGAACGGCTGAACGGATTTTGATGAAATTTGGTATATTTACTTAATGCATCAGTGGGATGAATTGATCAACTTTTGGTGCAAATCCGGAAACCGGAAGTGGTAGTATTAGCGATCGACGATAGGAAGGGAAGGGTTATTTTCACACCAAATTTCACATGAGGAGATTTTTTTATATATCACCACGAATCATGCACTTTGTATTGGTTTTATCCTCGGGAAAATCATATTTATTAGTTTTTTCTTGATTTAAAATTATATGACGTCATCCAGCCATTCATGACGTCACAGCCTGGTCTTGCATATATATTATAAATAAAATAAAATTAAAAATGTTTATATTTATTATTTATGTATCCATATCTGTTTTTTATTACATTAATAGATATATTAAAATTATTTGAAATTGTTTCTGTAGCTGCTAATTAATTTACTTCAAACCGTCGGTCGGTTCGGACCTGGCTACAGGTCAACTTATTTTTTATTGTAATTGATATAAAAATTGTTAAAAATGTTCATATTCAAATCTGTCCAAATAATTAAACCAATTTAATTAATAAATAAATAAAATAAAAGATTTTACATTTTATTCATTGTTTATTTAATTTGATTATTATTATTATTATTATTGTATTTAATTAAAATGAAAAAAAACAGTGTAAAAGACAACATAGTGTGCTTCATCCTTGCCAAGCAGATTGCCTAAGCCCCAGGGGTTCCCGTGAATGGACCTAATGCGATTATACTGATGGGACTCATTCCATCACTGGTTAGTTTTTTCTAAGGGCCTTTTCTTTATTTAATTTTGATGAATAAATTCAAGAACAAAACAAATATATATATATATTAAATTAGTTTTTTTTCATAATTAGAAAAATAAAATATACTTACTTATATATTAATAAATATAAAATAGAGAAAAAGTGAGATAAAATTTAATTTTTTTTTAAATTATTGATTTGTTGCTTTGAAAATTAATGTAATTGAAGAAAAGGAGTTTTTAATTAAAATATAAAGTACAATTGTTTATAAATATGACTGTGACTCTACGGAACTCGAAAGTTCTTGGCCGCAGCAACCACACCCCTCCAAGTATTCCTATTCTTAGCCACTACCCTCCAGTCCCTATCCTCTCCTATCTCTCTCACATCCTTTCCCACATTATCCACCCACCGTGTCCTTGATCATCCAAGTGGACGTTTCCCACTTGGTCTCCCTACCAATATATTTATAAAATGTTTATATGTTAATATGTTTATATAATAAAACAAAATATGTTTATAAAAAATCGGGAGTGTCCTCCCCTAGACTTTCCCGCATATAAATAGGTAATTAGGTTATTATTATTATGTTTTAACAACAATAAAAATAAACAAACTAATTAATTTAAATTATAAAGTAAAATGGTTTAACACTATTATATATATTTATTTATAATTTACACCTAACGCTAATTGTCTAGGTAAAATGTCACTTCCGGTAGTCAGATCATGATGAAATTTTTTTCATATTTTTAAATTTATAAATTTTATTTTATATATTTTTAAATTTATATACAAAATAGGAAGCAAATATCTCGAAGCAAACTGGTACTTTGCTTGAAAGGTAAACGCAACCAGTGTAGGTAAAGTACCACTTCCGGTTAACCGATTTTGACGAAATTTTGATAAAAATCTACAAACTGTGAATAATATCGGTGTACCAAATTTCGAACTCCTAGCTTGATTAGTTTCTGAGTAAATTTGCTCACAGACAAACATTACATACATCCATACATCCATACATCCATACATCCATACATTCATACATACACACACACAGACATAATTCAAAAAATGGTATTTTCCGACTCAGGGAGGTCTAAAACGTCAAGACCTATCGAAATCTCGAAGTCGAAATTTTTGACGATTCCAATACTTCCCTTATACGAAGTATGAGGGAAAGTAAAAAATTTATAAAAACAGTTGCTTTTTTTTAAATATAATTTAAACTAGAAATTTAGTGAAATTAATATTATTCGTATTTTATTATTCCCTAAGAATAGGAATTGATTTTTAAAATATTTGCATTTATTTTATATATTTAATAAATATTTATTTCTACATATATTTTCAGAGTGATAACGGTTTGGCCAACCAAAAGATTCGCAAATTGAGCACGAAAATTTTTTTTTTTTTGTATCACTTGTATTATTTTTATCTATATTTTCGTTTTTATTAAAATTTTTATTATAATTCGTTTTAATTTTATTAAATTCATTTGATAAATATTCAATTTTCTTTAATTCGGAAAACAATGTTTCAATTGTTTTTATTTTTTCATAATCTAGTCTATTTTGAAATTTTTCAGGGAGTCCCATCACTATCATATGAATCCTAGACTGTATTGTTCCACCGTTCTCTATTTCAATACATAGTTTTTCTTTTGTAATTGCATAATCGATGATGGACCCTCCTAAATATTTAAAATCAAAAGCTTTTTTTATTTTAATCCAACTTATGTCTCTAAATGTATTTAAAAAAGATTCTTTCCAAAGATTCCATTTATTTAATCCAAATTTTGTTAAATTTGTATCATACCAGTCTTTTGATATGCCTAGTATATAAAATCGAAGTGTTTCAATAATATTAGTCTCATTCACTATATTATTTCTAAAACATTCATTTTCAAATTTTTGAATCCAAATTATTGGATCTTGATTTTTATTAAATTTTTCTAAATTTAATTTTTTTTCAATATCATAAAAATTAAAATGAGTTGCACTTAGCTGTAGTTGTAATTTTTCAATTTCCATTTGCAAATTTTTCTTTTCTTCTTGATCGAAGTTGATTTCATTAGAAATTTCTTCTAACGGAATTTTATTAAAAGAAATATTTTCACCTTCATCAAAATAAATTTTTTTTAAGTTCTTCATTTAATTTTATACCAATTTTACGATATCCTTGAATGGGTTTTATAGCCAGCATTGAACTCTTAATTATAGAATTTGAAAGTAATATGGGAACTTTCCTTGATTCTTCTGGTAACCTATACCATAGTTCTTTGTCTTCGGACAACCCAGAAATATCATATTCATTTTCTTCCTTTTTTACAATATGTACATAAAAAATTTTTTTTCCATTTTAAAATTGAAAATTAATTTGTAAAATAATAACAACAGAATTTATTATATCCAAAAAGGTAATTAATTTTCAAGTTTATTTCTTTTAAATTATTTTACAAGTTATAAATAAAATACATATAAATGGATAAATAATAAAATGAGTCAATTAGATGTCGATAACACATATAAATAGATAAATAATAAATGAGTAATTAGATGTCCACTAGAGGGTGATATAAGTAGGTAGAGGAAAATATAAATATTTTACATATATAAAAAGTCTAAAATTATAAATAAATAAATAATAAATAAATAAATATATTATATTCGATTAGATTTATAAACAGCCTTACCGGGATGCATTGACAAATAATTCAAAAGATATATAAGAGTAGATATGCACAAGGTAAAAATATTAATAAAAAAAAATGATAAATAAGCAAAATCGTATCGGTGTGTAGGAATTCAAAAAAATAGCAATAATCAGTCACATAGATAAAGAAGAAGAAAAGAAGAGCGGGATGTGAATGAGAGAAATGAATTAAACTATAAAATATAAAAGAAGGAAATGCCCACATGAAAAATGGTGTATTATAAGTTAATGTAAAAAAATGACAACAATTATTGATCATATTATTTATAGTTGTATTTATTAATCTATCTACCTATCTCTGTGGCTCTTGGCCGCAGCAACCACATTTCTCCAAGTGACGCTATCCTGAGCCACAACCTCCAACTCCTACCCTCTTCCATCTCTCTAACATCCCTTCCCACATTGTTTACCCACCGCGTCTAATTCGCTGACGTTTCCCAATCGGTCTCACCACCAGTATAATTTTTGGCCATTCTTTCTTTTCCCATTCTAGTCACATGCCCTGACAATCGCAGCCTTCTCGATTTTATAATCCTATGTCTGGAGATGCATAGAGGTCATGTTTAATTCCTTATATTTATTAAGTAATATATTATAAAAATATAATTTTGTAATTTAAGACATTTTTAATTGTATACTTGGCTTTATTTAAATTTTAATCTGTCAAAATATTTAAGATGGTAACGGATAGATCTTTCTTAGGCCCGATTCACACACAAGTGGCGTATGGCACTGGCGTGGTTCTGGCGTGGAACAGGTTTGTTAATGTAATTGCATTAGCTTATGACTCAATACCCACAGATATGGCGTGTTGGAGGCGTGGAAAATGGCACGAAGACCACTCCACTCCGACGCCACCGGTGGCTCGTAGGACTGCACGCCACTTATAGACCATTTCATTATTCATTTGGAGTGGTCTTCGTGCCATTTTCCACGCCTCCAACACGCCATATCTGTGGGTATTGAGTCATAAGCTAATGCAATTACATTAACAAACCTGTTCCACGCCAGAACCACGCCAGTGCCATACGCCACTTGTGTGTGAATCGGGCCTTATAGTGATGAGATCTATTTCAGGAAGAGGCGCTCCTGCCCTCACGTGAGCTCGTTCCTTTGTCGATAAATTTGAAATCAATTTAAAAAATAAAACAAAAATGCAGAAATGAATTTACTGAATTTCTTAACAACAATATAATAATATAATATATAATAATATAGTCACGTTATCATCAACAAATCTATTTTTGCAATGAAAAAAAAAATTGAAAAAAAATACAATTGTTTTTAAAATGTTGCTTAAAATCAAATTAGGGAAATCAATTACTTTAAAGGGTTTTAATTCAATTAAAGAAAATATTTCATTTAATTTATTTTTGTTATTTGAGTATTTTATTATTATTTTTATCATTATCATAATTTGGTTTTTTAATAGAAGGTATATTTATTTAAAATTTTGTTAAAATTAATATTGATACAATAATTTTACACAGCAGTTTATATACATAGAAAGTTTTTAGAAAAAATAAATAAAAAGAGCAATTAATCTTTACATTTATCAAGCATAAAATGTCAGCATCATACTCGGAGAAGAATATTTTTACTTTTATAAAAATATTTTTTTTTATTGATTTACATATATTATATAGCACTTTTTGTGATTTAGGTCACAACTATGGATGGTTAAAAATCCCCTACGGGTTCCCAAATGCAAAACGATCAGTCCAGATGGAGGCCAATTCTCTTGCCATTAAAGTGTGCAAAGACGGGATAGACAAGTTAATAGCCTCTGTTTTTGATGGGAATGTTCAATTTTTCATTGCTAAAGGGTAATTAACCAGATGCGTATGAGTTAGTCAAATAGACAGTATAGCATACGATAATTTGATTGAGTCCCTTTTATTTCATTATCATAACAAGATTACAGCTACCTTAAAAAAGGTATAAATCGATTTATGTTCATTATTTCTCCAAATACCTTTACTTATACGAATATTAAAATAATAATCATCCCCGACAGAGAAGAGTATAATCGATGACAATCTAACGATCATGATAATCATGAATTTAATTAATTAGGTACAAATTTATGCTTAGATACGATGAGATTGGAACTTTTAGAATAAATTGGCTTATCCCCAGAGATGCTCATCAAAAGAGTGCTTTTTGAATGATTAAAGAAGATCTACTCTTGGAAGATAATTGATTAAATAATTAGAAAATAAAAAACGAAATTTGATCTTAAATACAAAAGAGCTTTTAAAGAGATTCATTTGGTTATAATTTAATTTGAAGTTATTTACATTACCAAATATAATATGGGAGATTAAAAATATCAAATAAAATGTCCGTTTTTATTTATTACATTTCAAAATGGTATATTATAACAGAATAATAATTGATAAAACAGATAATACATTTATATTTTTTAAGCCGAATAGACATTTTTTTTTAATCAACATTTTTTATAAAGTTATCAAAGAAGAAAGATATAAAACAAAAATATTACTTTTTTTATTTATTTATTTATTTGTCAAGTTATTAATTGTATCAACTATTGTTGCAACTATCTAAAAAATAAATAATTAAAAATAATGATGGAAATGAAATAGATAATTGAGAATAATAATATTAGAAAAGAAAAGAAAACTGAAAAAAACAGCATTCGTTCTTTCGATTTGTTTTCTATTTTGATAAAGAAATATTTTAAGTTAATACAATTTTTTTATATTTCTTATTGTTAGAATTGATTTACATTAATATTAAACAAAATTTTAAAATTTAATTTGTATATATATTAATTGTCATATGAGACAAAAATTGTGAATATAATCTGATTAAGTTAATTTATTTCTAACTTAAATCTAAATAAATAAATATTAAATTAGCTGGAGTGTCTCCACTCGACTATCTCGCAATTTAAATTGGATTAAATAACATAATATATTATATTTAAATTAAATTTAATTAATTATAAATTATAAATTAAAATTAATAAATAATATTTATTAAACCAGCACTTGTTTGGCTCTTTGTCTGATGGCACCACGTCACGTGTTGGCGCGTGAGATTTGCAGTGTTAAAAAAATATAATTCTGGTACTTTCAGCAAATCAATCAAGCTGAAATTCTATATATAGCAGTTTTCTACAATTTTCAATCATGTGAAAAATTATCAAACATATATTTTTATTTTTACGGTCACTTTAGAGAAAAAAAAATCAAAACTTTGTAGGTAATGATCCTTTTGAGCTACATTTCTCAAAAGTAGATAGAAAACGACAAATTTTGAATAATGCCCATGTACCAAATTTTATGATTCTAACTCAACCCGTTTTTGAGTAATCTTGTCTACATACATACACATACACACACAGAGAGAGGGAGAGAGAGACATTTTTCTCAACCTTAGTGAAAATGATTCAGGAACCTTCAAAACGTATAAAAACATGGCGAGATAGTAAAAAGTTGACCTCTGAATATCATTGTGAACTAACAATAACAACAAAGTTATCTTCCAATAAGTGCCAATTATTTTTGCAATTTAAACACTTAAATTAGCGTTTCTCAACCTTTATGGACCAAACTCCCACTTCGTAAGGCCGGCTTCATAATTCGCCCCCTATAAATTTTAACAAATAAAAATTGCATGATAATCCCTATTATAAGGTAGGTACACTTGGTTATACTTAGAGCTATATTGAAAAATCGAGTTTCACAAAATCATCTTACCTTTTTTTTAGAGTTGAAAATGATTTCCCCCACCAAAAAATAACTATCCCCCCCAAAAATAACTTATAGCCCCCCCCCCCCAAAGCGTATAGTCAAATAATCGCACCCTTTAAGATGTCGCGATATCGCCCAGGTTGAGAATCACTAACTTAAATAATTCAAACAATTCAATTTCCTAATTTTCAATTGAATATGTTTATATCTATCTATGTATCTAACTAAACCTATTATACTATCAAAAATTGTATATATAAATATAAGTGAGAGGGGCTCACCTTGGGACTCAATACACTTCGGGTTAAATATGTATTAAATTAACTTTTAATTCTTGCACATTTATAGAATGTGCAGCACGTTGAAATTTTCAGATGTATTTTGATTTAATTGAAAAAGCAGGATAGAATTTGTTAAGATTTTTATTTCTTTGAACATGCCAAGTAAATTTCATTTAAAATTTTTATAAGATGTAAAGTAAATTTTTCTTGAAAATATTATGAAATAAATGATATTATAATGAAATTGAATGGCATTTCTTTTAAAACTAATGTATAATATTAATTGTTTCGGTGCTAAGATTAACAGCATGGCATTCTAAAATTTCAAAATTGGATTATGGTACACCTATGGACACGTTGAACACAATATGCCAAGTAGACTTTTATTTTACAAAAAAATATTTTTTGTTTAAAATCTTTTTATTGATTATTCGTAATCTGTGTTTATCAATAGTTATTATTATATTCTTCTTTTGGGAACTTATTACGCTAAATAATGACAAGGATTATAAATTAACAAAATTAAAAAATATTATTTCCTAACTCTGTCCCCCTTTTATAACAATTTATAAAAAAAATTATGATTTTTATTTAATAAAGAAATCAATCATAATTGAAATTTATTTCGGAGCAAAAATTGTATATATTTGTATTTTTGATATATTAAAGCGCTCAAAGGATTTTTTTGAAATTCTAACCATAGGTAATTTTTATAAAAAAAAATCGATTTGTATTGGTTTCAGTCACGGAAAAAAATCATCTTTGTTAGTTTTTTCTTAATTTAAATTAGGAATTTTAATAATAAAAAAAACATATATAAAAAATTTGTTGGTATAACTACATATCCTAGAAACGGAAAAGATAAAATATATAAATTAGTAATAGATAATTAACACACAAGAGGTAAAGCTAAAGAATAACCTGAAAAGATATTAAATAAGTAGATTAATAGACCAAAGGATAGAAAAATAGAATAGACTATAACAATTATAACATAATTTTTAAGTAGAAAATTGAAAATAATTATTATATCTTTTAAATTTCAATAAATAATAGGAAAAATATATAGTAAGACTTATTAGAAAGATTTTGACGGGTAACGGGTAGTCTCTTCTCTATGATCCCAATAGAAAAGATTTCTACTTCAGGGAGTAGCGTCCCTGCCCTCACGTGAGCTCATGATTCCTTTCTTGCATAGGAGAGGAATCATGTCCTTTACGCGTTGTCTCCTTCAATCCATTCCCTTACTCTTACTCTTCCCCCCTCCCTTGATCCTTCAAAAAATCAAGTTCGGGGGGTTAATTCAAATATTATGCTGATTACGCGAAATTTCTGACTAGCAAAACCTCGGAATTGACGACATATCTTATAAGTGCCTCTGAGAGGACCTACCTCTCAAACGCTTCATATTTATTATAACATATTCTTTGGAGAATTAGAAGAACAAATCTATTCAATGTTTTTCATTTTATTAAAATTTTTAACTAAATCTTGTAAATTGTGACCTAAACAATCAATTCAACATAATTTTAGCCAGATTCTAAATAAAATTAGTATCATTAATATCATTAGTATCATTAAATGGAAATTTTTAATTAATTTTAATATTGCTTTATTTTTATAATTCAAAAAAAAATATTGTCTTATAGCATCAGGTATAACCTATACGAATATATTCATTATGAAACATAGATTCATTTTCACTAGTTTTATATAATTTTACGATGCTTCCTTAATTAATTATTAATTATTGAATTTTGACAGATTGAAAAGATTCGCAGCCACCTGAAATGCTTTGCTTAAAGGGGACAATTGTTTTTTAATTCCTGCAGAGCAATACTTACCCCCAATGGATGAGATTCAACTGCCTTTGGTCTTATTTCTCTAATACACGCTTGCTATATACTCTACATTAATTTTACAAATTCATTTTCAATTTTGATTTCATTAAGTTAAAGTATTATATTACTATAAGTATTTTACCAGTATTTTTATTTTTTTAAAATCTTATCTTATTATACTAGCAAAAATAGTATATATATGATATAGGATCAAATATTTTATCAAATAAATTTGAATATATTGTTCATCTAGAAATAAATATCAAATTATTTTAATTAATTTGTACCATTTAGATATCAAATTTTTGATGGCTCATTTTTAGAAAAACCATTTAACAATTGTAATAAGGAATTAAAAAATTGTATAATTTTTAAAGTTTATAATAATAAATTATATAAATTTGTTAAACGGTCGCGCAATAGCTCGGTGTTCCAGGTACTTATAACTTAAACTGTATAGTTATTTTTAAATATATTTATTATGTTGATTAATTTAATATACTTATAATGATTATATATTATAATTTTTTACATAATTATTTTAATTAGGTGCGCCACTCTCTCTTAAATACAACCTCGTTTATAAGAGAGTGTTTAAAATAAAAGGTGAATTTTGAACTATTTCGAAAAGTATTTATTTATTCATCAATATCCATTATGTCCCCTTCAAAGTAATTCTCCTCAGATATTTATGCTAGCGCTTCTTCCAATCGTCGAAGCACTTCTCAAATGCGCTTTTCGGTATGATCATCAGCTCGTTCTTCGATTCGGACTTTATCTCATCAATTGTGGCAAAACGCTTTCCTTTCATTGGTCTCTTCAGTTTTGGGATTAGGAAAAAGGAGCCAAATCTGATGAATACAGTGGTTGAGGCATGATTACGGTGTTTTTTTTGGCCAAAAAATCACGAACAAGCAATGATGTGTGAGCTGATGCATTATTGTGATGCAGAATCCATGATTTGTTTTTCGACAATTTCGATTGTTTGAGCCGTATTGTTTCATGAAAACGTTGCAAAACTTCCTTGTAGTATTCTTTATTTTTTTTAAGTAAAAAATTGAAGAACACACCAAACATGACAATCTTTTTCAGTTGTCAACAACAAACTATTATTCCAAAATGGCTGATAATGTCAGCAAATGAGGAACATATTTGTACCAACATAACAAAAAAAAAATTGGATAATTGAATGTACACAGCCCGCGAAAATTAAAAATTCACTTTTTCTTTTGAATCTGGATCCTTAAAAAAAATTGGATATATTTGAGATATAAGATAATAATATTATATTCTATAATAGAAGTAATTCTAAAAAAAGTTGAATGGAGCATATTCATAATAATCAGTCCAATGAATTTATTATTATTCCCGGACAGAACTAACTAACTAACTGCAATATATGTACCTAATAATAATTTCATTTTCTAACGAATAAATCTTTAAAGAGCCGATCGGTGACTCGATAAACCTGATTGATACATTATATATAATATTTATTAATAAATTAATAAATTTTTAACTCAAATGAGACTTGAATTTATTTTTAATTGATTATTATAAAAAAAAATGATAGAATTAATTATAAATTAAAAAATTGAATAATGATTAATCTAATTGATGATGATTGATAATTTTTTTTTATCTCTATTATAGAACAAAATAATAATGTTGTTTTAGGATTGTCAACCAATCGTTATAATATATAGTTATAGTCATGTATATACATATAAAGTTGTTTTGGCGTTGTTTATCTCATTTATTTATTCGAGTCTCGCTCCAAACACCAGGCACACAGTCCGGGTACCATTCGTTTCTTATTAGTCTCATGCAACGAGAGAAAGAGACAGATAGATAGAGAAAGAAAGAAAATCTGTGCACATGTATTTATTTATTTTATTTTTTTTTATTTAATATTATTTTGTTCTTTTTGTATGCTTCTAATTCTATTTATGACTTCACTAATTTGACAGTTAAAATATTTATTTTTTCTCCCTTTATGTCACTGTTAAGATTAGATACCAAAGTTTTCAAATATATGCCATATATGGCCTATATACAATACATGGGTATAGTATATTGAAGTTTAATTTAAAAAAAAGCTTCTGTTGTCATTTCTCTATAAATATTAATATTAATATTAAGAATAAGAATAAATAAGAATAAAAATATCACAGATGTTTCTAGAAATTCATCCTAAAATGTTTCATTTGTGATTTTTTATGGAAATCATGTCCAAGTTGAATATTTGCCTTTTCTTTAATGGAGAAATTAAAAGTTTAGATCATTTTTTATAAAACCGAAGATCAAATAATTTTAATATAATATAAAATGTGTTATAGGGATTTGTTTTTCAATTGGTTTACAATATCAATTTATATAATATTTTATTTATATTGTACTCTTAAATGCTTATTGGTAATGATAATTTATTTTTTTTTAAAGGTATTAAAAATTGTAAGATATAATGTAGATATTTTTTAATATTATAATTGATCATTTCTATCTAATATTAGATTTTGATTTATTATGAAATAAAATATATTTTTATTGGATATATGATTAAATTGGCTTACATTTTATTTTATATATATATATATAAAATTTCAGTCAAGTTTAAATAGGAATATGATTTTTACAAATATCGCTCAAGTCTTATGAATGTAGGAAAAAAAAAATTATAGATCGGCTCAATCAGAGTGTTCGAGAGCATATGATTCATCTTCCCTCAACAACTCTTAAATAAGTCTTATAAAAGAATTTTATTATTATTATCCAACCCCCACAGAAGGCCCAGTTTATTTTTTATTTGAAAAATTCATTTATTTTATAATAAAGAAAATGATAAAAAAGTATAAGTCTTTTATATAATATATTATTATGTGTCATTATTAAATGTATTTTGATTATTTTATATTTAAATAAGCTGGAGTGTCTCCACTCGACTATCTCGCAATTGGATTTAATAAAATAAATTATGTTTAAATTAAATTTAATTAATTAAATTATAAATTAAAATTAATAAATAATATCTATTAATAAACCAGCGCTTGTTTGGCTCTTTATTGATGGTGCGTGATTTGCAGTGTTAAAAAATTAATTAATTCAGCGATTCAATCAAGCTGAAATTCTATATATAGCAGTTTTATACAATTTTTAATAATGTGAAAAACTATCAAACATATTTCTTTAGAGAAAAAAAATCAAAACGTTGTAGGTAAAGACCCTCTTCCGGTTGAGCTACATTTCTCAAAAGTTGATAGAAAACTTTTGAATAATGCTCGTGTACCAAATTTCATTATTTTAGCTTATAATGTCAAGCTCCCACACGTGTCCATTACAATTAAGAATAAGTAAGTTATGCTAGTCACGTTCATGCTTCCACATGTGAACGTTACAATTGAAAGATGGGTTTATGATTCGACATAGTTTACAATGTGTCAATCAGCCTCTTAAAATTAAGCATTTAGCAGGTAAAACACATGGCAAGGCTCATTCAATTGAAGGTTGCAAGGGTGCACTTGTTAAATGAAATATTCTTTGTAGGAGAGGGCAGTGTGGTTTATTGTTTGAACACTCTTCATTTCATCCCTCACCCCTACCTTTCTCCTTCCCTTATTTCGGTGATATAAAAAGAAAAAAGAGATGTATGACTAGATGTAAAGTGACGAGAGATATTTTAGACTAGACGGGAGTGTGTCCCTATGTATGATTGAATTTGTATCTTCAAACTCATAATAAATTTCTTACTCTTTCTTAAATAAAATTGCCTTTTATTTCTTTACCGTTTAATTACCCATTAAACCCGTGGGTAAGGTAAAATATATAATTGGCGCACAGTCGGTATTTTTCGCGAACGTTTATATAATACAAACGGCAACTTTTTAAAGTTTTATCGCGAACGGTGATTAAATTCCTGCTTCATCTCCTGAGCAATCGACGGAGTCTGAACATCGTCTTCAGCAACCAAGAAGCAGCAGCCACCGCGAGTCTACGAGCTACCACGACTACACGACACCGAGGAAAGCGACGTCCATTGCCTTAACGAGGAACGGTACGAGCAAATCATCCCGGGTCATCTACAAATACTAGGATAATACTTATCCGAAGGGCGCAGTCAACAAGAAAGAAGAAAGAAAAATCGTGAGCTATACAAACAGTCATACCCTAAATTTAACATAAAAATATATAAATAAATTTTAAAATAAATACTTTAAAAATTAAATACATTTTCTAACATAAAAAAAAAAAAAAAATAATAAATAAATTTTAAAATAATTACTTTAATTAAATAAATTTTCTAACATAAAAAAAAAAATAATAATAAATAAATTTTAAAATAATTACTTTAAAAATTAAATACATTTTCTAACATAAAAAAAATAATAATAAATATATTTTAAAATAATTACTTTAACAATTAAATAAATTTTCTAACATAAAAAAATAATAAATATATTTTAACGATTAAATATAATTAAACAAAAATGATGAATGATGCAAACATATTGAACACGGTCCCCACCTTTGATGGGAACCCTAATGCATTGGAAAGGTTCATAGAAACAGTAGAAAAAGTCCAAACCTTGGTATCGGAGGATCAGAGGGAATTTTTTTATTTATTCATCAGAAATAAAGTTAGAGGCGAGGCGTCGAATTATTTGGACAATGCACAAGTAGGGAATTGGGATTCATTAAAAATCACACTAAGGAATGCCTTTAAAATTTATAAGAATGAAACAACCCTCCGAGCGGAGTTGTTTCATATTAATGATCTCAAATTGGGTGTGGAAGCCAAGTACGGAAAAATTCGCCAATTAACTCAAAATTTCAAAGCACGGGTAAATAGTTCTAACACCAAATATGATCGCATAACTTTAATTGGGAGTTTCGAGGACGACGCCTGTGAGGTCTTTATACGATCGCTCCCGGAGCCAGTAAGATCCCAGATTTTGGCACAAAACTTTCAGACTATAGATCAGGTGTATAATTATATTTTAAACAACACTGACCTGTTAGCAAATGAAAACAATTTCACTAACACTGGTAGATTCGAGCAAAATCAGAACGGCCAGGGAAATAACTCTCGGCGCCCACCCCATCGTAACCACTCCTCGCGAAATTTTAACCCTAACTCATTTAATCAAAATTTCGCGAACCAAAATTTTAACCCACCACATCGAAACACCTAATTATAGCGAGAAGGAATCAAGCATTATTTAATTTACCCCTGTACCTAGATATCAAGAGGGAGAACTAGTTTTAGTGAATGAACCTTTTCAATACATTATGACAGACAACCTCAAATTAAGAAAAATTTCAAATTTGTATAATCAGTAATATTAGCATATACTAGTGCAAAGTTAGTCATAAGAAGGCTAGTAATTGTACCAAAGGCCTTAGTAATATATTTATAATTGTAACCCCACCCCTTGAAACAGTTCCTAGTGACCCCCAATAGTGAAGTGCTAATATTAAGTGTGACCAACAATGAAAAAAAATAGTGATTAAGTGAAAAACAATGAATACAACTTTAACAACGGACGTATTAACTTCACCCACTGGACAATTTGTTACACAAATTTCCTTTAGGGGGTGGAGATATAATGTCAAGCTCCCACACGTGTCCATTACAATTAAGAATAAGTAAGT
Source organism: Labia minor (assembly GCA_963082975.1). Taxonomy (NCBI): domain Eukaryota; kingdom Metazoa; phylum Arthropoda; class Insecta; order Dermaptera; family Spongiphoridae; genus Labia; species Labia minor. The sequence continues at coordinate 102,309,437 of OY720344.1, forward strand.
TATGCTAGTCACGTTCATGCTTCCACATGTGAACGTTACAATTGAAAGATGGGTTTATGATTCGACATAGTTTACAATGTGTCAATCAGCCTCTTAAAATTAAGCATTTAGCAGGTAAAACACATGGCAAGGCTCATTCAATTGAAGGTTGCAAGGGTGCACTTGTTAAATGAAATATTCTTTGTAGGAGAGGGCAGTGTGGTTTATTGTTTGAACACTCTTCATTTCATCCCTCACCCCTACCTTTCTCCTTCCCTTATTTCGGTGATATAAAAAGAAAAAAGAGATGTATGACTAGATGTAAAGTGACGAGAGATATTTTAGACTAGACGGGAGTGTGTCCCTATGTATGATTGAATTTGTATCTTCAAACTCATAATAAATTTCTTACTCTTTCTTAAATAAAATTGCCTTTTATTTCTTTACCGTTTAATTACCCATTAAACCCGTGGGTAAGGTAAAATATATAATTAGCTCAAATCGTTTTTTAAATTTATTTATTTATTTTTTAAATCTTGCATTCAAGTATTTTTATTATTTTCAAAATAAGATAATAGAGTTTTTATAAATATTATTTTGGTTATTTATTTTTTAATGAATCTATATCTAGATCTATCTGTCTATCTATATATAAATAAATATTTAATAGCACTTAAAATGAAGAATAATAAATATTTGAAATTTAATAATATTTAATAATATTCAAGAAATCTTATAAATAACATCAGACTATTTCCTAGAAAGGTTTTCTTGACTTATAGATTCTCAGAATTCATTCAAGAGCAAAATCAGTTTGAAGTATTTTAGTATTTACCGTTAAATTGCTCCTTAATAATATAAATAGTGTTCATTTTGATATATTTCAAATGTAGAGTTATTTTAATAATACTTAGTAGTGATGGAAGTCATAAAAATCATTTTTTTTTTACTTTATTCCACAAAAGAAGAGATAATATATCTAAAATACATTCATAATTGTTATTATTTCTTAGAAATACAGATTTTCTCAAGTCAATAATATTTTTTTTAGAATATTTCTTAACAAATGTATTTTTTTCCCCATCAAGTTCATTGATTGTGTTTTTTTTAAGTGTATGAGAGTATATTTTGTAAAATTAAAATTACTCTTTTAGTTGAATGAATAGTAGCTATTTAGTGTACAGTGATAAAAACTTATTAAACCTCATTTATTCATTGATTTCATTTATAAACTCCACAATAGTATGATACTGAATAATGGATTAAATAGACTTCATTGTTTATTTTTATGTTTCATTTATTAATTGAAATAAAAACAAAAAATACATACAATATACTACTTAACATAATATTTGAATCTAGTACAACGATCCAAACTTTTTTTTTATCGGTCCCAGGTTTAAAGTAATATCATTTAATATCGTTTCACACGATTCCTGGCTTGTATTAAACTTTTTTGTTGCCCTCTCTCGATTGGGTAGCATATGCGAATACATGCAAATCTACAAAATTATCTAATGAAGCACCGGCACTTAATCGTCGTCCCTCTCTTCTTTCATTACGAAATGTCATTTTTATTTTTATTCCATTTATATATATTTATTATTTTATTATTATTAAATTCCATTCAAATGATAACAACTTATAGTAATTAAGTATTATTATGATTTAGTTAATCCATTTTTTTTATTTCTCAAAATCTTTAATTTTTATTTAAAATTAATTTATAATATTTTATATAATTATTAAAAAAGATCATTCCCTCTTTCCCATTCATATAATACGAATATAATTACAATCAGAGCATTATTTTATTTATGTTAACGTAACATATATATATATATATATATATATATATATATTATAGAGAATGTATATATTTAATTCATATAAATTTGATTATTTTTTTTATTAGAGAATTAATAGTGTTATAATATATAATATATATTGAAACAATAATATTGTCATACCTAATCAATCATTCAATTTTTTTAATATTGAAATAATAATAAATAAAAAAAAGTATAAAATGATTGTTAAATATTTATTAGGGTTTTTTATTCATGGAGAAAATATTATTGAAAAAATGTCTCCACTCGACTATCTCGCAAATTTGAATTGGATTAATTAACATATATTATATTTAAATTAAAATTAATTAATTAAATTATAAATTAAAATTAATAAATAATATTTATTAAACCAGCACGTGATTGGCTCTTTGTTGATGGCACCAAGTCACGTGCTGGCGCGTGATTAGCAGTCAACGTGTTAAAAAATTAATTCCGGTACTTTCAGCGATTCAATCAAGCTGAAATTCTATATATAGCAGTTTTATACAATTTTTAATCATGTGAAAAACTATCAAATATATATATCTTTATTTTTACGGTCACTATAGAGTAGATAGATAACTACGAATTTTGAATAATTTCCGAGTACCAAATTTCAATAATCTAGCTCAAACCGTTTTTGCATAATCTTGTCTACATACACACACACTCACACAGCCATTTTTCTCAATATTAGTAAAAATGACTCAGGCACCTTCAAAACATATAAAAACATCAAAATCTCGCCATCGAAAATTTTCGTGATCGCAATACCTGGCGAGATAGCAATAAATAGATTAACTGTGACTGAAAGAAAACACATAGACATAGAAAAAATCTTGTATTGGCAGTTAGTTAAAATTAAATAAAAACAGAATCCAAAATACTCAATTTCCATTATTGTTGTATACATTGAAAACTGAGACGCAATTACTAAGAGATTGAAAAATGCAGATGGCTTAATTTATTAAAATGCTAAGATAAAAATTTTGTAACTCTTCTCCATTTTTATTTTGCTATTTTGTTAACTTTAGAATTCATATATAAAATTAAAGTTGATCTCTACTTAGAGTAAATAATCATTCCATTTTATAAAAAGGTATTTTTTCGGAATCGTTTGTCTGCTTGTTGACTTTTTTTTATTCATCTGTCTTTTTTGGGTCTTCCTATAACCAATACTGTTTGTTCACGGTTATGGGTGGTAGAATTTTTTTTTTTTTTAGATTTTAAGGGGGGTAAAAAGCAGAAAGCACCCCTCTTTCAAATGATCCTCTCTCATCATTTTTACTCGGGCTCGGATTTTCATCTGAACGAAAATACCACCCCTCGAATTTCTCCCCTCCCACCTCCACCCTTTCACTATCCCTTTCTTTTTTTGCTTCCCTCTAACCTTTTTTTCGATTCCGGTCGCGTACACCACTTCGATAGGACTGACTCTCCTCTCTACTTTTTTTCCTCCTCCACCTCCTAGCCCCTCACTTTTTTTTCTAACCCCATCTCTCTTCCTTTCTTTTCATATTCACTCTTATATATTATACATCCATATAATTCGCATTTTTCTCATTTTTTTTCATCCACTTCTCATCTCTCCAAAAAGACGAAGAAGAACTTCATAATAAAAAAAGTTTATTTTAAAATTCACCATGAAGTGATTGTTAAATAGATATAAAAGAGATAAAGGAAAGAAAATCAAATATGTTAACCCCACTTAACACTTACATATTAAAGAAATTATTTGTTTTTCAAACAATATATGTATATAAATGTTTTATTTTATATTAATTTAATTTTATTTAAATAAAAAATTCAAATTTATTTCAATTCTTTAAGTCAAATAAATGAATTATTGATTCATATCATCGATAATAGTAATTTCTTATTTTATGTATAGATTCATTAATAACAAAACGTCAATAAAACACTCTACTACATATGTATTTTTGCTTGTGATTTTTGCTTTCATAAAATGAAAAAAGATAAGTATATATTGTGTATTCAAATGATGTCGTAGGAGTAAGAAAAGATGAATTCAAAATTTTATGCTGAAACCGTATGGAAATAGAAGGAATTACCAATATGTAAATTGAAAATACCATATGGAAGGAAAACATCTGTATAGGAAGGGCTGTTTGGTATTTGATCGGATTGGGGATGCAACCGTTAAGATCTATTGATTCTAATAAATAAATAAAAAATATTTTCTTTGCTAATTTCTTAATTAACTGTTTATAGACTTTTTTAAGATAATTTTTATAATTAATAAGCTGGAGTGTCTCCACTGGTCTATCTCACAATTTGAATTGGATTAAATAATAATAAATAAACATTTAATTAATTAAATTATAAATTAAAATTAATAAATAATATGTATTAAACCAGCGCGTGTTTGACTCTTTGTTGATGGCACGACGTCACCTGCTGGCGCATGATTTGCAGTGTTAAAAAATTAATTCCGGTACGTTCAGCGATTCAATCAAGCTGAAATTCTATATATAGCAGTTTTATAAAATTTTTATTCATATGAAAAACTATCAAACATATATATCTTTATTTTTACGGTCACTTTAGAGGAAAAAAACTCAAAACGTTGTAGGTAATGCCCTCTTCCGGTTGAGCTATATTTCTCAAAAGTTGATAGAAAACTACAAATTTGGAATTATGCCCATATACCAAATTCCATTATTCTAGCTCAAACAGTTTTTACGTAATCTTGTCTGCATACACACACATACACATTTTTCTCAACCTTATTGTTAGTGAAAATGACTCAGGGACCCTCAAAACATATAAAAACATCAAAATCTCGACATAGAAAATTTTCGTGATCGCAATACTATCTCTGATAGTAAAAGGGGAAAATTTTAATAATATTGAATATCCTCCCATCTCAATCCATATCATGTAATTATGTTATCAAAAAAGTAATTAATCTCAGCCATTTTTCATAGCGACCTTATATATATTATAATTATAAATAATATTTTAATTAAAATTAATAAATAGAGATTGATAAATATATATGATTACATATATATATATATAACTATATGTTATCTCATATCATCTAATTTAAATAAGTATAAAAACAACAAAAAATATTTTAAATATTTATCTTTAAATTAAATTAATTTTTTTTAAAAAATAAAAAGATTTAATTAACTTTTCAAAATATTTTGAATTATAAATACAGATTTGGAAAATTGAATTTATCTAAGTTTATTAAAAATAAAATATGATAATAGATATTATCATGAATTTCTAAAGATATATATATATATATATATTTCTTTATAAACAATTGAGGATATAGGGTGAATAAAAAGCAATGATAAGAAATACGAGATTCGGTTGACATCCGTAGAATTGACTTAAGATTAGTTGTCAAGCCACTCTGTTCCATTCTTTGCCTTCGATTCCCCTCTTTGTCTCTGAAAACGACAGATAAAAACATTTTGATAAATTGACTTTACTTCTTTTTTTTCATTCACTATATATTTTTCTTATTATTAATTATTAAAATTTCTACATGACAAAAAGAACTTAAATATTTATTCATTATTTACAAAAATAAAAAGATTGCTCTTATATTTTATTTATATATTACTAAAATAATACAAATAATAATTCTTTACATTATTATAATAAAAAATAAATTGTCTGTTCAGAAAATTAGATTTAATTTATTCTTGTTAATTTAATAAATTCAATAAAAAATCTTGGTCATTTAGAAAATCAATTTTTGACAGATATTGATAGGACACATTCATTTTGAATATTTCATCTTGTAACAGCCAAACATTTGATTTAAAAATAATGCTGAACTCACTGGCGTCAGCTTGCCATATCATTTATGAATGTATGTTTGTATGTTTTAAATAAAATTGATCTACAAACCTAATATTCAATAAATACAAAAATACAATATGTTTTATTGTGTAGTAAGTTAAAATAATATGGTACAATCTAATCTAACCTACAATCTAATTATATATTTCTATACATGGATTTTATGTCAATTTTGAATTATTTTGATTATTTTTTTTTAATTTTAATTAAATGACAGAGTTAGATAATGACTTTTGTTTGTAATATTTCTAAATACAAAATTTCAATTCAATTACATAGATTGCTAAACAATCAGATATATCTATCTACCTATCTCTGTGGCTCTCCGGAACTCGAAAGTTCTTGGCCGCAGCAACCATACTTCTCTAAGTATCCCTCTATTCTGAGCACAACCCTCCAATCCCTACCCTCTCCCATCTCTCTCAAATTCCTTACCATATTATCCACCCACCGCGTCTTTGGTCTTCCAAGTGGACGTTTCCCTATCAGTCTTCCCATCAATATATTTTTCGCCATTCATTCCTCAAACAATCAGATAGATATTATCATAAAAATGTTAAAAAATATTCTTAAGACATTCTTCTTCTTAAGTTACCGTTTCCCTTTCGGAGTTTGACTATCATCATGACTAGGATAGCATTAGAAGCTGCCCAGCCATGATGATTTTTCTTGGGAATGTTAATGCGTTGGTTTCCAGTTTCCTTCCGCATGTATAAAACCAGGAACTGCCAGTTCCTGGAGCCGGAGGGAGCTGATGTTAAATTGAATTTTATTAGAAAAATTTGTTCTTAGTTGGAATCGAACACCGACTTCTTTTGTAGAAAATTGCTACACTACACTCTCGGCTAGCTGCCTCCTTAAGACATTAAAGTAATGCTAAAATCTTGTTTTTGGTATTCTTGTTGGCAGATCCATTATTAGATTTCTATTAATAGTAAGATATTTTTGATAAACCAATTTGTTGTGAATTAATTATTTTAATTAAATCTTGAATTTATTTATACATCAAGAATATCATTTCTTTCAATTGAATCATTGGAATCATGCCTTAATTCTGATTCTTAAAATTTAAAATAAATAATAAATGAATAAATAAAATTATTTCTAATTAATTGGATAGTAACTCTGCTGTGATTTTGATATGTCATTCTACCATTAAAGTCGTTAGTTAAAATCCAGACATTTCCACAAAAAGTTTCCGCTTACTCTTCTTATTCTTTTCAGAATAAAAAAATCATTCAAAGGTGAAAGTGGCACTTAAAAACTTTTATAACTATCAAGAAATGTAAATTTATTTCAAAAACTAATAATAATTTTGTCATTATAATAGTTAATAACAATTGATCTTTCTTTAAAAAAAAATATTTTTTTTTAAATATGATATTGATTCTCTGTGAAATTAACGCTTTATTTAAAGATTACTACTAAAGATAATAGTTTTTATGTTATATCATATTAACGATTCTGTCAGTTTATTAATTAAAATAGATGGTCTCGCTGGGAGCTAAAGAAAATTTTTTTTATAGAAGGAACTTTGGACTTAATTGTATTTTACTTCAGATTTTTTTTTTGTCTAACCAACATTTCTAAAAAAAATGTAGAGTTATTATATTTTTAATGGGTGATATCTTATTAATTAATTAATATAATTAATTATTTTAAATAAAAATATTATCAACTTTACTCTTTTATCGAAGATTATGAATATTGATATTTAATTAGTTTATTCATTCCCTTGTTTTTAAAAAAAATATGATTTTGTTAATAACAAATTAAAACCTTTTAATCTAAATGAATTCAATTTTTTTTTAAAAAAAACATCTTTTTTACATATTTATATAAATCCTATAAATTATACATTTTAATATTTCAAAAATAAAATAAAAAAAAAAACAACATATTTATATCATTTTATAAAACGATAGATAAATTTATTGTTTTATTTATATCAGATACCAACGGTTAAAAAAACAAATTACATTTATGATTAAAAATTTAATTATATTCTGAAATTTTATATTATTATCTTATTTCATTTAATAATTTTATTATATTGTATTATTCTTTGCTAATTTCTCTATTCATAAATACGAATGATATAAAACTAGCATAAAACTTATTAAAATCTGGGGACATGAAGTGTACTTTTAGAGATTATTAGACTTTAGGAGAATCTAAAATAACTGAACTAAGAGATAACGAAATAACTGGTTTTATTTATGCCGATATGAAATTATTTAGTATTGTATTTATTTTTCATAAAAAATATTGTAATTTATTTTTATGCATTGAGGAATATGTATATAAAAAGTAAACCATTGATAAAGTATACGTTTCTGAAATGAAGGGAGAAGTCAATTGTCTGAGAAGAGGAAGAGGATTAAGAAGAAACAACATCTCTTTGTATATTTAGCCATTTGGGTTGAATTGCCCCTCGGCGACAATCTCTGATGATTTTCTCTTGCGGTTCAGGACATCAACTTGCCATTTGAATTTGTGTTTCTGTTTTGCAACAAGTAAACAATAAAATATCAAACCCACCCCCCATCGTTCTTCCTTTAAGTACCCACCATCATCTTCCAATCGCTATAACCTCATTAACAAATGACGGTCACTTTTCGTGTTGAGGGTGTAAACAAAACCCGACGATTGGTTGCTGGCGTCAAGTTTCTACTATCCACTTTGCACTCCCCCCCTCCTTTCCTATTTCCGTAGCGCCCAAAAGAGGGGGGTTGACTGAGACCCTGGAAAGGCTAATGGCCAAGCCCTGTGCTCCCAGGCAAGGGTTCCCGGGGGCTGCCCGGGGAAATCTACCCCTCCCTTAGGGAACATCTCGTCTTGCTTGCGACATTCTCTCAATAGCGTTCTCTCTCAAGTGAGTATCCAACTGTCCATTTATCTCGGATATTTGTCGCTTGGGATGTCTTGCGTTTCGCGAAAACCACCACCCACTTTTCATGTATGATGTGGATTAATCACTTAACTCCGTAGGCAATCAACATCTTTCATTCTCGAAGGAATAAAAATCATCCGTTTTGTAAGCTTTTAAGTAAGATGAGGGATCATTTCATAAATGAACATCAAATACCAGTGTTTGAAAGAGTCACTTCACTACTAACAATATACATGGAATATTTAAAGAACAAAAGTTAGACTATTGTATTCTATTTATATTCTTAAATCTTAATTAAAGGACACTTTAACTTCACAATTTACTGATTCTTTGAGATTAATATAATGAACAAGTAAATAAAACCAAAAAAGATATTATTTAATAATATTTAATTTAACTTGAAGATTAGTCTTATTTTATAATACAACTTTGTTACAATGTTTGCTTACCTTTTTTATGTATTTTTTATTTATTTAATTTACTCAATTTATTATTATTAGGAATATTATTTTAACTAATACTACTCAAATGAAATACTGAATAATTTATTAAAATATATATATATATATATATTAAATATTTGGTGGCGTTTACATATCTGTGAAAGTTGTTATTAACATGAGAAATTATTTCTGGGTTATTTTCACGTATGAGATTTGGGTTTCGACACGTTTCGGCGCCCATTTTGGCGCCATTTTCGAAAAAGTTTATTTTATAAGAGAATTTTTTTAGAATTTTGGGTCTTATAGAATATAGAGGACAAATTGAATCCCATAATTTTTGGTATTCCCTATCTTTATTTCATAGTAAGGAAGCAATTTCAGATGAAAAATTTATTTAGATATTTATTATCTTCATTTTACTGAAATGAATGAAAAGTGAGTTACCCCTTAAATCAAAAAATGAAATCCAATATTTATCTTTTATAAAATATTTAGAAAGACATTTTAAAAATATCAAATAACTATATAAAGGAATTGGAAATAAATTATTACACTTTTATTTTTATATAAAGGAACATATTCTATATTTAATACAGTTTAATGATTAACTTGTTTTTTTGATTTTGTGACATATTTTACTAGATTGGAAGTCCTTTTACAGTTTACAAATAATTATGTCTAATATTCTTTTAGAGGGATAAAATAGTTTATAAAATGGCTTTATAAAATAAAAATATTATAAGGTTCATAATGTATACAGGGTGTCCCAAAATGAAAGAGCAGATTCCAATGGGTGTCCCAAAATGAAAGAGCAGATTTCAATTGATGTCCCAAAATGAAAGAGCAGATTTCAATTTTGTATTACAAATAAATTTCAATTTCGTATTACAAATAAATCTGCTCTTTCAATTCAATTTTGTATTACAAATAAATTTCAATTTCGTATTACAAATAAATCTGCTCTTTCATTTTGGGACACCCATTGAAATCTGCTCTTTCATTTTGGGACACCCTGTATTTGAAAACATCTGTTTATAAAATAAATCCCTTGAAATATATAAAAATAAAATAAAATTTATTATAAAGAGATATAATCTTAATATCGAGGATAAAATATTTCAATGATTATTCTTTCTCTATGGAGAATAAATTATTTTATACAATTTTTTCTTTAGTTACTTTTATAGACCTTTATTAAAATTCTTTTTATTTTATTTTTATATTTTAATATTTGTTTATCTATTCTAAGCTTAGTAAAGAAGAAAAAAAAACCGATTTGAAAAAATGACCTTAAATCTCCTTTTTCATCCCTATTCAGAGATCGAGTTGCATATTGGTAAAATTAATTCTAACAAAGGCATTAGATAGAGCTAAAAAAATCCATCACGAAATGCGATCGGATGTTCTCCCTTAAATCCGACGTGATAGATCAAACAAATAGACGAATTCAACTCAGATTGTTTAATTAAAACTCCATCAAGACTCGGATGAATGAAAAAAATAAAATAAATAAATAAATAAATAATATTTGTCTAACAACAAAAACGCAACAAAAAAAAAAATACACGTTTGATTTTTATTATTCCATCATTGGATTGATAAAAAAAGCGAGCGTTCATTAAGCGCGTTATTTTTAAACATCAACATATAAATCAATTCATCATTATGAATTGTTTTTTTTTTTTTTTTTTTGGATGAAAGTGGTTTTTTTAAGATAATAAAAATATTATATTTGTTTATATAACGGACACAATTCGACTATTATAAATACCTTCTCAACCAAAATATATTTATTCCTATTTAATTGTAAGTTTAAATGGGAAAAAGGTTTAATTAAAATGAAACATTACTAAATCTATATTTGGAATAATAGTTTATTTATTTTATATATATATATATATTAAGTCTTTTTTAATTAGAACTAAAATCTTGCTCTTTATATATATATATATATATATATATATATATATAATATATAGTCCTAATAGTTAAATACACACTAAACTTGACATGTAGCACAAAATTAATTGAAATTAAAAATTAATAATTTTCTTTGATTTTACACTATTAACTCAAAGACTTTTATTCTCTTTACTTCTTTTGACTAGTAGAAATATATTTATGGAAAATATGATTCATGGAATGTAAAAATAATAAGAAAGAAAGGTGGAAGGACGAAATCAAAGTTGTTGTGAACTTTCTTTATTATAATATTTATATAATATATATATATATATATATATATATATATTTGAAGTTGAGTGTAGCCAAGGTTTCGATGTGGTTGATGATTAACCATTAGGTTAAAATGGTAAAACTACCCTGGATTCATGATCACTAACCTGCGATGTTAAAATATATCGTAGAATTCAGATGATAAAAACAACGATGACTAAATTATACAAAATATGGCAGACTAATACTTACGATTAATACTAACAAAAGTAACTTATAGTCAAATCGATGGTTTAACCTGTGGCCATTGATGATACATTCAAGGCACAAATAATGGTGATTGCAAACGGAATGACCATTTACAAAGTAGCCTTTTTATGAATAAGTTTATATAAAAACTATTGAACTTTTGTCATTGATTTAATTAATAATAAATATTAATGAAGAGATATTTAGTATGTACAATGTACATACCAGTTGTAAAAATATGAAACCGGAATATTTTTGTAAAAATTGCACGTCGTTTATTTGAAAATTAAAAAACATATTTTATTCAAAATAGTCTCCATTGGAATTTATACATTTTTCCCACCTCTTCGACAGATTATGAATGGCATACCAAAAAAACAATTCTTCCTTTGAAACGAACCAGTTGACGAGCCATTTTCGTACATTTTCATACGAATCAAAGTATTGTTCGGCGAGTGCATGTCCCAATGATGCAAATAGATGGTATTCAGACGGAGCCAAGTCTGGAGAATAAGCCGCATGCGCTAGTAGTTCCTAATTGAACCCCACGATCGTATCCGTGATCCGTTTTGATGTGTATGAGGGAGCATTATCATGAAGCAAAATGACTTTATGTTGCCTCTTTGCATATTCCGGTCATTTTTAACGTATTGCTTGATTTGAATCGAGCAATCAGTGTTAACGGTTTCGCTAGATTTTAGTAGCTCATAATATATTATACCCTTTTGATCCCACCAAACACACATCATTGTTTTCTTTCCAAAAGGATTTGGTCTTGCAGTCGATGTTGAAAGTTCGCCTGGATTCACCAAAGATTTACGACGCTTAGGATTCTGAAAAAATATCCACTATTCGATGAAGAAATTATTTTCTTTTACATCTAACGAGCAGTATTTGTCAGAAGGTTTTTCGATTTTCTTGCTGTCTTTCATTCTGTTCATGTGGTACCCATTTTCGTTTGTGTGTTTCAGACGAAGAGATACTGCTTAATTTAATTGTTCCGCGAGCTCTTATTGAGCCTGACAATCGGCTTCATCCACTTGCTAGACCTTGTCTTCAATCTTTTGCGGTGGTTTTCCACTCTCCTCGTTTCTCACGTCAAAATAACCACTTTTAAATTTTTTAAACCACTCAAAGTATTGAGTTTTACCAAGAACATGTTCACCGTATGCTTCGACAAGCATTCTATGCGATTCTGCAGCAGTTTTCTTCAAATGATGGCAGAAAACCAATGCTGTCCGCAAATAATAGACCGTAGGCACAAAAAATTGACCAATGTTAAAAAACATGACACTTTACTAAATTTCTAATCGTAATTAATAAAAAAGAAAAGGAATGAAATAATTACAAACTGAAGAAATGGAAAATAATGGATTATTCATTTATTATCAAAAGAATAGTTGTTGTAATGTAAACTATTAACTCAATTATTCCCGTATCCAATTGGATAAATTTTTTTTCCTAAATTCTTATTGGTATTTTCGTTTTATGAGGGTAATACAACTTGAATGAGATTCGTTTCAAAAGTCGCCGATAAAAATTAATGAGCCCGACAGTCAATGGAAAACCCAAATAAAAATATAAAAAGGATACATACCTGAACCTTACCGGGATAAGTAAAAGAGGTCTGTAGCAGGAATATGATATATCTTTAACTTTTATTTATTTATTTTTTTTTTAAATCATTTAAAAACATAAATGATCTTTTTATGAGGCAGTAAGTTTTCGGAGAAGTCTGGCTGAAAGAATTTGTAATACTCAAGGCCTACGTTTTCCTGTTGGCGTCTTGTATATAATATTATACAATTTTTTTAAAAATATTTTTACCTTGGTTAGGCAAATATATAATACTGTAGAATAAAATACAAACTAAAATAAATTGAATATGAAATGCTAATTTATTTATTGTATTATTTAACGCCCCTCTAATAATAATAATAATAATTAATCTTTTAAATTTCAATTTTATTGTATTTACGTGCAATTTATAATAAACATATTTCATTTTTTAATAAGCTTGGTTAAATTAAATTTTATTTTTAGTAACCCATTAAAATAGACTAATAATAAATTAGTAGATATTTTCTTTTTAAAATGTAACTCTTAAATTATTAATTGTTCCGATACTCTATTCTTTGTTTTCAACAAAGAGAAAAATAATTTTGAAGTAATAAGAAATAATTGACCGAGATGGTTTTTCAAATGCCTTCTTGAGTGCAAAAACTAATTGAGAGTGGCTTTTCCGCAATTAAAGAAACGCCAGAAGCTTTATCCAAGCAACACGTATATTTTCCCCCCTGATTATACTCACACAAGTTGAAAGAAAAGTACTCATATATATATATATATATATATATATATATAATAAAACAAGTGGAAACTATCATAAATTTATACTTAAATTAAAATTAAATAATTCTGTTCATATTTTTATTTCATTGTCTTTCCTTTTATGCAGTGATTCTGAACATTTTTTTTATCGCGACACACTTTTATCCATATTTCTACAGTTATTTATATCCTCTCACAATTTCCTCATTTATATTATCAGCGTTCTTGAACTACACACTGGAACTTTCCCAATTGGCTTCTTTGTAGACCAGTGATTCTCAACTTTTTTTTTTTACCGCGGCATATTTTAAAAAAGAAAAATTTGTCGGCACACAAAGAAAAAGATGAGTGTAAAATTTAATATTTACTTATTTACCATATTGAAAAAAAATTGAAAAAAGTCGAAAATGTTTAAGAGCCTAATCGCCAAAACATTTTACCTTTTTTTTACATACATATAAAATAAATAAATACTTACTTTTTCTTAATTTGAACTTTATATTTGTAAAATTTAGCGGCACATTTTGAAAATCTCGCGGCACAGCGGTTGAGAATCACTGCCTTTATGACAAGTTCAAATTTTTTCTTGTATGAAAGTATAAAAGTGAATAAAAAAGTAAATGTGTGAAAATTTAAATATTAATAATACTATATATATTGTAAAATATGTAAGAACTGTGTCATCAGCTAAAAAAACAATTATAATCACAAAATTTTAAAAAAAAAGTTATGCGATTATTATCAAATAATTTCTTTATACATTTCTATTTAGTACTTTCCCACACTATCAATATTCTATTTCAAAACCTCTCTTCCTATTGAAGTATTAATTAACCAACGAAAGGAGTAGATGCCTTTTGTTATTCAAAATTACAATCACTATTGATTAGTAACTCAATTATAAAGCTTCTAAAATAGAATTGAATCTATTTCAATCAGTGGTCCTGCATATGGGGTTCAATCGTAGAAGCAACAACTCTAGGAAAAGTTTGATTCGCCATTTATGTGTAATTAAATCAAAAGCAATCATCATGCCAATTAATTTGCAAAGTCTTCGCTTTCAAAATGAATCAACTTGATTATAAGAGAAATGTATTATTAATCTATGAATGGATTTAATGATAATATTGAGAACACATTTATTATTGATTGCCAATGAATAGAATTATTTTTTATACAAAAAGTTCAATTAAATTTTAAAATGAAATTTCCGAAATAAAAAAAATTCAAAAATCCTATTTTTGTTTAAATTAAAAAAAACTATTAAATGTTTGTAATAACTGGTGGTGATTGAATACTGAGAAAAATTCTCAATAGTAGGTAGTCTCAAAAAAAGAAGATACGAAAACTCGTATGGTAAACACATAGTTGAGAAAGTTTTTATTGAGAAGAATATCAACAACAGTGTTTTTCAACCACTGTGCCGCGAGATTATGAGGCTCTTAAACATTTCCGACTTTTTTTCTAAATTTTTTCAATTTGGTTCTAAAAAAAAAAGTAATACGTTTTTGGGACTAGGTTCTTAAACATTTCCGTCTTGGGACCACTTATTTTCAATATGGTAAACTTTTACACTTATCTTTTCCTTTGTGTGCCGCTAAATTTGTAAACCGTTAAAAATATGCCGCGGTAAAAAAAATGGTTGAGAATCACTGGTCTACAAAGAAGCCAATTGGGAAAGTTCCAGTGTGTAGTTCAAGGACGCTGACAATATAAATGAGGAAATTGGGAGAAGGTATAAATAACTGTAGAAATATGGATGCAACCAACTTTTGAGTTCAAAAACGTCCCAGATTATTTTTTGATATTGTTCAAAGCAACAGATTAATAATATGTACAACCAATGTCATTTTATTGGATAAATATCTATTCAGATTCTATATTATATGAACCTAACTGATGTTAATACTTTGCACTTTGTAAACTTATGAATAATTTATTTATTTATATTGTTTTTCAGATATTATTATTCAGATTGGAAATATTTATTGTCGACCGCCCATATATAAATTCTGTCTCATTTTCCATTCTTTGTATCCTAGAAACATTTAATTTATGCCAATCGCTTCGAAACGAACAACGAAATAAATAATGTCATTGCGAAATAAAGTACTAAAGGAAGATTTACATGACAAAATAGAATATCGCATTGCTAATACTTATTCAAAGTGTGTGTTTATAGAGATTGGAAGAAATCGAAGAGACCCTAAATCGGCATCGGTAAATTACATGACGCCTTTCTTTAGGTAAAATATTCTCCAAATAGGAATTGTTTTTGAATAACTATTGTAAATTGGATTCGGTTTCGCATTTTATTTTAAGAATATCATAATCATTTACTTTTAATGATAATATATATATACAATCTTATTCTTAAATAAAATTATGAAAAATATCTTTAGAAAAATGTAATTCAAGATATAAGAATAAATAAATATAGGATCGCGTTTCATATAGCAATATAAAAATCTTTTCAAAAAGTTCATCTAAATATAAAAAAAATTCTATAAATTTATTAATTTAAATTTCTAAAAAGATTTAACTCATAAATATTTAAATTTAAATTTCTTCACTTAAAGGTAGGCAATCAGAGATACATAAACACTATACTTTTCAATCAATTTCCGTATAAATATGTTAATCAACCACATTTTTGGACTCTGTTCGTGTACCCCAGAAGTTATACTTATTATTTGGTTGAAAGTCTGTATGAAATTGGCTTTCATTTATTTGATTTATAAAACTAACCTTTTCAACTTATTTGGTCTCTCCATTACTGTACAAAATTTAAATTAATTCAAATATTTATTTTTTTAATTTAAAAATGATTTAATTCAAACATATGAGACATAATAATTGATATACAGAATAATTGAATGTCGTAAGTGATATTAAATTTGATCAATTTTCGGCTTTAATCTACTAACAATAAGATTAGAAAAAACTTATGGGTTAAGTCGTACTCTAGCCCAATTCATTCACCCATATATATTGAATGAAAAATAATAATAATCTAATAATACTTATATTTTAATATTTAATTAAATATTCAAGTTTTAAAGTATTATAATCGAGGTCACATATTTCTAAATTTAATAGCAAGTTGATTTTCAAAATTTTTTATAATATTTTTAATTATTAAAATTTAAACAAATTTATATATTCTAATTTTTTAAATTTATATACAATTTATAAGATTATTTTTTATTAATATTAGTTCAAAAAAGAGAATTTATTAAATTTAATAAATTAAAAAAAAACCTTTTAATAAATTATAATAAAATATAATGATATGGATTTAAAATAAATAAAAAAATATTAACCCAATTTTATAAAGAGAAAAATTTAAAACTCCATTAAGTATATTTTTTTCAAAAATATCATATTTTAATTTCTATATAATCTATAAATAATTTTTAACCCTAAAATATTCTAATAATTAATAATTGAGTTTTTAAACTATAAACAAAAACAAAATGCTAAAGTTTAGTTTAAAAAGACTTAATTATATATTATTTTTGTTTTTAACGTTTTAGAAATACTTTTGACTTCATAAAACACTAGAAAAACTAATTTCTACTTTATTTATTAGACATAAATAAAATGTATACCCTTCACTTTTAAATATAAAATAAGAATAAGAAATATCCATATAAAATAAGAATAAATAAAAAAGAATTTCAGATAAATATGATCAAAATATTTTATTAAATTAATTAAAATGGAAAGTTATAGAATAAATTAAATAATTGAAATGATATTTGTATCTTAGAATAAAATTTAGAATATTATAATAATTCTTTGTGAGGGAATTTCTAGAATTATTAATTTTATATTCATTGTCGGAAATGAATCGACTCTTTCACTGAGCCTGTGGAGTCTCTGAATGAATAACATGGAGCATTATATAAATTTTTGAAAATTAATCTCTGCGATTTTCGACTAAGAATTGATTTAATACACATTCAAATAGATGTATATAAGAATATTGTAATGTAATTTCAGTCTATAAAATCACAATTTTCTGGACAGACAGACTGACATGAAAAATTCTAAAGTCACTTTTGGATTCTAGAGGTTATGAAACGTTAAGATATGCAAAAAATTTTAAATTCTGATCAATCTGCAGACAAAAAAATATTTTAGATAGACTTATATTAAGGCTTTAACATAAATGAAAATTAGGGTTTAATTAATGAACTCTGGAAAGATATTTATTAAATAAATTATTAAAGGCGTTAAAACTTAAAAAAGTATAACTTTTTAATGTTCTTTGTTAATTAAATAATTAATTAATTTTTTGATATTTTTTTTTAAGATTTAAAAGATCATTTAAATTTTTTATGTTTTTCATTAAAATTTCCGTAAAATTTTCACATTATTTAAATATGAATTTTTAAGATAATACAAT
The DNA here is from genome assembly GCA_963082975.1 of Labia minor. Taxonomy (NCBI): domain Eukaryota; kingdom Metazoa; phylum Arthropoda; class Insecta; order Dermaptera; family Spongiphoridae; genus Labia; species Labia minor. The sequence goes on from OY720344.1 coordinate 102,327,596, forward strand.
AAAAACTTATAAAATATTTAATTGAAGATAAAATAAAATCATATGAATTATAATCTGTTATTAGATGAAAACTTTTTAAATAAATTTAATATATATATATATATATATGAAAAGTTTTACAATACTTAAACGAATATCTAGGATATATATTTATATTTATAATAAAAATAAAATAATATTTCAAGATTTAATATCAATAAGTATTACAGGTGATTTAAGTTAATTTTGTTTTCTAACTAATTTCAAAAGTTTCTTGAAAATATCATATTGGTAATTGAACTGACGTTATTTGTTAAATTTTGTTAATCAATAAATTTTATAATTATTTTCTATATTTATTTATTATTTTCTTGTTAATTACATTAAGGAACTTATCAGAATATTTAATTTTTTTTTAGAGTTAGCTAACTTACCTATTAAAAAAGATTTCACCAAGTTTCATTACTCTCCACCTTAATTTCATCTGGGTATATTAGAAAAAAAAATCTCTAAGCGTAACTGACAAATCGTTCTCCATTTTCCCGACGACATTATTTCTTTACTCTGTCGTCTTAATCTTGAGAGAAATCTCAGATGTCCTTTCAAACTGAAAGATTCCGTTCTTTATATTTATTCGTTAATGTGCTCCTTGAAAAGTCCAATTTTTTAAAGGTGATTTAAAAAAATAACTTTTCAACAAATTTTTTTATAAATAAGTGATTATTGGTATTGATCAATTGTAGCAATATATAGTTTTCTCAGGAATATTAGTGGTAATGTGGCTTTCTTGATGTAGGTTGGTGTACGATGTATTATATCTATCTCTTGCTAATTTGTCTCATTAATATTTTTATATGGGTTATGCCAGTGATTCCCAAACTGTGAACTGCGGCTCTTTGGGTAGCTGCGATGTCGTCATAAGAGAGCCGCGAAAAAATTTTCTAATTCTTGAAATTTTTGGTTCTAAAAAAAAAGGTAAGATGATTTTGTGGGCAAACTTTTGAACATTTTCGATTATTTTAAAAAAAATAATTTTCAATATTGTTCTAAAAAAAAGGTCAGATGATCTGAAACATTTCCGATGGAGAGAAGAAAAGTTTCCAATTTTTCAAGAGGGTGAGAAATTAATATAAAAATCGGATGTATCAAGGGAGCCTCGGAAAAAATCCGATTATTTAGGGAGCCACAAACCAAAAATGTTATGCTATATTTTTTATTATCATTATATGGTTTTTTCAAGAAAGAAAAATTGATTTTTTGTTGCTTTTCAGACATCAAAAAATGTTTAATGTTTTTACACAATATTTTGTAAAGTAAAATAAATTAAATAATTTTTCAAGTTTACTAACAAGGATAAAAAAGAACTGATTTAAAAAATATAAAAATATTCTCACATTTGGTAATAAATGAATGTTGAATTCTACGTTAAAGTACATTGACGGAAAAATGTAAATGGTAAAAAATAAATAAATAAAAATAAATGACAATGACCTTCTCAAATGACTGATTGACCGACAACAGCACCCCCATGGCGTTTACATTTTTCCTTCTTGAAATACTTAGAAATTGCAATCGCAGGCTCCATTATGTGACAATGTACTTTTTTTATCATGAGTTCATGAGCTTCCTGACCATACCTAATACCATCAATACAATATCATTTTTCTTTATCAGAAGATATAGTTAGTCTTAATACATGCTAATATTTAATATATTAATATATATTGGTAATAAGCTTTCAAACCTTGTGATTCTGATAATTTTTCAATGGGGGGCCACGAAACTGATGGTCAGATGTCTGTTGTTCCAGGAAGGAAAATACAAAAGCATTCTTCAATAGTGATGTCCTAGTATGTTGAAAGCTTATAAAATTTTACACAGATGTTTCTGACAGCGACTCTATTCTAAATTTAAAAAAAAATCTTGACTTTTAAGGTTTTTATAATTCTGAATATATAAGTATATATATATATAGAGAGAGAGAGATTTGTGTGTGTGTGTGTGTGTGTATATCGGTATTATATATTTACTTAGATACTTACTATATAAATATAAATAAAATAAAATTTTATAGAAAAAAATAAATCAATGAGAATAAATATTTTTTTTATGACCGGAAATGAAGAAAATACAAATACAGATTTTTCTTTAAATATTTCATAAATTTATGAAAAAATAATTATTTGAATATTAAAATTCCTTTATATGTAAATTCCAAAAAAGCATTTTAATTATAGGCATGACTTGTAATTTGTAATTTAGAGAAAGAGATTGTCAATGCATCTTAGAAAGGGTTACCAAACGTCCCGTTTTTTCACGATGGTCCCGTTTTTAGGTGCTTTGTCCCAGCGTCCCTAAAAATGGCTTCGGGACAGCCTATTGTCCCGTTTTTTAAATATTTAGGACATTTCCTACTTTTTTCAAAATTCTTTCAATTTGGATCTAAAAAAACCCGTTTGTCCCGGTTTGGTGTTTTCGAAATATGCTCACCCTGATCTTAGATAGATTCCCAAGAACCTTAACTCGATTCTCTGCCATTCTTTTTTTACTTTATTTTATTGTTGTTTCATTAACTTTATATTCACTTCTTTTTTTTTATTTCACACTAAATTTAATAAACTCCTTTAAACCAAAATCTTGATAAAATTCTACTTAATTAAATCTTATTCATATTATTAAGAAAATAATCATTAAATTTACTTGGATAATTTTTTATTTTTTAATTTAATATTATTTATAAATGTTTTCTTTAGAAATTGGTGAGTCAAATAAAAATTATAAGCTAAGTCCTGCAACATGATATGTGTCAAATACTCTATCAATTGCACAAATATAAGCAGCCTTTCGAAGATTCAAACAAAGATTATAGCGGTTGGCGGTATCCATGACATCCGTCGCTGCAGCTTCCATCATAAATTCGAGTCCACTGTGCACAATATCTACTTCCGATGCTTGAGAGATACGTTTCTATAATAAAAAAAAAAAAAAAAAAAAAATCAAAATTAAATTATACAATTAGAATTTTAGTAATATATTTTTGTAATAAAAATATTAAAAAAGATTTATATGCCATATATTAATAAACTTGACTAAACTTTAACTTAATTAAAGACCAGCCGATGGAAATTCTCTCTAGCTGGAATTTGTTTCCAAAATTGTGAAGTTACATGAAATAATAAAAATAGCGGCCTTCGATCAAGAAAATCAAGAGTGGGTCCGTTTTACTGATCATAGAACACCTCTTTACTCCATGGCATCAACATATTTGAAAGGCACTGTCCTTTCATAGGATGTTCAAAAGTCAGAGGTTTTTTTTATTAACTTAATAAATTTATTATTAGTGATAACAATATTTTCATTAATTTATAACAATCATATAATGTTAAAATTAAATCATATATTTTCTTCTTTAGTAAATATATCTTATCTAGAGGAACATTTACAATTATTATTACTAAAAGGATAAATAAATAAATAAAAAAAAGTTAAAAATTCAATAAATAAATTGAAATGATTAAGGCACATTTAAATTATAAAATTATTTTTTTTTTAAATAAAAGTTTATTATGATAAATAAACGAATTGTTTATAAAAGATTTTAAATATTAATTATAAAACTTAATTTTAGAGTATTACTTCTTTTTGCTTTTATTTTAATCAAGAATATATATTTTTCTTTCATGTAATTACTTAATAATCAATCCGTACATTTGAAAAAGAGATACAATAGAAAGACATTTTTTAATAATAAAAATGTATAATAAATTTAAATCTCTCTGGGACAATTAAATACGATCTCTGTTGAAGAAATTCAAAGTGCTATGAATTATTTTTAATTATTTGATCATTACTATCTCGCCAGAGATAGTATTGCGATTACGAAAATTTTCGATGTTGAGATTTTGATGATTTTATACGTTTTGAAGGTTCCTGAATCATTTTCATTAAGGTTGAGAAAAATGTCTGTGTGTGTGTGTGTATGTAGTCAAAATTCCCAAAAACGGTTTGAGCAAGAATCATGAAATTTGGTATATGGGCATTATTCAAAATTCGTAATATTTTGAGAAATGTAGCTCAACCGGAAGATGGTCATTACCTACAACGTTTTGATTTTTTTTCCTCTAAAGTGACCGTAAAAATAAAGCTATATGTTTGATAGTTTTTCTCATGATTAAAAATTGTATAAAACTGCTATATATAGAATTTCAGCTTGATTTAATCGCTGAAAGTACCAGAATTAATTTTTTAACACTGCAAGTCACGCGCCAACACGTGACGTGGTGCCATCAACAAAGAGCCAAATATGTGCTGTTTCATTAAATTTTATTTATTAATTTTAATTTATAATTTATAATTAATTAAATTTAATTTAAATTTAATATATGTTATTTAATCCAATTCAAATTGCGAGATAGTTGAGTGGAGACCCACCAGCTTTTATTTTTTTAAAAAAATAAATAGGAATGTTTTTAATTTTATTTTATAGCTATATAATATTTTAGTTACGATTACACCACTTAAGTATGTTAAGTTAATTCTCCTGATGAATCCCCAATGTTGTTTTATTTTGAAAAGCAAGGTTCGAATTAAAAATTCACTAGTATCAACTAGAAAAACATTCATTTTTCATGAATGTGACATAATACCGGAAGATCATATTCATACAGTTTGCGAAACGTTTATTGACCGATTTAAAGTCTTCGTGGAGCAAAAGGTGATCGCATTAAGCCACAGTGAATATATTATTAATTTTTAATGAATTTTACGAATTTTTTTAGTAACTACCTCTTACTATCTTTATTACACTACTGAACTCGAAAATTCTTGAACATAAAAGTTACTATAATTCTCCAATAAACGCTACTCCATCTTTCTTTTTCTATATTCTTTAAATTTCTGATTTTATTTTATCTTCCCACCACAATTTTCGATCCACAGACGTTTTCCAATTGGTTTCTCTTAAGTCCATTTATCAGCAATCTTTCTTCTTCCATTCAAACGAGCTACACACATAGTGCTGATTTTAGAATTTTTAATAAATTTGAGGATGCATAAAGGTCTTCATTATTTTATATTGGCTATTCCCAAGTAATATCATCCATATTTTTTTATTGCAATGAATAAAAAATAGTTTTGTAGTAAAAATTTCCTTGAGTAGTTAACATTTTGTTCTATAAAAATTAAATTTTTTAGGACTAATTATTGCTTTTAATTTTTAAATAAAATATATATTAACTGTTCAAATAAAAAAAAATTAATTATTGTATTCGTAAATGATTTTTGATTATCTTTAATGATGATAAGAAAAATGGTTAAAGCTATTAACCGAACCGCGAATCCAGCTTGGAAGTTCATAATCTTCAAGTGTCGAAGTCAAAGGCTTTTGAGAGATTTCCCTTTCAAATTTAGTATTTTTATTATTTTCAGTATAGTTTTACACTTTAATACTATAGTTTTAATTAAATTAATTTAAAAAAGTCTAATATCGTAAATTTAAGGTGTTTCTTCAAAATTTTTTGCTAATTTATCTGTTGCCTTTTCTTCCATGAAGAAAAAATATTTTTATTTTATAAAATAATATTTTTTATAGTTTATTTAAATAGCTCAATTATTTAAAGTAATCAGTCCAGAATGTATTTTGCACTTTTAGAATTTAATAATAATAAGAGATTTGTTCAAAAGAAAAGGTGAATTTTGAGTTATTTCGAAAATTTCATCAATATCCATTTTGTTTGTACCCTTCAAAGTAATTCCTCTCTAATATAATGCACTTATTCCAACGCTTCTTCCAATCGTCGAAGCACTTCTGAAATGCGCTTATCTGTATGGTCATCAGCTCGTTCTTCGATTCGAACTTTATCTCATCAATTATGGCAAATCGCTTTCCTTTCATTGGTTTCTTCAGTTTTGGGAATAGGAAAAAGTTGCAGGGAGGCATATCTGATGAAGCATAATTATGGTGTTGTTTTTGGCCAAAAAATCAGGAACAAGCAATGATTTGTGAGGTGATGCATTATCGTGACGCAGAATCCATGATTTGTTTTTCCACAATTCCGATCGTTTAAGCCGTATTGTTTCACGCAAACGTTGCATAACTTTTTTGTAGTATTCTTTATTAACAGTATGACCTGTTGGCAAGAACTCATGATGCACCACGCCATTGCAATCGAAGAAAACAGTGAGCAAAACCTTCACATTTGATCGAACTTGGTGTGCTTTTTTTAACACTTTTTTATTCCATTTTTAACGCAAAATTTAATAAAGATTCTTTGATCCATTTTTTTTAGGAAAAAATTGAAGAACACACAAAAAAGTGAATAACTTTTTCTGTTGTCAAAAACAAACTACTAATCAAAATGGCTGATATTGTCAAATACGAGAAACATATGTGTACCAACATAAGAAAAAAAAAATTTCTATAATCGAATATTCACAGCCCACGGAGATTCAAAATTCAGCTTTTCTTTTGAACAGACCTCGTATATAATTAAATTGGCATACAAAATAGTTTTATATTCTAAACATTGCATTATGATTCCATTTATAATGGAGTTTATAACGAAAATTACTATAGGTAAATATATTCTATTAAATCTTAATGTCATATATAAAATAGTTGAAAATATTGTATTCATATGTTAATTATTAGAATAAATGTATTTTATATATTGAATTTGTTTGCATCAAGATGTTTATCTTTTAAAATAGATATTTCATGAGCAATTACTGGGTCGAGATGAGTTTCTTGGAAATTCCATCGTTATGTCTATAACCTCAACATGATGAAATGTTTAGCATAGATAAATTATATTTATGAACAAAGTAACTCTCCTCTTCAATCACCTGTCCTTATCGTAATGAACATTCCACTCCTTACACACCCCGAACGTAATAAACATAAGATAGAATCAAATTTATCCTGAGGGTTTGTTATGATTTCGTTACAATATCTCCCGGCACAAATAAATCCACTATCTGATTTAGATCTTGTTCCAAGTGATAGAATAAATTAACTAAGTTTTATTTACTTCTGGCTAACAATTTGCAAAATTTAATTTTACTATCAATTTAATAGAGATTAAAGTTTCCTATATTGTACAAAATAACAAGTTTTAGATTTAATGTGTATTATGCGCCATCATATGCAAAATGAAAATGAAAATATTCTGATTCATTCATAAATTTGAATTTGTTTTTTCATGGAAAAGACACGATTGGATAAACAATCAACAACCGTAACGAAAAGTAACATCCTAAAAAGATTATGGTAAGATGTGGGAGGGAAAAAAATAAAGAAAAATTAGAAAAAAATATAACTTATCTATATATAATTTAAATAAACCAAAATAATATTTAGAAAAATTAACATGATTTATCATGATAACAGAAATATTCAATCAAATATGAACAAAATTAATTTGTCATTAATACCCAGTCTATTTTTATATTTTTACCGACCGACGATAGTAAGGGAGGTATTGTTTTCACACCAAATTTCACATGTGGAGATTTTTACATATCTCCACGAATCATGCATTTTCTAAACAGAAAAAAGTATTTTTAGCATGATGTCTGTCCGTCCGTCTGTCCGTCCGTCTGTCCGTCCGTATAGATGTGTACAGCCTGAACGGCTCAACCGATTTTGATGAAATTTGGTATATTTACTTAATGCATCAGTGGGATGAATTGATCAACTTTTGGTGCAAATCCGTGAACCGGAAGTGGTAGTATTAGCGATCGACGATAGGAAAGGAAGGGTTATTTTCACACCAAATTTCACATGAAGAGATTTTTTTATATATCACCACGAATCATGCACTTTGTATTGGTTTTATCCTCGGTAAAATCATATTTATTAGTTTTTTCTTGATTTAAAATTATATGACGTCATCCAGCCATTCATGATGTCACAGCCTGGTCTTACATATAAATATATACATATATTATAAATAAAATAAAATTAAAAATATTTATGTTATACGTCTATATGTTTTTTATTACATTAATAGATATATTAAAATTATTTGAAATTGTTTCTGTAGCTACTAATTAATTTACTTCAAACCGTCGGTCGGTTCGGACCTGGCCACAGGTCAACTTATTATTTTATGACTAAAGATTTATTTATCTATAAGCATCTGTTTAGTAATTAGTCTATATATCTTTCCCAATGGTTAAAATACTCATCCATTTCATTTTCAAACAATAAGATACCTCACCATAATAAAAAATTTAACAAAAATAATAGAAATAAGAGAACTACAAGTATTGTCGTTGAGTTGGGTAGTTTTTACTTTAGCTCCTGTGTCATTAAAGATTGCATTGCCTTTAGAGCTCTTAAGGGATCCACTGTTCTTTTTTTTAAAGCAACATGCTTGGGATGAGAGAGGGTGATGTTTATATTGAAACAGTAAAAAGTCTCTTGTTAGCTTATACGTCCTGAGGGACCTGTTAATTAAATAACAAATATACAAGAATTATGATGCCATCCGAAGAGAGGAGATCGCTTTCATCCCTCTCACTAAAATATATAAAGATTCACAATTCAAAAAGGAAAATTATTTATTTATTTATAATTCCTTTCGGAACTTCAAGTAAACAAAGTGTATTTCAATTTTCAATGCTCTACTTTTATCTTAAATTATATTAATGACAATAAAAAAAAAACGAAAAAATATAAAAAAAAAATATTAAGGATCATTTTAATATATCTTGTATATTTAATTAAATTAAACGTTTAGATTTTATTAAGAGAACACGAGAAGAGTAAAGTAGGAAAATGAAATTGGTCAGAATATACTGAATAATGAATGGCTGTTCCCCGGAGCAGATGGATCTAAATTTCTTGTAAGGATCGTTTAATTTCAATAATTAATAACCTAGATACGCATTATATATTTAAAATAAAAAAAAAAAAGATATAAAAATTTAACAATTATTTTTCTAATCTATAAAAAATATAATTCGGATAATTAAGAAATATTATATAAATAATTTCATTCTCTTTCATTATTCACATTTTATAGAATTTCATATTTTTAAATAACCTATCTTTATTATGATAACCTAAGAAAAATAATAATAAATTATAATTTAATAAAAGAATTAATTACCATATAAAAGAAATATATTAAATATTGTTAGTATTACTTTTAATATATATATATATTATAACAAATAATAATTAAATAAAAGAAAATGAAGACTTTTTTACTAGAAGATCGTAAAAGTCCCTTAGACGAAACTAGATTTATAAAAACAAGCTATAATTTTTTCTAGAATAATATACTTTTATACTCCATCATTTTCATATCACTAATCAAAAGGAGTATTATTCTCCAATAAGCCAGTAATTGAGAAGCTTTATTAACTCACATATTTTTATAGATCGTTTCCAGATAAAATAAAATTCACATAAATATAAATAAGTATAATATTATATAATATATATAAATGTATATACATTTAATAGGTAGATAGATATTTCGCTAAAATGTTTTTTTTTATTAAATATATAGATTTTCAAAAATTTATATATGAATATACTTTAAATAATAAAGATTATTATGACTATTATTCTTGAGGAAACGATATCATTGGTTAATAATTAGATGACTTTAAAAAGATCTTATATAATCAAGCGCATAGCTCATTGGTAAAATTATGAATTACTGAAGTTCAGAAGAAGAATTCAAACCTCACCAAGGTCACAAAAATTAATGTTTAATATTTATTATTTAATTTGATAAATTCTCATCTCTATCCATTTGCCCAGTGGCGCTCGGACGAGCCGGTCCACAGTTCTACACAATGATGATAGTGCTAACATCCAAGATATAAGTAAAAATTCACTCGTCCATTCACCCTAAAATACCCCTAAGTAACTCAGACTAAGACCCATAATACTATAAATTCCCTTATAAAATACTCTCAAGTGAAGAAATGAAAATTCTATACATATTAAATTTAAAATATTCAAAATATTATATTATAATATTATTTATATAAAATAAAAAATAAAAATAACAAGAAATGTCAATATTATTTACTAAATCATCAAATGAATTCAACTACAATATTCTATTTTTTTAAAAATAAAAATATTTCATTATTTTACAATTCTGAGTCCGTTTCCGGCCCATCTTATAATGTTACATTTATGAATCTGGCGAATTTCCAAAATAAAAAAATAGAAAATAAATAGCATATTTATAAAAACCACAAAAGCAACTTTGACCTAAAAATCATTATCCAACTTAAGTCTATTTCAATTAAATAAAAAAAAATTGTAAAATTTTCAATTGTTTTTATATGATTCTCTCATTTCGGACAAAGTTTTATTCTCATAATAATTAAAAAACTATAAAAATAATAATATTGTACAATATTATAACAATACAATAATATTCTTTACTATAATATATATTTTCTTTTCAATGAATCGAAATGTTAAGTTCCCTTGGTTAAAAGAAATGTTTTTTTTTTCTTTACTCGATAAGAATGTTATTGAAATTTTATTTCACCATCAGCTCTTTTGAACTGGAAAATGTGAAATGTAAATCATTTCAACCAAATCGGTTAAAAAATTCAATATTTTCTTTCTATTTTTTTTTTCTTGAGTCCCTAAATCCAGCCGGTAAAGTTTTCTGTATTCCTTTTTTTCCCTCCTTTTATTATCAACGAAGACGAAGTGAAAATTGGATCAGAGATTTCGTTTAAATGGGTCAATATTTTTCTATTGAACTTTCATGTAAGTATATGGTTTACGAACTGATGATATCACATCGGTGAAAAAAAAAATCATTTCCATTTAAAATAATAATAGAGAAATCGAATTGATAAAAAAATTACTTAATTCATTCAATAAGATATATAAGCGAATATACTGGTGACCCTGGACAGAATGTATCCCTCCATGTTTTGTGATTAGGTCAAAAAAAGTAAAAGTTTCACTTAAAATTCACTACATTTTCATAATATGATTATATCATTAAGATATATGGAATTGATACTTATATATATATTTAAATATATAAATATTTTATTATTTATTTATTTAATAAAAAAAGTGAATAAAGACGTACTGTAACCATACGTTACGGAAAAATGTAAACTGTAAGGTGGCGCTGTTGCCGGGCAATGCCATATGTCTTCTCAACTAGTTGATTACCCGAAAACACCCGGCGTTACATTAATTTTCAACGAACTTTTAGTTCGTTTATAAAATCTATATGTCTGTGTGTCTGTCGCCAAAATTTTTTGTGATAAATATGAATAAAAGTTCGTTGATAGTAATGCTTCCTAGCATTCACAGATGATTTTTATCTTATAAATTTATTAAATTTTAATATTAAATAATGATTAATTTATTATTATTGTTATAAAAATTACAGTGAAAAAAATATATATATATAGATTGTCATGTTTGAAATTAAAAATTTGAGGAATATTCTATGAAGTACTTTTTTAACTAAATCAATTTAGGAATTGCTAAACCCTTAGTTTCAGTTTAGATGATTAAAATAGATGATAAGATAATGATCTAAGCATAGTGATTTTGGGAAAAGAAGTAAATAAAGTTTCAAAATGGGTTAACAATGTATTTCTCTACTAACTACTAAAACTAATTTAAAATTGACAGATATTGAAAGGTTATTTAAGAATTTATTAATAATATCATTAATATTCAATATATTTGTGAAAATTATTGAGATAATTATTGAAGAAGGTACAAAATTTTTTTATATATTTATATATATATATTAGGCCCAATGTTAAAATTAAAATGATTAAATAATAAAAAAAGCGAATAAAGACGTATTATTATTTTTTTATTTTACAAATTTAGTAAAAATAGAATTATTCTGTATATTATGTAAAAATAAAATTGAATTTTCTATCTACTTTTCATGTTGTGTAGAATAACATTGTTTAATTTAATTTGATAGAAAATTACCTTTTATTTAATAGTAATTGCTAAAGAGTTTATAAAAAAAAATAAATAAAAATATATATAATCAAATATATATGATTGGTCTATTTTTTATTTCTAAGATATTCTACATATACTTCTTGTATATGTACTGAATAAAAATAAATTACTTATATTCTTAATTTATATTATACGCTTTAAATATAAATGTAATTTTATAATAATGTATAAGTTAATGAATTGTATTAGGTATAATAATACGTAAATTTCTAATAAATATATGGTAAAATAGAATTTTTCATAAATAAATGTGTATACACACCCTCCATTAATGGGTTAAACAAATATGTATAATTATTAGAAGATGTTTCGTTAGTATTGTGCTGCTATCTACTAAAAGCTTTCATATCTCGTTCACTGGGGAATTCGATCCGAGTTGTTGCAATGTGTTGTTGCTAACTCGTTTATTAAATGGTTTAAAATTATTCAATTTATTCCCTCTCTTATTCATATCAATTTAACACATTTTTTTGATACAATTAAAATATTTAAATCAGTTATGTATTTATTTGAATAATGTAATAAAAAATTGTTTTTTTGTTCTATTTAATTAATATTATAAATTTAAAATAAAATGGAAAATTTGAATGATCAGTAATTCTATTAATCTATTATTATACTTATTATAATAATATTGAAGAAGTATGACTGAATTTCCAAAGAAATTCTTATCAAAATGTTTTTTTTTTAAATAAGAATAAATTATAGTTTTAACTAATCTAAACTGAGAAAAAAGTTTGAAAATAGAATTTTTCAAAATTTTATTAAATTTGTTAAAAGGGAGGTCTAGCGAGGTTTTATTTGCTAATAAATCTAATTAATTTCCATGGGTGTCCAACCATGTTTTCGTTCGCCACATTATAATGTTATTTTGGGTAACAATTGTAGAATCATACAGTTGTTATGTTCAAGTAATATATTTGTGCTACTTTTTATCAAGTAGTTTCCAAATTTTGATCTCGGAGGCTGGGTTGACTCCGTCCCATAGACCCCAGCTAGAGAAGTTACCTTGCCAGGTCCGGGACTTGAACCTCTGACCACGAGAATGTGAGCCAGTTACGCTACCTACCACCCTGTGGCGCTTCTTTTTTTCTCCCCAGACATTTTTTTTAATTTTATTTGTAGAAATCATAAAAAGTCATTAATATTTTTTTTTTTTATTTTCAGGCTTCTACTCTTATAACCAACTCCATAATTTTATAACTGTAAGTTACACAATTGAATTTATTATTCTATTTAGAATAAGTAAATGATAAGAAAATTTTAAATTAAAAAAAATAATAATTAAAAAATGTTTAAAAAAAATATGATTAATGTAAAATTTTCTATTAATTTACTCCTTTATTTTCTTTCAATATTAATCAATTTACTAATTATTTATTTTTTAAATTTTATAATTTCTTTTTATATATCAAAATTGTGAAATATATTATATTTCAAAATAATTTGTATATATCTCTTTATATCATACCTATTTCTATTAGAACCATTACAAAAAATTTTAACATATGTAATTTATTTATTAATCAATTTAAAGAACAATGTTTCGAAATTATTATTTCTATATCTAAGATATTCGCAAAATAATAATATATTTTTATTTTTCAGCCTATATTATTTTCTTCTTCTGTAGAAGATGATTTGTCGGTGCAGGACAATGATGAAGACATCACTCAATGTAAGTTTATTATTATTATTATATTTTATTTTATAGAGAGAACACATTGACTTCAATGCAAGTAACCAACAGGGTTACCAATTTTGTAGCGTATGATTGTGAAAACTATTAAATTTTAAATTTCAAGTCGATTCTACTAAACTTTTATTTAATGGGTTCTAATAAATTTTATAGTCATTTGCAAGTTTTGAGAAAATTCATTGCCTCTTCTAATCTCTACAACTTTCCATTGCCAACACCCTGCGTTTTGCCTACCAAAATACCGGATCTAACTATAAACTGTGTTCCCTCCTATACATAATCCGAATGATGATAATATGTAATTGGTTGTTGAAAAAAATATTTTTCTTCTTTCTTTCTTTCTTTCTTACTAACTACTTTCTATCAATAGCAAACTGATTATAGATTTAGCAAGTAATGACGCGCCAGTTGACTTCTCCTTTCTATCACCCAACTTTATGAATTCAATTCATTAAATTGATAAACGCTGCCCATTGATTTAAATATAGTTACTTATTATTAAATTATTAAATCATCGTTCGTTGGATTGATTTTTGCTTACGTCTAATTTACATAAGTGTTATTAATTTTTTTAAATTATAAGTATATATGAATTAATATATAATTCGGGTTAAATGAGAATAAAATAATAAAAATAAACTTATGAAATAGCATCAATGATAAGTTTGACATAAATAAGAATATAAAACGCATCTTTTATTAATTTTGGTTTTCTAAATAGCTATCAGAAGTTAATTTTTTTTTTTTGGGGAATGGGCTTGTTTTTTTGTTTCGTTTATTTTTATTTAAGACAACTTGGCCGGCTGCTTAGAACAAGTTTGCTAACTCGTAGCTATTTTGAATTTAGAAAGAAGTAAAGTCATGTGCTGGTGGGGTGGGATGAGTAGTCAAGAGGGGATGGTCGGGGTACAAGTTAGGGTGGATAGAGTGGATAGGATGAGTGAGGCGTGGAACAGGCGGCACAAGGAGGGTGCGGGCTGCTCTGTAAACTAAATCCCGGTTACAACAACTTAAACTTTATGTTCGTAAAATGTTTCTAATTGTATCCCTAGCAAGTTTGAATTGCTTTTTTTTTACTCTCACACGCTTTCCGTCTTCAGTTCACTCTCTATTACACAATCAATAAAAGCAATAATTAATCTCAATTTTGTAACAACAACACTCTTTGCTCTTTTGTTATTTTACACTTATTGAAATTCTTTTTTCTTTTAACTTTAGTAGGATAATAAAATTTTTAATATTTAAAAAAAAAAGAAAACTTATTTAAAAAAGTAATCTAATTTAGAGATCATAAAACATAGATCACCTCACTATAATTCTTTTAAAATAAATGATGATTTTTTTTAGTAATCACGTAGATTAAAAAAGAAAAAAAATCTAGAAAAAATAAAAAGAAATGAAATTATTTAAATTAGATTATGTGACTAAATATACAATATTTTGAATCCATTTTTCATCAAAATTAAATTTTTATCAATTGTTGAGATTAAATATCATTATTTAATTTTACAAATTTATTGTTCATTTTTTTTTCTTTAATTTCCCATTAAATAAAAACACATTGGAATTTTTATAAATATGTAAAATTTAATCGTCCTTAATGTCAAATGAAATTAAAATTGTTTCATATGAAAATAAAAAGAAACGCCACATCTAATAGAATATATAATAAAAGGGCTGCTTTACGGCTCATGACTTTTTGCCCTCTCTCACACCAATCTCCTGTGTTTTACTCCCTCCAAACCCCCACACATTTTTGTTTAAAGATGACTCCATACTCGAGTGCAATGGAATTGTTTTGTTTATCCGAGAGAAGGAAAATGTCGTAAATAGTAAAATTCTTTTGTTCATAGAAAATAAATGAACCCACCCACCTACCAAATGATTCTATTGCATCGGAACGGAAAATCTTTTTTTTTTTTTTTTTGTTGCACAGCTACTTTGAAAGAGTTGCTTTTAAAAGTTAAAATAAATAAGTAAATAAATAGAAATAAAAAATAAATAAATAATTTATTTTATTTAATACTTGATTGACGGCTTGATTTCAGCGTTTTTGACGTTTTCTTAAAGGACCCTCAGTAGCCCCCCTTATCCAGTGGTGTATTGGAAGAATACTTTTTCACCATTTGTTTGTTATTTATATACTTAACAAATATTTTTGTTTTTTCAATTTATTTAGTTAACGTATAATTTTTTGGTTTTTGATAATTTGATCAATATATTTTATGCAGTGGTGTATTGGGAGGGGAACGCGGGGGAACGACGTTCCCTTACCTTTTTTCAGAACCAGAACGCGTTTCAGTACTTTTTCATGTCCCGACAACTCTCACTTAAATCTACTATTAGAATTTCTTTTTTTGTGTTCGTTAATATTCTCTATCGTAAGAATAAGAAAAAATAAAAACTTATATGGAAAAAAATAGTTTGCTGAATATAGGACATTTTTTTCCTCCTACTATGAGTTCCCTTACTTCTTATTTTTTATCATTTAATTAGTTAGTATGTATTATAAAATATTAATTTAATATTTAATTTTTTAAAAGAGATTAGAATGATTTCTAAAACAAAACTTAAATAATATATTATCAGGGGCGGTTCTAGGGTTTTGAGCACCTCGGACAAAAGGAATTTTGCCACCCTTTCAATTATCTTTTAAACGATCAATATAGAAAATATTTTATTTTTAAATCGGCGCCCCTCAAAATTTGGCGCCCGGGAAGTCGCCCGTTCTGCTCTTATTCGGTGCTTTACGAGTAAATTATAACCTCCTTGAAGTTAAATATTATTATAAATAATTAATCACAAAACCAATAAATTAGAGTATCTCTAATGGATAAGCACGCTTTCTTAAGAGATCAAATAAATATATAGGATATATAAGTAATAACTCTACTTAAACTTTATCAAAACGCGAAATTCACTATATAAGTTTTTCCATAGTTTAAACTATAATAAAGATTTACTATCAGACTTTTCAATAAAACTTTCACAATATAGAAATTTCATAAAATTTTGAGAAAATCTATATTAATGTTAGGTTGTTTTTAAAATATCAGTTTTTAATAAGAATTAATTTTAGTTATTCTTCGGATCCTCGATATATCAAAAACAAACAAAATATATAAAAACACCAATTAATTATACTAAATATGTTTTAAAAATGAATTTATTTCAATTATTTATTTTTTTAATGAAATTATCTTAAAATTATTTATGTTGATAAATAAATTAAAAAAAAAACTAATAAATAATAAATAGTTGAAGAATCTACCGCTAGGTTGCACCTAACAACCAATTTTTAATGGAATTAATTTAGCCATATTAATTAATTTAAAGGTATATATTTATTGTAATTAAATTATTGATTTATATGTTTTATTTTAACGATATTAACATCCGAATGTTTTAACCACTTATAATCATTTTATTTGGCATTATTATAGGAGTGTTATTGATTTATTAATGGATTTAAACATTTTATCTGACAAGTATTTAATATTATTTAATTTGTAAATTTGTAAATATATTCCATTTTAATTTTCAATCTTTTTAAATATTCTGATTACTTAATTATCTATTATTAATTTGATGTTTTATATATTTTACTTTTATTTTTTTCAAGTTATCAATATTATTGTAATAAAATATGAATATTATTAGATATAGTTAATTTATTATTTATAAAAAAAATTTGTTCATATATTTATTTATATTAATGTTAAATTAGCCTAAACAAATGAGGCTTTACCTGAAAAGCAGCGGTCGGACGAATCTTAATGCCTTCCAGGCATACGGAGACTGATTTTTCTACACTTTGCATTAAATGGACAATTGTATCCCGATCATATTTGAATGTCATTTTTCCATATGAAACATGATTGATATTTTTCAACCATTCAAAGTAACTGACAGTAACACCGCCGGCATTTGCGAATAAATCGGGAATTACTAGAATGTGTTTTTTTTGAAATATACTATCTGCACTAGGAGTAACGGGTCCATTGGCACCCTATAAAAGAAAATATCATATTTTATTAAAAAATATTATTAAAAGGAATTAATTAACAGATTGGTCAATTTAAGATCATTAAACTAATATTATATTAAATTGAACAATATTTATATAAATTTATTTCAACATGATATTTTTATATACGAGTATATCCCAATAATTTTTTTATTCTATTCTATTGAAAATGGTTTTGACAAATAAAAATTATATTTACATCTAAAAAACACCTTTTTCATAATAAAAAGGAAAAAATAATTTGATAAAACGAATATGAAATTTGAGAAAATTACATATTGAATATATTTTGAATTTTATATTAAAATATTTCAAAAAAATGTCTCTCTAAGTTGCCTAAAAATATAATATGCAAAATATTTTTTTTTAAATATAATAAAATATTGAATGTTAAATCTCGAATAAAAATCTTATTATGTAAATTCATGGAATATACTTATTGTTATATTATAAAATAATTTAAGTTCAAATTTTCATTTATATATATATACTAGCTGCTCAGAGCTCCTTCGGTGCTCTGCCCCTGTATCCCCTTTTTTTAACCTCTCTTCTTTTTCTTCTTCTGTCTTAGTAGAGCGACCTGCTGCATGTAAGACCCTATTTTTAAAATGGCTATTTTGTCTCTCTGACTGAGACTTAGAAGATCTACTCTCATTGGCAGTATGATAAATCTTATGTTTTTTAGTCTCTCTTCTTTTTCTTCTTCTGTCTTTTTAGAGAGACCAGCTCCATGTAAGACTCTATCTTTAAAAAGCATATTTTCTCTCTCAGACTGAGACTCAATTAATCGTGTTTTTAATTTTAGGTTCTCAATCTTTTTTTTGTAATTCTAACAAATCAGATGACCCTACTTGACATAATTTTAAACGTTCTTTTCATTGCCTACTATTTTTTAAATACCTATTTAAATTTGATTTTTTCGGTGGCATTCTGGAAAAAAAATTTCTAACTAAGATGTAGAGTCAAATTTGAAATTTTTTGTTATCGGTTGCCATAGTAACGTTACGTTTGTATGGGATAAAGAAAAGGACTGTTTTTAGAGTTTTCCCGGCAATTATTTTATTTTGGACCATCTTTGGACTTTAACCAAACATTTAAAAAAAGAATTGGCAAAATTGGTCCAAGCGTTATTGAGTTATGCGCTTACCAACACATTTTACGATTCATTTTTTTATTATAGATATATTATTTTATTTATTTTTTATTAATATTATATGTAAAACAAGTATATCATAAACAGGCTTAAATAAATAAATAAATATTTTTTTATTCCTTAATTTTCAAATCAAACCATGAAATGTATCCATCAACAGGTTCTTTTTAATAACATTTTTTTTAAAAACAATGTATTTTATATTGTTTATTGTAAATTAAATTTAATTAAAAAAACATTCGACTGGAATTTCCCACTGTTGGATAATATAACCCTATGAAATTAGGTGAAATTTGTCATCCTGGAAGCTTATCACATAAACTTGTCCAATCGGTTAATTTATCTTCATGACCGTTTTGTCATAGGCCAGACCAGAGCTAATCTAGGTGCAGCTCTATTATTTCTACTATCTATCTTCCTTTCCAAATCACCCTCCAATCATTCTTTTACCTTCTCATTAGATAAGAGGTAACTTTAATAACATTTTTTACTTTGTTTCAGATTAATGAGAAAATAGAATAGCATCTCAAATTATTAAAACCCCAAAAACTTTGAATGATTTTTAAAATTTTTCATTTCAATTGTACATACATATTTAATGTATTGTTTGACCTTTTGACTTCGTACTCATCATCTATTATTTGGATATACTCCCTCATTTGGAGTTGTGTCAAACCACTGTCATTTATTTTGAATTCAATTATTTTAGAATGCCCACCATGACACCGAAATCATCAATCAAACCACACCGTATCTACATTAAAATAACGATGGTTACTATTCTTTGATGACACATAAAAAAGTTCTTCACGGATTTAGGACTATCTATCAATTACTATAATAGCAATCCCATTAATATAGTATTATTATTAATCAATAGATATCTGGATTCAGTAAACCTCGGTTTTGATTTGTCAAATCCATTATTATTATTCAAAGATTAGAATTCATTTCTTTTCGATAATTTAGAAAATATTTTTTCACATTTCTCAAAAAATAATTGTTTTTGATTAAGTTGTTTTTAGATAAGAAAAGGAATTGCATGACTTCTATGCAAAATCAAGAAGGGTGCAATGGGCTGCGCACGTGGCTAGAATGGGAGAGAAAATAATGGCAAAAAATATATTGGTGGAGAGATCGATTGTCCGCTTGCAAGTCCAAGGAGGCGATGGGTGACCAATATAGGAAGGGAGGAGAAAGAGATTGGAGTGGGTGGGAGTTGGATGGTTATATCTCAGTTTAGAAATTTGTTTGCTGCTACCAAGAACTTTCAAGTTTCGTAGAGCCACAGAGATCGATAGGAAGATATTTTTAGATCAGAGTACTGATTTATATTTATACTTGTATGGATAGTGACGGGGAAATCTAAACGTTATGGGGCTGTTTGATTAATGTCAAACAATTAAAATAAAAATAAAAAAAAGTACTATCTTTTATATTAAAGTTTTTTTTTAAAAAAAATTAATATAAATAAATTTAATATATATTAAATTGTTCTCTATTCAACTTCGTTTCAATTTTATAAAAAATAGGTACTGTGAAATTGAATAATAATAATAATAGGATAAGAAAACAGATCCCTAAAAAGAAAATGAATTTTCGTTGTTGTTCCTACTACAAAAGTCAACATAAAGTACTACAAAAAATGTTATAAAAATATGGATAATTTTCTTATACTTTAAAAAAAAATAACAAACAAAATTATAATATATCGTTTCTTTAAGATCTCTATAAGAAAATATGATACAAAATAATTTTTGAAAAATATGTAAGCGAAGTAACTTGTATATGGATGGTGGAGGTTATTGACACTGAGTTTTTTACTATCTCTCCAGAGATAGTATTGCGATCACGAAAATTTTCGATGTCGAAATTTTGATGTTTTTATACGTTTTGAAGGTTTATACGTTTTTTAAAAGTTTTGAAGGTTCCTGAATCATTTTCACTAAGATTAAGAAAAATGTCTGGGTGTGTGTATGTAGATTACAAGATTACGCAAAAACGGTTTGAGTTAGAATGATGAAATTTGGTATACGGGTATTATTGAAAATTCGTAGTTTTCTATAAACTTTTGAGAAAAGTAGCTCAACTGGAAGAGGGTCATTACCTACAACGTTTTGATTTTGTTCCTCTAAAGTGACCGTAAAAATAAAGATATATGTTTGATAGATTTTCACATGATTAAAAATTGAATAAAACTCCTATATATAGAATTTCAGCTTGCTTGAATCGCTGAAAGTACCAGAATTAATTTTTTAACACTGCAAATCACACGACGTGGTGCCATCAACATATGCGCTGGTTTAATAAATATTACTCCTATTTATTAATTTTAATTTATAATTTATTATTAATTAAATTTAAATTAAATTTAATATATGTTATTTAATCCAATTTAAATTGCGAGATAGCCGAGTGGAGACACTCCAGCTTATTTTTATTTCTCAAGGGATAAAACGACTTCCTTTCTCACTTATTTCATGGACTTGGAAAATCAACTTTAAGATCTTTCTTGTGACAATCCATATATTAAAAAGCCTTTCTAAAGAAGGATATATGTCCCAAACTCGCTTTATTTAATAAATGACATGATTCTTGCACTAGAAACGATTTTATCATCTTCAAATTCGCAAAGAGACAAAATTAATAATAATAAAAAATATATATTTATATCATTAGAAAAATTAACTTTACTAATTTCATCATTTTATAATTTATAATTTTTACCGACCGACGATAGTAAGGGAGGTATTGTTTTCACACCAAATTTCACATGTGGAGATTTTTACATATCTCCACGAATCATGCATTTTCTAAACAGAAAAAAGTATTTTTAGCATGATGTCTGTCCGTCCGTCCGTCCGTCCGTCCGTCTGTCCGTATAGATGTGTACAGCCTGAACGGCTCAACCGATTTTGATGGAATTTGGTATATTTACTTAATGCATCAGTGGGATGAATTGATCAACTTTTGGTGCAAATCCGGAAACCGGAAGTGGTAGTATTAGCGATCGACGATAGGAAGGAAAGGGTTATTTTCACAGCAAATTTTACATGAGGAGATTTTTTACATATTATCACGAATCATTCACTTTGTATTTGTTTTATCTTCGAGAAAAATCATCTTTATTAGTTTTTTTCTTAATTTAAAATTATATGACATCATCCAGCCATTCATGACGTCACAGCCTGTTCTTACATATATATTATAAATAAAATAAAATTAAAAATATTTATGTTATATGCCTATCTGTTTTTTATTACATTAATAGATATATTAAAATTATTTGAAATTGTTTCTGTAGCTGGAAATTAATTTATTTCAAACTGTCGGTCGGTTCAGACCTGGCCACAGGTCAACTTATTTCAATATATCAATATATTTGATTCGAGGAGAGAGAGATATTTTTTAAATTCCATTATATATATTTGTCATATAAGAAAAGTTATCTAAAAAATACTCTCCTCTACTTGTTTGACATTAATTAATACTCGATGAACTAATTTGCATATTATTTCGCTTATTATATCTATATATCTATATACTAAAAAAATTACCTTCATGCATGTAAAAAGAAACAAATTAGTGGCAAAAGAAAAAAGTAGAAAGAATTTCAGGGGAGCTTTAAACTGGAAAAAAGAAGAGTCAAGAGACGGCATCCCTGAGATAAGAGTAAATTCACGGCAAGAGTAATACTTTCCACATAGAAAGCGAGGCATGAAATAATAGAAAAATTAATTAAAAGTTATCTCGAAAAGTTTAGGGGTGTTGTTCCAACAGCCATCGTAAATATTGACATTGTTATTCATTAATTCAGACCTCTGGCCAGATTAAAGAGTTAGGTTTATACTACCTGGGACTTTAAATCTATTAAACACATAAATAGAAAGAGTTATAAAAGTATCTTTATTTATTATTCAAATGAATATTCATATACTAGAATATTTTTAAACTGTATTGCAATATAAAAGTATATTTTAAAAAGTTATTTAAAAACTTAGACATGGGCATTATGGGGAAGGGGATGGTGAGTTTGAAAAAAGTGTAATTTATTTTAATATCTATTCAAAATGCGATTTAATTTTTAATTAATTGAAAATAAATTAATAAAATTAATAACAACTGAAATAAAAATATTTGCATAGACATTATTTATTTGTTTTTTTATAAATAAATTGCATTCCTCTCATTTAAAAAAAATCAATTTTTCAAATAAAGTATAATAAATTATTTTTATAAATTAAATTTTTAAACAAAACACATATTTTAATTTTTTTATTAGAAAAGTAAGTAAAATGTAATTTGTTTATGCTTATACTTGCTTATTTGTCAAATAATATATATTATTAAAATTAATTTAAAAAAAAAATTTTAATTTTTAAGTAAATTTATTTTTTTATATAGGGGATTTTTGTGGGATATCATTAAGTTTTGCATATTGGAACAGAGAGACCGCCACTAATCAAATTAATATCCATATTAAGTTAGACTTCTCAGACGTCCTGTTTTGACCAAAAAGATCTCCCTGTTTGAAGATATATGTATATATATACCAGCGCCCCGACCATTTTGTTCCGGCCAATTGATAAAAATTGCAGAATGTATGTTTTATACAAAAATTAGATAAAATAAATAACGTTTAACACTTTACGTTTTTAAAAATAACAAGGAATTTTTGAAAAGTGTTCACTATAGTGATAAATATTAAATTTATTAAATATTTAAAAAAATCTGGAGTGTCTCCACTCGAGTATCTCGCAAATTTGAATTGAATTAAATAACATATATATTATATTTAAATTAGATTTAGTTAATTATAAATTATAAATTAAAATTATTAAATAATATTTATTAATCCAGCGCGTGTTTGGCTTTTTGTTGATGGCACCATGTCACGTGCTGGGGCGTGATTTGCAATGTTAAAAAATTAATTCCGGTATTTTCAGCGATTCAATCAAGCTGAAATTCTAATTCTAGCAGTTTTATACAATTTTTAATAATGTGAAAAACTATCAAACATATATCTTTATTTTTATGGTCACTTTAGAGCAGGAGTGTCTAAACTATGACCGTTCGAGGACCACATTGCAAAAAAGAAACATGCTGTGCCGCATCTCAAAGGGTTTTGGGACGCAGTTTAGACACCCCTGCTTTAGAGGGAAAAAAAATGAAAACGTGTTAGGTAATGACCCTCTTCCGGATGAGCTACATTTCTCAAAAGTTGATAGAAAACTACGAATTTTCAATAATGCCTGTATACCAAATTTCATGATTCTAGCTCAAACCGTTTTTGTGTAATCTTGTCTACATACACACACACAACTGGCGAGATAGTAAAAATGTTTTTATTTCAAATTTCTCTGATCTTAATCCTATTAATTTTTTTTTTTTTGATATAACGGCTATGTTTAAGTTCGGTTGAAAAATAATATAGTTCTTTTGATACTAACCTGTTCAATCGATTCTTAACTTTTATTTATTTTTTTACCTATCGTATATTTGAAATATTATAAATAACTAGCTGTGCAGACCGATTATGAATATTTTCTACTCCGGAGGATGTACGTCCCTATGGACCTTATCCTAAAAATATAAAATTTCAATTAAACCCCCAACATTAGTATAAATTCATGTTTTTGGTTTTGTTATAAAAATAAAATTCTCTTTCAATATTTCTTTTTTCTAGTTAATCCGATTAAGAAAAAAATAAAATTTATATTTTTTAGAAAATAAAGAATTATTGTTTCTAATTAATCCTTCTTTATTGCAATATAATTTAACATTCACTCAGTGTATTGTGGACAATCCTAGAAGCAAGACATGTTTTGTTTTGTAGTATTGCTTTTGATTTGATAGTTTTCATTTCTCACTTATGAGGAGGAAAAGAAAGATTTAACTTTTGCACCTGATGCCTACTACATCTCATCTAAAGGTACTTATTTCTCAGCCTTCGTTCTATTTATTAATATTTACATTAATTCATGATTTAAAATAAAAACAAATATTTCAATTATTTAATAATTACTAGATTTTACTTTTTACATAATAATAATCATATTGTTATCTATAATATCAAAATGAATCGCAAAATTTGTTGGTAAGCGCATAACTCAATAACGCCTGGACCAATTTTGCCATTTCTTTTTTTTTAAATGTTCGTTGAAGTCCAATGATTGTTTTTATGGTGAGAAAAAATCGAATAAGTGCAGGGAAAAATCCTAAAAACAGCCCTTTTCTTTTTCTCATACAAACGTAACGTTACCATGGCAACCGATAACAAAAAATTTCAAATTTGACTCTGGTTAGAAATTTTATTTCCAGAATGCCACCGAAAAAATCAAATTTAAGTAGGTATTTAAAAAATAGTAGGCAAAGGAAAGAACGTTTAAAACTAAGTCAGGTAGGGACATCTGATTTGTTAGAATTACAAAACAAAGATAGGGAACCTAAAATTAAAAAAACGATTAAATGAGTCTCAGTCTAAGAGAGAAAATAGGCTTTTTAAAGATAGGGTCTTACAGGACGCTGGTCGCTCTACTGAGACAGAAGAAGAAAAATAATATAGGTTAAAAAAGATAGACTTCAGGGGGTATAGGGGGCAGAGCTCCCGTTTAGATGCGAAGAGCGCCGAAGGCGCTCTGAGCAGCTAGTTGTTAATATATAAAATATTAGTTGTATGGTACTTTTAATTTATCTATTTCTGTGGATCTAGGGAACTCGAAAGTTTTTGAACTGTACACACATTTCTCCTGACCTCATTATGCTGAGCCACTCCTATCCAAATTCCTATTTTCTTCAATTTCCCTCACATTCTTTACTACATTGTCTGTTCAGCGGGTCCTTTTCTACCGATCGCTTCCCAATCCCTACAAATAGATTTCTTTCCTCTCCCATTCTAGCCATGAGTCCAGCCCATCGCAGTCTTTCTTAATTTTAACTATATCCGGAGTTACATAGAGGTCATGCAATTTCTTGTTATGTAGCCCCGCCATTCTCTCTCCTTTTAAAATAGATGTTCTAAATCTACTTTCGTTTTCCAAAGTCATGGACCACACCTTACCTCCATATAATGTGTAGTACTTTAAAAAAATTAAATAATAATAATGTTTTTTGTCTTTAAACATTTTGTTTTTAGCCTATTTAAAAAAAAATAATAAAATTAATTATTTTACTTCACCATATCTTAGAAATAGCTCAAAAAAATAAACTTACATTTATTACATGAGATTTACTAACTAAATCATATAATTCAAGACAATTATTAAAATAAAACAAACATTTAAATTAAAATTTTAAAAAATATTTAATATGAATGAAGAATTTGACTCGAACTACTACATCTGAATTATATAATTATACCTGGGTTAACTTCAGAGTCATAATCCTAATCATGCTCTCTTTTTAAATATCAATATTCTAATTATTACACTAGTCTCGTTTGTTATGTTTTTATTTTTACTATGAAATTTTAAATTCATAAAATTTAATTTTTAAAATTTACCTCAAGAATAATTTTACAATTCATTTTGTTAGCCAGATCTTCATCCACTGTGAGTTGTTTTGCTGCCAATATTGCTATATCACACTGGTCTTCTAAAATATTTCTATTAAGATCCAAAACTTCTGCCTTAGGATAACCTTTAAGTGTTTTTTTGTCAGCTGAATATGCCATTGCATCTACAGGATCGATTCCATCTTTATTAACAAGCTGAACATCCCATTCACGTATTCCTGTAAAAAAAAGAGAAATTTTCTAACATGAAATATTGCTATTAGATATCAACACGCCCCCATTATAAATCCTTTGCCAACGTTGGTTACACCAAACCATATATATTATATTGGATATATGACCTATATTTAATGACTAAACCCATGAGTATATCCCCATCTTCCTATCGCAATATGATTACCCTGCTTCTCAAAATCATATTTGAATGAAATAATTTTAAATTCAATAAATAGAAAATATTTTTTTATGATTTTTTAAAAAAACAAATTAAAAAATAATTATTAGTGTTTTATATAAAATTTACTCTTTGTAGAACTCATATTTTCAAAAATGTCTTAAATTTGTTTTACAGCAATAGTCATTCAATCATTCATTTGAAAAATAGGCTTAGATAAATAAATATTACATATCTAACTAATATATTATTTATGATAAATCAAATACGCCAATATAATAATAATAACATTTATATAAACAATTTTAATATAATAAAATATAAATTAAATTCAAATATTTACTATATTTTAAAAATTTATATATTTATTTATATAAAAGATATAATATTCATAATAAACAGTTAACAGTAAAAGTTTTAAAAATATTTATTTTGATTTAATTATCCCCTTTATTTACTTATTTATTTTAATTAGGAAAAATAATAATATTAAGATCAATTCACAAGTTATAAATCATTCCTGCATATTTCCCATTGAAGATTATTTAGATTAATGAATGCAATCATTAATTTTTTCTAAAAATGTCTTTGATCCTAAGGTTTAATTAGAATTCTATCATTTCATAGATAAAATGATATCAATTAATCATCATATGTTTATCGAGTCGAGAAATTATTGAATCGGAAACTTGATCAGTACAAATTAATAATTTATTACATACTAGGATATTGATAAATAAACACATATATATTTAAAATATGATCGTTGATGTAGAACCAATACATGAAAAATAAATTAATATATTGGGAAAATTTTAATTTTGTTAATATTATTGGGAATTCAAAATATTAAATACAGTTTGCAAATTATTCATGCATAATATAATATATATAATCTATTTAATGGACATTTTTTTTAATTTTCCAAACAATTTAGCTATTATTACAACCAATCTGTTTAAAGAAAACATATCAACAAGTGTTTCTTTAGTTATCTGATTTATAAAACGTGATTTATACAACTGTAAATCAGTTCTTGATTCATTTTATAGTAACAAGCTACAATTATCTTTTGTATGTCATTTATATATAAATAGTAAAGTTATTAGTAACAGACAAAAATCTTTAATAAATAAAATTCACTTTGTTTTTAAAACGTTTTTATTAACTTCACTTCATGTCTGTCTGTCTGTTCGCTAAATTGAAAAATTTCAATTGATTTTTCATCAACTTTAAATTGAGCTAGGGTCTGAAAATTTTTGTAGATATTTAAATGTATCCCTAGAAGATATGAAAATATAATTGAATTTTTATTAATCAATTAAATGTAATTATCTAAAATATGTAAATTCTTTAGGTTTGATGTGTTTAATTTCTTTTTTGCTTACACACTAAGATACAAGTATATTATATCTATTTATCTATGTGGAACTGAGCTATAACTTCCAACCCTTACCCTCTCCTATCTCTCTCACGTTCCTTCCTACATTGTCTACCCACCGAGTCCTTGGTCTTTCAGGCGGACGTTCCTCAAACGGTCTCCCTACCAATATATTTTTCGCCATTTTTTTCTCTCTCATTCTAGCCACATGCCCTGCCCATCGCAGTCTTCTCGATTTTATAACCCAAACTATGTCTGGGGGTGCATAGAGGTCATGCAATTCCTCGTTATGCCGTCTCCTGTCGCCTGTGTAACCTAAAATTTGAATTTTTTTGTTTAATTGGATTCCGTTTGATTTTTTCCCAATTTGTCAAAATCACATATTCCAGTACTAAAGATACGAGTATATTACAGAAAAAATAATAAAAGCTTAATTTCTTAGCTCTTAAACTGTAAATTTTATTGCTTAATAGAAATAATTGATTAGTTTGTGTGTTTAATAAAATTTTTATTATTTGACATGATGTTTCATATAAATAAATAAACCTACATGCGCCCAACGTTTTTCGTTGTATATGACACAATTCAATCATAGACTTTGTCAAGCTGATAGAAAAATTATTTTATTCTTTTTATTCTAAGAAAAAATGTTTTATACATTTTTTTTTATATTTTAATTATATTAAACCCTAATTTTTTTCCTGTTTATTTGACAAATTGAGTATATTTCTTCGAAACTATTGGAGGTTTTGTTCTGCAGTGAATTAAATATTGTTGAAAGTATTTTTCTAGTCAATATCTCATAAATGTTGTTATAGGTAAAGATTTAAAAATGAGTAAAATAATGACCTCTTATGCTGTCAAAACAATACCTAAGAAAAAAGTCAAGAATCCGATCTTAACTACTAATAAAATATGATTGATATAACTAAGAACTTTTGTGTTCCTAGTACCCAAGGTAGATTCACTCTAATACCTTCTCTGAGTTTTTTAAATATTTAAAATATTAAAGTGTCATATATATATTTTAGTTACACTAAACAAAATAAATACATTAATACGGATGTTTAAATTAGTAAACAAGTTATAATAATTAAAATACTTTCCTATAGCATCGTATTCATAATTAATATATAAATATTTAAAATATTTGAAATCACCAATTAATTTGCAGCCTGCTTCGACACAAAATTTAGCTGCATAAGAACCAACATTTCCGAATCCTTCAACAATAACCGTTTTGTCTTTTAAGCCTGTCTCTAAATCAATTTCTTTCATCCAGTCCTTATCATTGACAAAATTTTCTAAGGCATAAAAGAGGCCTTTTCCAGTTGCGCTTTCCCTTCCGTTAATTCCACCCTGACTAATTGGTTTTCCAGTCACAATTCCAGCTGCATTGATATCCTGAAAAATAAGTAATTATTATTTTATTTAATATCTAAAAGGCCATTCGATAAATCCATAGAATAATTAAAAAAAAAACCAAAACATTTGTTTGACAAAATTCGATTTTATTATAAAGCATAGATGCTTTTATGAGGTATACTAAAGATATTTCAATTTTTCTTAACCACTTGAATAGAATGATATGTCTTTTGTATTAGATTAGGTCTCTGTTTCAGCAATATCTTCATCTTAGCTTAATTTTTTTCCAGTGGGGAAATGTCTGGGTAGTAAGATGGATTGGAAAATAACTAATAACTGACTTCATGCAATTTCATTGCTTACAAAATAACAAAAATTGCTTCATTAAAAAATGCTCTATCTCGCAGACTAATCGTCTGATCGCTGTCACAAATCATTTAAAAAATGGATGAGTTACATTCGTGATTTATTATAGTGGCGCCATCTATTTGTCATCCTACAGACTTATGGCTTATTATCTAATTATCAATTGATTATCTTTGCTTTGATCATCTTACCATCTTAATTTATTTTAAAATTTTCTTCTAAGGAAATATTTGGTAATTTTTTTATATTTCATCTTTTGTTTAATATTTCTATGGATAACATTTTGCGTCATGTGTACTTTTATTGATTATATATTTATTTGAGTTTTTCGTTTAAAGATTTATTTTAAATAAAAACATTTTAAAATAAATAAAAAAGTTAAATCACTAGAGACAAAGCAAGTTTATCAAAAAATATCTCACCATCTGGTCTTAGTTCATGAAAATTTTTTATATGTATTTGTTTGCCATTGTAACGCATTTGAGTATGATAAAATATATTACTGAACTAAACGGATTTTTAATTAAATAAAAATTGAAATAACCCCTCGATAATTATGTTATATTATTAAACCAGTTTATTTGTATCATTTTACAATTTTTTTGTTCTTTTAAATTAATTGAATTAAATTTATTTTTCTCTATTTTCTCTTGTTTCCCTTTTTTTACCTTATCTAAATTTATTTAGCCAAGTCGATTATCTGGCAGCTCAATTTTCAGTAATTTTTTTGATCTCCTTGACTATCTATCTAGATTTAAAGTTCATCTCGTCGTAAGTGGCCGAATCGATCTCACATTTAACGAGACATTTCGACATATTGACAGTACTGGAGCAGATAAGAGATGAGGCATGTCAAATAGACTCACGCTTTCTAAATCTCTGTGTGGATGTTTTAAGATTACTTTATTATTATTTTTTGTACTTTAACTTTAAAAATAAACAAATCTTTAAAAATTATTCATTCACTTAACCTTAAAATAAAAATTGTAAAATTATTCTTAGATGGTTTATTGCCAATGAAGTTTTTCTTTATTTAAATTGGGGATTATTTTTCGAAATTGACTTTGATTTTAGTATATTTATATAATATACTTTATATATATAAAATATACTCTTTCAAGAAAATAATTTTAATAAATCAAGTTGTAAGATAAGATTTCTAAGACAAACAGAGAAATTTTAAAATTATATTTGGATTGTACATGCCATGAAACGTATAAATATGATGATTTCTAAATTAAAACGATAAAAGAAAATATTAATTTATTATTATTATTATTATTTTGAAATGGATAGAGTAACAAAGGCCATTTGTTCCGTAAGGAAATCATCCTTATTTCTCCATATGATTAATTTCACCCCTTACCAAGCAACCTCTTCAGAGAGAATTTAGCCTTCGTCGGGGCACAGCCAAGCAAACAGTAAACTGCTGAATCTTGACCAGGTAGATTACTTGGAAAGAATGAAACTATTCTCTTCAAATCTAAAATCTTTGAAGACTAGTATATATATGTAGATTTACGTTAAATACGTTTTTTAAGGTTTTTCTTTTGATAATCTAAAATTGTCGATTTTTCAATGAAGTAGTTTCATAGCTTAGTTGGCGACTCATTCTATTGGAGGAATGTTGTTGATGCATTCAAGAACTTTTCAAGCACTACTTGTTTCATAGTAAATTGTTTAATCATTATGTTATTTTAATTAAATAAGATACATTTTATTTTATATATAATTAAAACACTAAATATTTAAAATTGAGTTAGAATAAAATAAATAATTAAAAAAAATTCAGTTACAGTGTTTTATTTATAAATGCACTAAAAACTAGAAAATAATTTTTCTCTTAGCCTCAATAAGTATATTCTTCTTCATAATGAGGTTATACAAGGGTCCGCCTACTTAGCACTTCAACAAAATGATGACAAAATTAATAAGTTGACCTGTTTCCAGCTACAGAAACAATTTCAAATAATTTTAATATATCTATTAATGTAATAAAAAACAGATATGGATACATAAATAATAAATATAAACATTTTTAATTGTATTTTATTTATAATATATATACAAGACCAGGCTGTGACGTCATGAATGGCTGGATGACGTCATATAATTTTAAATCAAGAAAAAACTAATAAATATGATTTTTCTCGAGGATAAAACCAATACAAAGTGCATGATTCGTGGTGATATATAAAAAAATCTCCTTTGGTGTGAAAATAACCCTTTCCTTCCTATCGTCGATCGCTAATACTACCACTTCCGGTTTCCGGAATTTCACCAAAAGTTGATCAATTCATCCCACTGATGCATTAAGTAAATATACCAAATTTCATCAAAATCGGTTGAGCCATTCAGGCTGTACACATCTATACGGACGGACAGACGGACAGACGGACGGACAGATATGCTAAAAATACATTTTTTGTTTAGAAAATGCATGATTCGTGGAGATATGTAAAAATCTCCACATGTGAAATTTGGTGTGAAAACAATACCTCCCTTACTATCGTCGGTCGGTAAAAATTAAATGCAAGCGTTTTATTTGAGAGATCCCTAGAAAATTAATTAACTAATTAGGCTTTAGAAAATTAATTAACTAATTAGGCTTTAGAAAATTAATTAACTAATTAGGCTCTTTATTCAAAGAATCTAGACCATTGTTGTTGAAGGGCTAAGTAGGCGGACCCTTGTAGAACCCCATCATGAAGAAGAATATACTTATTGAGGCTAAGAGAAAAATTATTTTCTAGTTTTTAGTGCATTTATAAATAAAATACTATAACTTAATTTTTTTTAATTATTTATTTTATTTTTATTTTTTTAGTAAATAAATTTTTAAGTTTTTAAGTTATATTTGAATATACTTTGAGATTGTAAAAGATATTTAATGATGGGTTAAAATTTATTAATTAAATAATTAATTAAGAAAATGAAATCTTTATTTCATATTCATGTTTTCTCATCCAAAACTGAAAAGTGTGCAAAATTTTAGTTCGATTGGTCAACTGCAACTGTGTTAAAAATGAGTTACTAGATTTGAACCTTACAGACAACCAAGCAAGTTAAATAAAACACTGTAAAAATAATCAAAATTAATTGATAATCCACAAAAAAATTTTATTTTAAATTTTTTATCTAGAAATTTTTTAATATTATTAATTTTTATTTAAAAAAAAATTGTCATTTTTAAATGTTTATAATAAAATATATACACTATATGGGTATTATCATCTATCTAATTATCTCTGTGGAAATCGAAAGTTTTTGACTGCAGCAACAACATTTCTCCAATTATCCCTATTCTGAGTCACGACCATCCAACCTGTATCGTCTCCCATCTCTCTCATGTCCCTTCCTACATCGACACCCACTGCGTCCTCGGTCTTTAATGCGGACTTTTCTCAATCGGTCTCCGCACAAATATACCCTTCGCCATTCTTTCCTCTCCTATTCTAGCCACGTCTTCTGCCAATCGCCACCTTCTTGATTTTAATACTCTAACTATGTCTGGAGATGCATAGAGGTCACGGAATTCCTCGTGATGTAGTCTTCGCCATTCTCCGGTGACCTCATTTTTCTTTGGCCAATAAATGCTGCGAAGAATCCTATTCTCAATACTCTAAATCTCCTCTCGTCTCCTAAGGTCATAGACCATGCCTCACAACCATATAATACAACAGGCAAAATAAGTGTTTTATTTTTTAATTTTGATCCCCTTTGATAATAATTTTGATAAGATAAGCCCCTTTACTGTATGATATCAGGAGTTACCTCCATTTAAATTCTTTAAATTATCATAGTATTTTATTTTATAGAATCAACGGTATTAAAAATTTATTTTCCTTAATAGTTGTTATCCTTTTGATCTAATAAAAATGTAACGCTCTCCACTCCGAATAGACTCTACCTAATATTTATTTGCATTTAAAATAAAACTAGGACGAAGTCTTTTCATAAAGAAAAGAATTTTATATTAAATTGTCTTTGATCCCTTCCTCCCCATATCCCTTCTTATTCATCAATTTTTCATTCAAAGGACAAATTCCGTCCCTCTAAGTTGGCTTTCTCTCTCTCTTTCATTTTTCTCATATTCTTGGGCTTGGGATAAAAATATAGAAAAGAATTTCATATTTATCAATTCTTTTTTCTCACCACGGTACTTTTATTTATTAATGAAAGCTTTACTTTTTCTTGCAATTTTTTTAGTAAGTACAAAACATTTGCTGTTTTAATGAATAAGGGGAAATTTTCTTTAAAAAATATTCTTAAAAATCCTTTTATTATATTTTAATACATGATTTTATATTTAGATAAAGATAAAAAAATAAAAATTAATTAATTATTAATTCATTAAATATTATTAATAGTTAGTAGTTTTTTAGATTTAAAAATTTTAAAATTTTATAAAATATTGACCCTTCATAAAAAAATAAATATAAAATTCTGAATTTAAAGTTGAAAAATAATTATGATTTTAAATTTAATATAATATATGATAAATACATAGTTTTGAAAATTTTGTATACACCAAAATTTAGCCTAATTGTCATATCTCAAATATATTTTGCCATAAAATTGTATATATGCATTGTGATCCTGATAAGGTAAACCCAATTAGAACTTATTTGTGGGAAAAACATTTGCAGTGGA
This sequence comes from Labia minor, assembly GCA_963082975.1. Classification (NCBI taxonomy): domain Eukaryota; kingdom Metazoa; phylum Arthropoda; class Insecta; order Dermaptera; family Spongiphoridae; genus Labia; species Labia minor. The sequence continues at coordinate 102,362,118 of OY720344.1, forward strand.
TTTATAATAATATATAATTATTTAAAAGGAAAGGAGAAATATGTGATGATAAGAAATATATTATATATTTAATAATTTTCATAAAATAATTAATAAATAATAATTTGTTTTTAATTTAAACAAATCTTAAAAATAAATATATTTATCATATTTACATTATAATATATTATAATTTGTAATTAGTGATTCTGAAAATAAATAATAAAAAAGTAAATAAAGAGGTAATTTATTATTTGATAGGATGATGATAATTGTTCTTTTTTATAAGATATTTTATAAGAAGGCGCTCTTCACACCTAGTCGGGGGCTACGCGTCCTTGGTCTTCAAGCGGATGTTTACCAATCGGTCTCCCAACCAATATCTTTTTCCTCTCCCATTCTAGCCACCTGCTCTTTTTCGCTTTTATAACCCTAACTATTTCTGAAGATGCATAGAGGTCATGCAATTCCTCGTTATGCAGTCTCCGCCATTTCCCGGTGACTTCATCTTTCTTTGGCCAATAAATGCCGGGAAGAATCCTATTCTTAATACTCTGAATCTACTCTCATCTCCCAGGGTCATAGACCATGCCTCCCACCCATATAATTCAACAGGAAAAATAATTGTTTTATATATTTTAATTTTGATTTCCTTTGATAATAATTTTGATGTGAGTTAAGCCTCTTTACTGCATGATAACAGGCGTTTCCCGATTGCAACCTCGATTTAAATTCTTCTTAAATATTATTATCCTTCGTGATTACATTCAATTTTTTTACATATTCAAATTCTACATTTTGTATACTAAATATTTTTTCTTATCACTATTAATTTCAAACCCCATTTCTTTTCCTAGGTCCATTAATTTTACCTCGTTATCTGTAATTGCAATTGCCGAATCTGCTATTATATTTAAGTCGTCTGGTCGTTTTGGATTCTAGAAGCCATGAAACGCGAAGATATTTAAAAAATTTTAAATTCTGAGCAATGTGCAGTCAAAAACCTTTTTTATATATATAGATATATGCACCTATATATTATTTATTTCCCAAGATATAATAATAATATTGATTAATCACAGAATTAAATGACTTTATTATGTTTGAAATATGAAAATTCTTTTCAACTTTTCAATGATTCTTTTGAAAACTTACCGTATGTCCCATTGTCTTGTAATAGGTGTCTGCAATCCATGCCATCTCTCGAGCACCTGTTCCCATGTCCGGTGCAGGCACATCAACACCCGGACCAATAAATTGACGTTTAAGCAATTCAACTGTGAACCTAAAACATCGATTTAATTTTGATTGACATGTGACAAGCATAATTAAGCCTAAAGATTATATTAATTAAAGTAGATAAATCATAATTAATACTAGAATATGTTTTATTGGAAAGTTTTTTCTAATTGAATGGTAATCATTCATGAATGATTATATAAATGACAATTTATTGAGATGACACTTCTATTATATATTATTATTATTATGATTTAAGATAATATATATATATATATAGATATATATAGATTCTCAACCGTTTTTTTTACCGCGGCACACTTTTAACGGTTTAAAAATTTGGCTGCACACAGAGAAAAAGATAAGTGTAGAAGTTTACTAACAAGTTTGAAAACAAGTGGTCCCAAAAACGGTTTACCTTTTTTTAGAACCATATTGAAAAAATTGAAAAAAATTTAGAAAGTTGGAAATGTTTAAAAGCCTCATAATCTCACGGCACAGTGGTTGAGAATTACTGTCTTAAATACTATATTATAATATTGATAAATATTTAATTCTAAATTCTAATTTTTTAAGATTATTTGAATTAGAAACCTCGAATATTTCTTATCATACATTTTTAACAAAAATCAATTTTACTAGTTTATCCACTAAAACCCTGAAAATTGTTTGTTTTTCAATTCTGAAATATATAATATATAATTCATTTGCTTAAATAATTAAATTAATATTTCAGCAAGATATATAAAGAACTGTTGTTTTTTTAATCAAACTTTAAAAATAACAATATTATAATAAAGATAACAATAATTTATGATCATCTATTTTGTCTAAGCCATCCGGTAATTCAATTTAGTGTAATTATTGGAATATTGATCTAGAATGAATTATGAGACTATAGGTCAGCGATTTTTGTTTATAAGTTGATCAACTCGATTATAGGAAATTTTATTGTTGAGTCAATTCGACTTGTAGGGATTTATACTTCTTTTATATTACTTTTGAGCATGTAATAAAAAACAACAACTCAACTCGAAAGAAACCATTCTTATTTAATTTCTAAAAAACAATTTTATTGTACAATGATGGTCACAGTGAAATATATATACATATACAACATTAAATTAATTTTTCAATTTTAAATTTTATATATTATTAAAGTTAAATTTTGATTGTGAAATGAATTATTAAGAAAGAAACAAAGTTTAATATAACTAATAATAGTAAAGGAGAAATATTATTATTTAGTTATATATATATATATATATATATAAACGATAGAAATTTTAATAATAATATTAATAATAATAATTTATATAATCACCCTAAATAATCAAATAAACATAGTCAATTGTAATAGTCAAAGATCGTATTTAAAATTTCAATTAAAATTAAATTAAATTTTAATTTTTGGAATCATTTATTGTAAAATTAATAATGATTTTTAGGTAATCATTTCATTATATGCTGATAATTTGAATGACGTAAATGAAAATAATGATTTGGTATCTCAATGGTTTATTAAACCATTATAGGTTTAATAAAAAGGACAAATTTGATTGAAGTTTTATAATGATTGTGCGTTATCATCAAATAATATTGAGCCTTTTTGCTTTTTTACTTTATTTATTGTACCCAAATATTTAAACACAAAATAGTAATTATCAATTCTTTTGTTTTTTTTTTTGAAAAATATATATTTGTTTAATAAATAAAATGAAAAATATATAAAATTACCAGAAATTAAATATAAATATATATATACATACACAATTATATATATATATATATATATATGAAGAGAGAAATTCTGGGAGTTTAATATAAAGTACAAAGTGGACCATGTACATGATTTTAGAGGATCAAGGGGGAATAATGCGAGTGTTCTCTTCAGGCAAATTAACTATTTCATATGTATATGACTAGAATGGATAAGTAATTTAATTGAATCTTAACAATGCCCTGTGATAGTATTGTGCGGAAATGTTTCTAGGGTCAGGAAGTTAGTAACGGTCGAATCCCTAATTATTACCACTAATTCAACGCCTCCGGTTGAATTATCATCACCTTCTCTTGAGGCAACAGCTCAGGTGAAAATCAAGAATTTTAATGAAGTTTAATTCAATAATTTAATTATTCATATATAACTAAATTAAAAAAAATACATATACCTATCTATATATGTAGATATAGATATTAATATAGTTTTAAATTCTAAATCATAAAATTAAATTTTATATATAAATAAATTAATAAATATAAATTTAAAAGCTGTGAAATACTTAAAACAAAGTATAAAAATTTTATAACACAATAATAAAATATTATATTTATTCGGAGACAAAACTAAATTAAAGAAAATAATTTTATAAGGCGTTTCATTTCTTCCATTAAATATACATTATTTTTTATCCTTAAAAAATGGTATATTCTAATATAATAAAAATGAATAATTTATTAATCAATTATTTATTACTATATATTGATATATTGATATATATATATATATATATATTGAAAGTAATAAATTTATCATTTAATAAAGATGGCTGTCAATACTTTTCTATGTCTTTTATTAAAGCAAAAAGTTGTTAAAAATTATTAAAATATTTATAGGATTTTATGTTCTATTTATGTTCTTTTTTGGGGGGGACAAAGAAAATAAAACATTCAAGTAAACACAGTCAATTATAATAGTCAAGATGCTATAAATAATAAGATTATACTATAATTCATCTATGGAAAAAAAAATTGAATTATGATAGAAAATAAATAAATATATTCCATATTTCATTTTGATCTTTTCTTTATAGAAATTAGCTGGAGTGTCTCCACTCGACTATCTCGCAATTTGAATTGGATTAAATAACATAATATATTATATTTAAATTAAATTTAATTAATTATAAATTATAAATAATAAATAATAAATATTAAACCAGCGCATGTTTGGCTTTTTGTTGATGGCACCACGTCACGTGTTGGCGCGTGAGATTTGCAGTGTTAAAAAATTAATTCTGGTAATTTCAGCGAATCAATCAAGCTGAAATTCTATATATAGCAGTTTTATACAATTATTAATCATGTGAAAAATTATCAAACATATATCTTTATTTTTACGGTCACTTTAGAGGAAAAAAAATCAAAACGTTGTAGGTAATGACCCTCTTCCGGTTGAGCTACATTTCTCAAAAGTTGATAGAAAACTATGAATTTTGAATAATGTCCATGTACCAAATTTCATCATTCTAGCTCAAACCGTTTTTGCGTAATCTTGCCTACATACATACACACACACACACATACACACATACACACATACACACACACATACACACACACATACACACACACACACAGACATTTTTCTCAACCTTAGTGAAAATGATTCAGGAACCTTCAAAACGTATAAAAACATCAAAATCTCAACATCGAAAATTTTCGTGATCGCAATACTATCTCTGGCGAGATAGTAAAAATTATTGATTTGAAAAGTTTATTTTGAGAATTAATTCAACTTATAAAATACATTATAAAAGTAAAGATTACAGTAGTAACTTTTTAAAATTTCATTAAATTCATTAGATTCAGTAAATTTTATAAGAGAATAGGGGAATAACGAGAATATCTTTTTAATATTTTTTTTTAATGAAATTATATTTTTTCCTTAATAGAAATTGTGTTTAAATAATTATTATTTATTTATTTAAGAAATATATATACATTCTTTTGTATCTTATTTCACCTTTTTGGGTCGTGACAATCACAATAAAAAAATAAAATATTAACATATGTACAATATTCATAATACTCTTAAAAACCCTTAATTGAGAACATAACATAACCATCAAGCGTATTATTTCCAAATTTTAGAATTACAAAAATAAATAAGTTGACCTGTGGCCAGGTCCGAACCGACCGACGGTTTGAAGTAAATTAATTTCCAGCTACAGAAACAATTTCAAATAACTTTAATATATCTATTAATGTAATAAAAAACAGATATGGATACATAAATAATAAATATAAACATTTTTAATTTTATTTTATTTATAATATATATGCAAGACCAGGCTGTGACGTCATGAATGGCTGGATGACGTCATATAATTTTAAATCAAGAAAAAACTAATAAATATGATTTTTCTCGAGGATAAAACCAATACAAAGTGCATGATTCGTGGAGATATATAAAAAAATCTCCTTTGGTGTGAAAATAACCCTTTCCTTCCTATCGTCGATCGCTAATACTACCACTTCCGGTTTCCGGAATTGCACCAAAAGTTGATCAATTCATCCCACTGATGCATTAAGTAAATATACCAAATTTCATCGAAATCCGTTCAGCTGTCTAGGCTGTACACATCTATACGGACAGACGGACGGACGGACGGACAGACATCATGCTAAAAATACTTTTTTCTGTCAAGAAAATGCATGATTCGTGGAGATATGTAAAAATCTCCACATGTGAAATTTGGTGTGAAAACAATACCTCCCTTACTATCGTCGGTCGGTAAAAATATAAAATATTAAAGAACACTCCTATGAGGACCGTTGCCGCTTAAGGGAAGTAGATGTGTTGTATGAACAGAACAACGTATCCTCTTAACATTTATTATACACCTATTTATTTTCTTGATTAATGCTTCTTATTTCAAGTGGCTTCTTCATTTTCATTACGTAGGGTGAATCTTTTGCCAAGCCCGGGAATCCCCATGAGCTTAGTGTGAAGTATACAGATAAGTGTAATTAGATAGATTTTAAGAATAAAAATATAAAATATGTTTTAATACAGCTATATTAGAAGATTTTTATTTATTTCGATGATGTTATTAAAAATCTCTTAATTATATTATAAAAAATTTTTCTTCAAAATATATATATATCATTTGTGCTTTGACTATAAATAATATATCTACGGTATATATTTTTTTATTATTATCTAGGATTAAGAAAAAAAAACTCTTATAATAATAATAATAATAATAATAACATTCATTATTTTTATAACATCAAAAATTCTGGCATTTGTTTCAATAACAAGATAATCAAATATTTTTTGAAGTTTTATTCAAGTGGTTCTTTTATGTTTTAATTCAATATTAAATTTTTGTTTTTGACGAATAAAAGATCATTTTTCTTTTCTTCATTTAAAATAGAATTAAAACAGATGATTCGTTTGCAAATCTATTTCTTTTAATAAAGCACAAAGCTTAAATGTAAAGTGTAATATTAAATGTGAGAAAGGAGATAATTCATTAAGGTTTATTTGATAGCCTGAGAGATCCTTCTCTGACCTTTATCAATGCTTCCAGACGAAACCCATAAGCTTCAAATCCTTCATCTGGAATTCACTCCTCAAGAACAAAACTAGCTTGCCAAACAAAAGGGGTTTATTTTATTCGCAAGCCCATTTCTATTATTTGAACTTATTTACATTATTACATTACTGCAATCTGTGGATGACACTTTACTCTTTGGTTGTCATTGTCTATTCTTCACAAAATGAAATGAAAAAAAGATGATGCGAAAAAGGAAGAATAAAAAATTGTGTTAAGTTTCTTCATAAAAGTTGTGGAATTTCTATCCTTTCTATCTCTTCAATGAAAAATAAAGATATATATTTTTTATCTCTCTCATCAATAAGAAATATACTATATAGGATATATATATATAATATTATTATTATTATATATTATGATGAAATTTCAAACTTTTCCTAAATAGTCAAGTTTTTATTTTATATAGGTACTAGCTTTTCTTCACATCTAGACGGGGGCTCTGCCCCCTGTACCCCCGAGTGGTACAGAGTATTTGGTTGAAAGTAGTAAAAGGTTTTCATCCATTTTGTTTCAATCAGTATATTACATAAAACATTCATTTCTTTTTTGTTCTTATTTAAAATATATTTTAATTTAATCAGTAAATTAATTATATATATTATTATTGTATATGTTATATCTATCTATCTATGTGGCTCAAAGATACTCGAAAGTTGGCCGCAACAACCACATTTCTCCAAGTGTCCCTATCCTGAGTCCTTGTCCCATCTCTCTTACGTCCCTTCCTACGCGTCTTCCAAGCGGACGTTTTCCAAACGGTCTCCCCACCAATAACTTTTTCCTCTCCTATTCTAGCCACGTCCCTTGCCTATCGCAGCTTTTTCGCTTTTATAACCCTAACTATTTCTGAAGATGCATAGAGGTCATGCAATTAATCGTTACGCAGTCTCCGCCATTCCCCGGTGTCCTCATCTTTCTTTGGTCCAAAAAATCCTATTCTCAAATACTCTGAATCTACTCTCATCTTCCAGGGTCATAGACCATGCCTCCCACCCATATAATACAACAAGCAAAATAATTGTTTTATATATTTTAATTTTGATTATATTGGTTAAGTAAGAAATTTCTTTTTTTTTTGTTTCTATGACAGAAAAAAGTAAACAAATTACATACATACAAACAAACACTCTCCTTTATATATATAGATTAATCATATTTGTTTACTATAGTAACTTACTACAGTAAATCAAAATTAACTTATATTAATATATAAGTATATACCTATATAAAACATATAAATATTACCATAGAAATTTTATTTTTCAATCTTAAACACCTAGAATTTTATATTTCTATTAAAAACAATTTCATTTCTAATTCTATTATAAATACAAAATAATATTGTATATTATTTGAGGATCACAACACAATTGTTACATATTTTTGTTGTATATGACACATATACTCGAATAATAATAAATCGACTAGATTGTAAATATTGTAGTACTCTTGTATAGGAATGAATACAATTATTTAGGACATGCGAACGGAAACTAAAACAAATAATCTATGAACATGCAAACTCAATTAGCAGACATTGTCTAGTTACAGTCTTACAATCAGTATTAGTAAAGAATCATGAGATTGATTTTAAAATTTAAAAATTTAGAATAGAATTTAGTATAGAAAAGAAAAATTAAAGAAATGTTAATTATTCAGAAAAAAGTTTAATCAAATTTTTTATCTTTATAAAACATAGAGTAATAGAAAAATAATAAAAAGAAAAGTAATATAAAATTTTTTGAAAGCTTTGGATGTATAAATTCACGAATAAATATTTAATGAAATATATAAAATAGCAATTCCATGAAAGAAGTTTGAAATGAAATTGAATTTGTTCTCAAGACAAGGGAAAACCGATCAAAAGAAACCTTAAAGCTTAGCCTCTAAAAAGCACTCTCTAAGTCTAACATAGTGGAGGATCGAGATCTTAACGCGATCTATTATTTAAAGATGAAACACATCACAAGGTTTTATCATAAACTTACATATATTACAGAACTTTAATGTAGTTGGAGAGTTTTATTTAAAGCATCAGGTATTAATCAATATACGTCAGACATTTGATGTTCCAAGTTTGAAACCAGTATAAAAAAATAATTTCTTTGATAATAAATATTATCTTATTATACTAGCAAAAATTGTATTACATATATATATTTGTATTTTTGAGATCTAAGAATTTTTTTGAAATTCTCACCATAGATAATTTTTATAGGGAAAAATCGATTTGTATTGGTTTCAGCCACAAGAAAAAATCATCTTTGTTAGTTTTTTCTTAATTTAAAGTAGAAATTTTAACAATAAAATAAGTTGACCTGTGACCAGACACAGAACCGTACGACAGTTTGAAATAAATTATTTATTTTATTTATAATATATAAGGAAGCGCTGGCTGTGATGTCATGAAGGACTGGGTGACGTCATTTAATTTAAAATTAAGAAAAAACGAATAAAAAAATAAAACCAAAGTGCATGATTCGCGGGGATATGTAAAAAATCTCCTCATGTGAAATTTGGTGTGAAAATAACCCTTCCCTTCCTATCGTTGATCGGTAATACTACCACTTCATATATACACCAAAAGTTGATCAATTAATCATACTGATGCATTAAGTAAATATACCAAATTTTAACACAATCCGTTGAGCCGTTTAAGCTGTATACATCTATACGGACACACAGAGGGGCGGACGGGTGGACGGACAGTCATCATGCTAAAAATACTTTTTACCGACCAACGATAGTAAGGGAGGTATTGTTTTCACACCAAATTTCACATGTGGAGATTTTTACATATCTCCACGAATCATGCATTTTCTTAACAGAAAAAAGTATTTTTAGCATGATGTCTGTCCGTCCGTCTGTCCGTCTGTCCGTCTGTCCGTCCGTATAGATGTGTACAGCCTGAACGGCTTAACGGCTACTTCAGCTATATATTATAAATAAAATAAAATTATAAATATATATGTTATATCCATATCTGTTTTTTATTACATTAATAGATATATTAAAATTATTTGAAATTGTTTCTGTAGCTGGAAATTAATTTATTTCAAACCGTCGGTCGGTTCGGACCTGGCCACAGGTCAACTTATTTCTGTTAACAAAATGCATGATTCCTGGAGATATGTAAAAATCTTCACAGGTGTAATTTAGTGTTAAAACAATACCTCCCTCACTATAGTCGGTCGGTAAAAATTACAGAAAAATATAATTTAAAAAAAACCATTAGAAATTATCTTAAATATAAATTTACTTCTTTACTTTTTCAATTAAAATAAAGAATATTGGTTTAGAAAAAAGGAGTTTTTATTTTATAAAAGTGATCTCATTAATTTTATGTTGTTCCAACATTTAGAAAACAATAGCTAGTCTTCTTTCTCTCTAATATCTACTTAGTTTGGTGAAAAAGCCAAGTTAATCTAAACCGTTCTTGAATTACCAAAAGTCTTACGGGAAAAATTACCAGAATCATTTATCAAAAGTTCTTTTATGTTGAAATCTTAGGAATAAAAAATCGTAAACCATTATTAACTTCTTATTTATCTTGAATTTCCTTTCTAAGTGGTACTAAAGTCCTAACGAAGATAATTATTACTATCAGTTGTGTATTTCTATACATTTTAGGGGCGAATAAAAATAAAACCTATATTCTTTAAAGAAAGATTATGGAATTAAATTTGATTTATACGAATAAATTTAGAAATTCTGTTTTCATCAATAATTTATTTTCATATTTATATTCCTTGTTTTAATCTAGTTTAATCTCCTAATTCTCTTTTGTTAAAAGATCTGAATTTCATCTTTATAAGTATTTACCATTGATTTATATTGTAAAAATATTGTAAATACTTTTGGGTGAAAAGCTTTAACCTCACAGCTCTTAAGTCATCCAAACAACTGATTTCCAAAATGGGCGCTACCGCCCCCAGGTGGATATTGGAGCGACACATGCCCTCACCTCCCCTTTGATGGACACAAATGCATTTGGTGAAAATTGCATTACCTTTCTATTCTGAGGGTAATTGTTTAGTCTAACCGTTGTATGATGGATTTGGATAAAACTTTACCAGTGGATTTCTTTTTTGATTAAAAACAAACTTTCCTTAAGAAGTATTTGGCGGTCGCTTCTAGTTTACGAGATAAAAATTATTAAAGTTTGCATATAAATCCTTTGATATTCTATTTAGCTACCATGTTTTATTATTTAACCACCAGAGGGCTCCTCTAATTTTCGATTTTTATAAGTTGTCGGTTTGAATATAAGAAGATTAAAAAATTAATTAATTAAATAATTTTCCTCTATCCAAACAGAGCTTATGAAAACCGATAATTAGTGATTAAGTTATCAATAAAACATTATTAAATGGCTGTTCATTCATAGCTAGTTTATATGCAAACTTTAATAATTTTTATCTCGTAAACTAGAAGCGACAATTCAATGAATAGTTTTACTATATCAACAAACAATATTTTTAATTTACACCTTTCTTTCAATTTAATTGCTAGTAAGATTTATTAAAAAAAATAATTTCCAGGGGCGCTGAGTAGTATTTTATCTGAAAAGAAGAAAGTAGTCCGAATAAATTTGAGAAATTTTTTTCTAGTTGAATAGTTTTATAAAGACATTAATTATAACTGAATTCGAAATCCATTTTCAAGTTCCCACTTTTATTGAAAAACAAACAAAAGAATATATTCTAAAATTTATGCAAAAATTCATTAGATGAATTGGATCGGATGTTAAAAATTTAAACGATATACTGATAATTTTTAGAATACAATCCTAGAATATATAAGCAAATAGGCGGGCATATAAAGCATTCGAAACAATGTTCAGGGTAAATCAAAATTAAATTAAAAGGAAAACGGTAATGAACAACAAAGATAAGTAGCACAGATAAAAAATGTATTCCTCTTTCCATTGATTTAAACCAGGATAATTTATTCGATAAATTTTCTTATTTAAAAAAGACCGAGTTTTTATTATTTTGGAATGATTCAAAAACTGAAATAACGGAAAGGCGGAGAGAAATATTGGAATATTTCATAACTGAAGTATTACATTAAAAAATATTAATCTACTTGTTGAATTTCTATTAACACTTTCCAGTTAAGAACGTTTCTGTCAAAAGAGGATTTATATGGATGAAAGTATGGATTAAATTCATTCTTAAAGCGAAGTCACAATTTGAAAATAATATATGGGACAGTTTTTATGAATTATGAAAAAATATATAAATTAAAATAAAATAAAATAAAAAATTAAAAGATACACTCCTTTTAACTAATTGTGTATTTCACCTTTAAATATTATTTTTCCAGATTTTTAGCCAAGAAAATTTTGTTAATTATTTAATAATTAATAATCGGACCAGAATAATTTAACTGGTAACCAACTAACAAACCAGGAGTCTAGTTTTAGAGACCTACAAGAACAAAATTTTTAATAAAATTAATATAAAGAAAAATATTCCCAAACCCCATGAGTAGCGGACACTCTCAATGACCCCTATAGAGAGGTAGGTCCACTTTAGGGAAGCAACCCTGCTCACGGAAGCCAATACTTTTCCTCGTCTTCAATTGAGGGAAGTGGTTTCCCAAACCATATAATCCTATCAATTCAATATTAAAAATCTTTCACATATCCTCCCTTTCCAATTTTATCATAAAACTCAAGCCGGGTGGAGATTTTCTTCGAGTTCGCACCACAGATGGGCAGGAACCTTCAAATGGAGAAGCCTATTCAAAGTAGCAAACCCCGCAAGAGACAAAGAAGAGTTTTTATGAATTAATGAGCAAAAAGAAAAATAAATATTTTGAAAAATGGTTCATTCAAGTGAAAAATATACTGTAACCAAAGAAGGTTTATCTTTTGATAAAATGTTAATTAGGTACGTATCACTGAATTTTTTAGAATTAAAATAAAAATACACACCGTTTTTTAATAAAATTCGAAGTTTCCAGTTTTTATATTTCATAATTATGGGATCCCTGGACACTTACACCATCTGATTAATGCTAATAATAATATTTCAAAACTATTTTTTAATAAAATTAAAAATTAAATAATAATTATCTTTATAAATATTATGACATTTGGTGGCGGAGTCCCCTGTCTAGTTTCGAAGAACGGGAAACTGGTAAATGTATAATATTTCTATTTTTTATTTATCTAGAAAGTCGAGAGAGATAGGAGATCAATTCAAGTAATCAAGTTGGTCATCGATTCTATTCTGCGAGGTATGTCAACCCTTTTATTAACTCCGAGGTGAGTATTTATTATTAATTTGATTTTTAATTGAATTTAAATTTATTTATTTTATATACAATTTTATAATCTAATTTTTCTATCAATTTCATGATTCAATCTTCGTTCCTGCTATTGGATATTGATTTGAATTATTAATTATTTTCTCCATCCCTGGTGATGATGAAATGATCTACATAATACAGCTCACCAAATGTAAGTAATCAACGTTATTTATTTAGCATAGCACATTTTAAAATAGAGATAAATTTGTTAATTTCCAAATGTAAATGTAATATTTCAAGTAAAGTTTAATATACTTAATAGGAAAAATAATCAAATTTACATTGATAAAGAAATATATTAAACTATATTATAGAATTTAGTGAGATGTGGGAATTTCAGATTACATCTTTCAAAAATGAACATTGTTGATATAGGAGGTAGAAGAGAAAAAGGTATTTTTAGAATTGATAGGTTTCGATGCGTTACACGGAGAGTTTGGCTAATATTCGAAATATACGTATATTTTTTTGTTAGGGATTTTCAGAAAGTTGCCTCCTACTTCCATCGAAGGAAGCATGTTCTCATCCTACTAATCCATAGTTATTGGAATTAATAAATAAAAAAATGTAGTTGGAAAAAAACAAGTGCTATACCGATATTTTAAGGGAAGAGTTGCATGAATTACATTCCAGATCTGAAATTTGTAGTTAGGTATTTCTGAGAGTGTATTTGATCGAGTGAACGGACATTAGGGAAGGTAATTCAGCACAGTTCATCACCAGCGTGTGTTTGGCTCTTTATTGATGGCATCTAGTCACGTGTTTGCGCGTGATTTGCAGTGTTAAAAAATTAATTCCGATACTTTCAGCCAATCAATCAAGCTGAAATTCTATATATAGCAGTTTTATACAATTTTTAATAATGTGAAAAACTATCAAACATATATCTTTAGAGAAAAAAAATCAAAACGTTGTAGGTAAAGACCCTCTCCGATTGAGCTACATTTCTCAAAAGTTGATAGAAAACTACGAATTTTGAATAATGCCGGTATAGCAAATTTCATTATTCTAGCTCAAACCGTTTTTTCGTAATTTTGTCTAAATACACACATACACACACACACATTTTTCTCAACCTTAGTGAAAATGACTCAGGGACCTTCAAAACGTATGAAAACATCAAAATCGAAAATTTTCATGATCACAATACTAGTTATCTCTGGAACGATAGTAAAAAATATAGAAAATTATTTATGAGAAACAATTTATAGTGAATTTTGTTCCACAAATTTCATCTCTTATATATATATATATATATATATATATATATACAGGGCCGTCCTAAGATTTTCGGCGCCCGTGGGCTCCTAAAATTTTGCGCCCCTTTTCTTAAGAAATTGCACAGAATGGTTAGTAAAAATATATAAACCAATAAAAAATGCCGCCCCCAGAAGGCTTGCGCCCTAGCCCAATTAGCCCTGTGGTTAGGGCGGCCCTGTATATATATATATACTAGCTGATCAGAGCGCCTTCCAGGCGCTCTTCACACCTAGACGGGGGCTCCGCCCCCTGTACCCCCGAGTGATACATAGTATTTGGTTGAAAGTCTGTATGTAAAAGGTTTTCATCCATTTTGTTTCAATCAGTATAAGTAGATAAGACATATATTTGTTTTCTTGGAAAATATATTTTAATTTAATCAACAACAAATTTTCCTAGTATAAATATAAAAATGCTTGTTTTTTATGCTTATATATTGGATGTATTATGATACTGAGCACATGGCAAAGACTTTCTAAAAATAATTGTTTTAAAAAAAAACCCAGGGGAAAACCCAGAGATATACCTCTTCGTTACCCCAATAGAGAGAGAGGGGTGGACAATTTTGCCAAGTGGCAGAGGAGGGGATGATTGGCTTCGACATATTTTGAATTCTCAATTCCTTAACTACACAATATACCAACTATGGTCGACAATTGGTAATTAATAATTAATTATAAATTGCATTTGCTAAAATATAAATTAAAGTTCTTTTAATTTATATTTCTATTTTTACGGTACCTTTCAATTATTCTATTTCATCTTAATTTCTTGAGTTATCTATTTTAATTTAAATTCTTACAGTTTTATTAAATAAATCATTTTTAGTTATAATTTTATATAAGCATTTTTTAATTGAACCTATTCAATCTTGTCATTCCCTAATCAACCTACGCGGTTTCAATAACCCTTTTAATTATTCTAAATTCAATCCAGAGTGCTACCAATTAATTAAACTTATTTTTAACCCAATTTTTCTTATAAAATACATCATCCCTAATATCTTATACACGACAATCTATATATAAGATGGTAGGTTTAATCAAATGGACTTGTTTGCTAAAAAAAAATTTTAAATAATTACAATAAATAGAATAATATATTCTTACCTAAAAACAAATTGGTTTTTATAGTCAACAATTCTTTAACACACAACAATTCCGTCTCATTATTGTAATACAAAGTTAGAAATATTAAGTTAATATAATTAATATTATTTATTTATTAATACCAATTAATAATATTAATTACTTATAAATAATTCATAATAATAATAAATTGTGATACCAACTTATAGGAATATTAAAATAATATAATTATTATTTTACATATATATGAATATATAATATAAATATTTTTAATTTTATTTTAAGAATAGATATATATCTAAAAGGAGGTAACTGTGACGTCAGATATATACATTTAAATTTAAAACAACTAATGAAGATGATTTTTTCCAGATATGTGATCAATAAAACTAAATAACTTAAGGGTATAACTAATGGTTTTCAATTTATAAAATCTAATTTAACACACAACAATTCCGTCTCATTATTGTATTGTAATACAAAGTTAGAAATATTAAGTTTAAAAAAAATTTAAAATATTTGAATTTTGAAAATTATATGTAGCGCCATCTGTCGATAGTTTTTTGACACTACAGACTTTTAGCAATATATTACTAATTAAATTAATTTTGGATAAATTAATTTTGGATTTAACTACACTAAAACCTTCCTTGGTATGCCCACAACAATTCCTGAAAGTTTCACCGTAATCGGACGGGTAGTTTTTGAGTCTATAAGAGACAGACAGACACACAGACAGACACACAGACATTGCCTTTTATATATATAGATAGATATAATATATAAAAAATTTTGTCAAACCAAGATAAATAGTAAACCCACACATACATACATACACACACACGCACAGACATTTTTCTCAACCTTAGTGAAAATGACTCAGGGACTTTCAAAATGTATAAAAACATCAAAATCTCGACATCGAAAATTTTCATGATCGCATTACTATCTCTGGCGAGATAGTAATAATTGAATATCGCAATTATTTTCTTCAACTTTTTTATTTTCTTTATCAAATATTCAATGTAGGAATAATGTAATAATTTATATTTTTAAACTTTTAACTAATTATTTACTTATAATTAATTAATAATTAGTTTTATATTTGTAAAATAACTCAATTTAAATTTAAAATTCAAACACCAATTTATGTATATACTAGTATACCATATATATTATAAATAATTTTATTCATTATTATTTCTTTTTGTTATTTCCTTATTTAATAATATTTTATTTTCTTTCATTGTGGAATATTTTTTGAGTTAGTGTAAATATATATTGTAATCGAATATATCTATAAATCATAATTTGAAAGAAAAAAAATATAGTTGACCATATCGTCTTAGGTAAAAATCAAGTTAATGTAGAATTTGTGAAAATTCCTAACATTTAGATAGTACAACTTCTTTTATATAAATAAATATATTATAAGATCTTTTTAACCTAATTTTGTTAGATAAATGAAACTCCTACTTTATCTAATTACGAATCCAAGCAAGCCTGTTTATCATGGAACAATCCTGTTTTTATGTATACTGTGTTTACTGTAAATACTAATAATATTCGTGAATAAATCCAATTTTTAGATTATATGATGGTAAATGGTTGATTTCATAAAATATATAAATCTATTAGATATAATAAAGAGCTGTCATTCTTATCATCAACTATTATATCCACATCTATATATCTAATTAGCGATTTTCTAGCTCACTGATTCCCAAAAAGATTAATTATAAAAATTAAATATAAATCTTCATTAGAGGATTTTATAATATTTAATATTAATTGGTGTTTTTCAATATTTTACATAAATTATTAATTTTTCTACTTTTAAAAGATTTTCTTGTTACAATTTACTTGTTAAATCTTTTATAATTATACAAATATTGATGATAATAATGATTATTTTTATAATTATAATAAAATATAATAACTACTCTACAAACAGAATCATTTAATAAAAAATTGTTATAAATTTACAATTAAGGATTAGATAGAATAATATATATTTTAATTTTTTTCAATAAATATTTGTGGATGATCTATTTCAAATCTTTTATATTTCCACAGTTTTGTGTTTTATTTGTTGTTTTAATCGAATTGCATTGAATTCGAGATGAATTTTTCTTTTTTTTTTTTTTTTTTTTTTTTTGAACGTTGAGGAGGATGATGAATCTAAACCATTTTAGTTGGAAAACAAATAAACAAAACATAACATTAAAACAAACATACACACACAAACCCAATACATTTAATTTGTTGTTTATATATATGTATTTATATATAAATGAATATAAATATATTATAAAAATACATATAAGTATTATATAAAGTTGATCTAATTTATTTCTTTTAAATACATATTCCTAATCTACAAAATAGCGCAGGTTTATAAACTGGGAAATATTCTACAGAAATTAAAAGCAACATTCATTCAACTTCATTAAAAATATATTATTAATCTTCAAAAAGCTTTTATATTAAGTTTTTAAACACATATTTATTTATTTATTAATATTATGGAAAAGAGAAAGATTTTTATTTAACAAAATAGAATATTCATTTCTTTTGATAATAAACAGTTAGGTAGCAGTAACTTTTGAGGGAACGGCAGGGTATCTGTTATGGAGAAGCAAAATTCATAATAATTAAATAGTTACATGCAAGGAAAAAATAGTTTATTGGAAAAGCACAAAAAATTATTAAAGTTTGCATAAAAACTAGTAATGAATGAGCAGACATTTAATAATGTTTTATTGACTAATTTACTAATTATTAATTTATTCACTAATTTTTGGTTTTTATAAGTTCTGTTTAGATATAGGAAAATTATTTAATTAAATAAATAATTTTTAATCTTCTTATATCCAAACCGACAACTTAAAAAAACCGAAAATTAGTGCTATCTGGTGGTCAAATAATAAAACATGGTAGAAAAATAGAATATCAATGGATTTATATGCAAACTTTAATAATTTTAATCTCATAAACTACAAGCGACCGCCAGATACTTCTTAAGGAAAGTTTGTTTTAAATCAAAAAAGGAATTCACTGATAAAAGTTTTATCAAAATCCATGATACATTAGTTAGACTAAACAATTTCCCATTCCATTACACGTACATCATATTTATAATATTTGTTTCAAACTTAAATAAATTTAATTGCATTTTATTACATATATAAAATTAAAACATTTATTATTTTTTCCAGATCACACCATAGCATTGTTACTCATGTCATGAAGCTTTCTTCAAATAATTCGACGAATTACTTAATATAGTAGATCTTTAATTATATATAATTTTCTTAAAACTTTAGTATAATAATATTTGAACTGGTTTCTCAAAACACATTTTCTAATTTTGACACAAATTAATTAATGATATGAAGAGAAACTTGAATGAATTCCTTTTTGATGACTTGATATTGCGTACTGAAAAGTTATTACTCTAGAAAGATCGATTGTAGCGTTAAGAACGTAGAATCTTAAAAATGAGAATTTTCTAAAAATAATGCAATTATTTTGTTACAAGATTCAATTCTCAACCACCTCTGCGACAAAATCCACTTCCATCACCTATTTCGTTTCACCCTCCACTGAATCTTTTTTTTTTTAATAATTACTATTCATCCTTCAAGTTAGATGAAGCAAAGCTAATCAAATTTCTTACTCATTTATTATTCTAAAACATTTTCTTATTAAATGAGATTTTTCTCTTGTAAATTATTATTTTTTTTAATTAAATTGAATTAGACCGCCATTTTGATCTTACTATACATGATTTTAAATTTTTTATAATACTAAAGAAAAAAAAAATCATAAAGTATATATTAATAAATATTAGACAATATATAATTTAAAAAAAAAAAGTATCATGGTGGGCATAATTAAATACAGCCGATTATTTTTATTTTTTAACTACAAATAAATCAATTGAAATTGAATCAATATAAAAAAATAAAACATTGTAAATACAATATAACAAAAATGAGATTGTATAATAGAGAATCAAATTATCTCTATGCATCCCTGTATATAAAAATGTTTAAAAAATGAATAATTATCTTTTACAAAACAAATTATAACTTTTATGATTGATATATTTGATTGAAAGTAGAAAAATTAATCGAAGCAGGAAAAGAGGTGGGGCTAGAAATTAATAGTGCTAAGACAAAGTATCTAGTAACAGAGAGGAATAGTATTAACACACAAAAGTCTTAACATAGAAAATTTAGAATTCGAAAACTTAGAAAAATTTAAATACTTATGTTCTGTAATAACGAAGGATAATAATATTCGAGAAGAATTTAAAGCGAGGTTGCAATCGGGTAACGCCTGTTATCATGGAGTAAAGGGGCTTATTGCGTCAAAATTATTATCAAAGGGGATAAAAATTAAAATATATAAAACAATTATATTGCCGGTTGTATTATATGGGTGTGAGGCATGGTCTATGACCTTCGGAGACGAGAGTAGATTTAGAGTATTTGAGAAAAGGATTCTGCGAATAATTTATGAGCCAAAGAAAGATGAGGACACCGGGGAATGGCGGAGATTGCATACGAGGAATTGATATAGTTAGAATTATAAAATCGAGAAGTCTGCGATGGGCAGGACACATGGTTAGAATGGGAGAAGAAAGAATGGCGAAAAATATATTGATTGTGAGACCGAGTGGGAAATGTCCGCTTGAAAGACCAAGGACGCGGTGGGTGGATAATGTGGGAAGGGACGTGAGAGAGATAGGAGAGAATAGGGACTGGAGGGTTGTGGCTTAGAATAGGAATACTTGGAGGGGTAGGTTGCTGCGGCCAAGAACTTTCGAGTTCTGTAGAGCTATAGAGATAGATAGATAGATTGAAAAGTGGCATGAATGGGAAAAAAACACCACAAAAGAGAAGAAAAAAAGTAAATTAAAATCTTATATTTATAATATATGTAAACATAGTATGGAATTAAGAAATTAAATAATTAATAAAGAACAAAATGAATATATAAATAAATAATATAATTATTTAAAAAATCCTTTGATATCCCAAGAACGCGTTGGGAGACAATATAGTGGTCTATTTCTAGAACAATGAACAAAGTTCAAAATTGAATGATTGAAATGGATAGAAAGAAGTGTTTGAGTATACCTTTGAAAGTGATTCAATCAGGCATGTTTGTCATTCTAGTCATGAACTTACAAGTTCAATAATGCAATTGAAATGTTTAAATAAAAAGTTGTAATAAAATATTTTACTTAATAAGAATTGTAATATTTTTTTATGATAGAGAAGAGGGGTTGGAAGCTTTGATTTTTCAAAATATTTTTCATACTACAGTCCCTGCAACTTTTTAAAAGTTTTTAATTTTATTTTTGTTTTTTTTTCTTTTATTTTTATTTTTAATTAAAATGTCTGGCTCAGAGAAATTGTCTATTATTGTTTGTTGTTTTGATTCTCGAATTGTTGGGATTTAAAACCACTCCAAACTACGATGGGAAAGGGCAGATATAGCTGATCGAATCAAGTAATTTAAATGGCTTTTAACGCCCCTTTGTTGAAGGATTGGAGAAGCTATAAAATTAGGATTTACAAATATATAAATATATATATATATATATATATATATATATTGCTTTAAATCAATATTAAATGATTCAATTGCATACAATAAATTTAAAATTATTTCGTAAATGAAATATCGATTTCGTTTATTATTTGATTTATTAAAATTTTAATTAATTATAATACATTAAAATTAAATCAATTAATTAAATTTATATTATAATTGTTAATATCATCAATTATTAAGAGAAATGTTAATCAAAATTACTTTCCACACACATAGGACAAATCTAAATAGAATTGTTTGAACATATACATATAAAACAATTATTAGCTTAAAATTTCACTTATTTTATTTATTTTAAACATCTTTCTTTCCTTCTAACTTTATATAAGCTATATATATATATTCATTTAGCTTATCTTGGAACTTTTATTATTATGAGAAATTATTTTCTAGTGATTTTCACGTTTTCTTGTGTCTCGACGTGGGTCAAGGGCAGTCGTCTAAACCAAACGTGCCTTTGTGTCAGCACTAGTGCCGAGGACTCTTTGGAGCTTCAGAAAGAGGTAAGTCGCAAATTACCCACCCATGCAACTCAAAATCCCAATATCGACTCTTGAATACACAATCTAATGCCAGGAACAGGAAAAACTCTCTACTTAAAAAAAAACTCTTGAAATGCCGCAAAATGGGCGCCAAAACGTCGAAACTAAAATCTTACAAAAATAAAAAAACTCTTGATAATAACCCGTAAATAACTTTTCATGTATATATATATATATACTAGCTGCCCCGAGCGCCTTCGGCGCTCTCCGCACCTAGACGGGGGCTCCGCCCCCTGTACCCCCCCGAGTAAAAGGTTTTCATCCATTTTGTTTCAATCAGTATATTACATAAAACATTCATTTCTTTTTGTGTTCTTTTATTTAAAATACATTTTAATTTAATCACTAAATTAATTATATATATTATTATTGTATATGTTATATCTATCTATCTATGTGACTCTAAGGAACTCGAAAGTTCTAGGCCGCAGCCACCACATTTCTCCAAGTGTCCCTATCCTGAGCCCTTGTCCCATCTCTCTTACGTCCCTTCCTACACGTCCTTGGTCTTCCAAGCGGACGTTTTCCAATCCAAAATCTTTTTCCTCTCCCATTCTAGCCGCGTCCCCTGCCTATCGCAGCTTTTTCGCTTTTATAACCCTAACTATTTCTGAAGATGCATAGAGGTCATGCAATTCCTCGATGTGCAGTCTCCGCCATTCCCCGGTGACCTCATCTTTCTTTGGCCAATAAATGCTGGAAAGAATACTCTGGATCTACTCTCATCTCCCAGGGTCATAGACCTTGCGTCCCACCCATATAATACAACAGGCAAAATAATTGGTTTATATATTTTAATTTTGATTCCTTTTGATAATAATTTTGATGAGATAAGCCTCTTTACTGCATGATAACAGGCGTTTCCCGATTACAACTTCGATTTAAATATATATATATTCTTCTCAAATATTATTATCCTTCGTGATTACATTCAATTTTTCTACATATTCAAATTCTACATTTTGTATATAGATTTTGTTACTAAATATTTTTTCTTATCACCATTAATTTCAATCTGAATTAGAATAAAATTATAAATTACCTCCTCTTCCAGCCCATTTACCTTTCCAGGCATCTTAATTTCTTAACACTCCGTTTTTTTAAATTTAAAATAAAAGGAGATAAATAGTTTTAAATTATATTCGAATGGTCTATTATATTCTATATATCAGTATTTTTTTCTGAATTTAATACCAACTTGATTTTCAAAATGTTCCATTCGTTATCCATATGATTGATTACATGTGTTAAAATTTAAAAAAATTCAAATATTCTAATTTTTAAATTTAAATACAATTGAATATTATTTTTTATTAATATCATATCAAAAAAGAGAATTTATTAAAAATTAAAAATAAAAAAAGAAGCCTATTAATAAAAAAATATAATAGAATACAATAATTTTGATTTAAAACAAATTTTAATTTTAAAAAAAAAATACTCAATATAAAAAAGACATAAATTTAAAACATCTCGTAATATCATTTGTCTAAAAAACATATTTTAATTAACCAAGAAATCATTTTTGCACTTAAAATATATTTGTAATTAATAATTGAAACAAAAACAAAAATAATAAAATTTTGTCATTTTAATTGAAGTTTTGAAAATATTTTTGTATTGATAAAAGTTTAAAAATAATATATTCAGTTTTTTTAAGCTTTCACTTTCAAATAGAAAAGAAGAAATATTCAATTATATAGAAAGAATAAATAAAAATTAAGTTAAATATGATCTAAATATTTTATTAAATAAATTTAAATGGGAACTTTTAGAATAAATTATTTAATTTAATTGATATTTAAATATTAGAATTTAAAATAAAAAGTGAAATATTATAATAATTTTTGAATTCTGAGCAATATGCAGACAAAAACCTTTTTTTATATATAGATAGTCGAGCTGGGGATGGCATTATGGGTTTTTCCAAAAAGAGAAAGTTACCTCCCCCCCCCCCGAGGCCCTAGTAGGGATTAATTTAATTATTTATTATATTTCAAAGGAATATTTTAATATCATTTTAAATGAATGAATGAAAATTCAAATTTTATATAGTTTTTTATATATGTTTATTTATGCAGAAAAAATTAATTGACATAATTATTAATTTAATAAAATAAAATTTAATTTAATAAAATAAAATTTAATAATAAAATTTAATTTAATAAAATATTAAAATAATAAAAATTAATAAATTTAAAAAAAAAAATATATAATACTTAAAGAAAAAAATGTGCCTTTGCAAGTTTCGAACTCAGGGTTGCACCCTGCACCCTGAGTCATAAGAAGACGCGCTAGCTCGCTCGGCCAGGAACCGCTTTTGTTTGGAAGCTTCTTATAAGGGTATATATAAGATTTCAAATTTTCGCCTCCAGCGCCTCTATGAGCTAGTATGGTAACTAAACTATTTTTAATTAATTAGCATTTCCTGGACACACCTTACCAATTAGCGGTTTTCTAAAGGAAGTCTGACATGCCCTGAGACCTACTGAATATACATAAAAAATTTCATAAGAATCGGTCAAGCCGTTTCGGAGGAGTATGATTTCAAAGTTTTGTGACACGAGAATTTTATATATAAGATATATATTATTACTATCAGATTTATCAGGGATATAATCACGTATTTTTGTGAGATTGTTTTCTCGACGAGCTCCGAAGAGTCCTGGGCAATCCTGAGACTGGCACACATGCGTACTGGACAATAGTTAGCCTCGGACTCCACAGCAACGCAGTGAGTACAAAACCATCCAACCTATCAACCCAAAATCTCGATATTAACCCTTGGTCACACAGACTATGACCAAGAATCCCAAAAATATTCCCACCTAAATAATCTCTTGAAAATGGCGCCAAAATGGGTACCGAAACGTCGAGAAAACAATCTCACAATAATACGTGATTATATCCCTGATAAATCTGATAGTGAAAATAACAATAACATTCACGGAAACCTAAACCAACATATATCTATATATATATAGTCGTATATAGAAGGCTTGGTATGGGTTGGGCTGCGAAAATGGGCGCCAAAACACACGTCCAGTCTAAACTCTTATAAAAATAAAAATCTCTTGAAAATAACCAGTAAATAACTTCTCATGTATATATATATATATATATATATATATATATTGTCGTATATAGAAGGCTTACTATGGGTTGGGCTATGAAAAAAATGGGTTTAAAATTAATAAATTTGATGTTTATTTTAATATGGTAGTACTCTGATAATTATGAATAGAAAATAGTTGTATGAATCCAACGAGAGAACATTTCTTTATATGTCTTTGACACAAAATGTGAGTGTACGTGAGGATGTCAATATTAGGTATAAATGTTTATTTATAGTATTTTAACTATATTTCCGTATGAAAGGGCATTTTTATACTTATATATTACAATATAATAGGTTGGGGAAAAAGAAATCCATTATTTTTTCGGTAGATGGCTGTAGTGATCGATATCTCGTAAATTATCGATCAAACAATTTCAAATTTATGCTCGTTGTCAAGGTAACAGTTCGCACTAAAAGAATTCGTTTGCAGTTTTTTGTTTTGTCCATTCAGTTCTGAGTTACACGCCGTTAAAGATGGAAGTCAACAAAGAGAAAATTCGGTACATTTTACAGTTTTTCTTTGATAAGGGCGAAAATGCAAGTCAGGCGGCTGAAAATGTGAATAGTGTTTATGGTCCCGATACTGTAACAGCTAATTACGCGCAATTTTGGTTTCGTCGATTCCGTTCGGGTATTTTTGACGTTAAGGATGCCCCTCGCACAGGCAGGCCCGTCGTCGAAAATGTCGACAAAGTCACTGAAATCATCGAAGTGGACCGGCATGTTAGTAGTCGTAGCATCGCCCTGGAGTTAAAGATCGACCACAAAACAGTTTTAAACCATTTGCACAAAGCTGGGTTTAAAAAAAAGCTTGATGTTTGGTAAAAATAATGGATTTCTTTTTCCCCAACCCCTAATATATAAATATATTAAATTTCTAAAAATTTTAACTCAATATATATTCTTTACAATAACTCTGATAAAATTATTTATTTAAATTTTTAATTTATTTGAAAACAAAATATTGATATTTTTATAAAATTTAATATAAATAAAAATTATTCCTAATTTTATTAGAAAAAAGGCTGATTTAATTCAATGAATTATTTAAAATATTATAATATATATATTTACTATGTATAATTTAATAATTAATCTCGGTTATAATTTATTTTATATTATATTCATTTACTATTATTATCTTCCCTATAGTAGATTAGTTTATATTAATTAACTTGATTAATATAGATATAAAATAAATAATTCTTGTCATTGTGTTTTCGTTAGAATAAATTATTCTGGTCGTCCCATTGTTAGGCTGTTACTAACAGTTGATCATGCTAATTTAGCAATCAGTTCCAATTGAGAAAATAGTACCAATCAGTTATGAATTTGCAATTTTAATTCCCATTATTATATCTAAGCTCGTGTATTAAATTGATAGAATCAATTTATAATTAGGCTTCGAAACTAAATACAACATAGGTTTATTTTTTGATATAAATAATTATTTGTAATTTTTAATGGATAGTATATAATTAAAATTTCCAAATATGAAATAATAAATTAATTTATTGAAAACAATTTTTTCTAAGACGTAATTAACAATTGATTGTAACAATAATAAAATTTCAATATTTAAGCATTTGTCAAATTATATATCTACAAAATTTGTAATATTTTACTTTATTACCGACAGACGAAAGTAAGGGAGGTATTGTTTTCACACCAACTTTTACATGTGGAGATTTTTACATATCTCCACGAATCATGCATTTGCTTAACAGAAAAAAGTATTTTAGCATGATGTCCGTCCATATAGATGTGTACGGCTTGCACGGTTCAACGGATTTTTATAAAATTTGGTGTATTTACTTAATGCATCAGTATGATGAATTGATCAACTTTTGGTGTATATATGAAGTGGTAGTATTACCGAGATCAACGATAGGAAGAGAATGGTTATTTTCACACCAAATTTCACATGAGGAGATTTTTTACATATCTCCACGAATCATGCACTTTGTATTGGTTTTATTCTCGGGAAAAATCATCTTAATTCGTTTTTTCTTAATTTAAAATTATATGACGTCCCAGCCCCTCATGACGTCACTGCCAGCGCCTCCTTATATATTATAAATAAAATGAAATTAAAAATATTTATGTTATATCCATATATGTTTTTTATTGCATTAATAGATATATTAAAATTATTTGAAATTGTTTCTCTAGCTGGAAATTAATTTATTTCAAACCGTCGCGTCGGTCGGTTCTGTGCCTTGCCACAGGTCAACTTATTTTAGATATTAAGGTTAAGGATTATTTAAAAAAATAAAAATGTATATGTTAAATATAAAATTAAATATAATTCATTATTCTAAATTAAAAGTTTTCAAATACTTTATTTATGGAGAATTTTTATTAAAAAAAATAATATATCTAGGTAAAATATATATATATTCTCATTTTTATGTCAAGATTTTATTTTCTTCAAAAGTTTTCACTTTTTAAAGGTAAAAGGACGATAAGTATTTTTTTTATTTCCCATTTAATTTAAATCATAATATAGGAAAATTTTTAGTTTTGAAGCGTTTTTTTTTCATTTAATTTTGATGTGTTCTCCTTACTTTTTAACAACACCAGAGGGGAGTATGATAAAACGGGAATAGAAGAGAGAGGGAGAGGGAAAGAGAGAGGAGAAGAAAGAATGAGAGAAGAATGGTTGGTGTAAGGGAAAAGTTTTTTTAGCAATTTTTTTTTATGAATTCTTCATTTGCATTTCTCTTGTGGCTATTCAAAACTTCTATTTACACATGCAATTAAATTATTTACAATTATTAATAAATTATAAAAAAAATTATCATTCAAATTTAGTATTTTAAATTTTTTTTACAAATAACCAAATAAAATTAATTAATAAATTAACAATTCTCTATTAAATTTACTAATACTCAGAAATATTACTATATAATGAATTTACAAACAATTATTTTGAAAAATGTGTATTAATTATATATATTTATTTATTTAATTAAGCTAACCTATAAGTTAACTACCTCCCCAATTCTTCTTTGAAAGAGAGATATTTATTCAGTTGACTGTTCTATAATAATTATAAAGCATATGTGCCATAACTATGACTATTAGCTCATCTCCTGCCAATAGATAATTTGCTCCATTTGCTATGTTAAACTGCAAAGAGATTCGGAGATAAATCATTCTCTTCTTGTTCTGGTCTATTGGCAACGACCCCATATCAGAGCACTAATGACATTCAGATCATTAAATCATAACATGAAAAGATGAATATTTGAAATCTAATAACCAATATAAATTGAAAGAAAAAAAAAATAAAGAAATATTAATTAAAGTCATTTTCGGGTAAATTTTAGAATTTTTTTGCTATTATTTAAATATCTTATCAAACATATTATCTTTACAAATAAATCAATTCTCCTGAGATTATTTCCTTTTATTAATTAATTTTTCTAAAAAATAAATGTTTACATTTTTATTTTAAATATCTTTATAGCGAAAATGTTTTATTTATTTCTAAAGTCAATTTATACTTATATCTGCTAAAACTATTTAAAGTATTATAAATTATTGAAAAATCAAATAAAAATGTCTTCCCATTAAAATTAAATTTAATTAATGAAATAATATTTGAAAAAACTGTATTAATTTCTTCCAAAAAAATATGTGGTGCCTTCAGTCGACTATCTCGAGAATTTGAATTGGATAATTAAGTTTTTTGCTATATTTGAAAATTAATTAAAATATTATTCTATCCGATCATAGGATTTAAGATTTTTAATTTTCACCGATAACATTTTATTGAAATAAGAAGACTTTGGCTTAATCTTATATTTATGAAATAGCATTTGTTCTCAATTGCTTTTAGCTGCATTTAACTTTTGTCTTAGTTTTGATAAAAATTAAATACATTCCACGACGACGTAGCAATTGATGTACTCATTACAGGGAAGTTCAATGTCTATACAATTACATATATTTATATGGATAGTGCGATTTGAATATGTATTAAACTGTGATATTATAATCATGTACACATTTTTATATTACCATTATTATATTATATTAACTTCCTTCAGTACTTTGAAAAAGAAATTGAGAAATTTAATTTTAAAATGGCTTTTGAGACGCCAGCGCGTGTTTGTTGTTGACACCACGACACTTGCTGGCGCGTGATGGGCAGTAAAAGTGTTAAAAAATTTAAAAAATGAATTCCTGTACTTTCAGCAATTCAATCAAGCTGAAATTCTATATACGGCAGTTTTATACAATTTTTAATCATATGAAAAACTATCAAACATATATCTTTATTATTACGGTCAGTTTAGAGGAAAAAAAATGAAAACGTAGAGTAGGTAATGACCCTCTTCCGGATGAGCTACATTTCTCAAAAGTTGATAGAAAACTACGAATTTTGAATAATGCCCGTATACCAAATTTCATTATTCGAGATCAAACCGTTTTTGAGTAATCTTGTCTACATAAACACACACACACACACACAGACATTTTTCTCAACCTTAGTGAAAATTACTCAGGAACCTTCAAAACGTATAAAAACATAAAAATCTCGACATCGAAAATTTTCGTGATCGCAATACTATCTCTGGCGAGATAGAAAAAATAATATAAAAAAATAAATAAATAAATAACATTTATTAAACCAGAGCGTGTTTGGCTCTTTGTTGATGGCACCACGTCAAGTCCTGACGCGTGATTTGCAGTGTTAAATAAGTTGACCTGTGGCCAGGTCCGAACTGACCGACGGTTTGAAGTAAATTAATTTCCATCTACAGAAACAATTTCAAATAATTTTAATATATCTATTAATGTAATAAAAAACATATAGGCATATAACATAAATATTTTTAATTTTATTTTATTTATAATATATGTATATATTTATATGTAAGACCAGGCTGTGACGTCATGAATGGCTGGATGACGTCATATAATTTTAAATCAAGAAAAAACTAATAAATATGATTTTCCCGAGGATAAAACCAATACAAAGTGCATGATTCGTGGTGATATATAAAAAAATCTCCTCATGTGAAATTTGGTGTGAAAATAACCCTTCCCTTCCTATCGTCGATCGCTAATACTACCACTTCCGGTTCACGGATTTGCACCAAAAGTTGATCAATTCATCCCACTGGTGCATTAAGTAAATATACCAAATTTCATCAAAATCGGTTGAGCCGTTCAGGCTGTACACATCTATACGGACGGACAGACGGACGGACAGACATCATGCTAAAAATACTTTTTTCTGTTTAGAAAATGCATGATTCGTGGAGATATGTAAAAATCTCCACATGTGAAATTTGGTGTGAAAACATACCTCTCTTACTATCGTCGGTCGGTAAAAACAATTGGAAAGATTTAGTTCCAGCTTAGAAAGATGTATGTGTGCTTTATAGACAACTTAATATATGAAAATTGAATAATAATTCATTAAAATGGAACAATGCATGTGAAAGATAAATTCTGGTGTTGTTCCTTTTCAGCTTACACCAGATAAACAAAAGTTTCATGTTAGTTTTGGCTAGTTGGGGTATTTCGCTTGTTTAGATTGGTTAGCCGCTATCCTATCTAAACACTATACATATGCTAAAATGACAAAAGTTAGTCCCTCCCGAAATCTTCTTTTTCATTAACATTGATGACAAATGAACCGAATTCCATTTCATTAATAGAATGGCATGGGTAGAGAGGAGGGGGTGGGTAACGTTTTTAGTAAATTATGTTCATAAACATAGACAAAGAAATGTAAATTAAAAATTAATCCTTGAAATATATGTATGAGTGTAAAGTTTAATCCAATTTCATGGTTATTTTATTATTTGTTGATATTAAATTTGTGGGAGTTTTTATTGCATTTCCATTGATTAACATTCCTTTGATAAAATATCGAGTATATAATATAATTTATAAAATTGTTTTTTTAAATTTGCATTATAATATACTAGATGTATATAAATTGACTAGATGTGCTTATCAACCATTAATCCTCCACTTTTTTCAGATGATTTAAATATAAAATAGGTGTAAACTCAACTTAATGCCAATAACTAATTCTATATTTTATCTATTAATAACAAATAATTTACAATTTTTAATATGCTAGTACAATTACATTTTGTCATTGTATTATATAAATTTATATATTTTTTATAATCATTTATTTTTTAGTCGGAAAATATATTTATTTATTTTTACTATCTCACCAGCGATCAATAAAGTTTTCAATATCGAGATTTTGATATTTTTATACGTTTTGAAGGTCCCTGAGTCATTGTCACCCAGGTTGAGAAAAATGTATGTGTGTGTGTATATATGTATGTGTGTGGGTAGACAAGATTACGCAAAAACGGTTTGAGCTAGAATAATGAAATTTGTTATACGGGCATTATTCAAAATTCGTAGTTTTCTATCAACTTTTGAGAAATGTAGCTCCTTCGGAAAAAGGTCATTATCTATGACGTTTTCATTTTTACCGACCGACGATAGTAAGGGAGGTATTGTTTTCACACCAAATTTCACATGTGGAGATTTTTACATATCTTCACGAATCATGCATTTTCTTAACAGAAAAAAGTATTTTTAGCATGATGTCTGTCCGTATAGATGTGTTCAGCCTGAACGGCTGAACCGATTTTGATGAAATTTGGTATCTTTACTTAATGCATCAGTGGGATGAATTGACCAACTTTTGGTGCAAATCTGGAAACCGGAAGTGGTAGTATTAGCGATCGACGATAGGAAGGGAAGGGTTATTTTCACACCAAATTTCACATGAGGAGAATTTTTTATATATCACCACGAATCATGCACTTTGTATTGGTTTTATCCTCGGGAAAATCATATTTATTAGTTTTTTCTTGATTTAAAATTATATGACGTCATCCAGCCATTCATGACGTCACAGTCTGGTCTTGCATATATATTATAAATAAAATAAAATTAAAAATGTTTATATTTATTATTTATGTATCCATATCTGTTTTGTATTACATTAATAGATATATTAAAGTTATTTTCTGTAGCTGGAAATTAATTTATTTCAAACCGTCGGTCGGTTCGGACCACAAGTCAACTTATTTTTCCTCTAAAGTGACCGTAAAATTAAAGATATATGTTTGGTAGTTTTTCACATGATTAAAAATTGTATAAAACTGCTATATATAGAATTTCATCTTGATTGAATCGCTGAAAGAAACACTACAAATGAAAGATTCAAACACGCGCTGGTTTAGAAAATATTATTTATTAATTTTAATTTAATTAATTAAATTGAATTTAAATATAATATATGTTATCTAATCCAAATCAAATTGCGAGATAGTCGAGTGGAGTCACTCCAACTTATTAAGTTTAAGAAGCATTAACAAATTAAGTTTAAGAAGCAAGAAATAGATTTTGAAAAATAATAATTTAGAAATTAAACTTTCTTCTTGATTTCAAACTATATAATATTACAATATTTGCTTTATGTCTAATTGAGATGTTCTAACATCATACGAATTTTAGATTTTTATTGACATGGTACACAAATTATCTGATGAATTTATAAATTATATTTATCTATAAAAACTATGAATATAATATCTATTAATCCATCTTGATTAACCTCTTGATTAAAGTTTATTTAATACATTGAAAAATATGACACAAAAGAATGAAATCTTCAATTAGACAGTCTAATGCAGGGGTGAGCAACCTTTTTAACCCACGGGCCAATTTAAATTTTAAAATTTTGTGGCGGGCCGCACTTACTAATAATTTACAAAGCATTATATATATACTAATAAACATTATAATATTGTTTATAAATAATCGAGACGAATAATAAAATTATATTTTAGAAATGCTCGGCGGGCCGCAGAAAAACATTTAAAGGGCCGCATGCGGCCCGCGGGCCGCGGGTTGCTCATCCCTGGTCTAATGAGACCTTTTAATCTCTAACATTGTGGACTTTGTCATAGGAAGAAGGATGATGGCATTTGAATGGAAATTATGAATACGCTATTGAACACTAGAAACCTTCTCAACTATTATACATTAGCTACTCATTAGCTACTCATCTAATGAGTTTGGTTCGTTGGTTTGATTCCTTTAATTAAATATATATATATATATATTATATGTTGGTTTAGTTTTCCGTGAATGTTATTATTATTATTATTATTATTATTAACAGATTTATCCGGGATATGATCACGTATTTTTGTGAGATTATTATCTGTTTATAATATAAATATATATAATTATCCCTTAATTAATTGAAAATAATTAACTAAATATAAAAAACTTACACAAATCTATCTCCAAGACACTTTTTAAATAAATATATATTTTTTTTCATTTTCTTTTCATTTTATAAAACATGTTGTAGGGGAACCGATTGGGAAGCGACCAAGAACACGAAGGGCAGACTATGCAAAGGAGAAATTGATGGAGTTGAGATAAAATTAGAGTGGCACCGGATAGAAACGTTTGGAATGTATGATTTTAGAGTACCACAAAGATAGATAATAGTAATAATAATAATAAAATGTTTATTTTTGGAAATACTATTTTAATAAAGAAGAAATTAAAAAAGAAAGTATTCGTCTGATTTAAATTTTTTATTTGAAGTTATTTTTCTGATTTCGAATATTTGATTTTTACTGGAATCAGGATCAGGTTTCTAGAAATTTTTGTAAGAATAGTAAGAGAATGAATTTTTAAAGTAAATCGATTTTAACTGAAAATAAAACTCGAACAAGAATTGTAATAAATGTCTTGGGTTTTGTTTATGGGAGTATTATTTTGTGGTGAGCGGAAAACCATTGCTTTATTATTGTCTTTCTCACTACATACTCGTATATAGAAAAAGAAGAGAGAAGAAAAAACAAAAAATAAATATAAAAAACACCCCCAAGAGCTCAAAGCTCCTGAGATGTGGATTGTCTGAAATAAATGTGGTAGTATTTCATCCCTTTCATTACTTTAGGACAAGGACAATACTTAATAAAAATTAATGACTGATTTCTTAAAAAAAAAAAAATGAAAAAAAGATCAGTAAATCTATTATATGTATTTAAGTAAGTGAATGATTATCTTGGTTTTTACCGACCGAAGATAGGAATGGAAGATATTGTTTTCACATCAAATTTCACATGTGGAGAATTTTACATATCTCCACGAACTGGTAGTTTACAAAGTATTAATTTTATATTCATTGCCGGAAAATATTTCACTTAAAATATAGTAGTAAATAATAAATGAGTAATTAAACTAAAAATAAAAACCAAGATAATATAATTATAATTATAAGTAATTTTAATTCAAGTTTTAAAAATATTTTTTTTTTCAACTTTATATATATATAATGTTGTTTGGAAATTAATTTATTTCAAATCGTCGGTCGATTCTATATGAATTTAAAAAAAAAACAATTATTAAATTTAAATTAATTAATTTTAACAGGGTTTATTAAGATTCAATTTTGACTTTAATTATATAATAAGATTATTTATTATATAATTTTTTAATGTTTATTTTTATTTATTTATTTATTTGTATAATATTTACATTTAATTATTATTTTCTTTAGCATTAATAGTAAATTTAATATAAAGATGTATGTTAGATTAACCTGAAGATGATAAAAACTGAAATATATCTTATATTTTTTTTTTAAATTATTTTAAATTTGTTTAAAATTTAAAATTGTATTTCTTTTAATACTTATATCACCTTAAATTTATACTTTAAATGTACCATTCATTTCAGGAAAGATTAATTTATTATAAAACATATTGAAAAAGTCACATAAACAAATTACATGGTCACTAATGTTTTATCGATCTGTTAATAGTTTTAATTATAATTCAATTAGTTTTACTTTTAGGTATATTCTAAAGCCATTGATCTTGACATATTAAACCGACTAGATTATGACAAATCTAAGGCATAACACCATGTGTCCAATAATCCTTCTCAGACACCGATGTAATCACTGAGTCAACCAATCTGTATTATGTTATTAAATTTGGCTGTTAAGGCTTGCTTATGGATTGTAGTATTTAGTATGAATACCTTTTAAAATTTATATTTACTTACAATTTCAGATAGAAAGAAATATTATAAAGAATATTTTATGGAAATGGAAGAGCAAAGATTAAAAATATATTTTATTTTCAAAAATGAATAATTCAAATGTAATTCATCTTTTACTAGTATTTATATGTCAATATACCACTTTTTTAGCTTAAGCCACCTCCACCTAAATTTTATCCTCTCCCAATTCTATTATATATTATCTTCTCTCATTTCTCAATCATTTCAATTTGATAAATGAATATATCTAATAATTGAATTCATTCTTTAATAAGTATCCATATGATAATTAAAATTGTTAATTATCTATTATATAATTAAATTTATTATGAATTTTCACTTTTAGAAATAGTCGATAATAAATGAAGAATATTTTATTAAGTTCGACCAATGAAATGGAGTTTAATTCAACATAAATAAGAGGGTGCGATAAAATATTCATTCTCTACCTTCTACCCCACCTCACGAGTAAACTTCACCTCATATTTACACAAGAGAAATGTGTATTACTCATTTGAGCCTTTAAGATTTAATAGCCATTTATCCCTTTAATTGGTGGCGCCCATTAAAGGTGAGGTGAGAACGGCTGCCACCTGGTTTGTTCACTAAAGCCATTAATAGAAACCAAGAGCTAAATGGATGCAGCTGCCATCGATCGCTACGACTTGAATAGTCCTCTCATTTTCGAATCGTCGTATTTATACTTGGTCTATTGTCATCATATCACAAGTTGCCAAAACATGGCAGATAGGATAGCGAATCAAATCCTCATTGAAATCCTCTCCGAATTTCAAAGTACTTATCGGATCAAATAATTGTTGATTACTTAAATTGAATAAATCAGAAAACAATGAAATTATAGTAATATAGCTAGTATATTATTTGTTTTTATGATACATGGTATATGGGATTAAATATTAATTACATTATTAAGTAAAGATAATTATTTTTTGATTTATATAAATATGGTCATAATTTATTTTTTTTTACTTTTCAATAAAAACAAAAATTTATAAATTTTATATATAAATATTGTACATAATCCCAATTCACTACCGATATGAGGTTTTTGAGAGATCTCCACGTTTCAAGTCATTCTGATTCCAAAAAAGTGGTTTTACCGTTGACGTTAGTGTATGTGTGCGTGTGTGACTGAAATTTTGTGTACAAATATCCGGTCAAATGGTAATACTGATCATAACCAAATTTTATATTAAGACATTTTCTTTTGGGTTGATTGCTAATTACTTGGCAACATTTTCACTTAAATGCATTCATAAATAAAACAACTATATATATATATATATATATATATATATATATAAAAGTAAAATAGTCATATTTTCTGAACTATAATAAACTGGAGTGTCTCCACTCGACTATCTCGCAATTTGAATTGGATTAATTAACATATATTATATTTAAATTAAATTTAATTAATTATAAATTATAATTAAATAATATTTATTAAACCAACGCATGTTTGGCTCTTTGTTGATGGCATCACGTCACGTGTAGGCGCGTGATTTGAAAAATTAATTCCGGTACTTTCAGCGATTCAATCAAGCTGTAATTATATATATAGGAGTTTTATACAATTTTTAATCATGTGAAAAACTATCAAACATATATCTTTATTTTTACGGTCACTTTAGAGGAAAAAAATTCAAAACGTTGTAGGTAATAACCCTCCTCCGGTTGAGCTACAAAAACAAGTTGATAGAAAACTACGAATTTTGAATAATGCCCGTATCCCAAATTTTATGATTCTAGCTCAAACTTTTTTTGCGTAATCTTGTCTACATACACACATACACACATACACACACGCATATACACACACATTTTTCTTAACCTTACTGGAAATGACTCAGGGACCTTCAAAACGTATAAAAACATCAAAATCTCGAAATCGAGAATTTTCATGATCCCAATACTATTTCTGGCGAGATATTAAAAAAATATAGAAAATTATTTATGAAACAATTAATACTGAATTTTGTTCCACAAATTTCATCTCTTATATAATATATATTATATTAAAAAATTTTATCAAACCAAGATAAATAGTAAAATGGTCATATTTCTTAAAAAAAACATCAAAAATATATATAAGAAAATTATTTGAAAAACAATTTAAAAACAATTGAATAATAATCATTTTATCTTACATATATGAAAAATTTTGTCAGAATTTTAATAACAAGAAAAGGAGATTTGTTTAATAAAACATCTAACGAATTATAAAGGTTATTTTAAATGGCATGGTTATACGTTACGTACTGTTGATATTTTGAAAATATTATAAATTTAGTGTTTGAATAAAAAATTCAAATTAACAAAATCTTGAAAATCTTTTTCATAAAAATCGGGCTTACAAAAATTTTCAAGATAACTAGAGATTCTTAGAAGATTTGGTTGTTGAAATTTATATCATTAAATAATTGAATGTTAATTTTAATATTTTATCACAAAATCAAAAATAATAAGAATATATATTTTTTCATTTTATAATATATGTGTTCAATATAACCAGAATAATGTTCTCAAAGAACGATCATTACATTAATTCTAATAAAACATGGAGATTAAGTCAAAAGAACAATTCTAACCCTTTTGTCTCTGATATAACAAAGCTTTGTGTTCTTTGACACTGACAAAGATTTGCTCTTATTGACAAATATATAATCATATGACTTTTCATGCTTAAATGTTGAAATTATCCGGGAATAAATATTATATTTTGAAAATTTCTCTCTGTGTACAAATAAAATCATAAATTAATAATAATTGATCGATTCTGTTTGAAAACACTCAAGTAGATGAATTATATAATGAAATCGGACAAACGAAAACATTCTCCACAGAAAATGAAATTGAAAGCAAGTTTAATCAACTGCTTGCTTGTTAGCTATTTGAGACTAGTCCAAAATTATAACTGTCAAAATTCATAAACTATTATTCATCGAGTTAAATATCATTTATTATTTATTATTATCATTATTAATAGCATTTGTAAATAAATGAACCAACCGATACTGATATTCTATTCACTAAAAATATTTAATTACTAACATTTATTACTATTAACTATTCGTTCCAAAAGTTAATTAATTACATATACTATATATCTATATATAATATATAAATATTTAATTTATTTTAAATTACTTTTCAAAGAAAATTAAATTTTGATTAGTAAATTAAATGTCTTAAAAGTTCGTTATGAAGTTGTTTTAATTAATCTGCAAAACTTTTTTTTTTGTAAGAAAAATCAAAAAATTATTAAAAGAAAAATAAACTTTTTTATAAAAAAAAACAAACAAAACAATAGCATTTCTTTTTATTAAATAAAATAATTTTCAACGAACTTAAGTGAGTTTATAAAATCGTTCAGTCTGTCGTTCTGTCCGACATCAAACTCAAAATTTTGAAATTTTGACTTCAGATTCGGAAAGAGCATCGAAAAGTAGTAGTGTAAAGTGCCTTTCATTTTTTGATACCCCCTCGGGAACATGGTCAAAATAGCGTCTAAAGTTGAAATTTTTAATATTTATTATTATAGTGACATCATTTATATTTATTCGTGACAATCATCGATTCCAGTGAACATAATTATTATAACACTAATAAATAAAAATATTCAATAATATTTATATTTAATCTTGACTTATTTATATAACTTAAATTAATCCGAACTTAAGTTCGTTTTGGCAATGCAAGCTTGCGCATTCCCAGATGTTTAATTTTAATTTCTTGAAAATTATAGACAAAAGAGAAAATAGAAATTTAACGAGAATAAATACATTTGAAAGTAAAATTTTTCATTATTTATCTACTCTATTTTATAGATATCTTTGTGAATGTGAATTTTAACCCAATTGTATCCAGCGTTTCCAAATGGGAACAGCAGAAAAAATCTACAAAAAAAATCTTAATACTGGTCGCCTTTCGTTTAGTTTTAATCACATTTAATATAAACATTCCAAATTTAAATTTCTTTTTATATTTCAAAAATTCTTGAGGAAATATTTGTATTAAAATGTGTTTCAGAATCTACATATATACCTAATTATTAAATTTTAAAATTTATTATAATTTTATTTTTTTATTCACTTTTTATCTTTGTTGCACTACTGAATTATGTAAAAAGAATTTAACTATTAGACTCTCTCTGGTCTGTGAATTTCTCTCTCAATCCTCTTTCTATATTCTGTCAAATCCACCAAATCTTGCTCTTATTTCATCTGCATCATTTTTGGTGTACAAGCCGTTTCCCTATTGGTTTCCTTCACTTTAGTGTTATTTATTTGAGAAAGAATATTTTATTAATTCAAACAGTGAGATTTTAACTTAATAGTTTTTTCATTTGGTATATATAATATTTTATTTAATTATTTTAAAACAATTTAATTTTATTTGGCAATTAAACAAGAAAAAATTTTGTTTTTATAATAATTTTCAATTTATAAATGAAAATGAAAATAAATAATAAAATTAAAAAGGTTAAAGATAAGTTCTCTATTAAAAACACACGGTTTTATGTTTCCACAGATAAATTTTTATTAAACTTCATGATCATTTCGACATTCATATCATTAGAAAGTCGTGCTATACCAGTGGTCGCAATTAGATTTGGGGTATCGTTCCAAAAAAGATGTTTCTGTTCAAACCAATATTTTGGCGTGCCATAAAATAAAACAGAATTGAAATATCAGAAATTAAAATGTACTTTTTTGTTTTTATATTTTATTCAAAACTTAAATATATGTAATTAAAAAAAAAATTATCAAAAATTAAACAATAAAAACAAAGTTTATATCAATTAGAAAGAAACACTATATTTTTCTACTGTTGTATAAATTGTGACGCTACATCATCTATATTTGGTATGTAATTGGTTACTTTCAAAGCAACACAAGCCTCAGAATTGTCACAAGCCATTCTGTTTCTGGTTTTGGATAAAATTACATTCATTTGAGAAAATAAGAATTCACAAAAGTAAGTTGAAGGAAATTCTGTTAATACAGTTATTGCTAGCTTTTTTAATGATGAGAACTGATTTGAAAGACTTTGCCACAACTTTAGAACTTCATCGTCCATGTTAAATGTTATATCATTTTCTCTTAATTGATTTTCGACTATTATTCTTAAATCGACAAATAAGTACATACAATGTTTCAACGAGTGGTGTCAGTACAATCTTTAAATGTAGTTTTAATTTTAATTAAAATAATATTTGAATATATAAGTTTATAAGATTATAAGTTAATTGTTAATTATTATTATTATTTTATTATAACTTAACACGTTCCTGCTGGCTCCATAATTTGTCTATTTATTTTATGGGACTGCATAAGCCACCGGTGGTACATGCCGGCGGGAACGTCATTATAGTCAATTTTCCAACAAATATTTAAAATAATCATTCAAGAATGAATAAAGCAAAACTTTTGAAGAATATTACCTTCTTGTGATTTTCTGTAAATCCTGTTCGGAATATTTTTTCGTATCAACCTTAACGCCACCCTTGGAGCCACCAAAAGGCACTCTCACCATAGCACACTTGAAAGTCATTAATGCAGCAAGAGCCTTCACTTCATCTGAGTCAACATCCATTGCGAAACGAATTCCTCCTTTTGTGGGGAGACGATGTGTTGAATGATGAGCACGATAGCCAGCAAACATTTCATATTTGCCATTTTCCAAACGTACAGGGAATATGAACTAGACAAAAACAATTTCAAATATATCCCACTATATCCAAGATCTATACTAAGAATATAAATCCTGAATTAAAATCACAATTGTTATAAAAGTTGAAAAAAGAAGAAAAACTTGTAATTATAAGAAATATTTATCTATCTATAATATAAAACTAGCTGATCAGAGCGCCTTCGGCGCTCTTCTCATCTAGACGGGGCTCCGCCCCCTGTACCCCCGAAGTAATATATAGTATTTCGTTGAAAGTCTGTATGTGGAAGGTTTTCATCCATTTTGTTGCAATCAGTATATTACATTATATTATCATATCTTTTGTGTTCTTATTTAAAATATATTTTAATTTAATCAGTAAATTAATTATATATTACTATTGTATTTGTTATATCAATCTATCTATCCCTGTAGCTCTACGGATCTCGAAAGTAACCCCCAAGTCTGAGCTATAACCATCTAACTCCTACCCTGTCCCATCTGTCCCACGTCCCTTCCTACATTGTCCACTCACCACGTTCTTGGTCTTTCCAATCACACAGGACGTTTCCCAATCGGTTTTTCCCAATATATTTCGCCGATCTTTAATCTACCATTTTAGCCATGACCCCTTCCCATCCCAGCCTTCTCTATTTTATAACCTTAACAACCTTAACTATATCTGGAGATGCATAGAGGTCTTACAATTCCTCGTTATGTCATCTCCGCCATAGCCCGGTGATGTCATCTTTCTTTGGTCCTAAAATGCTGCAAACAATCGTAATATCAAATTCTCTAAATCTACTTTTTCCCAAAAACATCGACCACCCATATAATACAACAGGCAAAATAATTGTTTTAAATATTTCAATTTTCATCCATTTTGATAAAAGTTTTGATGAGTTAAGCCTCTTTACTGTATGATAACAGACGTTACCCGATTGCGACCACGATTTAAATTCTTATCCAATATTATTATCCTTTGTAATTATAGAATCTAAGTATCTAAATTTTTTTACATTTTCAAATTCTACATTTTCTATGTTAAGACTTTGTGTATTAATAATGTTTTTCTCTCTTACTAAATATTTTGTTTTATCCCTATTAATTTCAATCCCCATCTTATTTCCTGCCTCAATTCCATCATACATTCAGTCTTTTTTTTTGTTTCTATGATAGCAAAAAAGTAAACAAATTACATACATACAAACACTCTCCTTTACAGTGGCGTACCTAGAACTTTTGCCGCCCTTTTTATTATAAGTCAATTAAATACTGGTATTTATAAATTAATGCACATAAATAAATTATTAAGTTATTTAATCAATTAATACACAGAGTAAATTTTTTTACACATATTTGTATGCACTCGTAAACATATTTATATAATATTTACTCTTCTAGCTTTCATACTAGAAAAATCGTGTATAATGCTCTCAAAATTTATATTTATATTTTTTCCGCCGGCTCTGCTTTTCAAAAGAAAAATCGATGATTTAAAAAAATATTGGTATATCACTTCAAAGTAATCATATAAACTTTTAAAAAGAAATGACATTTATAAACTGATATCAAAAAATTTTAGTTAGGACAAATTGCTGAACAAAATCGTAAAGATGCGTTTACGAATTCAACGAATTTTAATGAATACAATAAAATAAAATTATTATCCTGTTCTTGGAATTAGAATTCAAAATTTACCCTAAAATGCATTTATATACACCGAGGAATAATATTCGAAATCATATAGTTAATCATAATTTATATAAATCAAATAGTAAACTTATAATAATCATAATAATCATTTATTATTCAAGAAAGAAAAAAAATAAATATGAAATGAATAAGTTGCTTTTTACAACTATAACTAAATATAAAAAATGCCGCCCCAAGATAAGTGCCGCCCGGTGCGGACCGCACCCACCGCACCCCCCTAGGTACGCCACTGCTCCTTTATATATATAGATAATAAAGAGCTTCAATTATTTTTATAAATAAATTTAATGAAATTAAAAACGTTAATAAGAATTTCTAAAAACTTCTAAAAATGATGGAAGATTAGTGTCAACCTGATAGTCAATATATTAATAATTTGTTCAAAAAAAAACGCTTTTATAAATTCCATTTTCAGAAATAAATTATATAATTCTATATATGAGCCGTTTATTTTGAAAGTGGCCTAACTCCGTTTTACATTTTTTTGTCGGTTATCATGGTTACATGTACAACTTCATGTTATTTATCAGTGAAGTATTTCAGAGTGTTTATATTACAACGAAATACGATAAATTTTTAACACATAAGTTTTCAGAATTAGTTCAATAACTAAACCGTGTAGTGTTTGAAAGTGGTCTAACTCCATTTATACTTAC
The DNA here is from genome assembly GCA_963082975.1 of Labia minor. Lineage (NCBI taxonomy): Eukaryota > Metazoa > Arthropoda > Insecta > Dermaptera > Spongiphoridae > Labia > Labia minor. Next base: position 102,404,784 of record OY720344.1, read on the forward strand.
ATCAAGATTTTATGTTTGTAATTTTGTATGTTCTGTAATTAAAAAATGTTTGAAATCGCATAAATTAGTTTCCTAAGTGTTTTAAAGATATATAAAATAAATTCACTATTTTTTTTCAATTAGAAGCATCTTAAATTATTTTGAATGGACTTGGGCACCTTCAAATTTTATAATGAAACTCATTGTTCATTTTGAATGTGGCCTAACTCCATTCTTCATAAGAAAACGCAAATCATTCACTTAATGATTGCCACTATTTTAATGGTAACAATAAATTTAACACCCTTAGATACACTTGAGCAGTATGACTCATTAGGATCCTATACGTTTATTTTTGAAACGCAAACCCTTAAATTTCTCGATTTGAAGATAAATGGATTTAGGTCAGTTTCAAAATATACGGCTCATATATATATATGGAAAATTATTTCCGGATTATTTTCATGTTTAATTGTGAGATTTGAGTAGCGATGTTTCGGAGAATATTTTGGGGGGAAATTTTGAGGAATATATTTTTTGAATTCTGCGAGTTATTCTGTTTGAACAATAGTCACTGATGGTATTTTGAGTTGAATGAATGGGTAATCTTTGACTTAAAAGCTCTAAAATGGGCCCAGGAACGTCGCGACTCAAATCTCATATATATATAGTTCAGTTTCTTTGGGAATGGAGGGTGAATATATTTATATATATAAATCATATAATAATGCTAAATCAATTTAATATATATTAAAAAAAATTTTAAACCAATTTTTACTTTTCCATCAAAAAAATAAATGTTAAGTTTTTTTAGAGTAAAGGTAATGTAATCCCGATTGACTACCGATATGCGTTATTATGTGAAATCTCCACATTTCAAGTAATTCTGTTTCCAAAAATTGATTTTCCCGTTGATATATATGGGTATGCCCCGGGGAGCCGCGACGCCGTCATTAGGGCGCCGCGAAATATTCAATTAAATTTTCTAATACTTGAAATTTTGAGCCAACAATCTTGAAAGCTTTTTAATTTTTCGTTGTTAAATTGGTAATCTCTACACTTTTGATATACTTTATAAAATATTTTACTATTTTTAAAAGTTATTAGAGGACTAAAACACATATATTAAACTGGTTTTGTATTTGTAAATTATTTTATACAAATATTTATTTGATAATATCAATGAAATTGAAAAATAAATAGGAAATTTTAATAAAATATACTAATTTTCAAATTTAATCTTTTTTAAGTAAATTAAAATAATGACTAAAATAAGTTTTGATCCCAAGAGTCAAAAAAAAAATGACATCTAGATTTTTACTATCGCGCCAGAGATAGTATTGCGATCAGGAAAATTTTCGATGTCAAGATTTTGATGTTATACATTTTGAAGGTTCCTGAGTAATTTTCACTAAGGTTGAGAAAAATGTATGCGTGTGAGTGTGTGTATGTAAACAAGATTACGCAAAAACGGTTTGAACTAGAATAATGAAATTTGGAATATGGGCATTATTCAAAATTCGTAATTTTCTATCAAATTTTGAGAAATGTAGCTCATCCGGAAGAGAGACATTATCTACTACGTTTTTATTTTTTTTCCTCTAAAGTGACCGTAAAAATAAAGATAAATGTTTGATAGTTTTTCACATGATTAAAAATTGTATAAAACTGCTATATATAGAATTTCAGCTTGATAGAATCACTGGAAGTACCGGAATTAATTTTTTAACATGCAAATCACGAGCCAGCACGTGACGTGGTGCCATCAACAAAAAGCCAAACATGCGCTGGTTTAATATTTATTATTTATTATTTATAATTTATAATTAATTAAATTTAATTTAAATATAATATATTATGTTATTTAATCCAATTCAAATTGCGAGATAGTCGAGTGGAGACACTCCAGCTAATTTTAAATATTTTTTTATTGTTTTGTGTGTCATCAACAAAGAGCCAAACACGCGCTGGTTTAATAAATATTATTTCTTAATTTTAATTTATAATTTAATTAATTAAATTTAATTTAAATATAATATATGTTATTTAATCCCATTCAAATTGCGAGATAGTCGAGTAGAGACACTCAAGATTTTGAAAATTAAATTTATTTTTTAATTTGAGTTACCAATATTATAAGTAAAATTTAAAAATCACTTATATCGTATCTTTTCCCACAGAATTTTTCTCTCCCCCCCTCTCTCTCTATATATATATATACATATAAGATATAGAAAAAATTATATATATATTTTCATAAAGAATGATTTAAGAAACAAAATTGGACATATCAATTAATTTAAATTAATTTTTAGATAAATGAGATTTGAAAATCAAATAATAAATTCATTTTCTTGATTATTATTTGATAATGAAATGCCTTTGAATATTACGGAGGAGCAATCTAAAATATACAAGAAAGAAATTATCTAAATCAATTTCTTTTATTAGAATTACTGCCACTTTATTCAATTGAATTTCTTTTATGAAATATTGATGCTGTCATTCAATTTCTCCTTCCTGATTGGTCTACAATTCATTTTTTATTTCCAACAGTAACATTTGTTTTAAATTTTCTGCAATTTTTTTACTCTTTTTTTTTTGTCTCCAATTCGTAAGGAAAGTCTCTTCGCTCATTAATGTCAATGAGTGTCATTTATAAAATGATTTTCTCCTTCGTTAGATTTGTTGTCTTGATCCACCCAGCGAGTCGATCAAAAATTTATTAAATGGGATGGTTGCTTAGAAGGGCTACCACCCTCGACGATATCTCCATTGACTTCCAAAGTGCCTGCCCGCTTGAGTAATTTATGAGTGAGCCGATAAAGCAAATAAATAAATCCAACCGCAAATTTTTTCCTATCGTATTTCGACCGCTCAATATCGATTTTAAATTTTATCAAACGATTCATTCGATTAGATATTTAATTAGAAATTAAATAAATAAATAGAAATGATAATCTGATTAAATATTGTTTTGAACATTTTTTTAAATAGCATATTGGAGAAGAAATGATGAACAATATTTTTTTTAGGTGGAGTTTGACTGATGTTAAAAGGTTCATATATCAATCTAGTTGACATAACACACACTTATAAAAACCTATATATATATATATATATATATATATATATTTCAATGAATATACAGCCATAAATATATATATATATATGCATAATCAAATTGACCATACATTTTCACTATCTCGCCAGAGATAGTATTGCGATCATGAAAATTTTCGATGTTGAGATTTTGATGTTTTTATACGTTTTGAAGGTTCCTGAATCATTTTCACTAAGGTTGAGAAAAATGTCTGTGTGTGTGTGTGTATGTGTATATGTATGTAGACAAGATTACGCAAAAACGGTTTCAGCTAGAATGATGAAATTTGGTACATGGACATTATTCAAAATTCATAGTTTTCTATCAACTTTTGAGAAATGTAGCTCAACCGGAAGAGGGTCATTACCTACAACGTTTTGATTTTTTTTCCTCTAAAGTGACCGTAAAAATAAAAATATATGTTTGATAATTTTTCACATGATTAATAATTGTATAAAACTGCTATATATAGAATTTCAGTTTGATTGAATTGCTGAAAGTACCAGAATTAATTTTTTAACACTGCAAATCTCACGCGCCAACACGTGCCATGGTGCCATCAATAAAAAGCCAAACATGCGCTGGTTTAATATTTATTATTTATAATTTATAATTAATTAAATTTAATTTAAATATAATATATTATGTTATTTAATCCAATTCAAATTGCGAGATAGTCGAGTGGAGACACTCCAGCTAATTTATCAAATAAATACTGTTTTAATGTAAAAAATAAAAATATATATTTATAACATATATAATATTAATATTTACTTTTTTAAACATATTCCTACATATAAAATGCAATATATGTTATGTATATATGTATATTTGTTATAAAATGTTATTATTTAGTTATTTACAAATTTTATTGAAACTATTGAGTTTAGCTGTTTTGGCGCCCATTTTAGCGAGAATTTTCAAAAGACCATAAGTCAATGTTGGTATTTTAGATTTAATGAATTAAGATAAGATCAGGAATCTTAAAAATTCCGTCTTGAAAAATTTCTTGAAAATGGAAATAAATGGGCACCGAAACGTTGAGACTTTAATCTCATAATCAATAATCCGGAAATAATTTTTCAAGGAGATCTAAACTAATATATGTTTATATTACATTTTATATATATATATATTTTCGTGAATCTAAAATAATATATATTACTTACTCTCACAGATATTAAATTTCTAATATATTACATAATTAATGTAAAAAAAAAATTAAAATATCAAGTATTGTATATATAATAAGTGTTTTAAAATATCTAAAGTAAAAACAATAACAAATTATATTAATTTTATATTTATAATAAATTTTATTATTATTTGTATTGTACAAGTATTAATTGAATGTTGATTGGGCTGCAAATATAAATATTTTAAGATACAATTATTTTTTTCAAATTAAATCAATTCAATTAATTAACCATTTATTAAAATTTAAGATAAATTTATTACCCTTATTTTTTCATCTAAACATATATAATATTTCAATCAGAAATAAATTTAGCAAGCAGGATATGAACTACTGATATTTATATTTATTAAGTAAACGTTTTTATTTAATATTAATTTTAAAATTCAATTTTCATCTTAAAATATAATATTAAAAAATAGATTAAAAATTAAAATAATCTCTCAAAAGTCTTATAATTAGGTTAATGTATCCTTTGTAAATTACTTAGTTAATCTTTTAAATATTTATGTTCTTCTATAAAAAGAATTTAATTTGTTTCCCTGTATATAATACATTTAGAGTGTGCTGCAATCTTGAGAGCAAATGATAACAACAGAGAGGAACTTGTACAAAAGTAAAAAAGATTTCATCTTTTTTTTTTTTTTTAAATGATTTATATAAAATGTCGTTAAATCTAATACATATAATTAAATTATTATCTATAATTAAATATTCTTATTTATTTATTATAATCAAGATATAATTAACATTATAAATATGAGTATATATTTATATATATTGATTTTAATTACTAGATTGAAAGGGAAATAAATTGGATAAAGTAAGATCAATATAAGGACGGTTAGAGGAAAGTGTTGCTGCACCCAAGAACTTTCGAGTTCATTTGTGCCCTGGCTATTAGATAAATCGAATGTTTGTGGTTTCATTTTTTTTCCTAGAAGATAGTAATCTATTTAAGATGCATTTATTACTAAGAATAAAGGTTAAGATTTTGTATTAAATTAAACAGAATATAATTGATGACATGTAATAATATAAAAAAAAATCTGGAGTGTCTCCACTCGACTATATCGCAATTTGAATTGGATTAAATAACATATATTATATTTATTAATTAAATTATAAATTAAAATTAACAAATAATATTTATTAAACCAGCACGTGTTTGGCTCTTTGTTGATGGCACCAGCCACGTGCTGGCGCGTGATTTGCATGTTAAAAAATGAATTCCGGTACTTCCAGTGATTCTATCAAGCTGAAATTCTATATATAGGAGTTTTATACAATTTTTAATCATGTGAAAAACTATCAAACAAATATCTTTATTTTTAAGGTCAGTTTAGAGGAAAAAAAAATGAAAACGTAGTAGGTAATGACCCTCTTCCGGATGAGCTACATTTCTCAAAAGTTGATAGAAAACTACGAATTTTGAATAATGCCCGTATACCAAATTTCAGCTCAAACCGTTTTGGAGTAATCTTGTTTACATACATACACACACACTTACACACAGAGAGTGAGAGACACAGACATTTTTCTCAACCTTAGTGAAAATTACTCAGGAACCTTCAAAACGTATAAAAACATAAAAATCTCGATATCGAAAATTTTCGTGATCGCAATACTATCTCTGGCGAGATAGTAAAAATATTATTTTTATGTTGATAATTTTTTCTAATATTGATTCAATTTCAATTTTATTTAATGATTTATTGTTTTTATTTTTAATTTTTATCAAGGCGATTTCTATCAATTCTCTCTCATTTCGAAATACAATAATTTAATTAAAATATTACTAATTTTAACTCAATTAATAATCGGATAAATTCATGGAAATATTTCCTAAGCTACTTTCAAAACCATTGTCTCCTCCTGGTTTGTTTTTTCATCATTATATTGAAATGATAAAAATGTTTGTTATCAACTACTGTGAATAATAATGCCCCTTCAATATACAAAGGTGATTAATAGATTTGTTCAAAAAAAGTTTTAAAATAAAAAAGTAAAAAACATAACGAAATGAAATCAATAAAAAAAAGCAAAAGTTGAAAATAATGATTTAACTAATTCAATTAAAACAAAATGACAAATCTTGTAGATAATCAATAATACATTTGTAAATGATTTATGGGTAGGTTTATAACTCAAATAATGATCAAAATGGAAAATTGTATAAAAAAACTTTGACTTTTGTCCTTTTGAACAGTTCGTATCAAATCAGTGTCCGCTCATGCGAGATAAAGGCGGTCTATAATCAGTAGAACTGGTCGTCTTAGTCTTAATCTTGATTTTTCTTGATCGGAGGTGCTACTTTTTATCAAGTATTTTCCCAATGTTGATCCCAGAGATTGGATGGACTCAGTCTCATAAATCCCAGTTAAAGAAATACCCTTGCCAGGGCCGGGGCATGAATTCGGGACCACGAGAACAACGAATGAGCTAACGACTGTTCCCCCAGGCGTCTTTATAGAAAATTGTATAATATATATTAACTTAAAAAATTTTAAAAAAGGAACAAAAAATTGTGAATTGTTTTTAAAATCGATTTTGATTTGGAAAATAGCCCTTGAGTGAAAAAATTCACAAAAACAATTTCTGAAATTTATCAATTTCAATTTTTATTATAAAATTTCCATGGACATAAAGAATAATATAATTAAAAAATAATATATAGATTAAAATATATTTATATACATATATATATATAATTAATAGAAACAATTATTATACTATTATATATTTTGTATCAAATTTAGTTGGTTGATTTGTTACTTCACATGAATGTGTTTCTAATGTTAAGTCACTAAGTGAAACTAATTAATAATGTAGTCAACAACAAATAATATATTTCATTGATATGATTCAGTTACTGTGTGATTTTTTTGAATGTTTTTAAAAATAGAAATAAGAATACTACGTCACAAAAAAAAATTTTTAAATTCAATTTTAACAAATTTCACATTTTCAAAATTGAAATCATATGAAAGTTATAAGATTCTTTCAAATTCAAACTATGTACAGGACTTGAAACTCTTCCACCTTAAAAGTAATTATTTTTTTTTAAGAATTTTTAAAACTATTAAAAACTACCTTAAGTAACTAAAACAATAACAAAATAAAATTCTCAATAATAGAATTAAATAGGATAACGAGTATTATACTAGAAACTAAATTGTCATTAGATTACATATACTTTTCTATTATAAATGCGTATATTTTTATTTGTACAAGGTGGCGCAAAAAGATGGGAACTTTTGAAGAGAGAAAAAAACAAGGAACAATTTTTTTCAAAATTTATTCAGGGTGCTCAATGCACACTACAACATTGGAAATTAAAGAAACATTCAAGTTATAAAGATAATATCGCGAAGATGAGTCAGGAGAACGAGGTGGCCAAACAAAGTCACCGTTCCTGGAAATGACGTGGTTACCAATCAGGCGCCTGACCGCTGCCATTGATACTCTTGCAGTATGTGCAGTTGCCCCGTCTTGTTGAAACCAAGTGTTTTCAGAGTCACTACCAGGTAAACTGTGCATTCTTGCAGCCAAAAATGTCTCAAGCATGGTAACATATCGCTCAGAAGTTACTGTCACCGTGTTTCTCTCTGGTCATCTTCAAAAAAATACCCCTCAAGCAGAAACTGCACACCATACAGTGACCTTATTACAGGATTTAAAAAAATTGTTCCTTGTTTTTTTCTTCTCCAAAAGTTCCCATCTTTTTGCGCCACCCTATATAAACAGTTTAGACTAGAAAAATATGAGAATTTGAGAATTAGATATCTTATCTTATGTTAGCAAAAATTGTATATACATATATGTATAGGATATATTTGTAGTTTTGAAATTTTAAACCACTCGAAAATTTATTTTTTTTGAAATTCACTCTATAGATAATATTTATAAAGAAAAATCGTTCAGAGTAGGATTCAGCCTCGAGAAAAATCATCTTTATTAGTTTTTTTTAATTTAAAATAGGAATTTTAATAATAAAAAATTGGCGCCGGCAAAAATATTTATTTTAATAATATTTGGTAATCTCGGTGAACCATGTACTAAACATTATTCAAATAAATATACAGAATATTTCAAAAAGAATACTTAATATTTTGCAAAGGGGTATTAGTGTTAAATAAAAAAAACATATTAACATATGTCCAATTTTTATTGAGTATAGAGATATACTCAAACATAATATTTAGAGTAAAGATAAATTGAAACTTATATATCTATATTACCATTTACTAAAAGTTTTACTATTCTTACTATGAACATTCTATATATATATATACATACACCTTGGTAGATAGACGATAAAAAGATAGGGTCAGGTAATTGTGAGAAGAAACTAATTGGATGAAGGTATTTCTAGATAGAAACGGTTGAAGAATATCAAAAACTTTCAAGTTCAGTATGTCAAGTTCATATATCTATTATAAGAGTGTTTATATTATAAGTAATCCCAGACCTTTAGAAGAACAGTAAAATTTGGTAGTCAATCTAATTGGCAGTCGTTCTCTGTTCATTAACTCAACGTTTATCTTGGGCCCAGGCATATTCCGTTATTTAATGAATCCAATTATTTAATAAGCACCATATATTTGATGTCAGAGTTACGAATTTAATTTAATTTAATTAATTAAAATCAAATCAACTTGATAATTGTTTCTCCTTCTTCTATTAGAGTAGAGTAGAATATCCACCCTGCTTTGCCTCATCTCACTTGGCAGGAGGGTTTGGCATTCGTTTCCATTGAAATGGCCGTGCCTATACAGCAACCTATTGAAATTAACCCATTTGTCACATTTACAATGGAAGGTGATAGAATTGGTGGAATATCTCAAAATCTTGAAAAGCTAACGAAAAAAAAAAACGGACAGTTAATAAAATTCAAATAAAGAGTCAACCTTGGCAATTGATTTAGTTTCATTTGAAAAGGGGTTAAATATAAATACACCATTTGGGGAGATTGGATCGTCCCTGAACTCATTTTTATAATGCATCAATGTACCTATACTCTTTCTAAATTTATTTCCATCAATATTTGAATGAGAATATTGATTGTACAGTAGAAAAAAAAAATAATTAAATTATTCAATTTCAATGAAATATAACGAAACAAATTACATTAATTATATTTAAAAAAATGTTATAATTTAATTAAAAGGATTATAACTTTCTTTCAGTGTCAAACCGAGTGCTAAAAAAGACTCATAAAAAAGATTACAACAGAAACACATCATACAAGAGAAGAACCTGTTGCAGTTTTTTACTATTACTAAAGTTATTTTAATTTTTTTTTATACTTTTTAAATTTCTTTATTTATAATATATATATATATATATACCATATATATATAATGTTTATTTTTATTTTTAATTTCTATATTTTTTTTTTTTTTTAATATGGAGTAGGTATTATTATAAAAGTTCAGACTGACAAATACAATAAAATAAAAACTTGTTTTTAATGTAGTAGATGGATTATAAATAAAGAGAAAATGAGAGAATCAAATTTACTAGAAAATTTTCTTTATACACAAACAAACATTTCATTTTATTTTAATTAAATATTGCCTACTTGTTTCAAAACTTTTCATAAAGTTAGATCCCGGAATTATTAAAAAAAAAAAAGAAAAGTTTTTATTAAACTAATTATGAAGAAGGTAATAGAGTATATTTATCAAGTCATTCATAAATAACATTCATTGCATGTGAGTTGAAAAACATTTATTATTATATTTTTAATTTATTGATACTTCAAATCAAGTTTTCTATTTTAGGAATTTTCATTAGAGATCTCTGTATTACCTAAAATTTTAGGAGCTGTTGATTTTTAATTGTTTTCATAATATATAAAAATTTCAAAAATTCTTAAACACTGTATATATGTAGATTTTTAGAAGAAATTACTTTTTACCGACCGAAGATAGGAAGGGAAGGTATTGTTTTCAGACCAAATTTCATATGTGGGGATTTTTACATATCTCCACAAACTGGTGGTTTACAAAGTATTAATTTTATATTCATTGTCGGAAAATATTTCACTTTAAAATATAGTAGTAATTAATAATTGAGTAATTAAACAAAAAATAAAAACCAAGATAATATAATTTAAACATTTTAATTCAAATTAAAAAAAAATGTATACTTTATATATATATATATATATATATAATGTTGTTTGGGAATTAATTTATTTCAAATCGTCGGTCGGTTCTGTACCTGGCCATAGCTCATTTTTATATTTACAACCGATATTGGAAGGCAAAATCGCATGATTTTGTCAATGGTAAGTTCCAGAGATAAAAAAAACAGATAATGAATTTCCTCAGTATCTGGGAATTTTTTTTTCAAGCTAAGCTAGTCTAGTGGAAATGCTTGAAATTCGAAAAAAACCCAAATTTTTCCCAGGACAAATTAGTTTTCACAACCATTAACTACACATTTGGTAACCTTGTTTGTTTATGCCTACCATCTGACGTTATAATGTTCTATATATTTTAAATTCAACTCAAACTTCTTCTTTTTCCTCTTTTCTCTAATTAAATCAAACATTAATATGCACATTAAATGAATATTCTATAAAGGAAAGAGTCATAATACAATTTACTGATATTATAATACTTCCAAGCAACCTGATTGTTTTGTGTTCAGCAAAGTTGAGTTGAATTGCACAAATTTCAAAAGCTTTACAAAAACAACAACCGAGTTTTTAATGACTTTTAGAAGAGATTTTTTTTTAATCTACTAATAAAACTGAACTCTAAATCGAATTACTAAAATTTTCAAAAGGTATATTTTATAAATAAATATTGATTAAAATAATTATTTATTTATGCGTTTGAAAGAAAAATCAAGGTTATCGTATTAATGTGAAAGTTTGTTTTAGTTTTAGATATCTTCAACATTCAAGAAGATTTATAGTTTGGTATCTTATAGCCGGCAGCAAGTTCAGCAAAAGTAAGACATCACAAACCTAAGTCACCCTTTTATATCAGTATTATTTTAATTAATTTAAATTTAATTTTCCCCTTCCAAATGTTTTCAAAAGAGTAAATTACAATATAAATTATAAATTTTATCTATTTTTTTTTGTTATATAAGAATGAATGAAATCTTCATAGGGCGCCATTTTCGCCAATGTGGTACTTCTAATCACTAACGACTTCTATCTTAGTTTTCTATTTAATTGGAAACCCCCGCGCCACCGTCTTCCCACATTTCTTGAGACTTCACAATTGTGAAAATAACCCGGGAATAATTTCTCATATATATAAAGTTGTATTATTGTATACAAATTATGGCAAAGTCATACGCATTAATATTTTCTTTAAAATAATCAATCGAAATTCTCACTCTACCATTTAAATTACAATGGGCTTTTAAATTTAAAACATCTAACAATTTTAATTTTTTAAAAATCAATAACAATATTTATTTTTTCTTCATATCTATATTAATAAGCTTACTTATTATACATTAATAATTCACTTGGATTATTGCAATTGATTAACTGATATCGATACACTTTGATATGTATAAATAAAATTATCTATCTATCTCGATCCACCTGAGCCACAACCATCCAACCCCTACCCTCTCTCACCTTCCTTTCTACATTGTCCACTCACCGCGTCTTTGGTATTCTAAGCGGATGTTTCCCAATCGGTCTCCCAATCAATATATTTTTCGCTACAAGCCCTACCCATCACAGCCTTCTCTTTGGAGATGCAGAGAAGCCATGCAATTCCTTGTTATGTTGTGATAATTATAAGTACAACAAATATTAAAATAGATATGTACGAGGATATATAATACTTATGTATAAAGAGTCACTTTTTGTAAACAATAAGATTATATACTATCTATAAATTATGATATATTATAATAAAAATGTAGGGGCCACAGGGTGAGAGGCTAGCGTCGCTGACTCACATTCTCGTGGTCCCGGGTTCAAGTCCAGGGTCTATGGCAGTGCTCCGCAACCGGTGTGCCGCGGCACACTGGTGTGCCTTAAAGGAGATACAGGTGTGCCGCCGCGATCAAATGAAACTTATGGAAATCCGCATAATTTGATTTCTAAAAGTTTCATTTGATCGCGGCGGCACACCTGTATCTCCTTTAAGGCACACCAGTGTGCCGCGGCACACCGGTTCCGGAGCACTGGTCTATGGGACGGAGTCAACCCAGCCTTCGGGATCAACATTGGGAAGCTTCTTGATAAAAAGTAGTGCCTCCGATTAAGAAAATCAAGGTAAAGGGCCCGTTCTACTGATCATAGGACACCTCATTGATATAACCGACTTGATAGGCGTTGTCCTTGCGTAGGACGTACAAAAGTCATAGGTTTTGTTTTTTTTTTTAAAAAAATAACAATATAATTAGGATTAAAAAATTGAAAAATGATCGAAGTACAATTTTCTCTATTAAATTAAGATAAATAAACAATAACCTAAGAACAAAAATAATATACTATGGTTAAAAAAAGTCAAACGTCAAATTTTCGTATATTACTCTGCCTATTATTCAACGAAATATGATTAAATATGAATAAAAATAACAAACGGTTCTAATATTGCCAACACATCAAGTTTATTTATCTTTTCTTGACAATTTGAAATATGGAACACTTAAATTGAGGATGAATCTACTCAAATGAAAAAAAAAAACTTATTGAATTATTTATTATAAAAACACAATTTACATATAAAAATTTCAAAATTTTCTTCCCCTCATATTACCTAAATGAAAAATATATATTAAGAAACGCTTTTTATACCAAAAAAAAAACAAAGATATTGTTTTCAAATTTTTGAATGACCTATATATTCAGTTGTAAATTATTGTATTTTTGGTTTATGGAATTTATATAAAAATAATATCAAATTATTCGAAAAGAATATTAATTTATTTTTATATGATATCAATGAAACGAAAAGTATATCAATATGATTACAAGGGAAAATTTAACGTTAAAAAAAATTTTAAAAAAAAGATACAAAAATAGAAAAATTTTGAATTATCTAATTTCAACAATTCTCTTTTCAAAAGAGCTAAAAAACGTGATTCAACTGACAAGTATATATCTAAAATAATATCTAAAGATAAAAGAAAGATAAATGGGTGATTGGAAAAAAAGATCATCGTCCATTGCAGATTGGGAGAGAAGAGGTGGATATTTGACACAATCGTGATGACGTAAATATCCTGAGGTCAACACACTTTTTAAAAAAAAACAATCTGATAAAAAGTTTATTTTACACACATTGTTCCCTTTTCTTTGCTTTATGGGAAATAATAACTTCAAAAATAAAATATCTCAAACAATTCATATTGATTTGGAAAGAATAAAATTTACTACAAAATGAAAATGTTAAGTTTTATCTAAAAGTTTGCACAAATAGAAAATAAAAATAAAAAAATTGAATATAATACTTTTGTTTTTGTAAATATTTTATTACCTCTATAAGTTTTTGAATCAATTTAGGGCTTAATTATAGCCAGGTAATTTCTTGGTTGGGCCTAAGTTTGCTTATGGTTAAACCAATTGGGAAATGACTAAAGAGTATTTCAAGATCTCGATTGATAGATGAGATTTATTTCTTATTTAGTATTTTTTACCTGTAATATTTTAAATGCTATTTTTCTGATCAAAAATATTTCTTAGAATAAAGAGAAAACTTTGTTGTGTCGTTTTTATCCAAGGACATTTCAAGGTCAAGTTCAAAATTTTCAATTAGAAATTGTTATTTTTTTATTATAAATATTTTTAAATTACAATAAATTAATTATTTTATATTTTAATTAAAATATCTTTTACTATTATTCAATTCATATTTAATATTTATTTAACTTTTAAGCGTTTTTGTTTTTATTCTATTTTTAGAAAGATAAAGTATTTTTAAATATCAACGTTATTATAATTATAAAAAGTTTAATTTCATATAATATATTAGTATATATGTATATAACATTTATAATTGAATATATAGTACATATTTAAATCCTTATATAAAAAATAGTCTCTATCCCAAACGAGGTTATTTATAAATGATCAAAAAAAAGGTTCATTATCATTCCTATATCTTATATTAATATTAATTTCTATATAAAATATTTATTTTAAAGTTATTAAAAGTTTTAACTACATTTTTCAAAGTTTTTCTTCATTTTTTACCAATTTTTTTTTAATACTTTTAATTGCATCATGGCAAATTGGAATGCTATTCATAATTAAATTTTACATATAAAACAAAATTGTCAATTTTGTTCATCTTTCTAATTCAGTTTTTTTCATTAATAACTAATACTCTGATAGAATCAGCCAGTATTTTTTTTTTGTTAACAACAAATTGCTAAATATTTCGTAATATTGTTTTTATGAGAATTAAGAATTGCTAATTTCTCACTATACAATCAATATCGAATAATTAATAAATAATTAATTTTTCGATAGAGCCATCTGCTGTCAGCCAAGATGCCTTCAATATAAGGCCTATATATATTTATGTATATATACATATATATATATATATATATAACAAAGTTAATTTAGTTAGATTGTGAATAAATTTTAATATATAATTCTTTAATTTTAATCTTTGAAAAGAGAATTGGAAGCAAAAAAAATTTACAGAGTAGAATTATGAGAAAATTTGAAATTTATCCCTAATCCCTTTTCTATAATTAAAAAATCATCTACACTTTCCAATAAATTAGAAGGAATTTTAGTATATAAGGATAAGTATACAAATGTTTTGTTTTTTATGTATGATTTATTTCACTCTTTTGTTCACTTAAATAAAAAAAAGAAAAGAAAAAGAACAAACAATAATCCAAGAGAAAGAATAATTGTTAGTAAAATTCAAACTGTAATATTTTTTGTTTTATTTTAATTGGTCTTTTATTTTTTATTTTTATATATATATATGTGTAAGTATGTATATATAAGTTTAAATATATGAATTTGAGTATTCAATCAAAAATAATTCTAAAATTAAAACACTTACCTCGAGAAAATTGTCATTAGTTGTAATAATTGATAAAATAGCATTTGTTCGATCACGTGCATCTTCTTCAGTAAATTTTGGATGCATTTTCATTAAACTCTTTACTAAAGTTGGATACATCAGCTAAAATCAATAAAAATAAATATTATTACTGTTAATATAAATGAAAATGAATGGAAATTTCTAATAAATCTTACTAATTAATTATTTAATATTATAATGATATGTCTATGGTAGAATATAAAATTAATTATTAGAAATAGTGATTGGCTAACGGAGTAAAAATTATTTTTCTAATAAAGTGGTCCACATGGGGAGGGGGGGCGTAAGATATGAAATAATTAAACTATTCAAGATGCAATATACTTGGTTGTTTATCTCGCTGTGCCCCTGCGAAAATGATGGGACAGCTTGAATGAAAAAGGAAATCAATTCTTGATTTATAAGGGAATTTTGTAAATAAAATTGATATTTTATTGTACATTTATTCAAAAACACAAAATTTGGTGTATTTATTTTTTTTAATTATTTATTTTTTTGCCTGATTTAGTATTTCGATGTCGAGATTTTGATGTTTTTATACGTTTTGTAGGTTCCTGAGTCATTTTCACTAAGGTTGAGAAAAATGCCTGTCTCTCTGTGTGTGTGTGTGTGTGTGGATGTGTGGATTGTGTATGTGTGTATGTAGACAAGTTTACGCAAAAACGGATTGAGCTAGAATAATGAAATTTGGTACATGGACATTATTCAAAATTCGTAGTTTTCTATTAACTTTTGAGAAATGTAGCTCAACCGGAAGAGGGTCATTACCTACGTTTTGATTTTTTTTCCTCTAAACTGAAGGTAAAAATAAAGATATATGTTTGTTAGTTTTCACATGATTAAAAATTGTATAAAACTGCTATATATAGAATTTCAGCTTGATTGAATTGCTGAAAGTACCGGAATTAATTTTTTAACACTCCAAATCACGCGCCAGCATGTGACGTGGTTCCATCAACAAAGAGCTGATGAGGAACTCTTAAATTACTAATAATAATATGTAATAAATTCTACAAATTGGAGATTTATATAGAAAATTTATTAATTATAAACTTATACATTCAAAAATATTATAAATTTTCAAGTGCATAGAATATAAATGGTCGTTGTTTGGGCTCAATCGAGCTGCCCTTGCCATCTATTGACTTGAAATTTAATGTGTTTACAATTTCAGAAATTCTCTATCATCTTTACCAATTTTATCTAAATTACTGATTTTCTCTTTGTTAATATTGAATTTGTATAATGATATTTACAAAGAGAGTCAGTATTCAATTAGAAAATAAATTTAGTTGAGATTAGTTTTGTTTATTTATTTATTTTCTTTTTCTTTTCTTTTATAATCCCAAATGTAGGTGAAATTGTCTAAAATCTTCTTACATCGATTTACTGTTGAAAGCTGCATTCGTATTTGTACATGTAGTGGAGTTTGATGTAGCGAGAGTAGTAAGGGGTAGGGCTTCTAATGCCCCTTCGGCCTGTCATTGCCATCCTGAACCTTTCGCTTTCAGGCTACACCCGCCTCCGGATTCCGATTCATCCCATCAAGTGTCGACGTTTCCTAAACGCGTGCTCTCGTTTCAATGTCAAAACGCGCTTCCTAAGAACCTGCCTCTTTTCTAAATGAGCAGGATAGTGTGTTTGTGTAGGTGGATCTATGTGGAAGTGAGTGAAAAAAAAAGATGGAGAGGTCAGAGTAAAGAAATGTCAGGAATATTATTTGAAATATTTTTTTTCTATCTATTTTTTTTTGTTTCTATTCAGTTTTTTTCTTGTTTTTTTACTCTTCAATGAATTTGTAATGAAGGTATGAATTACTCATTTGTACGGGTAGAGTGGAAGAAAAAATTTATCTAAATTTTTTGAAAGCATAAAAAAAAATATAATTATTTTTTTTCGAAATTGGATACTTTTACTTTTTGTAAATTAGACATTCAAAAAATTCTTATGAATATTTATCAAAACTAATAAAAATAAAATTACATTATTTATTATTATGCATTATTATTCTTACAAAGATTACAAAGTTTTATTTTTAATAAAATTAACATTCTTTTAAGTAAAAGTGAAGGCTTCGCTTTTTTATCATTCACTTTTAATCAAGAATAATTTTAAAATAAACAATGCGCAACTGCCATTTCGGCTTTCTATATGTCTTAATTTATATCAATACCAATAAATTACAATTAATTAGGAACAAGCATTATAAACATTTTCCTATACTAAAGTGGGCTACAACTTGGGAAGGGTCGGGTTCAATCAATTATGAACGATTCATACACGAATATATACAAAGTGGTGGGGGGAGAAGGTTGCGATGGTGAGGGTGGTAAGCACGTGATTCTCGTCATTCCCATTACTTAAGATCATTTTATTCAAAGTTGCTCAATCTAAACCTTTTAGACTAACTGTCTGTCACTGTCAATTTACTTTCCTAAATGAAATTCGAAGTAATTAAAATCTAAAATGGTGTCTGAGATGTTCCTTTCATTTTCAATATTAACATTGATTTTTCTTATTAAGATATTCTATAGAATTTTACTTTCTAATTGAAATTTCAGTAGTTATAAATTACTATATAGATTTCATCAAATAATATACTTATGACTATGAAAAGATATAATTTATAATATTATTAATATAGCATTATACGAGGGCAATTCATAAAGTTGGTTACGTTTTGGAATTAAAACAAAACTAGTACCGGAAAATGTTTTTTATTGTATATATATTTGAAAGAGCAACTAAAAACTATGTTTTACATAATCTCCAAAAAAGTTGAGACATTTATCGTAGCGATGAACGAGCTTCGAAATTCCTTCCTCATAGAAATCCGCCGCCTGAGAGTGGTACCCACCTGGCACAAAACTTATGGTAGCCTAACTTTTGAGAAACAATTTCGTATAATAAAGTGCGTGAAATTTGCGGAAAACTGAAGAAAAGTTCGGTTATGGTGAAACGACGATTTCCTCTAATTTTTTCATTGATTTTTTCCACCAGTTCATTTTTTTTTACCATTGTTTCACCATAACCGAACTTTCCTATCGTGCTTTTTGAAATTTTATAATAATATTTTTGAATAAATCTCTTTTGTTCCACATTTAAAAATATATGAATTAAACTTTTAAATAAGCACTCGAATTAAAATGTTAATTCAAGAATAATTTTAATTTATTTTTTTTAAGAATGTATTAAATAATAAATTATTTAGATTTAGACAATCAAATAGGATATCAATAACAAAACATGTGATGTATAGTAAGAAGAATTTAATTTTACTTTAAATTAAAAAATTTTAGAAAAAAAAACAAATGATCCATCGTCTCTTTTCTTCTGGATCATTGAACCGTCTCCACCGCCCTGAAATAAATGGTTAAATTGGAAAACTTTCATATACCTATATATTCTTTTGTTAATAATGGTGGCTGTATATTTTCGACTGAAAGAATATGATTACTGATTTATTAAAAAGAGCAACTTAAAATAACATCATTCTGAATGTAAAAATGTTTGTTTACGAAAAGTCCAAAAAAAAGTTTTCTGCATTCCTGATTTAATCGAAATAAAATTACAAACAAATAATTAACAATGATTGATACTATTCTGAAACTAACTCTTTTACAAAAAAAAAATCAACTCATGTTTTTACTACATATTTTTTGAAAAATAAAATTCTTCTTCTTCTTCAAATCATCATTAATTTTTAAAAAAAAATATAATCATATTTATTTATGCATTTTCAATTGAAAAAATATTTTATATTTCAGAATGAAATTAATAAAATTTAATTGAATTTTAAATATTTAATAAGAAATTTCATTGAAGCCCCTAAAATATATGCAACCAGCATTGCTTTAATAAAAACTGGAATGTTCGTTCATTTTTCAGATCTTTTATGTATTTATATATCAATAAAAAATAACAATATAAATTTACAGTTAAAAATTATGCAATATTGTATTTTAAAAAATTAAACGTTTGGTATAATTATTATCAATATTCTAATTATTATCAATGAAGATAATAAATAACTAGATTATATAAAATTGAAAAATGTTATTAATTCATTAGTAGATATTATTGAGATTTGACGGAAATTGAGATTTCTAAGATTAGACGTAATAAAAAAAAATATTATAAACAAAAAATCTTTAAAATTCCATGCCATTTATAATTCTACAATATATATAAGTAATGTATATATTATATATATATATATTAAATACTTCTTTCTATATTTATGAAAGATTACTTTGAAGTGTTTAACTGGGTTCGTTACTGAAATATTTAATCTATTTCAATTCTAAAAGAGAAGAAAAATAAAAAAAGCAAATGCCTCGTCGCACACCCTTTAACACAGCTCGTGCTTAACAACCCTATTTGAAAAGGATAATTATGTCTTGTCTCTTCTTAGAGATCGCTCTAAGCCACGCTTTGTGACTTGTCTGTCCATCAAAACCAAAAGGTGCTTTAGCTATTACACAAATAAATTATTCAAAGACACCCCTTCTCTTTCTCACCCCCACTCTCCCTAAGCACCCAGCTTCTCTTATACTTCTCTATTAAATTGTGATTGCCATAAACTTTAATATCAACTCTTCCTAACTAGTAATGGCTTTTGAGGCCCCAACTTTGATCGATTCCATTAAAATGATTAGATACTTTCTTCTCTTTTTTTATTCCTTTGTGTTTTATTTTTTTTTTTTTTTTTTGTAAAATTAAATGATGTAATTTGAAAAGAAATTCATCAATTGTCCAGAGATAATTTTATTTTACTTAGAATCTAAAATCAAATCACCAATCTGTCAAAATTAAATTATAATGATATGAAAACAATTAAAATTTAATCTCTATTTTCAATGATGGAATATAAATTATATTCATATCCTACTTTCAAAATTTATTTTGTATAATTTAATTTATACAATTGAATAGGGAAATAATGAGAAAAATTTTAGAAAAAAATGTACTTTATTAATATAATAATATATAATTATTATATGATCATTGCTGAAAGATTTAATTAAAGTGTTAACAAAGACAAATTCAAATTATATGACATAAGGACTTACAAATTTTGTATCTATCTGAATTTAAATAAATACAAATAAATATTTATGTTATTATCAACAAAAGATTTTTTTTTGATTGATAGTATAAAAATAGTTTGAATGATTCTTAATGTATATATATGTATATACTATATATTAAACGTTCAAGAGAAAATGCGTGAATGAATTTTTTTCTGGCTGGATTCCTTGATATAATTATTTAAAAAAAAACATTCACACTAAAAAACCCTTATGCGTCAAACGATGGAGTCCTTAAAACCATTCAGAAGTTTGCGATATTCTGAGTGGAGATATGCCAAATAAAAAAAAATCTCTGAGTTTTATACATCCTATGCAAGGACAGCGCCTATCAAGTTGGTTATATTAATTATGTGTCCTATAATTAATCAGTAAAACGGGTGCTAACAATCTTTATCTTGATTTTCTTGATCCGAGGCGCTACTTTTTATCAAGTAACTTCCCAATTTTGATCCCGCAGGAAGGGTTGTAAAATCAAAAACAAGAAAACTAATTTTACAATACATAAAATAAAGACACAAATAACCAATCAAATATGGATCACCGATTTTAAAATGTTTGTTCACTTCAATTGACGGTCTTTAAATAAATACTAAAAATACAATATATTTACCAAAAAAAAAAAAATTAATAAATAAAAAAAAATTAAAATAAAATAAATGAAAAATAAAAATGTCCAATATTATACAGTCAATTATATTGTTTAGTAAGTTTCTCTTTAAATAAATAAATCTCTCCCAGTGGCACATTTAAAGGCATACATTTTTTGTTTGTTTTTTTTTATTAGTGTTAACCGCAGAATTTTGGGTTATCAAACCGATAATTCAAACTAAATCCTAAATAAATAATTTTATTAAATTTGTATGTTATCAATTCACAAAAATTGAAGTTGTCTCTTCAAAATTAAGAATTAGAAATTGTTTTTTTAGATTAGTAGAATTAACAAAAAACAATAAAGCTTTTAGTTGGTTAACAAAAATAATGAATAAATTATTAAGAATTTAAAATGTACCGTGTTTAAATAAACCCAAAAATATATAAATTTTAAATTTCGCAATTAATTATACTAGCAAAAATTGAATATAGAAAAAATATATAGTAAGACTTATTAGAAAGATTTTGACGGGTAACGGGTAGTCTCTTCTCTATGATCTTAATAGAAAAGATTTCTACTTCAGGGAGTAGCGTCCCTGCCCTCACGTGAGCTCATGAATCCTTTCTTACATAGGAAGGGAATCATGTCCTTTACCAGTTGACTCCTTTCAATCCATTCCCTCACTCTTACTCTTCCCCCCTCCCATGATCTTTCAAATAATTAAGTTTATTTGGATGAAGGATGATACCTAGCATAGATTCATTAAAAAGAAAAAAAAATGAAATCTTGACTCCTATTCTCTATCAAGAGTCTCCTATATATATATTTGAATTAAACCACCGAAGGGGGGTTAATTTAAATATATTGATTACGTGCAGCAAAACCCCGCAATTGACGATTGAGACATATCTTATAAGTGCCACTTAGAGGGGCCACCTCTCATACGATTCATATTAGTAGAAAACTTGGAACTCTTATTTATTGTATTCTTTGGAGAATTTTTAAAACACATCGATTCAATGATTTTCATTTTATTAAAATTTTTGACTTAATCTTGTAAATTGTGACGAAGACAATCAATTCAACATAATTTTATCCAGATTCTAAATAAAATTGATTTTTAGTATCATTAAATGAAATTTTTAATTAATTTTAATATCGGTTTATATTTAGAGTTCAAAAACATTATTGCCTTATTACAACAGGTGAAACCTTTACGAATATATTCATTATGTAACGTAGATTCATTTTCGCAAGTATTTACGGTGCTTCCTTAATTAAATATTAATCATTGAATTTTGAGAGATTGAAAAGATTCGCCGCCATGGTGATTGGCCGCCACCTCAAATGCGTTGCTTATCCGTGACCTTGAAGGGGACAATTGTTTTTTAATTTCTGCAGAGCAATCTCTTACTTACCCCAATGGAGGAGTTTCAACTGCCCCCCTCTGGGCTCATTTCCCTAATACACGCTTTCTACATACTCTACATTAATGTTACATATTTATCTTCAATATTAATATATTATTTGATTTCATTAAGTTAAAGTATTATATTATAATAGAAACCAGTATTTTTATTTTTTTTTATAATTTATCTTATTATACTAGCAAAAATTGTATAAATATATATACATACACCCTCCATTCCAAAAGTAACCGAACTTTTAAAAGAAAATAGTACCACTAATGCCATCTGTTGTAATATTTTACCCATAGATGGCTTAGTCCCTCATTAATAACTAGTATAAATTTCATGACATTTGGAAGCATACAACAAAAGTTATTGCGTTTCAAATGTCAGTGTGTCTTGTACATCGGTCGGAAAATGAGTTTTAAACAAAGAGCTGCAATTGATTTTTGTGTTAAACTTGGTCAAACTTTTACTGAAATGCACCAAATGGTACAAAATGCATATGATGATTATTGTCTATCCCGTATGCAAATTTACGAGTGGTTCGAGCGATTCAAATCGGTTAGAGAGACGCTGGATGATGACGAAAGATCAGGCCGTCCCAGAACCGGATTATCGGAAGAAAATATCGAAAAAGTGCGTGATTTCATCAAAAATAACAAAAAATCGTCTGGAGAGTTTTACTTAGGCGTCATGAAGCGTTTGCTGGGAAGAATTCGTAGTATTCGGCCAGAATATCGAGAAAATGGCAGTTGGACTCTTTTGCACGATAATGCACCATCACATCGTTCGCGACTTGTAACTGAATTTTTGGTAAAAAATCACGTTATTCCTTTGCATCATTCGCCCTATTCACCAGAACTGGCTCCGTTCGACTTATATCTGTTCCTTAAACTGCATTTGGCGATGAAAAGAAAGTGGCACGCATCGAGCGCCATTGAGAAGGCAACGACCGACGTCCTAAAGACCATTCCAATAAAGGACATGGAGAAGTCGTTTGACAACTTGTTGGAGCGTGCAAATTTGTGTATCGATGCAGAAGGGGAATACATTGATTAATAAAAATGATTTGTTCCAAAATGTACATTGTTTTTTTTTAAAAAAATTCGGTTTCTTTTGGAATGGAGGCTGTATATACACAGGATCAAATATTTAAATTAAAGTAAATTTGAATATATTTTTTATCTTTAAATGCAAATCAAATTATTTCAATAAATTTGTACCATTTTAAGAAACAAATTTTTGATGGGTCAGGTCAGTTTTAGAAAACCCATTTAACAATTGTAATAAATAATTAAAAAATCGTAAAATTTTTAATGTTTATAATAATAAATTATATAAATTTGTTAAATGGTTGAGCGATAGCTCGGTGTTCCAGGTACTAGGATAAACAATAGAACATCAAAAGTGTGAGAAATTCATAAAACATTGAATTGTTTTTAATAATTTGAATTTGTTTCAAAAAACACAAAGAGAGAGATTTACTCTCAACGTCAATTCACATGATCCATCTTATTTTATTGTATTTTTTTATTTTATTTTTATTTTTCCCTATTCAATTTCTACGTTTGACGTTGGCATTGAAGACTTGCTTTTGATAAACAGAACACTACTACTACTATTGATTGCTTCTCTTTTATTCAAGAAACACCTTGACAGAAAAAAAAACAGTTGAGTTAACAAAAAAAAAAAATAAATCGTTCCTAGGATATCCAGTTTACTATTTTGTAATTTGAATAATGGATTTGTAGAAATAAATATTTTTATTTTATTTTTCTCCATTTATATATAAAAATTGTATTATAAAAAATTATAATTATGTTGAATTTTAATTTATATTTTTCAAAATTTTTTCTGAGAATAATATTTAATGATTTTAAAAAATTCTAGAAAAGTTGACATAAAATTCATATTTGGTGTATAATAATAAATAAATAAATAAATGTTTTTGAATAATTTTAGTTTAAATTTTCTATTTTTATATTCTTACTTATATTCAAATATTTAATTAATAATCAGAACATTACAAACGTGACAATTTTTCAGATATATCTTGTTTCTGTTTATGTTCTTTTTCTTTTTCTAAAGTTATTTTTTTGGGCAGATGGACCTATTGATTAATTCCAGACTGCTGAGTATTTTTGCACCTATCTAAAAAGAATTGCTATGTCCTAAATCCTAAATGACTTACTGTTAGACACATTATCTAACAAGAGGCCGATTAGTCAGAAACAATTTACAATTTACAATTTTTAAATATGAAACATGTAACATGTACAAAATACGACAGAGAACCTGAATTCAAAAATAATAATTAAACTAATCTTTGAGGAAAATTAGATTAGATTTTCCAAGATGGTATATGTCCCTGGAAATTATTAAACAAACAGCTTATGTAGTTTTTGCTTATATAAATCTGGATATTCATTCCCCTCTGAATGTAAATGTTCAAAAAAAAATTATTCCGAATATTATATGTAATATTGTATATTAAGAAAACCATCTAAAATTACTTATTTATATAATATAAAAAATAATTCATAATAAAAGAAATAAAAATCATAAAGTCAATACTCATATTTCAATAATAATAAAAATAATAATTATAATAATAATAATACTAACAATATTGAACGAATAAAATAAAAATGTTAAGAACTATGCTAGGTAATCCTAATCTTATAATATAAAACCCAAATTTATAAATCATTTTTACTCCTTAAATATAGTAGTAATTAATAATTGAGTAATTAAACTAAAAACAAAAACAAAAACAAAAATTTAGTCATTTTAATTGAAGTTTTAAAAATATTTTTGTGTGTGATTTCATAAATATAATAATTTAAGATAAATCTATATATAATCTCAAAATATTTTATTAAATTAATTAAAATGAGAATTTATAAAATAAATTATTTCATTGAAATGATTTTTAAATATTAGAATAAAAATTTAAATATTATAATAATTCTTTGTTTGTGAATAGCTAGAATTATTAATTTTATATTCATTTTTAGAATTGAATCGACACCTTCACTGAGCCTGTGGAAACTCTAAATTATATAAAAATTTAAAAATTAATTTTGATTGATTACATATTGATATAATTTATAGCCTAAGTTAAAATAGACAGACAAACATGAAAAATTCTAATATCACTTCTGGATTCTAGAGGTCATGAAACGTGAAGATATACAAAAAAAAAATAAATTCTGAGATTTTGTTTTTCTAATATTTTTCTATAAATTATATCTTAAATTGAATAATTTACTATAACTTTATTTATTTAATTTATGTGTTCATATTAAAATGAATTTTTCTACTTACATGAATAGCATCATGAATATAATAGATAACCATATCCATGAATGCTGGTTTCTTTTCAGTTGCCACTTTCTTGATTTTTTCAGGTGTTTTGAAATTATATCGTACCGGTATTTGTCGCCAAGAACATTTTGGAATATTACAAACAGTCGAAGAGATTTTAGATAGAAATGACATTTTAAATTGTATCTATTTCAACAACTATTATTTCAATCACAATTCTTTGATTTATTATTTATATTTTCTTAATGTTTAATGTTTACACATAGAAAAAATAATAACAAATTTTAATATATATTTATAAACAATTGGGAAATTTTATTTTTATCCCAAAAACAATAAATAAAGAATATTAGATATTAAATATTAAAATAAAATATATATTTATATCTATATATATATATTGTGACATGCTTGGGTAAATATAAAACTTCTGATGACATGTGATTTAAATTTTTATATATATATTTCAAATAAATAGGATTTTCAATTCGTTTGAAATTAAATGAAACTTTAATAATTGTTTTTTGGGATAAAATGGGGAAATGTAAACAAAATAAACGGATTTCAATTAATACACTTTAAATCACAATTTCTTCCGCAAACAATGCTGTTATAAAATCTAATATATGAAAATGTTATTTAGATTATAAATTACTTTCATTTGTTTTTCTCATTTTATTATTTCTCTTTTTTTTTAATGTTCAACTTTATACTAGTATTATTAGCATTAAGTTTTATTTACCCATTCTTAACACTTCAATAAATTTTAAAATATAAGTACATCTATCAAATATATCTATCTATCTTTCTATATAATTATATATATGTTCGTTTCTCCGTGAATGTTTTTATTATTATGAGATATTATTTCCGGGTTATTTTTACGTTTGATTGTGAAATTTGGGTTTCGATGATTTGGCGCCCATTTTGGCGCCATTTTCAGGAAAGTTTATTTAAGAGGGATTTTTTGAGGATACTACGTCTTCTAGACACACAGAATAAGACCCAAAATCAAAAAAAAAAAATTCTTCTGAATAAACCCTCTTAAATTCTCTCATCAAAAGGTATATATATAACTATTATTTGATTTCTAAACGATTTGACTACTTGTCATCTTGAAAATTAAGTATAGTTAGTTGCTGGTGAATTATTAATATTATATTCGATTAGCATTTTTAATTTTATAAAAGCAGTTGTCAATTTTTGTACAAACCGTATATTTATCCAATTTCCGCCGAAAATAGTTATGAGCGTAATTAAAGATGTTTGTACCTAGATAGAAAATTTAAATTTAATCAGACAAACTATATAGTTTATAAAAAATACATAGACACATTATCATTGTAAAATTGAAATAATTTTTTTTTATTTTAAAATATAAGAAAAATAATCAAAATTTCTTAATCCGTTTTTAATAACATTGCAATACCTTTCTTTCTTTTTCACAATATTTACAAATTTATCAAATTAAAATTGTTTTTATTGTTTATTTTTCATTTATTTAGAAATTATATGTTGAATTATAGTTCGCTTATAACTATAATTATACTTAGAAGGGATATTAAAAGCTAATCTGATCTTCTAACAGCTGCAAAATCCCCTCTCCCTGTTGGACATAACATGCAAGTTGCCTAAAGAGGATAACATGTTGTGTTTATAACCAGATTTTACGTATTCAGACTCGATTCATATCAAGATAATGTAACAAGAGATATGAATATATAGCAAGTATTCAAAGAGAGTAAAACAACTTTACACCTAGTTGCTCCTATTTGCAAACTAACGTAATAAATTCTCCATTGACAGACATCAATTATTATTTCTTTATATCCAATATATTCTATATTTCTTACACATATGTATATATACAAACTCTGTTTCTGTAGCGATTGTTTATTTGAAAAATCCCCAATACAATAACCAGATTTCTTGAAGTTTTCCTATTCTAATTACTTCTCTTACATCTGATTCCTAAGTTTTCTTAATCCTATTATATTTTATTTTATGCTATTACATTGGGTCATTTATATAACTCATTTTTTAATTGAATTGCTTATAAACAAACTTGTTTTTTAGTCTTTCTTCTCCTATTCAAGCCACATATTCATCATTGTAACTTCATAAATCTTAAAAATAAACCATGTTTATTTTGGAGGAGGTAAAAATCTCATATACAAAGGCAAGGTGAAACAATAGTGCCAGACTTTTATTGGCTAAACCCACAACTCTCGCCTTTTTGCGGGTGCTCTAAACAATGTTTGGGAATTCATAGAGATCATGTAATTAATTACTTTTAAATTGAATCTCTATCACACACATTGCTCTATCATTTTAGTTTTTCCCTATATATAAATTCCACGAAGAATCTTACAAATATGCACATATATCTATCTATCTCTGTAGCTCTACGGAACTCGAAAGTTTTTGGCCACAGCAACCACACCCCTCCAAGTATTAATATTCTGAGCCACAACCCTCCAGTCTTTATTCTCTCCCATCTCTCTCACATCCTTTCCCACATTATCCACCCACGACGTCCTTGGTCTTCCAAGTGGACGTTACCCACTCGCTCTCCCTACCAATATATTTTTCGCCATTCTATCTTCTCCCATTCTATCGACGTGTCCTGCCCACTGCAGTCTTCTCGATTTTATAATTCTAACTATATCTGGAGATGCATAGAGATCATGCAATTCCTCGTTACCACGGTGACCTCATCTTTCTTTGACCCATAAATGCTTCGCAGAATCCTATTCTCAAATACTCTAAATCTACTCTCGTCACCTAAGGTCATACACCATGCCTCACACCCATATAATACAGCCTTTAAAATAATTGTTTTATATATTTTAATATATGCACATATATAGATTTATAAAAACAAATTGTAAAAAAAACTTCATTAACACAGTGTGAATTTTTCTAGATATTACCATCTAAATAATGGTCAATCATTACTAAACTTAATTTAAGAATAAAATTTACAAATTGTTTTTCATAAATGAAAAATGTTTTATTCAAAGATGATAAATACTAAAATGGAATTCAATATTTAAATATAATCTTTTCTATTATAAATTCGCCTTCTACCTAGAATAATTTATGGATTTATTTTGAATGATATTGAAAGTATATTTATGTATGTAGACTATATACTTGATAATTTCCTTCTACAAAATTGAAAAATATCACTAACAGTTGAATTTATACATTCAACCAATCAGAAATAGATATTAATAAAGTTTTAGGAATAATAACAATTCTTTTCAATATAATAAAAAAACATCAAAGAACACTGCTGATAGATAGAATTCAATTTAGAGATAGTATTTACTTGAATCTATAAAATACATGAAGAGGGTTGGTTCTATTTAACATAAACATTCTAAAACGGGTGCGACTGCCAAAATAGTCAAATTCATTTCAACTGTTCAATAGTAGAAAAACTTTTTTTTATTTCATTTTAATTTTTTTTTTAAGGTGGAGAAAGTTCATAGATATATCACTTAGAGCATGAATAATACATAAATAAAACTAATATAAGCATATTAATATATTTTCTTTAATTTGACCGTTAAATAAATTTAAATATCAATTTTCTGTCACATAAAATAAAATTGTAGTATCATATAAACATCAAATACATAGTTTTGATGTATTTAGTAATAAAAATCAACATAAAATTTGAATATAAAAATAAAAAAAAGAAAATATTAATAAATTGATGGAAAGTTTAGACTAAAAACCACCCATTTTGATTTAATTGAAAATAAAGAGTTTTGAAATTGGATAATTGCTAGTGGTTTGGTAGATAATAAATAAAGAGGATCAAAATCAATTACTTAAAGTCTAAAAAATAAAATATCTAAAGCACTAAAATTATATTAAAGCACTAAAATTGATTAAATGTTTTTTTCAAAAAATAAACGATTTTATTTTTATTTATCGTAAAAGTATTTCTTTATATAATTTAAGTATATTATGATTATTTATTTATATATTGAATTCTAATGAGAAGAGTCCAATATAAAAAATTAATTTAAAGAAAAAACAACCGAATAAATAATAATTATTTATTCTAACAAGTCATACAAATTTATTTTTTTATTTAATTATATTATAATGAAATTTTGGTTTATTTTTTCATTTATTTTTTTATGAAAATATGTTTTTTCATTTATAAAAGATAAAAATAAATAAATTAAATCTTTCCATCTCGATTGATATTTATGATTTTAAATTATCTATACTCTCCATTTTTACACTTACTGGGTGTTGCTCTGTTAATAATTCAACCCCCCCCCCCCCCGGGAACTAACATTAAATTGTGATTTATATCTAATTTATCAATATAATAAGAATTTAATGAAAACTCGTTCTATTATATAATTATAAATTTAATTTAGAATGGAAAATATAAATAATTACTTAAATATATTTCGAATAAGAAAACGGTTTATAATACAATTAATATATTTTTCAATGTTATATATTAAATATGTTTAATTAAACAATTAAATAATGTATTTAATTTAAATTTACAGACCCCATTGTTACTGATTACAGATATTAGACTATTGGTCTATTATAAACATTATTGGCAAATTCATGTAAAAATCCGCCAGATGCCGCAAAGCGGCACGAAAATAATCGAAGAACGAGCGAATAGAGCGGAAACTTCTAGTTTTTGATTAATTTTCTATTCTATTTTCTATAATATATATATATATATATATATATATATATACGAGAAATATATATATTAGTAAGAGATTGAACAAAGTTTTTTGACAGAATCATTATTTTTATTCAAGAAAATAATAATGAATTATTATATTAAAAATGAGAGAAAATAGAAACAAAAACATTCTATTTGCACATTCATCTCTAAAATAATAGTGTCAACGAATGGAAAAGATATAAAAACCGTGTTTGGATTCACCTAATCTAACATTGAATTTATATGCAAATTTTTCTTTTCCTCTGGTAACGTACAAAAAATACATTTTCATTCCTTTACAGTGGAAATTAACAGAAAAATATTTAGGTATTCATCTTAATTCGATTCTAAAGAATCAATGAAAAAAAAAATCAAGTCCATTTTTTTTTAGTTTTTATTTTTCATTGATTATATTTAATGAGATCAAAAAGTAAATGAGATAATTTTCCATTGATATCTATATAATCCTCTTTTGTGAGTGGGGAATTAATTATAATATTATATTTGAAATAATATAATTTACATTAATTTAACCAATTAGAGAGATGGGAAAAATCTAACCACGTAAATTGGAATGTAAATTTAATTAACTTCTAAAATAAAATTAACTTTGGAAATAATAAACTTGCATTTCAATGTGGAATGATATGTGTCAAACAATTATTATATATTCAGAATGATCAAAAACAAATTACTATTAAGCTATAAAATGTGTGAATGCCACAAAAATAACTACAAGAAAATGTATTGCAATTTTGATTGGTGTATAAATATTATCAGCTTTTAAATGTCGTCACTCTAATAAAACTCAAGCTTTTAAAAATTAAGTTTCAATGGATTAAAAAGTTTAAAAAGGTTTCATAGAACAAATTCGAAAAAAAATATTTAAAAAAAAAATCTTTAGACTGATTTTACTTTTCATTAAATAATTATATCAAGAGAGTTAATTTGAAATTCAAAGATTAAAAGTTTTTTTTAATCTTAATTTGTAAAAAAAGATTTGGAATGAATCATTCACTAAGTGATTTTTTTTTTTGACTCATAGATACGCTGAATAAGTGAATGTATATATGATTTTTAATATAAATGATATTTTCAATATAAATATATTCTAGCCCATTGAGTAGTAATATTTATTATTAGAATAAAAATGTAATCATTTGGATTTGAATTTTGACTGTATATGAAATGTTTTGATTCTTAATCGCTATTTGCAATTGCGTTTTTAAATATTAATGACGCAATTTTTAAATTTGTCTTTTATTATATACTAGCTGCTCAGAGCTCCTTCGTCGCTCTTCACATCTAGACGGGGGCTCCGCCCCCTGTACCCCCGAGTGGTACATAGTATTTGGTTGAAAGTAGTAAAAGGTTTTCATCCATTTTGTTTCAAACAATGTATAACATAAAACATTCATTTCTTATTGTGTGATTATTTAAAATATATTTTAATTTATTTAGTAAATTAATTATATATATTATTATTGAATATGTTATATCTATCTACTCGAAAGTTCTTGGCAGCTACAACCACATTTCTCCAAGTGTCCCCGGTGACCTCATCTTTCTTTGGCCAATAAATGCTGGAAAGAATAATCTGAATCTACTCTCATCTCCCAGGGTCATAGACCATGCGTGGCTCAACGGTACTCGAAAGTTCTTGGCAGCTACAACCACATTTCTCCAAGTGTCCTTATCCTGAGCCTCTGTTCCATCTCTCGTACGTCATTCCCTGATGTACTCATCTTTCTTTGGCCCATAAATGCTGGGGAGAATCCTATTCTCTGAATCCACTCTCATCTCCAAAGATCATAGACCATGTCTAACACTCATATAATACAACAGACAAAATAATTGTTTTATATATTTTAATTTTCATTCCCTTTTATAATAATTTTGATGAGATAAGCCTCTTTACTGCATGATAACAGGCGTTTTCCGATTGCAACTTCGATTTCAATTCTTCTCAAATATTATTATCCTTCGTGATTACATTCAATTTTTCTACATATTCAAATTCTACATTTTGTATGTTAATACTGCTCCTGTTTGTTTCTAAATATATTTATTTATCATTATTAATTTCAAACCTCATCTCTTTTCCTACCTCGATTAATTTTTCCTCGCTATCTGTAATTGCAATTGCCGAATCTCCTATTATATTTAAGTCGTCTGGGTCACCTAATATTTTACAATTGATTTCCACATCTTACTCTTTCTTTACTACCTTCAAGATAAATTTTAAGATCAAAATTTGAAAAAGTTTATCCGGATCTATTGAGTCATGCGTAGGTTTTACTAAAGTCTACAAATAATTAGTGAACAGAGATATTGAATTCGCGGTTTTTTTAATATCTGTCATAATGAAAATATCTTAATTAATGTTGATCGATTTGGCATGAACCCGCAATGATATCGTCTAATATTTCCTCCGCCTATAGTTTATAAGTATTGTATATGTTATAATAGAGTATAATATTTCTTGATCATTTCATTTCGATATTTTAATTTCATTGTTTGATTTTTATTGAATATTTTTAATTATAATAAAATTAGAGAAAATGCAAAGTTAGAGACTTGAGACAATTTATAAAAATTAACGGTATAAAAGTATTGATAAAACTAAAGATAAATTAACAATATATACATTCATTAATAGTATTAATTTAAATTAATGGATTTATTTGATTTTTTATTATTAAGTTCATTTATTAATTTTTTTAGATCATAGTTAATTCCCTCCCTTAAAATAAAAGAAGTACCTATTCAAATATGGAAAGAATAAATACAAAATAATTTAAGTTAAATATGATTTAAATATTTTATTATATTAATTAAAATGAGAACTTTTAGAATAAATTATTTAATTGAAATGATATTTGAATATTAGAATTTAAAATAAAAAGTTAAAATTTATAATAATTCTTTGATTGCTAGCTATATACATTGTGTAAAATGAGTCCGCCAGTCAGTGGGCCACGCCTGGCTCTTGAATGAACAACACGGAGAACTTTATATAAACTTTAAATCTCTCTCTCTCCCGCTCACACACACTCTCACCTCTCTCCTCATCCCCTCCACCTCTCATTTCTTAGTTATTTCAATTTCCACAAATTGTCTAATTTTTAAAATATTCACTAATTTACTTTCTATTTTTATTCTTTAATCCTTAAATAATATATTTTCTATTTTATGTTAAAATGTAAATAACTTACATTTTAACATATTAAACTATGACAGCAAAAAAGTAAACGAATTACATACATACATACAAACAGTCTCCTTTATATATATAGATATATCATATAATTTCCCCTGGTTTAATGTAAATCCAATATAGAAAATTCAAGCTATCCTATTTCTGATTTATATCGATATTTCCTTTCTTTTTTTCAAAACTTATAATTTAAACTTTAGATTTTGTAGGCCGCTAGTAGAAATACGGGGAATACGGGAAATTAAGGGGCAGCATGGCTAAGTGGGTAGAGTACTAGATTTCTACACAGAAAGCCTGAGTTCGAATCCCAGCATAGACCTCAAGATTATATATTTATTTAATTTAATTAATTAATTAATTTAATTTAATTTAATTGATGAATAAATATGAATCTAATTCAAATTTAACATCGGCTGCCCCACCGAAGAAGGCAAGGGGAAACCACTTCGGTCAAATTTTCCCATGAACACCCTATGACTCCTGTGGAGTTATTAGGGCCACGACACTTCCGCTAGGAAGTTATCGACAACGAAGAAAGTAGAAATACATAATCAATAGTCTATATTTTATTAAAATAGGTAAATATATATATATATATATATATATATATATATTAATATAAATACTTATTACATTATATATGTATAAATTATTACTTAGTAATGGGAAAGTCGAGTGTGTATGATTTGGAATTAAGTGGTTCCACACGGACACAGTTTTGTTGTTAATAGTCAAAATTACTAAGGAATATTTTAAGAAGTATGAAAATTCTAAACAATGTAGAATGTAGATAATTGTGTAGGTATTATTTTTTTCTTCCTTGAAGGGTCTGCTGCTTTGGACAGCCTCTAACGGTCCTGACCATCTGTGCCTCGAAGAAAACGTCCAGCAGGCTTGTCGCGAGAGCCTGACGCCAAAATTAAGGAGGGGGATTTGTGAAGGATTTTTAATAGTGAATTAGAGGGAATTGGGATTTGATTATGGTCAAGGGCGTGACTTCCTCAATGGAAGGAGAGGAAAAATTATGGTTTATGTGAGCAGGGTTGCTTCCCTGAAGTGGACTTATCTCTATCGGGATCTTAGAGAGTGTCCACCAGCTCGCTACTCCTGGAACTGGGGGAATAATTACTATTTCGCCAGAGATAGAAGTGCAATCATGAAAATTTTCGATCGAGATTTTTATGTTTTTATACGTTTTGAAGGTCCCTGAAAAATTTTCACTAGGGTTGAGAAAAATGTCTATACAAGATTTGAGCTAGAATAATGAAATTTGGTATACGTGTATTATACAAAATTTATAGTTTTCTATCAACTTTTGAGAGATGTAGCTCATCCGGAAGTGAGTCATTACCTACTCGATTTCATTTTTTTCCTCTAAACTGACCGTAAAATAAAGATATATGTTTGATAGTTTTTCACATGATTAAAAATTGTATAAAACTGTTATATATAGAATTTCAGCTTGGTTGAATCGCTGAAAGTACCGAAATTATTTTTTTAACATTGCAAATCACGCGCCAGCAAGTGACGTGGTGCCTTCAACAGAGCCAAACACGCGCTGGTTGAATAAATATTATTTATTAATTTTAATTTATAATTTAAAATTAATTAAATTTAATTTAAATATAATATGTTATTTATTCCAATTCCAATTTCGTGATAGTCGAGTGGAGACACTCCAGATTTATTTTTCTTTAAATTAATTTTTATTGAAAATTTTGCTCTTGGTCTCAAACACTGGACTCCTGGTTTTCTAGTTAGTTGTTCTACCATTTAAGTTATCCTGTTCCCCATTATGTAAATAATATATATATATATATATATATATATATATATATAAGAAAGCAATACCGAGAAATGATATTAGAATGAAAACTATTCACTTTGAAAGAAAGCAATTAAATATATGTACTATAATTTTCATAATAATAATAAGATTTATTTATTATAGATGGTGATTGAATATAGGCGATGATGATTATTAATAATAATAAACAATCGATGGTAGAATGAGGAATTTAATTTAATTCTTTTGTTCTGGCTTTACAAACTAAATAGAATTTTTTATTATATGTTTTTTTTTTAATTTCACATAATTATACAAACAATTGTATTGAATCTAATAGAAATTTTATTTTTACTATTTGCTATAATTATTTCAGTTCTTTGATGTTGAAATTCAACCTTTAATATTTAAATAAATTAAAATGACATTTAATATATAATATACAATATTTATATTTTTTTATACTAAAATATGATTATTATGAGAGCAAGTCAAAATTTTTCATTATAAATTTAATATTTTTTTAATATCAAATATAAATCTTTTTTAAATAGATTAATTTTAATTCTATATTTTTTATTAATAAATGTTATTACTTTAATATCAGATCGTTTTCAACATCCTCGAATCATCCTTCTCATCATTTTAATATACATATGTAAAAGAAATGATTTAGAAATTATAAAATTTTTACTTATTTATAATTAATAAATTTAATTCAAATATATCTTTTTTATATATTTTTTTTTGTATAAGAGCTTTCTATGGGGTCTTAAACTAAAACATTTATAGGAAAAATATTAAAGAAATCTTTATATAGATCAGTGATTCTCAACCTTTTTTTTTTACCTCGGGACACTTTGGCGGCAAACAAAGAAAAAGATAAGTGTAAAAGTTTACCATATTGAAAAAAAGTGCTGCGGTACAGTGATTGAGAATCACTGATATAGATACATATATCTATCTAGTCGTAGAAAGAGAAGGCTGGAGAAGGCCTTAAAAAAAGAAGCATTATCCATATTAATTGAAAATTCCTTTAGTATTTGTAAAAAAATTAATTAAATAAATAAAAATTGTAAATTTGGATTTTTATAGAACAAGTCTAAACTAATGACTAATATAAAAAAAGTCATAAAAACACAATCACATATTAGTAATTATTCCAACAAAAATAAATCAATATTCATAGAAACGTATATTTATTTCGAATAATAGTCGGAAATGTTTAAAATTCTTTTTCTTTTTTTTTAGAGACAAATTGAAAATTTTAAAATTAGTCGAAAATCTGATCGCGAAAAACATTTGACCTATTTTTTTTTTGATTGATTTTTTAGAACCATATTGAAAAAATTTAAATATTTGCCGGGCCGCAAAAATAGTTATCAGAGGACGCATGCGGCCCGCGGGCCGCGAGTTTGACATCCCTGGTGTACGGTGTCGTTTACTGTTCCCAACTCGATTGCTATGCATGGAGTCCGCTTGGTAAATATTGACATGAGTGGAAGGGGAATAATGCAGAGGCCAGGAGAGAAGAATATAAGTTTAATGTTTTATCTTCCATGTGATTTTTTCTCCTATAAAAAGAGAAATTTTATTAAATTTGGAAATATAGAAATATAAGTGATATAATCTAAAAATACGAATTTAATATTAGGGTATTTATTCGTAATATAAAATTAATAATAGAATTTAAATTTCAAAATTGTAAGATGAAAATAATAATATATATATTTTTACCAGAATATTCTTTTACCCTTATTTGAACATAGACTATAAATTTAATCTATCTCTAATCAAAAGAATCCAGAAATTAATTATTTAAAATTTATATCCAGCTCAACGATGCTTCAAGTTGTTCATGGAAACTCAATCATGTGGGTGGGGTGAATGCCTCTCTTCTAATATCAAGAGAGTATCTCTACAGATTATAACCAAATCACTAAATTTTAATTCATAGAAAACTCTTATTTAAATTTTAATTTTAAAAGGGTTTCAGGATTTTAATATCAATATGTTTAAATTTACAAAAAATTTTATTCGAAAATATTAATTAAAGAATCCTAATCATTGCTCCAAAATATGATTAATTTTTAATATAAATAATCAATCAAATGAATATTAAGTATATAATATGAATATTAGAAAGAGCGAGGAAATAAAATAAAGTTTTTCTGCACATTGATAATTGATAATTATAAATATTTTATTATATATACAGACAATTTAACTTATATATAATAAATAGTCTAGACCATTGATTGGAGTGGGGAGCCGCGAAGCCGTCACAAGGAAGCCGCGAAAATATTTTCTAATACTTGAAATTTTTTGTTCTAAAAAAGATGATGATGATTTTGCGATGTTCTGAAACATTTCCGATGGAGGGAAGAAAAGTTTTTCAATTTTTCAAGTGAATAAAAATTTATATAAAAATCGGATGTATTAAGGGAGCCTCGGAAAAAATCCGATTATTTAGGGAGCCGCAAACCAGAAAAGTTTGGGAACATTTATATTTATTCATTGAAAGAGTAGATAGATATTTTTTAACTATCATTTTACTTTTATGATATAAAAGTTAAGAAAATATTACATTTGTGTATACTGTCGGTATGGGATGGCTACAATATATACAAAAGATGTTCGATTAAATATTAAAGCAGGGGGCGGAGCACTTTGTCTTGGTGCGAAGACCCCGAAGGCGGTCTGTGTAGGTAGTATCAATAGTAAAATATTAAATACATTTTAAGACTTCTTCTTCTTCAAGTGCCTTGTCCGGTCTCCCTGACGTCGGCGATCACTCTGGCGAAAACGTCTCTATTTTCCGCCGTGCGGAACAGCTCTCCCACGCTCCTTATGCCGGTCCATTCCCTGATATTCCCTAACCAGGATTGGCGTCTTCTCCCGGGTCCACGTCGACCCTCAATTTTCCCTTTGAGGATTAATTGAAGGAGTTGATATTTATTACCTCTCAAGATGTGGCCGAGGTAAGAGATTTTCCGGCATTTGACAGTGTTGAGGAGTTCTCGCTGTGTGTTTGCTCTCCTCAAGACATCCCTGTTGGTAACTCTCTCGACCCAGGGAATTCGCAGCATTCGCCTGAGGATCCACATCTCAAAAGCCTCCAGGCGATTCATCGTACTGACCTTGAGTGTCCATGCTTCCACACCATATAAGAGAATGGACCAAACATAGCATTTGGCCATTCTCTGTCGTAATTTAAGATTTAGGTTGTCATCACAGAAGAAGGATCTCATTTTATTGAAGGTGGACCTCGCAGCCTCAATTCTGGACTTAATTTCGATATCCGGGTCTAGCTGGTCATTTATGATACAACCAAGATATTTAAAAGATCTTACTCGTTCAACTTGTTTGTTATCGAGGTGGAGGGAGGCGTTTCCATGTGGCTGGCGGCTAAAGACCATAAATTTTGTTTTGGCTATATTGATGTTTAAGCCCGCTTTAATTCCAATTTGAGAAATTTTATTTAGAAGTAGTTGAAGGTCTTCAATGTTTTCAGACAGGATCACAGTGTCGTCGGCATATTTAATTGTACTAATTGGTACGCCATTTACTTTCACCCCCATATCCAGTTCTTCCAAGGCCTCCTTAAAAATTCTGTCAGCATAGAGATTAAATAAAAGGGGAGAGAGAATGCATCCTTGACGGACTCCTCTCTGGATCTCAATTCCCGGTGTTGTGGATTTTCCTACTCTGATTACGGCATATTGCCTCCAGTACAGATTTTTTATAATCCTGATATCTTTTTCGTCCACTCCAGCATCGCACAGAAGTTCAATC
Organism: Labia minor; assembly: GCA_963082975.1. Classification (NCBI taxonomy): domain Eukaryota; kingdom Metazoa; phylum Arthropoda; class Insecta; order Dermaptera; family Spongiphoridae; genus Labia; species Labia minor. The sequence goes on from OY720344.1 coordinate 102,444,060, forward strand.
AGTCTAGTGTGTTTTATTCTGTCAAAGGCTTTTTCGTAGTCAACAAAACATGCAAATACATCTTTGTGTTGGTCACGACATTTTTGAAGCAAAACATTGAAGCCAAATAATGCTTCTCTTGTACCGAAGGCGTTTCTGAATCCAAACTGCGAGTCATCTAAGTCTAACTCACATTTTAATCGGATGCGGGCGTGTATTATTCGAAGAAAGGTCTTTAACATGTGGCTCATAAGACTGATGAGGCGATAGTCACTGCAATTCTTAGGGTATTGTTTCTTTGGGATAGTAACAAATGTTGATTTCAGCCATTCCTCTGGAAGCATACCGCAGTTATAGATATTGTTAAATATTTTCAATACCAGGTCTATATTGTCTTCATTGATGAATTTGATTAATTCCATTGGGATTCCATCTGGTCCCGGCGCTTTCTTGTTCTTAGCAATTGAAATAGCGTGAATTAGCTCTGATTTTATTATTTTTGGTCCTTCAGGATCGCAATCATCAATTTCAACTTCCTCTCTGGAATCTTCAAAAAGTTTTGCTGCGTACAATTGCCAGGCTTTCATGAGTTCAGCTTCGTCCGTTACTAGTTTTTTGGCTTCATTTAGTATTGACATTGGTGGTCGACTCCTGAATTGTCCAGTTATTTCCTTTACCTTTACATGTATATTAAACATGTCATGTTTTGAGACTAATTCTTCTATTTCTTCACACCTTTCTGTCATCCAAATTTGTTTTGCTAATTTAATCCCTTTCCTTATTTTGAATTGCATCTTTTTATATTCCACGACGTTATTTTTGAGAAGTCTCCTTTCTTCCATCAAATCCAAAATCTCGTCCGTCATCCACGACCTCCTCTTCATTGTACGTGTTCTCCTCAAGTGAAGCGAACCAGTCTCCACCAAAGCATTTTTCAGCAGTGCCCACTGAGTATTTATATCGTCAAGATCGTCAATAGATATCCTCATTAATTTGCCATTGAGATCATCAATAACAGCATTCCTAACATCCTCAAATTGTAATCTTGATGTATCAATAATATTAACGTTGCAGTTTTTTCTTTTTACAGACTTCAACGCTAGGCCCATGTCCGCAACCAAAGGGTTGTGATCTGAGCCTATGTCTGCACCAGGGTATGTTGTGACTCTTTTAACACAATTTCGGAAACGTCTGTTTATCAGAATGTAATCAATTTGGTTCCTACTTGGTTCTTGGTTGTCAATAGAGTCTCTGGGTGATTTCCATGTGTAAAGACGTCGCTTTGGAAGTTTAAATAGCGTATTAGTTACTACCATCTCTGTAGTTTGGCAGAAATCATAGAGCCGGTCTCCTCTCTCATTACACTCACCTAAGCCGAAATCGCCGACCAAATCCCCCCGTCTACCCTGACCGATTTTAGCATTAAAGTCTCCAAGTATCAAGTTTATGGTATTCTTCTTGAGAGAGTTTAGAGTGTTTTCTAAAGTGTTGTAGAATTTTTCCACTTCCTCATCGTATTTACTATCAGATGTAGGTGCGTAGACTTGTAAGATATTTATGTCAAATGGCTGTCCATGAATCTGTAGCAGCATCACTCTATCCGATATGGGCACAAAGTTCTTAACGTACCTCGTGAACTCCGAGTCAACTAGAATTCCGACACCGTTTCGATGAAACCTATCTCCACTCTCACTTCCTGAGTAATAGAGTGTTCCTCCTTCCTGAGAACAAACACCGACACCAGGCCATCTGAGTTCGCTGATTCCCATGAACTTAACTTTAAGTCTTCTCATTTCTTTGATAGCGTTGTTTAATTTTCCGGCCATGAAGAGACTTCTGACATTCCATGTACACACTCGCAATCTGGTTTTCACTATTCTGAGCCGGGAGATTCTTCGCACCCCTTGCCCATTTAAGGGCTGCCCGGGACTGGGGGCCATTTGTATTTTGTTTCTCGTCATAGTGAATTTCCTGGGGATGGTATACCGAAGTGGTTTCCCGTTGCCTTCTTCGGTTTGATTCTCAGCCGCCCCTAACCTGGAGTACAGACGCTGTTCGTAGCCGCCCCTAACCTGGAGAACAGACGCTACTGGGTTTCGCCATAACTGGCTTAAGAGAAGAGAAGGTAAATAGTAAGAAATGAAAGACCCCTAGCCCTCGGACACCTAATAGCGTCGGGGTCGGAAGAAACAAGAGTTGGCCAAGAGAGGCCAGATAGGAAAGATAAAAGTAAGATATCTAGTACAAGTAAGTGGAAGCAATACTAGATATGGCTTGGGACCTCATGGATGCCAATCCATATGCTCATAAGCTATGAGCCCCTCAAGGGAATATGTAAGATCACCCAGCGCGCATACAAACCGCCCGCCACAAGCCACTGATAGGAAAAAGGAAATTGTTATTTATTTATTTTATAATATTAGTAAATGTTAATCGGGATAAGTTATTAATAGGAATAAATAAATAAAGGATTTAAAACAGGAGTGGTAGAGGGGGGAGAAGGAGTGGAGTACTTGCTTGGTAGAACGTTGAACCCTGAACTGAACTCGGAATTAGATGACAAAAATAAAATTAGAACAATGATCATTATCATTATCACTAATTATACTTATTAATGGGTTCATATACCCATCAGTCTCAGTACCGAGAATTACCAATTAAGGATCCACCGCGCCCACCTTGGTAGCAATTGATCCCAGATGTGCCCCATTGTAAAGAGCACTTCAAGATCAGTAAAATGATGTAAAACTTACCACCAGTTTTAACAAATACCCCAAGGAAAAACGGATGGGAATCAGGAGCGATGCGACACACGTCCGACCAGCGCCGAGTTCACTCACACATTTTAAGACTAATTAAAATAAATTTACCTCGAAATGTTAAAAAAGAAAAATATATTTATATTATATTATAAAAAGACAAAATAAAAAAAAATTAAAATTGATCAAAAGAGATAAAGAGATATGTAATTAAAAAAATGAGCAGTTTCCAAACAGCATTATATATATATTTATATATAAAGTATAAAAAAAATATTTTTAAAACTTGAATCAAAATGACTAAATTATATTGGTTGGTTTTTATTTTTAGTTTAATTACTTAATTAATAATTACTAGTATATTATAAGTGAAAAATTTCCGACAATGAATATAAAATTAATACTTTGTAAACTACCACTTCCTTTCCGGATATACACCAAAAGTTATGAATTTATACTATTGATGCATTAAGTAAATATTCCAAATTTTATTAAAATCCGTTGAGCCGTTCAAGCAATACACGTTTATACGGAGGGCAATTCAAAACAAGCGAAGAGGGAAACTCAGCTCAAAAGTGTTGTTTTTGCACAATAGGCGACCTCACACGGTAAATGTCACACAGAATCCCCTTCAGACCTTCAAGTGTAAGGTTTTTCCTTCAAATGTCTCAACTTTTTTGGCAATTAAGTAGAAAAATAGTATTTTAGTTGCTCTTTAAAATGTATATAATAAAAAACATTTCCTGTACTAGTTTTGTCTTAATTCCAAAACGTAACTTACTTTGTGAATTATCCACGTATAATAATATATTAATGGCAAATGTTATTAAAAATTGGGTATATGAATAAATAGTTTTAATACACCTAACCTTTTAAACCTTTCATCTTAATTTTTAAAAGCTTGCAATATATTTATGATTAATATTAGATAAAATATTTATTTTGAGTCATGCATATTTTGGTTTCTATTTTAAATTTGTTTTACTTTTTTTACTTATCAAATCAATTCTTTGATCAATTATTATTTTAACCCAAATTCAATGGACCAGGACTAAAACCATTAAGCAACTAACTTGGCAAAATTTCACTCCTGAATTTCAATGCGGCATGATGAATAATAATATCTAACCTGGTGACAATGTTTTCATGTCATTTACTGGATGAGAACGACTTTTGTTTTTCTTTCATGTGTATGAACGCACTCAAAATGTGCTGACAATAATGCCCGTCTGACAGTCAAGACATCTCAATCTCTTGAATACACAACTTAATAAAACTCTTATCATATCAAACGAAATTGATAAATCATTTCATCCCCAAGTGAAAAATAATAACATATAATTTGATCTCAAATATAGTTATTATATTTAATTTAAGAAACTTAATGGAATTATTAATTGCTAATTCCACAATGAGCATATCTATTTAAAAAATAAAAAACCTGACTTTTTTACATTCTATGAAAGGAAAAGATCTATCATCCTAAGTGGAGAGAGGTATTGTATGATCAGTACAACGGATTCTCTCAAATATTATCTTAATTGGAGGCCGCTAGATTTTTTTTTTTAATTTCATTCTCAATTTTGATCACGTTCGCTGTAGCTCGGTGGATCTCCATCTCATATGCTTGAGAGAAATTTCTTTGTCAGACTTGGAACTTGAACCCGAGACCACAAAATGAGTCAAACGTTTTGACTCCTAGATGACTCTAGATAATATTAAATTAAAGTTCTATGTTCTAATAATTGCAATATAATTTAAAGACTAGAAAGTTTACATAATTATCATTAAAATTAATGATTATAATTTACATTGAATTTAAATAAAAAAAATTACTTTCTTGAAATAAATATGCCGATTAGGATAAAAGGAATGAAAAATAATCTCAGATGAATTTATGCCCATTTATCTTATAATAATAGAATGTATGATATGAATGATATCATCTTTATTGAAACAAAAAATGAATATAATATTCAATCAATTTTGATTATCAATTTTAAATAATAAATCAAGTATATTTTCAAATCTAAAAGTGAATTTCAATGGTAGTGGAGTTTTTAGTTAAATGGAAATAATATATATATAGTAGGTATATAAATTTATTTATATTTATATAGGTAGTTTAAATACAAACACACATAGAAATTGGAATGTGATGAATTAGATAAACAAAACTCGAATTTTCCATTTTTGTTTTAGTAAAAGTAACATCGTCTAAACTTTGTTTAAACAATTGGCTTTCTCTAAAACATTTTTCCAAATAAAATAATAAATTGGAGGAAAAAAAACAGATACGGGAACAAATAGCTAACTCCTTTGGGAGTTGAGTTCTAAAGGGTTACCTGGTGGGAAAGAGAAAGAGAGAGGGTGAAAAAAAAATCTAAAACGGTAACAAGTTTAGACAAATCGATGTCAGGATTCAAGATCTCAAATATATTAAAAAAGAAAACAATACGAAATGGAAATAGCATTCGGACTTTTCTCTTTTAGAGGGGTGGGAGGGGGAAGCTAGATCTCAATTTCTCGTTGGATTACAGGTCAAATAATTTGAAACTTCTTCCTGGATTCACTTTCCCATTCCCGGAGCTAAATGGTTTAACCCCATTTTCTCCGATTTCACACCCTTCTCACATTTTTCCCACCAGGGAGTTTCTCTTCCCCCCCCCCCGCCCCAGATTCCCACACGTTCCGATTCCACTCAGTCTCTGCCAGTGACTCAATTCCCATTACACTTTAATAGATTAATCTATATCGGTAATTATTCAAATGAATTTCATTTCCCTTTTAAAAGATGATAAAACATTATTAATTATGAAAAGAAAGGAAAATAATTAAATCAAGGTATTTAATTAACAGTTATTATCAAAGTATATATTTTTATTTTTATTGAAAGAGAGAGATGATGATGTTTAAAATAATAAACTTTCAACTATATTTTAACAATATATATTTCAAATATTTATTTTAAATATTTTCAAGATAAAAATGGGAGGCAATTCGCTTGACAATCAATAACATGTCAATATCAAGTCCCACGCCTGACAAGTGAATTTCTCTCTAACTTGATTTTACGAAATGAGATCCATCCAGTTTGCGTGGTTGCAATTAGGTAGTTAATTGAAAAAAAAATCAGCGGTATCTGATCAAGAAAATCAAGATAAAGATCGAGAGAATCAGTTGTACTGATTATATAACAACTTTACCTCACTTAAATAACCAACTTAATAGGCCGTTCATAGGATGTATAAAAAGTTTGTTTTTATATTTTAAGTATTTATTTATGAATAAATAAAAAGAAAACAAAAGATGATGAAAGAGCACATATTAAATTAAAAAAAGTTGATATTTAATAAAATAAATGTATGGAAATTATTTTTTTTTATAACGTTTTTCTAAACTTCACTTGGCGTCTGTCTCTCTGTCAGTTCGCTCTTTTGATAAATTGAAATCGATTTTTCATCGACTTTTTATTTAGATAGTCTTTTGAAAATTTTTATACATATTTCAATCGATCCATGGAAGGTATAGAATAAATATAATTGAATTATAATTAATTAATTGTATAATTAATTAGCGATTAATTACTTTTAGTAACTAACTCCTTTTTGTATTGCTCCGTTTAATTTTTTTTCAACGGATTCTGAAGTAATAATATTGATTTCAGGATAGATTTTCATTTTGAACGTATTTAAAAAATTTTTATAGCATTAAAATTAATGATGAATTTTTATTAATCAGGTTATAGAAAAATTATTTTATTCTTTTTAGTCCATTGGAAAAACGTTATTTTATAAAATTGTTTTATATTTATATTTTTATAATGAAAATATTAATAAAATAATTTCTATATAGAAATATGAATATTTTGCTCGATTACCCAAAATTGTAACAAGCTCGTTTGGTATGCCTATTTAAATTTTATTCAAATTTATATCAAACTATCCCGAAAATGAGTGTTATTTAATCGGTCCCGAATAGCTAAATCAATGAATTTATGAATATGTAGATTACATGATTATTTCATAATAATCTAGTGGGAGATCTATAAAATCTATTTAAACAGGTGACCAGAATGTTAATGTATATACATATATGTTAAAGTATATTAAAGTTGGTAACCCTGCACCTTCTTACCTGTATATATATTTATAGTATGACCTTAGAGTAAATGTTCACCTTGTATTAAAAACACATTCAAACTCGAACAGTGCATTTTCATTAAACACATTTAAAACTCCAACAGGTTATGGGCCCAGGTAAACACTGCGGGTAATTGGGTGATAATTGGAAATATTTTTTTAATCTTAAAAGGATTTTTTAAAAAATGGAATTTCTTAAAATTGAACCACTACACCGACACAACTATGATACCTGGAAGATTCAGATGGAAGCCATCCTAGTAAAAAATGGATATTGGAACATAGTCTCCGGAAACCAAAAAAGATCAAATATTGATGAAAAAGATACGAAAGGGATTGAAAAATGGGATCTCCTGGACCAAAAAGCTAAGTCTGATCTAATTTTATCAATAACACCTAGAGAATTAAGGATAGTTAAAAATTTAAATAGCTCAAGTGAAATATGGAATAAATTAAAGGAAACCTTTGAAAGTAAAGGTCCAGCCAAAAAGGCTTATTTGTTAAAGAAACTAATTTTAAGTAAAATGAATATAAGTGATAATATGGATGACTATTTAAATACATTTTGTGAAATTATAGAAAAATTAAAAGATATTGAATTTATAATAAATGATGAACTATTATGTATAATATTATTATATAGTCTACCAGACGAATATGAAAATTTTAGATGTGCTATAGAAACAAGGGACACTTTGCCATCTTTAGATAATTTAAAAATAAAATTATTGGAAGAGTTTGAATGTCGGGGAAGTCAAGGCGATTCCTCAAATCAAAGTAACTTTATTAAAAATAGAAATAAAAATAGACCTATTAATAAAAATTATAATTTTAAAAATAATCCTTACAAAAATAATTCTTTAAATAAATATAATGAAAATAATAATAATAAATATAATACGAATAAAAAACATAATTTTTTCAACAGGGATAAAAGGTCAACTGATTATAATAAATTTAGTAATTTAAATAATGAAATTAAAAATAAAATTATATGTTTCCGTTGTAAGGGCGAAGGCCATAAAATTTCTCAATGTCCATCTAAGTCGACTCATATGTTAGCCCTAAAAGTCACTGATGATAAAAATGATTGGATTTTAGATTCTGGCTGTACAAATCACATGATAAATAATAAAGAATTACTGGAAAATATAAGACATCCAAAACTAAATTGTTTAACACTAGCCGATAACAGTAAAATAAAAATTGATTGTATTGGTGATATGATTATTAACATAAATAATAGACAAATTGAATTAACAGATGTACTATATGTTCCCAAATTAAAAACGAATTTATTATCTGTCGGGTCATTTACTGATAAGAATTTTGAAGTTTTATTTAAAAATCATAATGCATTTATAACGAATAATGACGAACTAATGTTTACAGCTAAGAAAAAGGAGAACGGATTATATTATTTAAATGAAAATATTAAAAATAAAGATAAAAATGATTTTTCATATTATTTAAATAAAAATAAATTATCAAAATTAGACATATGGCATAAAAGATACGGACATTTAAATGAAAGAGATTTAAAACTAATAACCAAATCAGATCAAGTTTTCGGTTTAGACCAAAGTATATTAAATGAAAATTTAAATAATTGTGAAATATGCATTAAAGGAAAATTATCTCAAACACCTTTTAAAAATTCAAATTCACAGAAAAATTTAGAAATATTGGAAATAATCCATACAGATATTTGTGGACCATTTAGAACCACGTCTATCGGTGGAAATAAATATTTCATTACTTTTATAGACGAAGCAAGCAGATATTGCGAAGTTAAATTTCTAAAATACAAAAGTCAAGCTTTTGAAGCATTTATTGAATATAAAAATTATATTGAAAACATGACAGATAAAAGGATTAAATATTTGCAATCAGATAATGGAAAAGAATACATTAATAATAGATTTAATAATTTTTTAAAAAAAATCAGGAATTAAGCGAAGATTAACAGTTCCTTATACGCCCCAACAAAATGGATTATCTGAACGTATGAACAAGACCCTATTGGAGATGACGAGATGTATGTTAATACAAGCAAATCTAGAACATTCCTTTTGGGCAGAAGCAGTAATAACTGCATGTTATTTGAGGAACAGAAGCCCAACATCATCTTTAAAGGGACAAATACCTTATAACATCCTTACAAACAAAAAATTTAATGTCTCACATTTAAGAACTTTTGGTATGAGAGTACATTTTTTAAATAAAAATAATAAAAATAAATTAAATTCAAGAACAATTGAAGGAATTTTTATAGGTTATTGCGAGGAAAGCAAAGCTTATAGAGTATATGATCCCATGACCAGAAGGGTACATATTACTCGAGATATTAAATTTATAAACGAATTTCATAATAAAAATGGAGATAATTTAAAATATAATGATTTATTAGAAGAAAATTCAAAATACAACAGCTTGGACATAATGATTGATAAACATAATGATGATGCATCTTTAGAAAGTGATATAGACGAAAATAACATTGACCAACAGAGAGGAAGAGGACGTCCTAAAATGATTAAAAGTGGAAAAAGGGGAAGACCCAGAAAAGTCTATCAATACAAAAAATCCGAAAGTGAAAATGATGAAGAAACAATTCCCAGCTCTAGAGACAGTGATGTCTTAAGTTCAGAAGATGAACTCTCGATAGAAACGACCGAAGGAGAGGTCCAAGGACTTAATGTAGAACTGAAAATTAAAGATGCACTATTGCAAGAAGACTCGAACTTATGGAAAACAGCCATGAGGAAAGAAATGATTACATTAATTAAAAACGATACTTGGACAATGGTCAGGAAACACGAAAATCAAAATATAGTGGGTAGTCGTTTTGTCTTAACGACCAAAAATGATAATACTAAAAAGGCCAGGTTAGTCGCCAAGGGATATAGCCAAACTTATTCTATAGATTATTTTGATACTTATTCACCTGTCGCCAGAATGAGCAGCGTGAGGACACTAATGGCTAAGTCTATAGAAGAAAAGTGGTACATTGAACAAATGGACGTGGAGGCAGCATATTTAAATGGTGAACTGGAAGAGAACATTTACATGGAATGTCCTGAAGGGTTTAACGACATATTGAAAGATTTAGTCGAAAATGAAAATGAAAATATAAAAAAGATTGCATTACAAATGATAAAAGACTTTAAAAAAGGGAAAAATATATTAAAATTAAAAAAGGCTATATACGGATTGAAACAATCCGGACGCCAATGGTACAAAAAATTAGACATAAAATTAAAAAATTTAGGAATGTCTCCATTGGAGAGTGATCCATGCATATATATTAAAAATAATAATAATAATAATAAAAACGTATTAATATTAATCATTTACGTGGATGATATAATCGTAATAGGATCAAATAAAAAGGATATTAATGAATTTAAAAAGAATTTGTCTAATGATTTTAACATGAAAGACATGGGAGAAATAAATCAATTTTTAGGCATAAAGTTTGAATACGATAGAGATAAAAACGTCTTAAGTATGCCTGCTGATTTTCTCACGAAAACCGTCTCAAAGATCAAGCAAGAAGATTGTATGAGAAGACTCAAGCAAATGAATTAATTAAAAAAAAAAAAAATGTTTATATTGTAAAATTGTATTTATTTATATTTTAATTATTCACTTGAAGGGGGTGTGTTAAAGTATATTAAAGTTGGTAACCCTGCACCTTCTTACCTGTATATATATTTATAGTATGACCTTAGAGTAAATGTTCACCTTGTATTAAAAACACATTCAAACTCGAACAGTGCATTTTCATTAAACACATTTAAAACTCCAACAATATACATATATATAAATATATATATATATATATATATATATATATTCATATATTAATCAAAGTTTCAACAACTCGTACGTGAGATAAATTTTGACATTTATTTATAGCAATTTCCATCCCTGTTTCTACTATGTCCTCTTTACATGTCTACAGAAACAAAGACATTCAAATGTGAGTGAGTGAAAGGATATTCTATATGTAAATTGAAATGCAATTGATTTCAAAATAATAAATTTCTATCCGCCAAATTTCTTATTAATTTATTTGGTTCATTTGGTTTCATTCTTTATGATAAAATAAATATCTCAACCTATTATCCATTTTTCAAAAGTTTTTGTCTGCAACAATTAAAATCCCCCAATCCTCTAATCATTTCCATCCAATTTTTATTCACTTCTAATTCTGATATATCTGATTATTAAACCATGTACTATATTTGCCTTATCACCCAATGATCGATTTCAAAATTATTTTTGTCCTCTCATATTTAAAATATATTTAGATATGTATAGAAAACGATTAATCTTTCATCGTTTAAATCTTCTCATTCTCTTATATCTATTTTTACTGACCGTGAATAGGAAGTGAAGGTATTGTTTTCACACCAAATTTTACATGTAGAGATTTTTACATATTTCCACGAATCATGCATTTTGTCCGTTCGGCCGTCTGTCCGTTGTGTGTCCTTATAAACGCGTTCAGCTTGAACGACTCAACGGATTTTGATAAAATTTGGTATATCTCTGGAAACCGAAAGTGGTAGTTTACAAAGTATTAATTTTATATTCATTGTCGGAAATTTTTTATTTAGCAATTAAACTAAAAATAAAAACCAAGATAATATAATTAAGTCATTTTAATTCAAGTTTTAAAAATATTTTTGTATACTTTATATATATATATATATATATATATATATATAATGTTATTTGGAAATTAATTTATTTCAATCTTCCAATGTTTTTGTGCCTGGCCACATCCCACTTTTAATAATATAATTATCAACCCAGAAGAGAAGAAATTATGATTTTTAAAATATTATTTCTAATAATAAAAATCTTTTATTATATTCAAAAAGAATATTAATAAAAATTAAAAAAAAATAATAATAATAAATGAAAATCTTCTATGATTTTCTTTCCTTCATACTATTGTGAATAATATTAATTTATATTTTATTAGTTATTTGACTGCTTTGGGATTTAGTCTTTAAGTGATATTTGCATTAAAAAACATTTTCCAAGATTTTATTAAATCTTAAAAGTAATTTTTTCTATCAAAAGATTTTATTAAAAAATATTCTCTACAATTTTAAATATTGACATTTTATAAAAAATAATTAATTTAACCTGTATTGTAGGTGTACTTTAAAGAAAGCAACTAAGATAGATATTTATATATTCATACAGAACAGAACAGTTTGTGCGACCATACCGGTTTATAAAAAGTCAAAATATTATAATAAAAAGAAACAATCTTTAGTTAATTCTTTTACTTTAATTTTTTTTTCCATTAAATTAAAAAAAAAATAAATAATAAATTAAATCCCCTACAAGCGAGGTCATAATTAATTTATCATAACAAACATGAGAGACGATGTAAATTACAATTTTCTTCTCGATAAAACAAATAGCAATGGGTTTTTGCTCTTCAGTGTTGCTCTCTCTAAAACCCTTAATTTATACAAAACCTCCGTCTTTCTTTCGTTTCATTCTAAATGTACATAATACTTTTATGCAAAACATCGCTTCAATCCCAATCCTTATTATCTTTTTCGTTTTAATATCCATCCTCTTACCAGCTGCCGGTTTGTTTTATGGCTGCTTAAATTGAAATCACTTTCTTATCAAGGAAAGGTAAAAAGAAACATTTACTGAATATAAATACACAAAATTAATCTCTTTATTTATATTTTTAATTAAAAATAATTTTAATTTATTGAAGTATTTTAATTTTAAATTTAGGTAAATATAAAATAATTTTTTTTATAAATTTTAGAAATCGGAAAAAATTAATATTATAATTACTAATTAAAAAATTATCTAAGATTTTAAAAACTCGGAACTTTCATACATTAAAAATATTTTATATTTAAATTGAAAATAAGATTTGGATTTTATTTGATCCATTTTTAATTAAAAAAAAATATTAAGTATATTTTTAGAAATTTGATTTTTTTATACTTCTTTTTTTTTAATTAATAGATAAAATAATTTCTCTATATAATCTTGTAGTATAGATTAATCTAGTGGTTTCTAGGGCTTACAATACCGGGATCTCGGGATCCCGAATACCGGGATCCCGGACGATTTTTGTCCGGTATTAAAAACCGGTATTTATGTAAAAATACCGGTATTTTGGTATTACGAATTTACGAATTTACAAAATGTGTATGATTTTTTAATGACAATAGTGCCTACAAGTGTAGAATCAGAAAGAGCTTTTTCGGCCGCTGGTTATATTTGTACGAAAATTCGGTCCTCGCTTGATGATGAAACGCTTGATTCGTTGTGTTTTTTAAGTGCAAACTTTAATAAACAAAACTCAAGTTATTAATATTAAATACTTTCAATTTATATTTTTATATTTTTTACTTCTTTGTATCCGCTTGATACATCGACTATAGAGGCTTGTAAGACCTAAAAAATAATAGAAAGCTATTGTTCCTGAAAATTGAAAGTGGGAGGAAATGGAATGGGATGAATCCTTAATATATATTAATTTTGCTCGAAGGCTAAAAAGAGGAATTAATAAAATTACGATAGCAACCTCTCCACTTCTATCGCACCTGGAAATTTAAATGGACTGTATTAAAGGTCTATGTTTAATATATTAAGAATTTGGGATTGAAAAAAGCTCGCTAAATAAACACTATAATCAACTTTTATAATCTTTAATTAAATTAAAATTAGGTTCAATGTAAATGGATTAATTATATTTAGGGTCCCCTAAATATTTTTATATTAACTTAAATCTAAATTTTAAGTCTAAAATTAATATAGTTCAGTGTTCATAAGTGCACTTATCTGACCAACGGGAATTGAAACAAATGGGGGTTTACGCTGCCGCTCGCTGCCTGGATGTCTTCTCTGCTGGTTTCGCAATTGATCCAACGATCAATTGGCTTTGGACCCTCCTCGAGTTTCCAACGGGATGAATGGACCACCACGGATCCAAAAGTAGAGATGATCCCCTTCTGGAATCACTGGGTTTGCCACCTCGGAACAAACTCTGGAGCACAGGACCGGCGGCTGCAATCTGTAGTCGCGTCGACGATCCCAAAAGCACCGCGTTCGAGTCGTAAATTCGAACGGGTCGAATAAGGCGTCGGTGGGCCAAGGAGCCCCAGTAAGCAGTGGACGAGCAGATAAAAACAACAGGCAGCAGCGACAAACAAAGGCAATAGCACTTGGGCGACAGGACAACAGCAGGGCTTCAGAGAGCTCGGCCTGTCTTTTTATATGTAGATAGTAAGGGGGGGGGGTGGTCAACCTCATGAATTTATGACAATAACAATTAAATATTTAAAACTATAAATGAAATTAACTTAAAAATATTAAATTACATTATATAATTAATTAACACTAATATTTATAAATATTAACTTAATTACTATTTAAACATAGTCAGAGGGCGGGAATTCAAATTTATTTGAATTCAGGCTCCATGCGGAAACATTCTTTAATTATATTTAATTCTTTAATTATATAATACCATACGAGCCTATTCTATGTAAAATGTAACATAGAATTTAATATTTACTTTATTTAACTTGCATGTTTTTTTGTATCTATCTACTCCTACTCTCTCTATGTAATAAAATAAATAATATCTACTCATTTCAGAACAATATTTATTGGATTTCATATATTATTTGTTAAAAAGTCAATATAACAACTGAGGTAAGTAGAAATATAGCTAGTAAATTTATTATTAATAATACCGGTATTAATACCGGTATCCCGGTATTTCAAATTTCAAATACCAAATACCGGTATTCAGATTTTAGTTCGGTATTGTAAGCCCTAGTGGTTTCCAACTTTTCTGAACCGGCGCCCCTTTTTTTTAAAAAAAAATTCTTAATTTTTGTAATAATCTAATTTCATAAATACTCACCTAATATTGTAAGCATTTTGAAAAAAGTTAAAAAAACATCAAAATAATGAGAGCACTTGAAATAGCTTCGTGGGCACCAGGTTATCCCTGTTTTAGATTGTTATAGATTTTAGAAAAAAAAATTGGTTCTAATACATTTGCGCCCATCTCACAACAGTTTCGCGCCCCCCAGGGGGGGGGGGCGTTCTACAGGTTGGAAAACACTGGATTAATCTGTTCAATTTTTTGTAATATTTAGTTCTTTTACTCTATTATTCTAAAATTTATATTTTTGATTATTTTGTGTATATATTTAAATTATATTTTATATTCGATCTAACTATCAAAACAGTGGAATGAATTTACAAAGAAAGAAGTTAAAAATAAGAATTATAATCAGTTCATTTTCATCCAATTTTTCTAATTTTTCTTGATAACAAACGTACAATAATTTTTTGATTCATATGTGTGTGGAACTTAAAATATTGTATTTTTTTTTTATTCTAATCTAGGTAATTCAAAACATTTATAAATACATGAAATGTGTAAACAATATTTTTAAACAAATTTTATTTAATTGCTAAAACCCTGAAATAGAAACAAACAAAAAGAATTTAAGTTGAACAAGTAAAATAATATTTTGTATAAATCAGAAATGAAAATCTGAGAATACAGCATACAGGGTACTCATTGTACTCATTATATATTTTTATTACATTAATATAGATATATTAAAATAAAATTAAAATTAAAATTATTTGAAATTGTTTCTGTAGCTGGAAATTAATTTACTTCAAACAGTCGGTTGGTTCGGACTTGGTCACAGGTCAACTTATTTTGTTAATAATTTATTTTGTTTTTTATTTTTTTTGTTAATAATTATTACAATTTTATTTGTTGGAAAATTATTTCTACTTTATTAATTGTTAATAGTTATTACATTTTAATTAACAGTTTTCGGAATAAGTATATTCTCTTATAGAGATTCTTATTGTTTGTCTCACAACTCTACCTACAATATTTCATTACCATTGTATGATTCAAAATAAAATTCAAAATATTTAATAGGACATGACATGATCTTAGTATTTTTCCCATCCCAGAATATTTGCTAATATTACATGTTGGAGTTCCAATTACCTGCATATTTATGCTGATTGTAAATAGAAAATAAAATTTAAAAAAAAAAATTAAAAATCAATTGAAGATACATATTTAATGCATGGATTTTCTCAACGGATGCCCAACCATTTTAGGATCTCTTACAAGACAAAAATATATATTTCCTACTAAATATCTTATTTTCTTAAATAAAACTAAAATTAATTAATTTGATGAATAAATCGTATTTATTTAACAAATGAAAATTTGTACAAATTATATACGCTTATATAATGGAGAGTAGAAATAGAAAAAGCTTTATATCCATTATTTAATTTGTATGCTATATATTCAATATAAGTATGCAATTATGTTACAATCTTTATCTTTTATTTCATTACCACTAAATAAAAAAGTTTTTCTTTAGTTTAAGCTTATATTTTCACTACAAGACTAAACATTCTGGATTTTGGTAATTACATTTCACATCATAAAGTATTAACGACCTCAAATTAACCAATAAAACTTTGAACTATAAAATAAGAGTGTAGCCCATTTTATCAAAGCGAAAATTTCACCATTAAATCTTCGGACAGTAAATCTTCAAGTCATTAAAGAAGAGCGAAGGCGAAAATCAGCTAATTCACACGAATGAAAGGGTATTTTTTTATTGAAAGAATGGTCTTTTTGTACGGATCTAAATGTCATGATATAAAGTCAACAACGAAGTTTATTAAAGGAATATCTCTTCAAATACCTCTCTATAGTTTGATTTAAATTGACCAATCTAATCATTCTATTTCAATTAAGTTAATGTATAAAAGGTTGATAAAATTAACATTTAAGTACATAATTCCTCTTAATTATATTTGCCATTATAATATTTTATTGCCACAAATCACATTTAAAAAGCTGGAGTGTCTCCACTCGACTATCTCGCATTTGAATTGGATTAAATAAATAAATAAATATATTATTATATAATATATTAAATTTAATTAATTATAAATTATAAATTAAAATTAATAAATAATATTTATTAAACCAAACGTGTTTGGCTCTTTGGTACCACGTCACGTGTTGGCGCGTGATTTGTAGTATTAAAAAATTAATTCCGGTACTTTCAGCGATTAAATATGAAAAATTATCAAACATATATCTTTATTTTTACGTCACTTTAGAGGAAAAATAAATCAAAACGTTGTAGGTAATGACCCACTTCCGGATTTTTCAAAAGTAGATAGAAAACTACGAATTTTGAATAATGCCCGTATACCAAATTTTATTATTCGAGCTCAAACCGTTTTTGAGTAATCTTGTTTGTCTACATACACACATACACACACTCCCACAGACATTTTTCTCAACCTTAGTGAAAATGACTCAGGGGCCTTCAAAACGTATAAAAACATCAAAATTCAACATGATCGCAATACTATCTCTGACGAGAGTAAAAATGATAATCATTCATAATAATTAAACTTCGGTAGTGTTTACTTAAATATACTTAGATAGTGTTTACTTAAATATTATTATTAATATTATTAATACTAGTTTGGAAATTATTGTTTAACATAATTAATACATCAATATACTAATTTCATGTTTAAGGCTTTTATAAAAATATAAAAACTATTTAATTCAATTTAACTAAATGATTGATCGTAATACTGATTATTTATTAAAGTAAAGTAATATTTAGCTTTTGAATATCCTATCAATAGATAGTGCCTTGATTCTCTTGATCAGAGGCCGCTACTTCTTATTTCAAGTAGCTTTCCAATTTTCATCAGGTATGCTGGGTAAACTTAGTATCAATCTCCAGAAAGAGATAATTTTCCTTTACCAGGCCCGAGAATCAAATCCGAGTCCAGGATATTACTAAAAAGACTTAATGCCAAACAAGCTAGAGTGTCATTTATAGAACATATGGATATTCATTATTCAATTATTTGATAAAATTATTAATAATATACAATATTTAAATTAATTTAGATGAGTTTTTTAACAGACTAAACATTTTGTCTCCTAACAATAAGAGAGAAAGGTTATTCATGTTCTAAATCACCTAAAAATAGATTTTAGTTCCAAAATTGTTCATATTGAATCTCAGCTATTCAGTAACACCGAATTATTTATATAGAATTGATTCTCACGTTTGCCATTATTCGTGCTCCACCATTGATAAGATTAACCAGGTATCACAATATTGAACATTTTTTAAAAATTTTGTATTGTACTTGTTTCTAGTTTCTATGGAAATTTCCGTGATAAATAAGAAAAACTTAATTATTTTTCGGATTCAAATATGATTTATAAGTGTATAAAAAAATATGTAACTTTTGTAAATAATATGAAAGGGAATCAAGTCTTTCTAAGGGAGGGTAGAGGTGTTGAATGATCAGTAAAACAAAACATGTTAAGCTTTATCTTGATTTTCTTTATTGGAGGCTGCTACCTTTTATTTCAAATAACATCCCAATGTCACGTAGGTTGGGTGGACATCTTTCTCATAGACATCAACTAGACAGAAATTCCTTTGCCAGGTCTGGGACTTGAACTGGGAACCACGAAATTGAGAATCAAATCATTTACCCTCCTCAGTGGCGACTTTATATTTAAAATATAGTATAATATTTTTTTTTTAATATGAATTATAATTTTCATAATTGTTATTAAATAAAAAAAAATATTGATTTTATAAAATGTAATGTGAATTTGATTGTCAAATATTAAAAATTCAAATTAAAAATATATTAAATAAAATAATTATAAAAATAAATCAAAATCAAAATCGATCTTAAATTTTAGGAAAAAAAATCACTTATTAAAGTGATTCTTTCTAAATTTTCTTTTGATTTATTATTTTTAAGACAATATTTGATTAGAAGTTTCATTGAAAAAAAAATCATATTTTTTTTTATAGGATTTAGAGTCGTTCTAATGGAACGAAAAAGTTCCCCTTAATCATGTTCCGGATTTTCCTTTTATTTCTCTGAGTTGTCTTTTTTTGTGTTGATGCAATTTAACCTTTTTTTAAGCCAGCCATCCTAGGCGTAGATGAACGAAGGTCCATTAATATCATAAGCTCAAAAACAAAATATTAAAGTCGACATTCCGAAAAAACGGTTGGTAATGTATTTAATATAGTATACCCTTCTCTTTCTTATTGAATTTTATTACAACATTCATTTTTTTTTTTTTGCGCTCGATTATTTCTATCTCTATTCTATGATATAAAACACCTTTAAAAAAAATAATAATTTAAAAAAGCCAACGTTTTTTTTTTGTTCCTAATTCTTAAATAAATCAAAGTTATTGTCAAAGGTTATCTCAATGAATATTTTTACTAAAGACGGTATCTTAAAGTCAATTAAAACAGTGGGGTTTAACCCTCAAATATCATGAGGTTCTTAACTACCCTTTTGAAAAATTTACAAAAGATAATGGAATTATAAAATTTTGAACTTTAAATTCCACCATTTTTAGAGATAATCTTATCATTTATATTATATAGAGTCAGTCCACTTCAAAAAAATTTATTATCTCTTATCATGTGCCTCTTAATCGTTGAATATAAATTCACATTTTTTTTTTATTTTTTATACTTAACAACTCAACTTGAATAAGTTGGCTAACTTTTTCAAAGTATTTTTCTTGAGGGCTTCTTTAATAACACTTCAGCGTTTTATTTTTATTTTTTTTTTTTTGAATTGAACGTTTTTATGGATGAATAACAGAAATTTATAAAATTAGACATGTTTAGAATGATAAACCACTTAAGAATTTAAATTATATACATATCATTAATAGAAGATGCATTTCTAAAATCAGTTACAAAGTTTTTCATATCTTTTCCATATTCTAAGAAAAATCTCTTTGATATATAGGAAAAATATCTACAAACATGGACACAATATATTATTATTAGATATTTTTAAAAATTAAAAAAAAAAAATTATAAAATGACCAAATTAAATTAAAAATTGAAATAGAAAAAGAAAATTAATTTTATTCGTTTTTTATGAAAAGTTTATGAAATTACTTTCAATTTTTTATGAAATGTTTATGAAATTACTTTTAATTTATTTATATAATCCAAATTTCAGTAAGAAAATTTTCAAAATCCTTGAAATTGTAAATGCAAGAAGATTTACTATTAAAAAAATTGGATTTCAAATTATTTAGAAATAGAGTCCCCCCTCTTCTCCCATTTGCTCACTTTTTCATAGGTTTTGAACATTTTTGAACATTTTTGTTCGTGTATACTACACAGTAGTCAGCGAAAAAACATTAAACTTGACACGATAATTTGTTTTTCCTTTTATGACAATTTTTATCGTTTTCTTTATAAATAAAATCTTGCCAGAATTTAGATAATTTATATTAGTAGATGATGGTGCAATAAAATAATTCATAAAAACGACCATTATATTCAGAATTTTTAATGAAATTGAAAGAAGTTGGTTATGATAGATAATTTTATTTTGCATATTAAATTGTAATCGGAAATTGATTATTATATTCAAATTTTGAAATTGATAAAAGAATTAATTATCCTTTATTATTTTTATTCAAATTTTAAATGTATCTTTTAAAATTATAAAAATTAAAACAAAACCTGATTGAAAGTTGATATATTAAATAAAAATGCATAATATGCATAAAATGCATAATATTTGAAAAGTTGAGAATTGGAAAGATGCCCTAGAATTTTGGCGCCCGAGGAAGAACAGCAATTGACGCCCCTCAAATAAGCGTAGCAATTTTAAAGAAAGAAAAAATAAGTTGACCTGTGGCCAGGTCTGAACCGACCGACAGTTTGAAATAAATTAATTTCCAGCTACAGAAACAATTTCAAATAATTTGAATATATCTATTAATGTAATAAAAAACAGATAGGCATATAACATAAATATTTTTAATTTTATTTTATTTATAATATATATGTAAGAACAGGCTGTGACGTCATGAATGGCTGGATGACGTCATATAATTTTAAATTAAGAAAAAAACTAATAAAGTTGATTTTTCTCGAAGATAAAACAAATACAAAGTGCATGATTCGTGGTGATATATAAAAAAATCTCCCCATGTGAAATTTGGTGTGAAAATAACCCTTTCCTTCCTATCGTCGATCGCTAATACTACCACTTCCGGTTTCCGGATTTGCACCAAAAGTTTATCAATTCATCCCACTTATGCATTAAGTAAATATACCAAATTTCATTAAAATCGGTTGAGCCGTTCAGGCTGTACACATCTATACGGACAGACGAACGGACGGACGGACAGACATCATGCTAAAACTACTTTTTTCTGTTTAGAAAATGCATGATTCGTGGAGATATGTAAAAATCTCCACATGTGAAATTTGGTGTGAAAACAATACCTCCCTTACTATCGTCGGTCGGTAAAAAATTATTACTAATAAATTCCACATACACAAATAGAATATAATATTATTTAATTAATATTATACTTTTATAAAGTTTAATATTTAAAAGTAGAATATTTTTGTATTTTTTGTAATTATATAAGATAACAAAGATATTCTATTATTCTATTATATATTAACGCGGAAGTAGGTACAGAGGGGCGGAGCCCTTTGTCTAGATGAAAAGAACGTAACTAAAAACAAGTAAAATTTCCTGGTATATTTTTATATATAATTCATTAAATTATTTTTTTTTAATAAAAATAATCCGGTTAGTAAAAAAATATTTTTCCTAAGAAGGAATTATTATTATTTAAATGTAATGGGGAAATATAAATATGTCGTTAGTCAGTCTATTACCATCTATCAAAGAAGTCAGTGATAATGTATTTATATTACTTGTTTTAGATATCTAAAGTGGAGTGTACAAACAGAATGCTGCAAAACGCCTATCTATCTTTCTATCTATCTCTGTAGCTCTACGAAACTCGAAAGTTCATGGCCGCAGCAATCACATTTCTCCAAGTGCCCAATCCTGAGCCACAACCCTCCA
This sequence comes from Labia minor, assembly GCA_963082975.1. Taxonomy (NCBI): domain Eukaryota; kingdom Metazoa; phylum Arthropoda; class Insecta; order Dermaptera; family Spongiphoridae; genus Labia; species Labia minor. Next base: position 102,465,940 of record OY720344.1, read on the forward strand.
ATTCCTACCTTCTCCCATCTCTCTCACGTCCCTTCCTACATTGTCCACCCACCGTGTTCTTGGTCTTCCAAACGATCGTTTCTCAATCGGTCTCCCCAAAATATATTTTTAGCCATTCTTCTTCTCCCATTCTAGCCACGTGCTCTACCCATCGCAGCCTTACCGAATTTATGTCTGGAGGTGCATAGAGGTCATGCAATTTCTCGTTATGCATTCTCCGCCATTTCCTGTGATCTCATCTATTTTTAGCCCATTTTTCGGAATTTCCATTAAGATCATAATTTGAAAAAGTTTATCCCGATCTTTTGATTCATATGCTTTATATAATTGGTGAATAGAAATATTGTGTGTGTGTGTGAATCCCCTTTTTTTTTAAAAATTTGCCTCAATGAAAATATCTGATCTAATATTGATCGATTTGGCCTGAACCCGCATTGATATTCTCCTAATATTTCCTCTGCTTATGGTCGTAATTTTAATAAAATAATATTCGAGAGAATCGTATACGATGTCATCAAATGGGATAATCCCCTGTAGTTATTGCAGTTCGTTCTATTTCCCTTCTTAAAAAGCATCGTTTTTGGTTAATTTCTTCGTGATACGCGTCGAGAGTCGTTCTCTAAATTTTATTACAACAATCTGTCCCTCAATATACCCTGACATCAAGAATATTGGACTGGCGTCTTCTTTCTACCAGAACATGATCAATTTGATTACATGTTTTTCCGTCTGGTTCCATGTACCTTTAAATCTTTTGCGTTCGCCAAACTTAATATTCTAACCCCTTTCTCATGGGGGCTTTCTTTTCCTATGTATGGTCGAAATATTTTCTCTTTCCAAATTATGGGATGAATCAATCACCTAATATAATTTTATTATTATGTGATTTTTTGTTTTAATAATAAAAATTATATAGCAAACGATAAAGATTGGGCATTAATTAAAATATTCAATGAGTCTATAGGTATTTATTTAGCATGAAACACACATTTTCATATAAATATATTTTTTATTAATTTCCAAATGTAAGTGTAATATATTTCAAGTAAAATTTAATATACTGTAATAAAGAGTAAAAAGTATTCGACTTTTCATTTGTTTTTGTTTTGTTAATATTAATTGAGAGATTATAAAGAAATATATTAAACTATATTATAGAATTTAGTATCATCAGGGAATTGGGAATCAAGAATGAGCATTGATAGAGAGAAAGGTATTTTTAGAATTAATAAATTTCGATTTATTACACAGGGAGGTTGACTATCTTTTTTAATAGGTACATAAGATATTTTGTTGTTATGGCTTTTCAGGAGGTTGCCTCCTTCTTCCATCGAGGGATGCATGTTCTCATCCCACTAATCCAAAGATTAGATTAGAATTAATAAATAAAAGAATGTAGGTGGATAAAACACGTGCCATGCTAATATTTTAAGAGAAAGTTTGCATGAATTTCATTCCAGGTCTGAAATCTGCCTTTTTGTATTGCTGAGAGTGAGGTTGAGGTGGATCGAATGAACGGGCATTCAGGAAGGTAATTTAGCACAGTTCCGAAATGGGAATAGCCTGACCAGGAACAAATTGCTGATTACCTTTTGAGCATAGGGCTTTTTCGATGATAATGGATATATTGATGGGTATCCCCTTAGGAAGGTTTTATTTCAGGTTGTCCCGAATGTGGTTGTTTCATTTCGATATCCAAAAAATCAAAGGCCCTCTTAGCTGATTCAAAAGACTTACAAACCAAACGCCTGATTCTTTTTTTTAATAAGGCGAAATTTATTTTTCATTCCTTTTTCCAAATTAAGGCGAAGCTTGGAAGGGCTAATTTAAGGGGACAGTAGGAGGTCCTATTAAATATTCAATTGTTTTTTTTATTAAATTAAAAATTAAAAAAATGATTGAATATCGCGATGATTTTCATTAACTTTTTATTTTTTTTTTAAGAAATATTCAATGTAAGAATAATGTAATTTTTGATATAATATATAACTATTTAGATAGAATTAATTATTATCATTATTACTCAATTTAAAATTTAAATTCAAATACCAAAAATATCATATCATCATAGGTATTATATAAATATATATATATTTTTTTCATTATTTTTTCTTTTTAACTTACTTAATTTTTTTATCTTGGAAAATATTTCAGGTGAATGTAAATATGTATAATGTTATCAAATATATCTATACTCAATAATAATATAATATTAATAAATTATCAAATATTTTTTTTATCATTGTACTGATAAGTCTTAATTGGAAAGAAATCAAATATAGTTGAGCCTATTGTCTTAGAATAAAAAATTATGTTTTAATGTAATTTTTTTTAAATTCTAAACATATATTATACATGTATCTATTTATATAATACGTAAATAGCAACTTTTTCATATTGATAAATAAGTGATACTCATGCTTTTCCTGACTTACTTTGGGATCTCATCCAACCTGTTTTTATACCGTCCCAGTCAGTGTCAGATCTAAGAATTTGATGTCCCGTTGTAGAAAAGAAATTGACCCCTCTCAAACCTTTAGATCGACGATTATCCGTGATAGTATATCGTACCAAATTATTATAAAATTTTCTTCGTGACAAAATAATAACGATTCACATGGAAAAACTACCGACAAAAATAGAATCGTCATATAGCACTATCATGGTGTATTTTAATTTACCAAAAGACGACTACAAGTCTACATTGTAGTTTAAAAATTTTGTAAATTCTGCCCCGATACGACTCATCTTTTGCTTACACCAGTGTTTCTCAACCTTTTAGTATTCACGGCCTAATTTTCAATCATAATTTTCATCGCCCCCCACACCATTCGAAATGTTTCAGACCATCGTAAATAGAACCATATTGAAAAAAAGTCAGGAATTTTCTCTTGAATATGCTCGTGTCCCCCCTGGAGTGTGCTTGCGCCCCACAGGTTGAGGATCACTAGCTTACACTTTCGTTGAGTCGGCCCTGATTAGAAGGGACCGATGAACCATTTTTTGTAATATTTTATTCTTCTAAATCTCAACTCATAATTTTATAAGAAAGTTCCATTTTTGACCTGTTTTTGTCGTTAGACAATATGGTCACTCTAGATATATATTACGAGGGTGGGGTGAAAAATTTCCGGCCTGACCAGGAAAAACTATGTTTTTAAATTTTTTTTTTTTTGCTTTATTTTTCAACATTCAAGATCGCTGAGACCTGTACGATTTCAGCTGAACGTGTGCGAAATATTTTGCATAACCATTTGAACATGGAAAGCTATGTGTAATGTGGGTGGCGCGTTTAGCAACGTTAGACCAAAAACTGCTTCGAAAAATCATTTCTACCTACAATTTGGCGCTGTATAGGCGTAATTCAAACGAATTTTTGCGTCGATTCATAACTGTTGATGAGACTTGGGTCCACCACTACACTCCTGAAAATAAAGAACAGTCAAAACAAGCTGTATATCTGTATTTTGAGGAGCTTGACGAATATACTTTTAAAACTGGCATAACTAAATTAGAACACCGTTATGAGAAATGTGTCAGTGTTGATGGAGATTAAAAAATAAAGCAAAAATAAGCTGGAGTGTCTCCACTCGACTATCTCGCAATTTGAATTGGATTAAATAACATAATATCTTATAATTAAATTTAATTAATTATAAATTATAAATAATAAATATTAAACCAGCGCATGTTTGGCTTTTTATTGATGGCACCATGGCACGTGTTGGCGCGTGAGATTTGCAGTGTTAAGAAATTAATTCTGGTACTTTAAGCAATTCAATCAAGCTGAAATTCTATATATAGAAGTTTTATACAATTATTAATCATGTGAAAAATTATCAAACATATATTTTTATTTTTACGATCACTTTAGAGGAAAAAAAATCAAAACGTTGTAGGTAATGACCCTCTTCCGGTTGAGCTACATTTCTCAAAAGTTGATAGAAAACTATGAATTTTGAATAATGTCCATGTACCAAATTTCATCATTCTAGCTCAAACCGTTTTTGCGTAATCTTGTCTACATACATACACACACACATACACACATACACACATACACACACACACACACACACACAGACTTTTTGCTCAACCTTAGTGAAAATGATTCAGGAACCTTCAAAACGTATAAAAACATCAAAATCTCAACATCGAAAATTTTCGTGATCGCAATACTATCTCTTACGAGATAGTAAAAAAAATTTAAAAACATCGTTTTTCTTGGTCAGGCCGGAAACTTTTCACCCCACCCTCGTATATATACTATAAATATATATAATTTTATTAATAAATAATAAAACTAAATTTGTTTAACAATTAAAAGGATGTTGTAAAATAATTGATTTGAAATAGATAAGGAAATTAATTTGATATTAAAATTTTTAATTAATTTTATTTAATATTTTGTTTTGAATTTGATTTATTACATCATATATAGTTCTTCGAAAAAGATTTATTACAGACAACATTCTTTGATTCTAGTTCTATACTACTATAATTTAAATTAATAAACTAGAATAGATAAAATAGAATCTTTTTCACAATAAGAAGTTTTTCAACCTTTACACATTCTTGTGTTAACTAGTAATGTTTGCTTTTTTTGATAATTAATCATGTTAGTTGGGAATTAATTAAAATTTACTTAAATATTCACAATAGAATTGTCTTTTGGATTAATATTAAACAAAAATAGTAAACTATAAATAATAAATATAAAAAAAACATTAAATTCATATTATTATTATAAATATACAAAAAAGTTATTAATTGATTTGATTCTAAAATATTTTTTGAATCTTAATTTTATACAAACAAATATAATATAAATTATCATATTTTGGAAATATATTTTATCATAATCGACATTTTTGTATAATAAATTTATCAATTTAACTAATTTAAAAAAAAATCCCTGTAAATATTGATTTTATTGGTAAAATAAATAATTTAACATTATATATCATTTGAAAATTTGAAATTTGACATCCGCTAGGAATTTTACTAGTAAAACCCGTTATTACTAGAATATTCTCTAAATAATTATTATTAAAAGAAAATTGCACAGGCACAACATTTTTTCTGGGCGACATTTCATTATTATTATTATTATTATTATTATGAAACCCAAGCTCGAGAGCTTATCTCATACGAGATAACAAGACTCAACCACCCTCCACCCGGTTCATCTTTCTCACTCTCTTGAAGATCCATGTGTTCATTATCCTTCCACAGACAAAATTTAATATGAGATAATAAAACAAAATTTCAACATGGATAATAACATGAATAAAATTATTAATTATGCTTTCTGCCTTGCTCTCTCTTCCTTTATATATTTACGTATGTTATTCAAGAACAAGAAATAACAAATAAATGAAAAATTTTCTATATAAAGACAAACAACTCAAATTTTTGTAAATTTTAATATTAGAGTTGTTTGTCTTTATCATCAGTTAATTTTTTAAAAATTTTAATATTAAACTTTTTGTAGATCGGTGTAAATAAAGATATTTTTTTTGTTCTCTTTTGTACCTCTATATCATATGATAATATTTTGGCTTGATATTGATTACAATATATTAATAAAACATAAAACTAAATCTAATGATAAATATAAAACACTAAAATAGATCCTTGGTAACGATCTCTATCTATAATATATATAGGAGATATATATATTCGTTTAAATATTTATACCGGGACCCCGAGCCTCGGCTCGGTACTTAAGTTAAAAAAAATGATTCATTATTATTGGGTTTGGCTGGTAATATTAATACCTGGGACACCGAGCTGTCGCTCGACCCTTTAAAAAATATTAATCTACAATTAATTATTTATTACAATTATTAAATGTTGCATCATTGCATCAATCTGATTAAAATGAATTGAACTGGGGTCCTCAATAATACAAACAAACAATTTTAGCTAGCATAATAAGATTAATCCAAGTAATATCGTCTATTTCTATTCGACACTATTTTCAGTTATGAAATGAACAGTCAGTAGAGAGTAAAAAAATTGTAATTGAAGACCGTTGTTTTTAAAAATAATTAAATTATTTTATAGATTATAAAATAAAAATTATTGTATTAACATTAAAAATATTGAAATAAAAAAATAATAGTTTGATTTAATAAACTAAAATATTATAAACATTTTTAATGTGAATTTCTCAGGGAGGTAGGGAGCCCAATTCATTTAACCATCCATGTTGTATAAGGAATCTTAATTTCTTAACACTCCGTTTTCTCAAATTTAAAATAGAGGGAGAGAAAGAGTTTCAATTATATTCGAATAGTCTATATATTCTATATATGAGTATTTTTTTTTTCTGAATTTAATACCAAGTTGATTTTCAAAATTTTCTATTCTTTATGCATATGATTGATTACATGTGTTAAAATTTAAACAAATTCAAATATTCTAATTTATAAATTTATATAAAATTTAATATTATTTTTTCGAGACTAATGGCAAATACCGGTGGCCCTAGTCAGAGCAAGAGAAGACTCCTTTTGGTAGCGGCCCAGTCGATGATGTTATATGGATCGGAGATTTGGGCTTTACAACTATATTTTAAGTGAAAAAATGATTTCTTGGTTATATAAAAATTAAAATATGATTCTTTATATCTTTATTATACAGAAAAGTAGGCGTGTTAATATAAAATATATACCTGGGACACCGAACTATCACTCGACCCTTTAACCAATTTATACAATTTATTTTTATATACTTTAAAAATTTTACAATTTTTTAATTATTTATTATAATTGTTAAATGGGATTTCTAAAAATGACCCATTAAAAATTTGTTTCCTAAAATGTTTCAAATTAATTAAAATAAATTGTATAAATGTTCATTTATAAAATCTATATATCTGTGAGTTTGTTTTTCGATTTTTTAAATTTTGATTTTGGATTCGATTAGAGCTTAAAATGTGTAAATAAATGTAGAGTGGTCTTGGTTTTTTTAAAATTCGTTTGGGAACATGGTCAAATCGGCAGTCAAAGTTGAAAATTCCCCATATATTATAACTACTGTAATTAGTATTATTATAATGTAAAATTATAAAGAAAAAATGTTTAGACATTATTATAGACATTTTCATTCTGTAAATTAAATAATTTTATTTCATTTAAATAAATATCTATTTTTAAATATTTTTTTCTCTCTACATTATTTATCTAATTCTCACAATATATTAAGATCATACCGGGACCCCGAGCCTCGGCTCTGTAATTAAGTTAAAAAAAAAAAATTCATTATTATTGATAAATATATATCGTAATTTATAATTATAAAATATTATTAAAATATATATTTTTAATTTTATTTCGAAATTAAATAAAAAATTTTAAAATATTTTAAATATAAAAAAAATATATATTTTTAATTTTATTTCGAAATTAAATAAAAAATTTTAAAATATTTTAAATATAAAAAAAATATTAATACAATATTCTTTAAAAAAAGGCGGGAGTCAAATTTCAATATAAATGTCATTTGTGATGTCATCAATATATAAATTAATAATAAATAATATTAATAAATATTAAATTTAATAAAAGAACAATGAATAAATAAATATAAAATAGTAATTTATTAAAATGTAAACAATAGATAAAAAGAAAAAAAATAACAAATTCATTATTTTCATTTTCATTTTCATTTTTAAATAACGATTCACCCGGAGAGTTTCGAACCGACGAAATCCACTCGTTAAAACATCACTTTACCATCTGGACTAAATGTATTTAGATAAAAAATTGTCATTTTTTTACTGTCTTAGCAGGCAGATTTGATGTTTTTTATTTTATTTTTTTTTTTTGAGAGAGATTAATAAATATCTATATATATTTTATTAAAAATAAATATTTTTAATTTTATTTCGAAATTAAATAATAAATTTTAAAATATTTTAAATAAAAAAAAATATTAATACAAATAAAAATGGAGGCCAATTTTGACGTTTTCCATATATAATTTTCAATTAAGAAATTAATAATGAAGCTGAATGTTTCAAGAGATATCATCAATAAAACTTAATTTTTCTTTATAAATACTATATCTAGTGTGAATTTGAAAAAAATCGTTAGAGCGGTTTTTGAGAACCAATATATATAGATAGATAGATATATACAATTTTAGCTAGCATAATAAGATAAGATAAGTATGAAAATATACTTTGAATTTATTTTGAATAAGATATTCTTTATCATTTTAAATGAATGTTTTAAATCATTTTAATAAATGTTTTAAATCATTTTAAATAAATGATTTTAAATGAATGAATGGATGAAAATTCAAATTTTATATATAGTTTTTTATATATGTTTATTTATTCACAAAAATTTAATTGACATAATTATCAAATAATTGACATAATTATCAAAAAATAATAAAAGTTGTTACCTAGCTAAAGAGAGAGTAATAGAAATTGTTACCTGCAGGTAGACTTGTGAGACAGATAAGAGAATATACGTATTCCGAAAACACTGTTAATTAAAATGTAATAACTATTAACAATTAATAAAGTAGAAATAATTTCCCAACAAATATTTCACTTTTAGTTTAACAAAAAATCAAAAAAACAATATTTTGCAGAATAAAAACGAAACAAAAAACAAATATGAATATAATATAAATATTTTTTTAATTTTATTTTTAGAATAAATATTGTAATATATATAAATATAAATATAAATATAAAAATGCTTGTTTTTTATGCTTATATATATTGGATATATTGGATGTATTATGATACTGAGCACATGGCAAAGACTTTCTAAAAATAATTGTTTTAAAAAAAAAACGCAGGGAAAACCCAGAGATATGCCTCTTCGTTACCCCAATAGAGAGAGAGGGGTGGACAATTTTGCCAAGTGGCAGAGGAGGGGATGATTGGCTTCGACATATTTTGAAAATTCTCAACAACTACACAATATACCAACTGTGGTCGACAATTGGTAATTAATAATTAATTATAAATTGCAATTGCTAAAATATAAATTAAAGTTCTTTTAATTTATATTTCTATTTTTACGGTACCTTTCAATTATTCTATTTCATCTTAATTTAATAAAATAATATTAATAAATATATTAAATAATATTTTATTGAAAAAATATTAAAAATTATAAAACTATCTAAAACTTAATTAATAAAAGAACAATGAATAAATAAATTAAAAAGTAAACAATAGATAAAAAGAAAAAAAAATAACAAAATCATTATTTTCATTTTTAAATAACGATTCACCCGGCGAGTTTCGAACCGACGAAATCCACTCGTTAAAACATCAGTCCAACCGCTGGACTATATGTATTTAGATAAAAAATTGTCATTTTTTTACTGTCTTAGCAGGCAGTATTAAAAATTTTGACGTTTTCCATATAATATATAATTTTCAATTAAGAAATTAATAATGAAGCTGTATGTTTCAAGAGATATCATCAATAAAACTTAATTTTTCTTTATAAATACTATATCTAGTGTGAATTTGAAAAAAATCGTTAGAGCGGTTTTTGAGAACCATGATATATAGATAAATACATATATACAATTTTAGCTAGCATAATAAGATAAGATTAGTTCCTAAATCTTACAAATAGTTTTATTGAAAATAAGCATTAAAAACTGAGAACTAATAAGAATGGTTCAATTTTTAAAAATATATCAGACAATAACAATAATAAATAATCTCTCAAATATAATGATTTTACTCTTAACTTCTTTTAAATTATACCAATATTTATATTATAACGAGTCATCCAATAAGCGTGAGCTTCGCCTAGAGCGCTCCCTTTCCACTTGTACCCCAAACTCCCATTGGGTGACTTGCAACGCCTCTAAAAAATAAAAAAATAATAACAAATATAATAATTTGGATGATGTAGTGAACGTGTTAACTTCTATTCATTTTTTTCTATCACTCTCGAAATCACTCTAGAAATCATCATGAGTGAAATGGTTTTGTAAAATAAACATTTTGCTGAATTGAATTCTTTAAATAAAATTATTTTTTTATTGGAAAGAATACTATATTTGGTTTGTTCAAAAGAAAAGTTGAATTTTGAATTATTTCGAAAAGTATTTATTTATTCATCAATATCCATTTTGTTCCCTTCAAAGTAATTCTTTCAGATATAATGCACTTATGTCAGCGCTTCTTCGAAATCGTCGAAATAGGTACTTCTGAAATGCGCTTTTCGGTATGGCCATCAGCTCGTTCTACAGTTCCGTCTTTATCTCCTCAATTGTGACAAAACGCTTTCCTTTCATTGGTCTCTTCAGTTTTGAAAATAGGAAAAAGTCGCAGGGAGTCAAATCTGGTGAATACGGTGGTTGAGGTATGAATACGGTGTTATTGGCCAAAAAATCACGAACGAGCAATGATGTGTGATGATGATGATTATCGTGATGCAGAATCCATGATTTGTTTTTCCATAATTCCGATCGTTTGAGCCGAATTGCATAACTTCCTTGTAGTATTCCTTATTAACAGTACGTATGACCTATTGGCAAGAACTCATGATTCCATTGTAATCGGAGAAAACAGTGAGCAAAACCTTCGCATTTGATCGAAATTGAACGTGCTTTTTTCAGTAATTTTTTTGAGATAAAGTAGCCTCGCCGAATGTCACGGTCAACATTTTAAGTGCGTTGCGGCACTATATCTTATTTTTAACGTAAAATTTAATACAGATTCTTTAAAAAATCGAACACATAAAAACGCGTCTAACTTTTTCAGTTGTCAAAAACAAACTACTAATCCAAAATGGCTGATAATGTCAACATATGTGTACCAACATAAAAAAAATTTCGATAATCGAATGTACACAGTCCGCGAAAATTCAAAATTCACCTTTTCTTTTGAACAAGCCTCGTATAAAATCTTAAATAATTGTCATATTTTTTAAATTTATAACTTGAAAATTAAATTTAAATAATAAACATTTGAAAAATAATAATTTTAAATTTATTATTATTTACTTATTTTGGTTTCAAATTAATTTATTTGTTTGTAGATTTCGGAAGTTTACTACCTCTTATAAGTATTTAAATAGAAAATTATTATTATTATTATTTTTAAATGAATATTGTTTAAATTTAATTTCTAGGTTTATTATTTTCATATTCATTCACATATTTCATTAATATTTTGAAAAGTAAATAGAATTTCACTGTTTTGTTGTGTTATGTTGTTTAGTACCTCTCGATGACTACTCTTCTGCCCGAACAACAACAATTTATAAAGGCCTTCTCTAATGGAGATGCAAGAACTTAAGTTCTTAAATCATAATTAGAATAGCAAAGACATTACAGTTGAAACTTGACAACTGAGCTAACATTCTCCAGAATAAACTATCACAAAACTTAATTTATTATATATATTGTATATATATATATTGTATATTGTATGTATATATATATATATATATATATATATATATATATATATACGAGGGTAGTCTGAAAAGTTTCCGGCCTGACCAAGAAAAACGATCTTTTTCAATTTTTTTTTTTTTATTTATTTTTCAAAATTCAAGATAATTGAGACCTGTACGATGTCAGCTGAACGTGTGCGAAATATTTTGCAAAACCATTTGAATATGGAAAGCTGTGTGCAACGTGGGTGCCGCATTTCCTAACGTTAGACCAAAAATTGCTTCGAAAAACCATTTCTAACGACAATTTGGCGCTGTAGGCTTAATCCAAGCGAATTTTTGCGTCGATTCATAACTGTTGATGAGACTTAAATTAAATTAAATCAAACTTAATTAATTAATTAAATAATTTATTAATTCATTAGAACACCGTTATGAGAAATGTATCAGTGTTGATGGAGATTATGTTGAAAAATATAGAAAAAAAATTGAAAAACATCGTTTTTCTTGGTCAGGTCGGAAACTTTTCAGACCACCCTCGTATATTATATACACTATAAAAGTATAAAATTGTGTTTTATTTTATAATATATATTTCAAATGAAATATATATAAACAAATTATATACATACATACAGAGATGTTTTTACATTTTGTAACTCACCCTATTATTACTCTTTCCTCTTTCAGCAACCCTACAAATAGTTTGATTCAATAGCAGAGATGAAAAGGTTATTGAAATATGGGTCATGCTATATATTGTCAAAAATAATAGACGGATTGAGCTCGGGATACAAAACAAAGCCATGCTATGTGAAATATGGATATTAAATAAACGTTATTGGAATTCATTAGCATAACATTCCTATTCAATACCTATATGAGATAAAGTATTAGATACTTTTTATAAAAGGAAAGAGTTTTATTTTGAATATTCAATTTTTACTAATATGAGATGAAATGATAAAAAGCTGAGTATTTTTTATTTTTAGTTGATTTATTATTCTTTTTAATATACATGTATTTTTAAATTTTCATTTTTAAACTACTTTAATAAATATTTCAAATGATTTTATATCTTAGTTATTATAGTAATATTAGCTCATGATTTTAGGATCAAACAAAAAGCTTCTTTCAATTTTCGGATTTATATATAATTTTTAAGGTCAGATGAATTTATAATAAAAATTATAATCCGATAAATTGTTTAATTTTAAAATTTTAATTTTTGATTAGTAATTCAAAACCTCTGCTTATTTTTTTTTTTTATTATTATCAAAAAAAATTTCGTTATTAGTTTAATTAATAAGTGAAAACAAGACAATGAAAGATATTTTTATTTATTGACAAAACGGTAGATTCAAACATTTTCAAATTTAAAATTAGAATAATTATATATTTTTAGGATAACTTAATAGGGTGGATGCAGGAAGCTTGAGAAAATTAAAAAAAAAAATTTTTTGTAGTTTGTTTATGTTGAAATTTTTTAAACAATAAATAAATAATAATAATAATTACTAAGGACCATATTAGTAGATTTAATATTATCTTAAGTATTGATATATATATATATACCGTTTTTTTCTTAATTTAAATAAGTTTAAATATATAAAATGAAAATAAAATTTTTTTATTGAATTTGTAATAAAAAAACAAGTAGCTTTTTTTGAAAAATAATCAAAATTATTATCAAAAAGAATTTTGAGTATTTTTAATATTTTTAGTAAAATTCAAAGAAGAAACTAATGCAAATATTCAAACTTCAATATATTCAATAGATTTAATGTTTTTTTTTGTTATACTTTTATATTTTTCTTGTATGAGTATTTAAGGTGAATATTTTGAAAATACTAATTAAATTTATTTAGTTAAGATATATATATATATATATATTTTAAGAATAAATTATATCTAATATTTAATTAGCATATATAATTTTTTTCAGAATTTATAAAATACGAGATTTATATTTCTATGGTGTCAATACATTGTTTTTTCGATACAAAATTTTAAAAGATAGATTAGAAAAAATTGAATTAATTTATAATAAATATAATAAATATGCTTTTTAAAATGTTCAACAAGTAAATGTAACTTTAATGAATAAAAAAAATTTAATATGATATTTCAAACCAAAAAAAAAAAAAAAAAAAAATTAATTAAGTTAAATATAAAAATGTGTTTGTGTGTGTGTGTGTGAGTTTGTAAATTTATTTTTGGAAAGAGGTAAAATGATGCTATAAATGGAAGAGATTTATGGAAAGTGATTTGGCTAGGTGTAGCCAAATGTTGATGATATTTTCTAAATTTGAAATTGCAATTTCTGTTGAAAAGACTCGAATTCAAAGGTGTTCCTCATGATGGATAATAAAAGTTAATTGTCTACGCGGCTCGTGTCGGAGGGAATTTTCAATGAGCGCCGCTGGTTCGTTGTCCGTATGCCGAGGGTGGGGATAGGCGTGAGTGGGGTTGGGAGTAGAGGGTGAATCAACATGTTGCTGGTGGGTCGGTTTCTTTCATTCCCTCGTGCCCAGAAGAAATCGTAACCAGGGACCCTCTGGCTTGGCAATGGTCTGTCGGTTTTCGGCTGCGCTTGGCCGGGGATCGGGATCCTGCCGCCGCGACAGGAGCCAGGAGTGGGGTCCAGAACCCTCCCTTCCTTCCCGTTCCCGATTTGCTCCCCCTTCAGAGAGTCCCGGCTCTCCCGGCCGCCAGCCAGCCAGTCCCGGCTCAGTGCGAGACCCGGGCGTGTTTCGCGTGATTCGCTCCCGAAATTCCCACTTGGCATCGGAATCATCACCCTGACCTACCCCTCCCCCTGAAATGGGGGTGGTATTCACATCGTATCGAGTTTGAATTCAGCTGCCGGATTCAAGGTATCTACCAACTTGTCAACGTTCTTTCTTGTACTATTTATACACACATGTTTCCTTATTTTTCTTTTATTGCTGCATGGAATCCATGGCATTATGACCATATGCTCCAATTAACGTCAATTCAACAGAAAGGACACTAATTCCAAAAGAATGTATTTAATTAATGGAATCCCTCATGGTGTTTGTTACAATCAATAAACAATTAGCTAAACTCAGTTTCTATTTACATTTCGACGACCCCGCATGTATCGCATGGTCATGTGTGTGTGTGTGTGTGTGCGTATGTATGTATAAATGTATGTGTGTGTGTGTGTGTGTATGTATGTATTTTAATATAGGCCGAATCAATTAATTAACACAGATATAAAATAAGTGTGAGTATTTTTAGCAGTGGCGACGAGGACATCGTCGACGAGGACCATTACGACGACGCGGACAGGCGCCAAAGACCCCCCCTTTTCGGGGGGGTGGTCGTGTTTTACGGAGGATGAAGAACGACGACCGATATCAACACGAAGAATGGTGAAGTGATAAGAAAGGTTGAACGTCCAATCGGACACGGCGAAGAGGTGGACAGGTCGTTGTGGTCGGCAGCCCATGGCGACATCGGCGTCAACCACTGACGCGGATGATGCGGACTCGGACTGGCTTACGATGCCCGTTCTTGTGGCTAAAGCGTCCGCGATGGCGATTATTATATGCGCAGCAATACTCGGCAATCTTTTAGTAATTGTCTCGGTAATGCGACATCGAAAATTACGTGTGATTACGAATTATTTTGTGGTCTCGTTGGCTTTCGCTGATATGCTGGTTGCCATTTTGGCGATGACATTTAATGCCAGCGTCCAATTGACAGGAAGATGGATGTTCGGCTATTTTATGTGCGATGTCTGGAATTCACTGGATGTCTATTTCTCGACGGCGTCAATACTTCATCTCTGCTGCATCTCCGTTGACCGGTGCGTATAACATTTCACCATTTCATCCATTAACCAAGTTGAACGCGAAAACATTTCATTATTGAAATCTCCACTAATAGCGTTCGTTCAATGTAACAAATCGTTTTTCCTCCTGCTTGCTTGCTGTTTAATTAATTCTATTAATTATATCGTTTATGAAGAATATTCCAAAAGCCTGAAGGTAATAATTTATTGAACGCTTAAAACAGGCGATGTTTCATTTATAAAATTTATAACCTCCTTTAAAGATATCTACGTTTTTAAGAGAGGAGATCGCGCTCTCTTTATTAACCATTTCCACTTCAAATCAATAGACATTTTAATTAAAATAATCAATATTAATAATAATAAAAAAAGAAGTCATTTATTATATAGTATCAGATTAATTAAAATCTTATTAATTTATAAAATGAAATATTATTTGATAAAATATATACATTTTAAATTCATTCATTTTTTTAAAATATTTTTAAAAAAATTTAAAAAAATACTAAATTTTATATTCTTTATATAATAAATTCTTAAAACAAAAAGGACATATAATGACATATAATATGAACATAGATCTAATTAATATTCCTTTGACAAGATATAGAAATTAATAAATTAATTAATAAAAATTCAATTTATATGCCTATAAAACAAAATTTTGATAAATTTTATTTAAAGGTAAATAATTTTCAAAAGAAAAATTTGAAAACAAAAAAAAGAATAAATGAATTCAAACTTTTGTTATTAAAAAAAAAAATAATAATAAAAATAAAAAAAAGGAATACAAATTTTTATTTAATTTAGACAACATAAAAAAAAAACAATTTATATAATGAAATTCAATTTCTCGTAAATATAAAATATTAAAATCAAATTAAATGTACTAATTTTAAAAGTTTAAAATATACACTTTAAATTATTGAACTCATAAAAATCTTATAACCCATAAAATGAATAAATAAACAACAACAAAATTAGGGAAGTCTTGAATTTAAATATTCATATACTTCATTGCTTGATAAGCTCTTGATAGTAATCACATTCCTCCAATCATTCTTATATTTACCTTCATTTATCTTCCAAATCCCCCATGAGGAGGGTTACCCAATTTATCTTTCCTTGCTTAAGGATGAGAGTCTAAGTCACCTTACGCCCCCACTCCTTTTGAAGAATAATTTTTCAATAATTATAATAATTATAAATCCAAATGAATAAAATAAATTTCATTATTTGAATTTTGCGATTTAAAAAAATAATAGTGAAACACATTATAGTAATTTATTTATTATAATGAATTTTATTTTAATAGAATAATTTAATTAATTTAAAAAATCTTATATATGGATAAAGCATACAAACAACAAACCTATTATTATTTTTTCATACTCCATGATCATGCACATTTATTATATTACGGCATGCAATATTATTATATGTTATTGTATTTTAATAAATTTCCTATTTTATAAGATCCTTATATATATAAAAATATTTTACAAATCAAAATATCAGAGTGACTTTTAGTGGATAACCTTTTAAAGAAACTGTTTATATAGAAATTTATTATTAAAAAGTGAAAACAATTAAATAATTAAATAATTAAAATAATATAAAGGCCTCTAAGAATTTTTATTATCATTTATCATTATATTAATGTTATATTATATTTTTACAATTTACTCACATTAACAATATGTCAACAATTAATGTCTAATCGCCAAATCTAATCTAATTGGACCAAACGCCCACTTCGTAAGGCCGGCTTCATAATTCACCCCCCTATAAATTTTACCAGATAAAAATTGCATGATAATCCCTAATCCTAATATAAGGTAGGTACTCTTGGTGATACTTAGAACCATATTGAAAAATCAGGTTTCAGAACCTGATCACAAAATCATCTTACCTTTTTCTTTTTTTCTTTTTTTTTTAGAACCATATTAAAAAAAAAGCGGAAATGTTTAAAAGCCTGATCGCAAAATCATCTTACCTTTTTTTAGAGATGAAAATCATTTCGCCCCCCAAATATAACTATCGCCCCCCAAAAGCGTATAGTCAAATAATCGCTCCTTTAAGATGTCGATCCTCCATGTTGAGAATCACTAATCTATACTATATTTGATCTCTAACTGTATATATGAATATTAAAAATTTTTTATAAATGATATTAAATATATTTAATATCATTTATAAGTATTAAGTATTAAGTATTCATAAATTTTATAGAAAATTAAATAAAAATTATGTAACTTTATTATATATATAAATTAAAATCATTACTTAATTAATAAATCTAAAAATTTGATTTGGAATGTTTCAGAAAATAAAATAGAGTTTAATAATTTTGTGAATTTTTATAATAAATATATTTGGGGCTGAGATCTGAAGTGTTTCATTGGAAACATACATAAATCTTATGGTTTTATACTAAAATTTAATTTATTAGTCTTTTTTAATTCATTGACTGATGATCTATAGATAATGTACACAATCGAGAGGGTATACTCATAATAGGAGTATTTAAATAGAATGGAGTCTCTAATCAAAATAATAATTGGTTTAACAAATTAATTCCGGGCCTTTAGCATCACAATATTCCTTGAAAGACAAAAAATATACCTACTTAGATTCTCCAAATATAAACTCCAAACATAAATATAGGTGGAAAAAAATTTAGAAAATACCGATTTATATATATTAAATATGGTAAATAGCGAAATCAATTAATTGAAACTAATAATTAAAATAAATAAATAAAACTGAATAAATAAAATTGATTGATTAGAAGATGATTATATTTTATTCAAAATAGTTATCTTTTTTTTATTTTAATTAAATAGAATAATTGAATACGATACAATCTATTATTTATTTTATATTTATATTATATATATATATATCTTTTATCTTAATTTATATTTTCATTTAAAAATTATTTTTAAATCATTGACAAAAAAAAAATACCTATAGAACAATAATACTAAATTGATGTCTTTTAAATTTTGCAGCCTTTAAAATGATATAATTATAAAAGATTATCGTATTATAAATTATTTATGTTATTTAAAATGTTTTAGCTTTAAAAAAAAGTACTTAAGAAAAAAAAAATTTAAACATTTAAAATTAAAGATTAATTAAATAAAAATCATTTGTAACTTGTTATTATTTTATTTTAAAAATAATCCCCTTTCTTGGTTGTTTATATTTATTAGAAATTAAAAGAACACATGTTATATGTATAACAAGACATCATTTTCACTTTTTTATGTGTTCAAAATGATATTAGATTATTTTTTTCAAAATAACGAATATATCTTTTTATATTTCTAGAGTAAAGTAATATACAAATAAAACATTTTTATAACGACTTCTCGCTTCTGAGATAAATCTATTTTGTTGATTTTAAGTTGATATGTATTAAATTATTGGCCCTAATATAACTGTTAAGTGATTTGTCACAAATTTCAGCAATCCTGAAACCAAATGGGATTTCATCATTCTCTTGGGGAAATACTCCAAATTAATTATAAACATAACATTGTCTGGACTCAATTATGTTTTCGATGAATCAATAAATTACAAATTGATTGTTTAATTGTTTCATCAAGAATATACTTAATGGCTAATCAATTATTTAATATCAATTAGTGCATAATTAATGATTTGATAAAAAAAATTTGTTTTATAATCGTTTTGTTTTTATCTTAATTAATTTAGTTAGAACAGTGATTCTCAACCACTGTGCCGCGGCACAAATTATTACAAATGTAAAGAGGCTCTTAAACATTTCCGACTTTTTTTTCTAAATTTTTTCAATTTGATTCTAAAAAAAAGGTAAACTGTTGTGACCACTTTTTTTCAATATGGTAAACTCTTACACTTATCATTTTCTTTGTGTGCCGCCAAATTTTTAAAGCGTTAAAAGTGTGCCGCGGTAAAAAAAAAGGCTGAGAATCACTGACATTTTTTAGAAATATAAAATTTTTGAAATAAACTTATTTTTACATTTACAATACTTTTAGCTTATTCATATTATAGATATTAAGGGAATTTTTATTAATTATATATATTATATATATTAATTATATTATA
This sequence comes from Labia minor, assembly GCA_963082975.1. NCBI lineage: Eukaryota > Metazoa > Arthropoda > Insecta > Dermaptera > Spongiphoridae > Labia > Labia minor. The sequence continues at coordinate 102,485,251 of OY720344.1, forward strand.
TATATTTAACGATATTTTAATTTTTAAATTAATAGAAATCATCCATATAAACAAATATTGTTTTCATACTGAAATCAAGAATCATCTCTCTATTATTTTTTCTCAGCATTATTTTTTTTAATAAACTATTATTTTCATAATATATTATATTTAAAATAGAGCTGAATATAATAGATATTATATATAATAATTGAATTTGAATGAAAAGTATTAAATATCATCTCTCATATTTTTTCCTTTTAAATCGTGGATTCTTTACTTACTTTACATATTGACAATTAGTTTAAATTTAATACGCATCTTTTATAAAATTAATGTAAATCGACGTTATTATTTATATTCACAAAGATATAAAAAAAATATATTTTTTTTTCAATTTTTTTTTATTAAATTTAGATCAATGCATGTTTTTGGCATTAACTTATTATGGAAGATATAAAAAGCGAAAGTCACATCCCATTCCATTCTTTGCCTTTTTTCCATTAAGGTCTCCCGTCGAATGAAATGAAAGAAAAACTGATTTATTTTGCAAATAATATATTTTTATAAAATAGATAAATTCATATTTGAGAGGTAAAAACTGAATCAGAGAATTTTTTTTGTTAATGAGATTTGAACGAAACGTATTAAATATCATCTCCCATATTTTTTCCTTTTAATTTTTAATCGTATATTTTAAGAAATAAAAACAAAAAAATAATATTAGATTTTAAAAAGTATATTAATTCAAATTTTATATAAAAATCCAATGAATAATAAAGAATACAATACATAAATACACAATTTTTAATTATTTAAAGGTGTAACTAAAAAATTTGGGTGAAAAACACTTTCCCACTAGTTTATTTATATTTTTATTTTCAAGATCTTATGAAAAAAACTCTGTACTGCTGTACATCATAGGAAAATCATATCATTAGGTTAAAGGGGTTGAATGATCAGTACAACGACTCGTCTCAAACGTTATCTTGATTTTTTTTAACAGACGCCGCTATTTTTTATTTCATTCCCAATTTTGTTCACGTAGAATGAGTGGACTTCGTTTTCTTAGACCCCAGAGCTAGAGTGATAATTCCCTTACCTGGACTTAACCCAGGACCACGAGTTCGAAGGAGTAAAGCGTGTTGCCTACCAGTTTGCGTGACGCCTATTTTATATATATATATATATAAATATAAAAATATTAATATTCAATCATGGTATAACATTTACTTGATAATTAGAATGACTATAAATTAAATAAACATTTGTTTCCATATAACATATATTGTATGTATCAGGGGAACAGGGCAGCTGCTCCCTCACTGAAATCCAAAAAATAATTTTAAATTAAATGGTTGTATTATAATGAAACGAAACAAAATTAGTTTATAATCACAGTACTGATTGGTTCCTGGAATATATCTAGCTACTGTGCATTTGCGAATAATATGATTTCTTTATTTTAAATAACTCTTAACCTTCATCGTGAAATTAATAAATTTAATTTTATATGTTTTATAAAAAAATAATATTTATTTTCTAGAATCACACAGATGTCTTAATTGAAAATATGAAGTTACACTCACAACATTTTTCTTTGTTTAATACGAGTATAAACTATATTACTTACAATGTAAAATTATATATATATATCTGTGGCTCTATGGAACTCGAAAGTTCTTGGCCACAGCAACCACACTCCTCCAAGAATTCCTATTCTGAGACACAACACTCCAGTCCCTTTCCTCTCCCATCACGTTCTTTCCCACATTATCCACCTACCGCGTCTTTGGTCTTCCAAGCGGACGTTTTCCACTTGGTCTCCCTACCAATATATTTTTTGCCATTCTAGCCACGTGTCATGCCCACTTCAGCCTTCTAGATTTTATAATTCTAACTATTTCTGGAGATGCATAGAGGTCATGCAATTCTTCATTATGCAGTCTCCGCCATTCCTCGATGACCTTATCTTTTTTTGGCCCATAAATGCTTTGCAGAATCCTATTCTCAAATACTCTAAATCTACTCTCGTCACCTAAGGTCATAGACCATGCCTCACACTCATATAATACAACCGGTAAATAATTGTATGTAATTATATATTTTAATTTGTATTCCCTTTGATAATAATTTGGACGCGATAAGCCCCTTTATTGCAAGATAACAGGCGTTTCCCGATTGTAACCTCGCTTTAAACTCAACTTCATTAACACAGAACCTAAGTATTTAAATTTTTCTACATTTTCAAATTCTAAATTAAAATTATTAAAATTATATTGATGAAAATAATTTGAATTTGAAAATAAAATAGTATGAAATGAGGTTCTTTATAACTGAGAAAACCGCCTCGCACCTTTACCTCACAATTCAGTTCATCCCTTATCTGTTCTAATATTACATTAAATTTGTTGTATGACTTTTGGATATAGAAAGATGAGTAACAAAAGCTTTAGAATCTGTATCCTCTTTCGTCATTCATTTCATCATTAATAGGCATTCAATTAAATATCTATTATATTTATTCTGGAATGGATATATAAATTAAATTTTCTAAATTTGGTTATAGTGAAAAAAAAAATTATTCGATTAAAAAATTTTTTTATTAGAAAAATTGATATATATATATATATATATATATATAAGTATGATAATAATAAAAGTATTTTTATAAAAAAAAATCAAAACTAGAAAAATCTAGGTCGCCATATTTGATAACCTTCTAATAATAAGCAGACGTTCTCAGAGTTGCCATGTTACACGTTAGAGCAGCGTTTATTAATTAGCCTGTCTAACGAAATGTCAGTTTCAGAGCAATTATATGAAAGCCATCTTGTTTTGCTCAATATTCATTGATAAAACACATAGATTATTAATATAGCATGGAAATGTTGGAATGGTATTATTCATATTTTCTTTTATCTTGTTTTTGTTTAATTTAATTATCAATTATAATAAAAAAATGTTTATTTTCTTTAATTCATTTTTTTTTATTGAAGAACTTATATACTTAAAAATTAATTTTAATTTAAATTTTTAATAAATATTTTATTAATATTATAATATAAATGCAAACGATTTAAAAATTATTGATATATAATTATGTATATATACGTATATAAATGACCTATTATATATCAATTATTTATTATCCTTTGAGCAATTTACTAATACTTAATAATAATTAAACCTAAATAACTAAATCCTTAGATTTACTTATATATCAATTATGGTTTGATAATAATGCAAATGAATATTAATAAATATACCTCAAACTCTAATCAAACTTAATCAAACAAGAATAATTGTTTTGAGATTATCTTTATTTAACTTAGTTATTGTTTCAAATTCATTTTATATTACTGAAATTTTCTCTCTCACTTTAAATCTATCATAATATACTTATATGAAAGTAAATATACAATATAATATAAAGTAAATATTAATTCACAATTCAAGCCTAAATCTCTCTGAAGTATTTCAAGTTTTATTTTCCTCCTATATAATGGAGGTTGGGTGTGAGATTAGGATATGTAGATAGGGAAGTCCTTAATCAACTGATCTCTCCAGATACAGGCGAAACACAGTTATAATTATTTAATTTTGCAACATTTATTGAAATTATTATTATAAATTGACTTTTTTTGTTGTTGTTTTTTTTTGAATATTTTACATAATATAATAAATATATAATAATTCGACTTATTATTATTATTATTTATTAATTATTAATTAAGCCTATAAAATTGTAATCTTACCTATTTACTTCTAAATAGATCTATTTATATAATTACATTATTTATAGGATCATTATAATCAAAAGGTGTTTAAATAATTTATGACTTAATATGTGACAGTCATTAGAAAATTATGAACTATAATTTAATTGGAGAAATTTACTTGATGATTAGTAATAAATCTTATAAAAATTAATAATCAATTAATTAAGATTTAGAATTATTTTTAATACTATTTATTTGAAAATGTTAAAAAAAATCCACTTTAGAATTCTGCCTTTTCAAAAATTTAATTAATATTTAAATATTTATCTATTTATTATAATTAAATAAAATATACTACTAATAATAATAATATTTCATTATGAGGATTTAGTTTTGAGTCCATATATTAATATATTTTTTTAAAAATAGTAGAAAATAAAAAAAAAATGTTCCAAAAAACATTAACATGAAGAAATTAAGAAAAGTAAACTGAAAGTTAATGAAGACTGTCAAAAGTTTATGATGATTATGCTACATTAATTTTAAAATGTGTGTGCTGGTATATATCCTATAAAAATGATGGATTTGACATGAAAAATAAGATCGTACAGACCAGCCAAAAAATGTTTGGGAAAAGTGGAAGCTTTAACGGAAGAATTTACTTTAAAAAGTTGATAGGTCAACAATTTCAAAGGTTATATTTTTCAATAAGGTCTTATTTTTTTAGAAAAATTATTTCTTAATATGTTTAAGTAAAATAAAAAAAAACTTGAGTGTACACTGTTTCGATTTTCAAATTAACCCAAAAAATTATTTAAATTTATTTCTTCTTTTAAATTATCGATATCTATTTAACATTTATTATGTTAATTAGGAATGTATTTAGGTATTTCATTTATACACACACGTATTGAATGAATTTGATATGTGGTTATTCATAATCATCAAATATTCTCTTGCTCTCTTTCACACATTTGCCTTTTAGAGTACAAATATAATTGTTTATTTCCTTCGTCTTTTTATATAATAATCATTGAAGTGGACTTCAATTCACCTTTATCTTTTTGTTTTTCCACTTTGATTCTTATTTTTAATTAATGCATATCAGGAAGAAGGAAAATATAAAATATTTATTTTTATTTTATATTATTAATTATTAACAAAATAACGAAATTCATTTTTGTATAAAAATAAAAAGAACACACTTTGATTAGAGAAATAAAATATTGTTTCATTGAAGATGAGCAAATGAAAATTGATCTGAAATATAAGATTTCTAATTTTATTTTCTTCTTTAAAGTGCATATTTTTTAATATATTTTTTTTTTTTTAAATCAAATGGTTTAATTTATTTTTCTATAGATTAAATTTTAAAAATTCTTATTTTATGAAATCAACACCCCTAAAACATTTTTCTGATATTAATTTAATTTTAATCTCTTATCAGTAAATCCGTTAAAAGAAAATTTATGATTTTATTAGAATAGAATAATATCAATTTGTGTAAAAAAAATCTTATTTATTTGAATTTATTAAAAATTTTAGAATATATCTATTAGCAGGTATGAGTGAATTGAATCCACTTTTAAAACAATTTTTAATCAATATATTTTGAATATCTAATTATATATTCCTTTTTATTTAAAAAAAGGTTAAAATGGAATTTAAAATTAATTAGCTGGAGTGTCTCCACTCGACTATCTCGCAATTTGAATTGGATTAAATAACATAATATCTTATAATTAAATTTAATTAATTATAAATTATAAATAATAAATATTAAACCAGCGCATGTTTGGCTTTTTATTGATGGCACCATGGCACGTGTTGGCGCGTGAGATTTGCAGTGTTAAAAAATTAATTCTGGTACTTTCAGCAATTCAATCAAGCTGAAATTCTATATATAGCAGTTTTATACAATTATTAATCTTGTGAAAAATTATCAAACATATATTTTTATTTTTACGGTCACTTTAGAGGAAAAAAAATTAAAACGTTGTAGGTAATGACCCTCTTCCGGTTGAGCTACATTTCTCAAAAGTTGATAGAAAACTATGAATTTTGAATAATGTCCATGTACCAAATTTTATCATTCTAGCTCAAACCGTTTTTGCGTAATCTTGTCTATATACATACACACACACACACACACACATAAATTTTTCTCAACCTTAGTGAAAATGATTCAGGAACCTTCAAAACGTATAAAAACATCAAAATCTCAACATCGAAAATTTTCATGATCGCAATACTATCTCTGGCGAGATAGTAAAAATCTGATTTCATTTAATATATTCAAATATATATATATATTTAATAATTATAAAATTATTTAAATTAAGATGTTATTTTAGTTAATTAAATAATAATTTTTTTAAATAATGTTGCTTACTATATATATTTAATATTATATATACATAATATAATTAATTTCTTTTAATAACAATTAATTATGTTTGTTTTGTCAATTAATAATGATGATAACTTTAAATAAGGGTAGAATATAAATTCCCTTTGAAATTCCAAAATAAAAGTTCTTTCCAATTAATTTGAGTGTAGTTTTACAGAGTATTCCCTTTTGAAATTTATTATTATACATTGATTCAAAAGATGATTATTCATTGTCTAGAAAATATATATTTGACAAGTGTCAGAGGATTAATATATGATATTATATCTTGTTAGTTTCATCATTTTTCTTTTTATTGAAACATTTCAGATCGTGTTTCAATTTTTTTTATTTATTTATTTTTTTTAAAAACATTCTCAAATATTATTACAAAACATTCAATGTTATAATTATACGGACAATGGCGTTTTATGGATTTATTTTAGAAGTAATTTATAACCAAAATGATAATAGAAAAGTCATTTAAAAAAAATGTAAAAATGATTGAAAAATCGACGGGTCCAATTCCAACATATTTTACTGTAACAACTCGGATGGCTCAAAAATAAAATTTTAATTAATAAATTATAGAAACATATTTTTATCTCGTCAGATATAGTAATGCGATCACGAAAATTTTCGATGTCGAGATTTTGATGTTTTTATACGTTTTGAAGGTTCCTGAATCATTTTCACTAAGGTTGAGAAAAATGTGTGTCTATGTATCTGTGTTTGTAGACAAGATTACGCAAAAACGGTTTGAGCTAGAATAATGAAATTTAATAAATAGGCATTATTCAAAATTCGTAGTTTTCTATTAACTTTTGAGATATGTAGCTCAACCGAAAGAGGGTCATTACTTACAACGTTTTGATTTTTTTCTCCTCTAAACTGTCTGTAAAAATAAAGATATATGTTTGATAGTTTTTCACATGATTAATAATTGTATATAATTTCAGTTTGATTAAATCGCTGAAAGTACCGGAATTAATTAACACGTTGACTCCCAATCACGCGTCAGCACGCGACGTAGTGTCATCAACAATGAGTCACGCGCTGGTTTAATAAATATTATTTATTAATTTTAATTTATAATTTAATTATTTAAATTTAATTTAAATATAATATATGTTAATTACTTAATCCAATTCAAATTTGCGAGATAGTCGAGTGGAGACACTCCAGATTTTTTTTTTTTTAGGTTTTGATTTAGATTGAGATATTAAAAAATATATTTAAAAAAATCTAATATACCTATATATCTTGAAATTCGATATTAAGATAATGTATATAATAAAGAAAAAAATTAAGTTAGATTGATAGGTATTGTGAGGGAAAAAAGAGTACGCTTGTCTTGCTACTGCAGAGCTTTTCTGAACAGCATTAATATAGGGTGGGGTGAAAAGTTTACGGCCTGATCAAGAAAAACGCTGTTTTTAAATTTTTTTTTTGCAATACTTTTGAACATTACCTCCATCAACACTGATCATCACCAATGAATCGACTCAAAAATTCGTTTGGATTACGCCTACTAAAAACTATTTTTAGCATGATGTCAGTCTGTCCATTGTGTGTCTGTATAGACTTGTATAGCGGTAACGACTTAACAGATTTTTAATATTTGATATATTCACTTAATGCATCAGTAGCATGAATTCATCAACTTTTGGTAGAACCAGAACCCGGAAGTGGTAGTTTACAAATTATTAATTTTATATTCATTGTCGGAAATTTTTAATTACATTAAACTGGTGAAATAAAATACACATATACATATATATATATATATATATATATATATATATATATTAAATCTATTTGTTTTTAATTATTTTTAAAATCGTCAGTCGGTTCTGTGCCTGGCCAAAACACATTTTTTTTATATAAAATTAATTTTACTTAAAATTAATCATTAATAAAAAGAAAATAAATATTTTTATTCTTATTTCATTCTTATATTTTTCTAATATAATAAAAAATGTCTTATAATAATAAGAAATCAGAAAACAATCGTCTAAATTTAATATTTGTATCCAGACGATTTCCTTTTAAAATACAAATAACAATTGAATCGTGATATTGCTTTTAAACAATTTATTACATTTCAATTTATCAAGTAATTTTTTTTTTCTCGATGCTAAGGCCTTTTCCACTTCATCCCTTTCCTATTACCACTCATCCTGAAATTTCCATCCAAGTTCACAAATGAAAAGGGTCCTTTCGAGGAGAGTGCTGACTCACCTTGTTTGGATCAGATCCTAGATTATTTTGATAAAAGCACTCAGCAGAGACAGGTGTACTAGTAAAGGATTAATTAAATTTATTAATCAATATCCACAAAGGATATTTATCGATGAACAAAAATTAATCCGTCCATTTTTTTTTTTAAATATATTTTTTTTTTGTTTTTTTTTTTTTTATTAATAAAAAAATTTCTAATAATAACAATCTAAATTAAATTAGAATACAAAAATAATCGATTTGTTCAGCGGTTCAGTTTTCTTGGCATTCTTCTACTTAAGAAATATGTAAAAAAATATTTTTAGGCAGGAACAAAATTCATTCACAAAAGCTAATAGACATATTCTTTCAATATTTGATTTCACTATAACTTTATTATTGAAATTATCATGTCAATTCAAACACTAATTCATTCACACTCTTTTTATTTAAATTATAATCCACAGGTAAAAAAAACAAAACAAAAAACAAATCAGCTATAATTTTGCAGTTAAAATAATATTAATTTAAAAAATATTATTTTATTTTGGCTTTTATTTAATTATCAGTTAAAAATAAAATATCATTTAAATTATATATATAAATATACTCTTTTGATTAGTAATTTAATTATATAATGTAATAAAATTATCTTTTTAATTTGTTAATCTTGTTCATTTAATTTTCATTTAAATATCATTTAAATATAATATATATATCCATTTCTTATAAATAAAATTTGTAGCAAGTAAATTCAGTAACTAATTTCACCCCCCCCCCCCACCTCACTTCCTCATTTTTCCCTTAACAAAATAGAAACATCGTACGAAGTTGGTTCGAAACTTGGAGTGAGCTTAAAAGAACTTTAATTAACTAAAATCTCGAAGTTTCTCTCTTATACTTCAATTTAATTAAAATAGATTAAAGATGGATATTTATTATTGTATTTTTTTTTTTAAACAAAATAATTTCATTGAAATAATAAACTTTTTTGAATTTAAAGATGGAGAAAAAGGTTAATAAATTAACCCTCTTTAAGGAATCTTTATTTCGTTTAGAAAGGTTTTACTTGTATAATTCTAAACATAAGATATATAAGAGATTCTGAATTAAGTTTATAAATGCATATATTTATTAATTGATAGGAAAGATAGTTTAGTATTTGTTTACAAAACGGGAAGCTTCAGGGATTTGAATGAAACTTTGTCAGTGGATTACTTTTTTAATTCTAAAGAAACTTTCCTTATGCAATATTTCTCGGTCTCTTCTTTACAAGATAAAAAAAATTTTAAGTTTGACAGATTAGCTGGTTTTGAACGTCCAAATGTGCAGCCATTAATGTTTTAGTGACATATCAATAACTTTCGATTTTTACCGACCGACGATAGTAAGGGAGGTATTGTTTTCACACCAAATTTCACATGTGGAGATTTTTACATATCTCCACGAATCATGCATTTTCTAAACAGAAAAAAGTATTTTTAGCATGATGACTGTCCGTCCGTCTGTCCGTCTGTCAGTCCGTCCGTATAGATGTGTACAGCCTGAACGGCTCAATCGATTTTGATGAAATTTGGTATATTTACTTAATGCATCAGTGGGATGAATTGATCAACTTTTGGTGCAATTCCGGAAACCGGAAGTGGTAGTATTAGCGATCGACGATAGGAAGGAAAGGGTTATTTTCACACCAAAGGAGATTTTTTTATATATCACCACGAATCATGCACTTTGTATTGGTTTTATCCTCGAGAAAAATCATATTTATTAGTTTTTTCTTGATTTAAAATTATATGACGTCATCCAGCCATTCATGACGTCACAGCCTGGTCTTGCATATATATTATAAATAAAATAAAATTAAAAATGTTTATATTTATTATTTATGTATGCCTATCTGTTTTTTATTACATTAATAGATATATGAAAATTATTTGAAATTGTTTCTGTAGCTGGAAATTAATTTATTTCAAACCGTCGGTCGGTTCGGACCTGGCCACAGGTCAACTTATTTTCGGTTCGGTTTGCATATAGAAAAATTATTTACTTTCCGGTTTCGCAAACTATTAACATAGCTTTTATATTAAGAAATTAAAATTTAATTTTAGGAATATTGAGTTATTTTTTAATATATATATATATTTGATATATTATTTTCTATTTGAATGATGAATAATTAAAACATTCCAGTAAAAGAAAAATATATTAACTCCAAGATATTAAAACATTATATTTAAATATTTCTTTGATATTATATAAATATACCACTTACTTTCGTACAACCTACACAACGACAGTCAAGTAGCCTCCCAAATTTTATCCCGGGACCACGAGAATGTGAATCAAAGTTGAAGCATCCCAACCTATGGCGCCTTCTTTTTATATACATATATTTCATATAATAATATTAGAACTTTAATATTAGAATATTAGAAAATTAATATTAGAATATTAGAAAATTAATAATAAAATTTTTAAAATAAAATTATACAGCAGAAAATAAATAAAAAAAAAAAATTAATTGAAAAATTCCAATCAAAATATTACTTCTAGTTTGACTAAAAAAATAATATGTCTATAGAAGAGAGAAATCAAAATAATATACAATATTGTTTTTATCCCATTTTTATATTATAGTATTTAAATATAAATACTATATACATATATCAAGTATATATTCGTTATTTACTTTTATCCCATAAAGGGAGAAAAGATGGATTCAATTAAAAATAATATGAAAAAAATAACAAAAACAACACAAAAATTTAATAAGAATATAATTTCAACAAAAAATATGTGTGTGTTGAATAACAAAAAAAAAAATAATTCATTCAAATACTTTGTAAAGTATTTTTCCAAATGAATTAAATACATAAAAAAAAATTATAAATAATTTTATTAAAGTAGATAATAAACATCTTTTGAATTTTTTTCCTGAGATAAATTCCAATATAAGGCGAACTAAGAATATAGATATTGACTCCTACTCTTCCTACTCTTTTAGATAATTTCAAAATAATAATAAAACGGAGATAATAAAACAAAAAAAAAATTACTTAAATTTATACATTATTTTTTAAATTTTAAAATTAAAAAAAAAAAATAGTAATTTAAAAAAATATTTTTTCTAATTTATTTGGACTACCTACTATCCCTTACAAATTACAAAACTAAATTAAAAAAATCCTTAAAATGATAAATTTAATATAAATATAATCAGGACCGTTCCTAGGGTATATGCCGCCCGGGTGCGAGAATAATTTTGCCATCCCTTCCCCCAAAGTTGTTAAAAATTTACAAATAAAAATGATAAAGTAAATTTAAGTTAATTTAGGTTTTTTAAAAAAATGAAAAAAAATCGAAAGTATTTAAGATCCTGATCGCAAAATCATTTGACTTTTTTATGTTTTAAAACTATATTGAAAAAAATTAAAAAAACATAAAATAAATAAGTACTTTTAAGGTGGCTCGCGCCGCCCCCCTAGGCTTGTCGCCCGAGTGCCCCGCACCCCTGCACTCCCGGGTCGGAACGGCCCGGAGTATAATATAATATAAAATCAATTGAAAATTACCAAAGTAATCATTAATTATTTTACATTATATATTAAGAATATTTTATTAATAAATATTAAAAAATTTAAAAAGAAATAGTAAATAGTAAATTTAAAAAAAAAATCATTGAATTTTCATTGAATTTTTAAAAATAATTATATCAAAATTAGAATAGGTTGAGTTATCTAATCTCATTTACGTAAGTAATAGTGATGAATAATTTATTTATTTATTTATAATTCAAAAAAGTAACTTAAAAACTTTACCAAAATATAATGATTAATATTTAATTACTTTTTGTAGCCACAATTTATTCGAGAATAAAGAAGGATATATTTCAGGTGTGGCCAAACTTTTAGCTTTTAGGGGCTACTTTTTCAATAAATATAGTCTGCGGTCGACTATGGATATGTGCAAATAATTTTAAAATTTTAGAAGATAATTAAAGAAGTCATTATATATATCGCCGATTTAAATTGCAAACCTCCACTTTTGGTCAAAAATTACATTTTCACACTATTAGAAAGAGAAAAACACCTTACATTGGCTATGAAACACCGCTATTATGCACCTATTTAATTGAAATCACGTGACAAGCAAAAAATTTATGCTTTTTAAGAAAGTTGTGCAAAATATGCTGAATATGAGTAAGCAGGTTTGCAATCTAAGCCAACGATATATTTTTTATTTTATGAATTCTAACAATATTTATTAAAATTTTAAAAAATACAATGTTAAGAAATAAATACGAACAAAACAAATTTTAAGTATACAATTTTTATTTGGATGAAACCTGGCATTGCATAAGAGCAGCAAGTTTCTCAAAATTTGGCTCCTATGAACTTAAAGCAATTCTTAAGCATGACTCTAAATGTAGATCCGTTATTTGCGATCGCTGTTTTGTTTTGATCGCATTCATATAAGAAAATGCGGATTCACATAAATATGTGGAGCCAAAGAAGGAATTGAAACGAGCGCAACCATTGTCCAAATATTTGGATATTTATCTTTGCTTATTAGTTTCCAAAATCTATTTATTATGTAATAAATAAATATATTTTATATTTATATTATTTTTGATCAACGAATAAAAAAATTAAAATATATAATATGTTTTTAATAAAGTGCTAAAAAATGGGAAAAAATTATATATTATTAATTATATAGTCAAATACTAAAATATAGAAAGGTTAAATCAATAATATATTTATATATGTTCTTAGATATATGGAAGATATGTTAGTTTTAATTATTATATACATAATATTAATAAAAAAAAATTGTAAATGGAAGAGCTGTAATTTTTTATTTAAATTTATAACTTCAATTAAAATAAATACTTCATTTTGGAATGGATATGAGGGGAGGGGGAGGTAGAGCCGAAATTTGGGTAGAGTAGAGTAGTCTAGGACTAAACGGTGTTTTGAGAAAGGGAAGCCCTTGGATAAAAAGTATATAAATTATCGGGATAAGAAAAATATAAATATATGGTATATATAAGATGTAATAACATATATAGGATGATTATGATCTAAAATTATTTTTTAATAAATTTGAAAATAATATCACGGGTAGCGAGTAGATTCTTTTCTATAAACCCAGTGGAAAAGAATTCTATTTCAGGGATTGGCGTCCCTGCCCTCACGTGAGCTCATGATTTCTTCTAAATCCCTCTTCTACCTAGAGGAATCATGTCCTTTACCCATTGACGCCTTTCCATCCTTACTCTTACTCTCTCCCCCCCCTCCCCTGATCATTCAAAAAATAGAATTTATTTGGATGAAGGAGAATACCTAGCATAGCTTCATTAAAAAGAAAAAAGGGGGGTTGATTCAAATATATCCATATTACGTCAATCTTTCGACTAGCAAAACCCGGTAATTTACGAGTGAGACATATGTTATAACTGCCTCTGAGAGGACCCACCTCTCAACGCTTCATACTAATAGAAAATTTGGAACTCCTATTTATTGAACATTTTGGAGAATTAGCAGAAAAACTTCTATTCAATTGGATTCAGTTTATACAAATTAATAACAAAATTTCATAAAAAATGAATAAAAGTAAAAAGATACAACAGAATTTTTGCCAGATTTTCAATAAAATGGATTTTTAGTGAAATATAAATGAAAATAATAATTAATTTTTATTTGGTATCATGTTACACTTGAAATAAACATTTTCTGATAACAATATATAAAACGCATATCAAAATACTCGTTATTCAATGTAGATTCATTTTTACTAGCATTATATAATTTTATGATGCTTCCTTAATTAAATATTAATTATTGAATTTTGACAGATGCAATGTGATTTCGGCTGCCATGTTGAATGACGTCGAATCTTTTGATTCATTATATTAAATGATTATTCTTTGCATATCTCTTCACTCAATACAAGATTATTTTTGATTCTTGTATTTCTTGTATTATAACTATTTCCATGATCATTTTTCTTTGTTTAATCAATATTTCTTTGTTTAATCAATATTTTTAATGAATAAAGTCTTTGCCATGTATTGCTTATGGGCTGAATTTTCGTAGCCTTCAAGTGAATATCTTTCCTGTTTTTACTAGTTGATAAAACAGTCGAACCGGATTGGACTATGACTAGTAATTCTTTTGTCTGAGTTCAAATCTTTCAATTTGTTTATTTTTTATAATTTAGATTTTTAATAATATAACTATAAATGTTAATATATAATTATTTAAATTAATTATTATGAATATTAATTAATTTTATTAGTATTATGTTAATTAATTAATTCCTTAGGAAATAATTTTATTGTTTTTATATATGAAGCAATAAGAAAAAATTGAATAAGTTTCATGAAATGTAAAATTAATTTTTAATAAATTTAAAAATAATATCCTGGGTAACGGGTAGATTCTTTTCTATAATTCCAGTAGAAAAGAATTCTATTTCAGGGATTGGCGTTCCTGGCCTCACGTGAGCTCATGATTTTTTCTGCCTTCCCTCTCCCATGGAAAAATCATGTCCTTTACCTTTTAACTTTTCCAATTTTGGCTTAGCGGGCTACTTTTAAAGCCTTTGCGGTCGACCGGTCGTCCTCGGTCGACGTGTTGGCCACCCCTGATATATTTAATTCAAATCAATATCAAATATATATTTATTGTAGTACATATGAAAATTCTCACAAATTCTAAATGATATGTCACAATTAAATGAAATGTCAAACAAGAATTTCAACGACGAAGATAGATTTCGTTTCAAATGAAGTCAATTGTCAAAGATCTTTTGACAAATATCAAAGTAAATACTATGGAATATCGAATGGAACGTTAATTGGAATCAGGAAATAAATAAAACTCGTTTGAAGATGATCAATTGAAAAAAGAAAGCTTACGAATTCTTTAATTTATAAAAGAGAATATTCTCTAATTTCTGCATGGGTTCGTTTTAAATTTCATTTACAATAAAATCAGAGACAAGAGACTTCAGTTGAACATTTTCTTTTTTTTACAGTGTTTTATTTAACTTGCTTGGTTGTCTGTATGGTTCAAATCTAGTAACTCATTTTTAACACAAATGCAGTTGACCAATCAACTATAACTTTGCACACTTTTCAGATTTGGATGACAATACATGAATATGAACTAAAGATTTCATTTTCTTAATTAATTTACTAAATAATTAATCCTTCTTCTGTCCTTCTTTTTGATATCTGTCCCGTTTTTTGAAATATTTAGGACATTTCGTACTTTTTTCCAAAATTATTTCAATTTGCTTCTAAAATAAAAGGTAAAATGTCCTAATTTGGTGTTATCAAAATATGGTCACCCTATAAATATTAAGATAAATATTTTTAAACAATTCAAGGACCATACCTCTGACTTTGAACGTCATATGCAAGGACAACGCCTATCAAGCCGGTTATATCAATGAGGTGTCCTATGATCAGTAGAACGGGTCCTCTCAACCTTTACCTTGATTTTCTTGATCGGAAGCGCTATCAAGTAACTTTTCCCCAATGTTGTTCCCGGAGGCTGGGTTGACTCCGTCCCATAGATCCCAGCTAAGGAAATTCCCTTGCCAAGCCCGGGACTTGAACCCGGGATCATGTGAATGTGAGGCAGGTTCGCTACCCACACACCCAATGGCGCCTTCATTCAAGCACCATAAGTGTACAATTTAATCTAATATATAATAATAAAATTGTTTAATGAATAGGAAGGAAAAATCGAATTTCACTAAATAAAACAATTGTTTATATTAGTGATTCCCAACCTGGGCGATCGACATCTTGAAGAGGACGGTTATTTAACTATACGATTTGGGGGGGTCGTTAAGTTATTTTTGGGGGGTGAAATCATTTTCAACTCTTAAAAAAGGTAAGATAATTTTGCAAACAGGCGTTTTCCGCTTTTTTTCAATTTTTTTCAATGTGTTTCTAAAAAAAAAAGGTAAGATGATTTTGAATTTTTATCTGTTAAAATTTATAGGGGGACGAATTATGAAGCCGGCCTTACGAAGTGGGCGTTTGGTCCAAAAAGGTTGGGAACCACTAGTTTATATTATACTTATTAAAATATATTTACAATAAGAGTCAAAAAATATATTGACCTAAAAAAAAAAGAAATCGATTTTTAAAGTACTTCTTTTTTTATTTATTTTTTATATTAAATTTATTAAATTGTATCATTAATCTAAATTTCTTATTTAATATAAAATTTATTTTATCATCTTTATTTACATTTTTTATAATCTTTGCATTTAATAATTTCAAGATGTAAGTGTAGGAGGAAATTTCGATTTTACATCTTCCCCCTTTTAAAATAATAAATTGGATTTGAGAAATAGGTTATTAATTTATTTTAAAACAAATATGGCTACATATATATATATATATATATATATATATATATATATTGACATATATATATATATATATATGTCAAAATTATTTATCTTGTTTTTCTCTAAAAAAAATCTCTTTCCTCTTTCAAATCCATTGAAAAAAATATAGGTTTTTTTTAATTTTCATTCATATTTGAATATTGATATGTTATTGCTATCTTATTTTGTTGATTTAAGCCATTTATGGGATTTTAATAAGAATATATCACTTTTTTTCTATATCGTATATTACTTTTTTTGTTTTTATTCCACCCGTTCCCTCCGTTTTTTTTTCTTTTTCATCATAGCCCAAGAGTATATATACTTTATATAAATTTAATTCTTCGGGATATATATATATTGAAAAACACTTGAGAGCTTTAAAGAGGATACATTGACTCTCCACACAAGTAGATATTATATCCCTTGAGGGATTAGAAAGTATCTTGTTTATCAATAGAACTAAGAAACGCATGTCAAAAGACATGTTCAAACAAATAAAATATGTTGTACATATTTGAAATTATATCCATATATGTAAGATTTAAAAAAGAAGTATATTACTTATTTTCAATATAAATATTCTATATATAGATAAAGGGGGTTTTGTCTGCATATGCTCAGAATTTAAATTATTTTTTTTGCATATTATCTAATTACAAAACCTGTAAAATCCAAAAGTGTTAGAATTTTTAATGTCTGTCTGTTTGTCACTATAGACCCAAAATTGACTGAACGGATTATAAGGAAATTTTATCTGATTATTCTTATATAATAATTCATTGTCAATTTCTAATCAAAAACCCAGAAATTAATTTTTTGAAATCTCTATCAAGCTTAACAAAGCTTTACGTTGTCTTGATATCTCAATCATGTGGTGGTTTTAATTTATTCTTTAGTAGGGACATCTGGTTTATTATGAAAATAGGAAAAAATGATTAAAAACAAAAAAGGGATAGAGAACAAATATAAAGTTAATAAATAATTGAGTTCTAATTAAAAAGGCATGAAATAATCTAGTATAGCGTTTTTCAACATTTTTGGACCAAACGTCCACTTCGTAAGGCCGACTTCATAATTCGTCTCCCTATAAATTTTAACAGATAAAAATTGGATGATAATCCCTAATATAAAATATGATATTTGATATTTATTGAGCTGAGTTGAGCCATATTGAAAAATCTAGTTTCAGAACCTGATCGCAAAATCATATATATATATTTTACCTTTTTTTTACAACAATATTGAAAAAAATCGAAAATGTTTAAAGACCTGATCGGTGATCGCAAAATCATCTTAGCTTTTTTGTAAAATAAATTGAAAATGATTTCGCCCACCAAAAGCGTATAGTCAAATAATAGCCCACTTTAAGATATCGATCACCCCCCAGGTTGAAAATCACTAACCTAGTATCACTATGCACTTGGAATCTTTACAAACAATCCCATTTCATAAAAACATAAATCTTCAATCATAAAATAACTTGAATTAGTTTTATTTTAAACAAAATCAACCGAGGTAATTTAATGCTTAACAAAGAAAATGTTTTTCAATTTTAAAAAATAAATCATTTACTTAAATGACTAGTTTTGTACCTCCAGTCTTTCCAAATTATTTTGAATTTGTTTTTAATTTTTCAAATAGGTAAATAAAAAAAATACAAAGTATAGTTCGTTGCTTTGTTAAGAATTATTTAGAGAATTTTATTGGATATTCGGATATAAGCCCAAAAAATGTAAAAAGGGTTCAGTAAACCATAATCCAGGTCATAATAAATATTTAATAATATTAATGGTTATATTTATAAATTATAAATTAAAATTTAAATAATATATGTATACATTATATTTTACTAATATAAATTTTTCTCTAATATGCTATTTACCTATTTAATTTTATATACAGCTATAATATATATGATAATAAAAAGTTCAGGGTATTGGGTGTTCAGTACTGGATTTATTTAATTTGAATAATATATATATATATATATATATTTATATATAATACCTTAGTAAATGAAAATATTAAAAATATATATGTATCCTATTAATCCGGCAATCGTTGTAATCTATTAAATAGATGTATTTTTTTTTTAAATTAAACTACAAAAATAAATTAAAGAAGAGAGGGATGGATTTATTTAAAATAATAAAAAAAAAAAGAAATGTTGTTTAGCAATGTTTAAGATCAAATAATATAATGGAGGTGAATTAATTTGATGGCCAGCTTTAAATTTTATTTAGTTTTTCTTTTTTTACATAATGTTTGAATAGAATTTGATTCATTAAGTGGGAGTGTTGATTAAAGATTTATAGAGCAACTACCAATTCAAGATTCGTGTTGGTACTCTGATGATAAATCATTGGATGAATGAGATAACAGATTTGAATAAAATGAATTAAATGCATTGAATGGATCTAAGGGACTTTATATTTTTCAATGTGAATGAAGGATAAATAATGAATAGATTGATTATTTTATCTACATATCTACAAAAAATAATTGTTGGAATAAACTATAAACAGTAATGAATAGGTATAGTTTTTATAGGAGTTTGATTAAATTTTTTAAAATTATATTTTATCAAATAAATATGGTTTTATAAAAATAATTTTTATAATATATATATATATATATATATATATATATATATATAAAAGTAACATTTGCCTTTTGAACATCTTATGAACAGACAATCGGACAAGTCAAGTCGGTTGCTGGCTAAACTGAGTAGAGTTGTCATATAATCAGTAAAACGGATCCTCTCTATATATTGATTGTCTTTTCTTTATAAAATTGTATTTTTGAGCAATGATAAGTAGATATGATATACATCTTTTTCTATCATCCTATAATAATTCTATGGTTTCATTTTAAAACTCATTTAGAATTTTATTTAACTAAATATAAATAACTTTATCGTTTTTTAAAAAATAAGTTATATCATCAAAATTGTGATCAGAGTCAAAGCAAATTAATTATTCATATAGTGATAAACTATTCGTAACATGAAATCTGTAAATGAAATAGCAAATCAAAATTAATTTCTTGATAATGTATGGAATCCAAATATGCAATCATTTATTGAATTAACTTGATATCGAATTGTAGATTTTATTTATCATTTGTTGTTATTACTAAAAACAAATTATTGAGGGGTGATAGTGTACTTTTCATTAAATTCTTATGGACACATTATTTATTGAAGGAATGAATTAATATTTAATTTTAAATTAACATTTGCGGAAATTCAACGTAAGTGGACCGTAAAAATTTGATTTCATAAGTACTTGAATAAACATATAAATTGACTTTCTGTTGAAACACAATTTTGGGCTTGCCAGCTTGGAACTCTCGGCTTATTAGTAAAATAATCTAATTTCAGTTTATTGACCATAATGCTCCTAGAAATTTATTATCAAAATAGACTCGATAAGATATTAAATCTTCAAATTATTTATATAGTGTCATTTCAAAATTTTTTAAAGACTAAATAAAAACATCTCTGAATTTAATAAAGATATTTTATATTGGGGTTTTATTTCAAATTAGAAATTTATGAATGAATGAGTTGTTTGAGAAATGTGGTGTTTGTTACCAAGAACTTTCAAGTTCAGTAGTGAAACAAAATTGATTTGGAAAAAAGAAAGAAACCTGGACCTCTCTAACGGGCAGCATTCCGGATTGTTTACAGTAGTTTCCACATTATTTTTACACAGTGGTCTTTGTCACCCTTAACTTTACACAGGTGGTAACAATTATAAAACTTCTGGCATGTATTATCCCCTTAAGGGGTATAACCAACTAAGTAGTTTGCCCTCTAAACGAGGTAGAGGTGTTGTATGATCGTGAACAATGGGTCCGATCAATCTTTTTTACCCTGATAGTCTGGATTGGATTCTATTGGTTTTTATTTCACTTATTATTTTGATTCTTGAAATAATGAGAAAAATCTATTGATATTTTTGTAATGTAGTCGGAAGATTTTAATTTCAATTTCAGTCTAAATTATATTCTCAACCATAATTACTATAATATATAAATTTGTGTTGGTATTTTTATTTTTAAACTATTTAATTTATATAATCTTGATTTTGATTAATCTATTTTATTTTTTATTAGGTAATAAATTAATTAATTGGATATCTGTTGATTTTATTTATAGATATATAATTTCATATACATTTACATAAAATTATATAAAATCCATATCAAATACTATATTTTCAAATTAAATATTTATAGATAAACTTTATTGATATAAATATTCATTTAAACAATTCTAATTATTAATTATGAAATTGTAAAATATATCACATTAATTAATAGCAAAAATATTATAACAGACTTATCCCACGAAAAAATAGTTTGACCAATCAGAATAAGTTTATGTGACATGGTTACACACTTTTCTACCTTATATACAATATATATATATAATGCTTATATTGTGTTTATCATAAGTATATATATATATTCTTATATTGATTATATATGATTAAAACATTAGCATAGCATAGGATAGAAAAGAATTATTTTTAAAACAAGTTTTAGGATAATTTTACTTTTTACTATCAAATTATTTAAGGAGATAGTAGGACAAGGAGATATGGAGGCAAGTTAATTTGAAATTCAAAAATTAAAAGTTTTTTTAAATTTAATTTGTAAAAAGGGATTTGAAATTAATCATTCATTTAGTGATTCTTTGATTCAAAAATGCACTGAAAAGGTGAATGTTGATTTGATTTTTTATCGATTGATATTTTCAATATATATATATATAAATATATTCTATATTGATTAGAGTTTCGTATAATATTTCATTTAAACTTTTCGTCAGATAAAACTATTCATATGCCATATTAATAATCGAAATTACCTTTAATATATTATATTATTCTTGGTTTTTCTTTTTTGAAATGATTTTTAAGATATATAACCTTATATATTATTTATTTTATATAACTTAATTTTTATTTTGTCTTGTTTCTTAATGGTATATCTCTTTATCTCTTTTGCACTATTTGGATTATTTTTGTTTTTTCATCTATTTTATGATTTAATAAAAAGTACAGGTTTGCCGAGCCCCCGCTCGGTCATTAAAAATATTATTCCTTATTATCGGGTTTGGCTGATAATATTAATACCTGGTTCACCGAGTTGCCGTTCAAATAATTTAAAAGAACATAAATTAAAAAAAAATAATAATAAAACATAACCCCTTAAACTAAACTAAATGCATTGAAAGATAGAAAAGTATGGCCTGTGGATATAACATAATAAATATTCCGTAATTTGATTTTATTTGTATTTATAATATTTTGTATTTAAGGAAGCTCTGTCTGACGTAGTTGCTGATGTCATTAAAATTTACTATTTTAAATTTAGATAAAGATGATTTTCCCCGAGTCTGAAACCAATATAGATCGATTTTTCTTTATAAATATTATCTATCAGGTGAATTTCAAAAAAATCCTTCGCGTGGTTTAATATTTAAAAAATATACATATATATATATATTGCTAATATAATAAGATAAGATAAAAATATTTTCACAAATTATATATTAATATATTAATATTAAATACTTAATTTACATTTTATTGATTATTTGTATTAAAGTATAAACATATTTTAGAGAAATGAATTTCTTCAATTAATATTTTCGCTCTTTTACTATATTTTGAATTATTTTTATGTTATGATGATTTTTTACTAGCTTTTTTACTAATTTTCGAGTTTCGTAGAGCCTCACAGAGATAGATAGAATTATAGATTAAAATTTTAAATTCTGAGCAAAGTGTAGACAAAAACCTTTATATGTATATTATATATTTATAGATCACATAGTTAAGTATATAAATAATATTAATATGTATTTATTAATTTATTAAAAACGAATAAATATAATTAAATAATCCAAATTTTAATTTTCGTTTAAAAATAAATAATATATTTTATTAATTAATTATCCCTTTAAAGGTTTAAGGAAAAGAGTTAAAAATTATTTATATTCAAATTTTATTTTATGGATTATTATTTTAATTAAAAATATATAATAATTTATTCGATTAAAAATAAAATACAACAATAATTTGCTATATTTTATGTTAAAAAAAAATCTTTATAAATGGTTATTTTTCAAATATCTATAATGAAATAATGAGTTTATTTTAATGATTGTTATTTTTTTTAAATTTAATTATAATATAGTTATATTCTTATATATATATATATATATATCTTTTATTCATTTTCTTTTAAGAAATGAATATTTATTTATTATTTCAAAATAATGATTAATATCATTAGCGAGAGGTTCAACCAATTTTTATATCTATCGAACGGTTTTTATTTAGATTATTTATTACTTACTCATTAAAATTAATAAGCCGATTCTTTTTCAATAAATCACAATTCATTTTTCAGATAAGCAGATTGAATAAAGTTGATTTTCTCTTTTTACTATCTCGCCAGAGATAGTATTACGATCATGAAAATTTTCGATGTTGAGATTTTGATGTTTTTATACGTTTTGAAGGTTCCTGAATCATTTTCACTAAGGTTGAGAAAAATGTCTGTGTGTGTGTGTATGTGTGTGTGTATGTGTGTGTGTGTGTGTGTGTGTGTGTGTATGTATGTAGACAAGATAACGCAAAAACGTTTTGAGCTAGAATGATGAAATTTGGTACATGGACATTATTCAAAATCCATAGTTTTCTATCAACTTTTGAGAGATGTAGCTCAACCGGAAGAGGGTCATTACCTACAACGTTTTGATTTTTTTTCCTCTAAAGTGACCGTAAAAATAAAAATATATGTTTGATAATTTTTCACATGATTAATAATTGTATAAAACTGCTATATATAGAATTTCAGCTTGATTGATTCGCTGAAAGTACCAGAATTATATAATTTTTTAACACTGCAAATCTCACGCGCCAACACGTGCCTTGGTGCCATCAATAAAAAGCCAAACATGCGCTGGTTTAATATTTATTATTTATAATTTATAATTAATTAAATTTAATTTAAATATAATATATTATGTTATTTAATCCAATTCAAATTGCGAGATAGTCGAGTGGAGACACTCCAGCTAATTTTTTTGTGCAATGTTACTTTTATAATTTGTTTACAGGAACATTCGTTTTCTATTATCCAAAAGAATCCGATCTTTGTTGTTTTAAATCACTTTAACAGTCAATAAACGACCTAAGTTTGTTTTTCTTCACAACGAATGATTTTTTATAGATTTTTCTATTTAATTTCTTTTGTTTTACGATTTAAAAACGATCTTCAACAACCAATTACAGATTTCAAGAAAAACATACACTCGGCCGATTCATCAAAAAGCAATGAACTTTAGCACTCTAATGGATTAACGAACAAATGAACAAGTAATAGACATTTTTATTTTGTGGTTGTAGTGGTGTTTGTTTTATTCACTGCATCGACCCCACGTCTTGTCAAATACACTTCAACCACGAATAGAGAAATCTTTTTGTTTATCTAGAATGCCGGCCAATATTATGTCAAACTTTTGTTTCTACCCCTCATCAAATAACAATGAACAAAACTTATGTTTTTTTTTATTTTAATTTTTTTTTTATTTTTTTGCCTAATAATTTAACTTGAGCTGTTTCTTCATTACTAACTCATGACTGTAGTGTAGTAAACCTTCTTATATATCTAAATAAATAATAAATTTTAAAAATTTATATAATATAATATAACATTTTAGTCTTAATGGAACAGACGAATGGTTATAGTTGAAAATCAGGGCGCGTTGATGAAATCATCGTTCCATATATATTAAAATGAGATTATTATAAAATTTTATTTCATAACACAGATGAGATTTGGGCGAACATAATTTTGAAATCTGAAAATAACTACATTATAATGCTATAAAATGTATAAGAAAAAAAATTAACCAGAGATTATCATAAACCAGGCCTAGTCAACCCGCGGCCCAACGTGAAAAATTGTGCTGCCCGCCAGATAACTTTATATTTCTTTTGTAACTTTCATTTCTCGTCTGTATATTCAAAAACAGAGAATATAATTGAAAGAATTATAATTAATTAATTATTTTATTTTAAATATGTCCTACAATTTTTAAACTACATATTTGATTCCATAAAAAGGAAGAAAAAAGTTAGCAATAAATGTAATTAATAGAGAATATTTTTACTATCTCGTGTGTGTGTGTGTGTGTATGTAACCAAGATTACGAAAAAACGGTTTGAGCTAGAATGATGAAATTTGGTTCATGGGCATTATTCAAAATTCTTAGTTTTCTATCAACTTTTGAGAAATGTAGCTCAACCGGAAGAGGGTCATTACTTACAACGTTTTGATTTTTTTTCTTCTGTGACCGTAAAAATAAAGATATATGTTTTATAATTTTTCACATGATTAATAATTGTGTAAAACTGCTATATATAGAATTTCAGCTTGATTGAATTGCTGAAAGTACCAGAATTAATTTTTTAACACTTCAAATCTCACGCGCCAACACGTGACGTGGTGCTATCAACATGCCTAACATGCGCTGGTTTAATAAATATTATTTATTAATTTTAATTTATATTTATAATTAATTAGATTTAATTTAAATAAAATATATGTAATTTAATCCAATTCAAATTGCGAGATAGTCGAGTGGAGACACTCCAGATTTTTTTTATTTAAAAAAAGTAGCGGAAAAATAATAAATAAAAACATTAAACATTACGCATCAACCAAGTATTAAAAGTGTTTTTTAATACATTGTTACACGTTTCCCTAAAATGCGGCCCCTGTAGCATTGCTCCTAATTAAAGAGGCCCATGGAGTCATTTAGGTTGGCCACTGCTGCCATAAACGTTAGTATATTATATTATAATAGATAATAATTATAAATTTAAATTAATTGAATTTATTTTTTTGAGTAATCAATCTATAAATTCAAATACAAATTATACTATTATATTACAATAATATTGTATAATATTATAATTAATTAATTTTAATAACAACTGTTAACTAAATATCTATAAATACCATATACTAAAAAGTTAGTAAAAACAATAACAAATTAAAAAGATTATTTATACAATGAATATTAATTAAATTAATTACTTATTTAAATTATGAAAATTCTCATTTAACTTTGATTAATATATTAAAAGGAGGCAATTATCAAAATACTATTTAAATCTTTGAAAAAGAGGTTTGAATAAAGTGAGCATTTATTCTAGAAAAAAGAGGTGTATTTCCCCTTTAACAAAAGCTTCTGGAATTTATATTTGGCATTCCAGTTAGTAATTCATATGTTGAAAGCATTTTTTTCCAATTATTTTTTAAGAATAAGAAATTGTTAATATGGCATTTTTCCTCTTCTTCCGCATTTCAAATTAAAGGAAAATGTTATATATATATTTATATACATGACGAGAAAATAAAACATAAAAGGAAGCTAAAGAATGAGTGAAAAATATATATAATGTAAAATAGGAATAAAGTAACCCAAGAGAAAAGTTAAATATTATTGGAAATCAAGACAAAAAAATAATTAAAACAGAGTATATATGGCGCCTTCATGTTATAATCATAATAGAGAATTGTAATCAGATAACTTAAGGTTATAAAATATTTGAGGCTGAACAAAGATAAACTTTATATATTTACTCCCTATTTATTTTCATTCATACCTTAAAGATTTCATCAAGGTCTATAGAGATTGTTCTCATTGGGGCACAGGAAGAAGGGATTATTATATATATAACAACAATATAATTTGTAAAATAAAGTACTTTAAAAAATACAATATATATATATAAATTAACTTTAAAATAAAGTTAATAATATTATTATTTTATCTTATTATACTACCAAAAATTATATATATGTATTTAAATATATATATATTGGTATATTTTTTAGATATTTTTAAAAAAAAATTTTAAAATTTAAACAATAGATAATACAAATAAAAATATTGATCTGTATTGGGTCAGCATCCTGATAAGTCATCTTTGTTAATTTTTTCTTAATAGTAATTTTAGTAGTAATAGTAATTTTAAATGACGTCATCTCCTAGATCGTCCATATTGAAATTTTCCTTCCGTCATATTCTTTTTTAATTCATATTGTATTATTTATTTTTTATATTTTAAAATTTTAATTTAATTTCGAAATGAAATTAAAAATATTTATTATAATAATATTTTAGAATCAAATTTATAAATACAATTATAAATGAAGAAACTTTAAAAAATACATGAATTTATTTTCTAAAAAAATGTATTGAATGAACACACAGCGGGGAGCTTTTAATAAATTCTTATAAAATGTTTTTTACTAAAACATTTCTGAGGTTTTTAAGTAACAAATTGATTGATATTTTCTTTGTACAAATACAGCTTGGTGGTATAAAGTTTATATATTAATCTTAAATTTATTTTATTAGTCAAAAATTGTTAGTATATACATATTATCTTTCTGTCTCATTACTAAATATTATTAAACTTATGGCATAAATAATAATAAAATAATTTATATTATATATATTATTATATATGTACATATGGTAATATAATTTTCGAATTTATGTTATTAGCAGTAGTAATCCTTGGTTGAAACAGTCTATACAGTCAATATATACATCCATATGAAATTCATCTTTCTCGTGAAATAGCGCGAATTTCGTCTGTTTTAAAATTTCTTACGCAGAAGTTTTCACTTCTGTCGGCCAGTCCCACGACTGCCAATTTTGCTTTTTTAATTCCGAAAAGCTGCAAAGCACGTTTTTTGTCTTTAGTTTGTTTTATAACCACTTGGGGCGCCAAACAGTTTTTCAAAAAAACACTATAGAAAATAAGTTGACCTGTGGCCAGGTCCGAACCGACCGACGGTTTGAAATAAATTAATTTCCAGCTACAGAAACAATTTCAAATAATTTTCATATATCTATTAATGTAATAAAAAACAGATATGGATACATAAATAATAAATATAAACATTTTTAATTTTATTTTATTTATAATATATATGCAAGACCAGACTGTGACGTCATGCATGGCTGGATGACGTCATATAACTTTAAATCAAGAAAAAACTAATAAATATGATTTTTTTCGAGGATAAAACCAATACAAAATGCATGATTCGTGGTGATATATAAAAAAATCTCCTTTGGTGTGAAAATAACCCTTTCCTTCCTATCGTCGATCGCTAATACTACCACTTCCGGTTTCCGGAATTGCACCAAAAGTTGATCAATTCATCCCATTGATGCATTAAGTAAATATACCAAATTTCATCAAAATCGGTTGAGCCGTTCAGGCTGTACACATCTATACGGACGGACAGACGGACGGACAGACGGACGGACGGACAGACGGACAGACATCATGCTAAAAATACTTTTTTCTGTTTAGAAAATGCATGATTCGTGGAGATATGTAAAAATCTCCACATGTGAAATTTGGTGTGAAAACAATACCTCCCTTACTATCGTCGGTCGGTAAAAAATATATGTACCTATATATTATATATTTATGTATTATTGAGGAGCACAAGTTCATTCATTTTAATTAGATTGATGCAAATGTGTAACATTTAATAATTGTAATAAATAATTAAAGAATTGTATATCAATATTTTTAAAGGGTAGAGCGAGAGCTCGGTGTCTCAGGTATTAATATTACCAGCCAACTCCAATAATAATGAATCATTTTTTTTAACTTAAGTACTGAGCCGAGGCTCGGGGTCCCGGTACTATATATCATATAGGATCAAATATTTTATCAAGTAAATTTTAATATTTTTTTCATTTTCAAATGGAAATCGAGTTATTTGAATTAATTTGTACAATTTTAAGAAACTTTTGATGTGTCATTTTTTAAAATTGTAAAGCGCTTGATGTTACAGGTACTAATAAATAAAAAAAATTTGCCATTCCTAGAATAAATATTCATTATATACAATCATATTTTTCAATTAAAAAAATAATTTACTAAAATTTAATTAGTTTTTGATGTTTTCTCCTTTTGGCTGGAAATTTCTGGGTCAATTATGGTTGAAATATATAATCTATAACTGTCATTCAGCATCAAAACTCATGGATCAAAGATGAAGACATGTTAAAACTAATGATCTCAATTTTTTTTCTTTTCCTTCTTTGATAATAATAATTTGTAAGAAAAAAGTTTAACCCCAACACCCACTAGAATCTGCTGATGATCTCAATCCAACTATTTATTTATATTTTCATTGTGATAATTGTCCAATCACAATATTCTTATTGGCTGATATTTTAATTAAATTTGTATTATTATAATTACATTTTAATTGATGACTTGAGGGATTGTTTCCTGTTTTATTTTATAGGAAACTTTCAAACTAATTAAAAAAAAAAACAGTTCATTAACGAAAAGCCGTTTTTCATTTTAGCGTTTTCAAAAGATATTTTGATATTTTTTTTTTTTGACTTTTTAATTACATTGATTAAAGAAATAATATAATGAAAAAAAAGTGATTTTTTATCTTTAAATTTTAGTAAATAAGCATGAGAGAACTGGAGCAAAAGGAGATATAGAGTTTAATTAATTTTATATATGATGAAATAAGTTATCTACCTTTTAATTAACTGTAAAAAGTTAATAAAATCAAAAATAAAATAATGATAATAAATAAATTGAGCGTGTATTTAATTATTTTATCTATTTTATCATTTTTTTTATAACAGCTTTATCTGTCTATTTAAAATTAAAATCTATCTATCTATTTAGAATATATGCATATTTAAATTTTCTTATAATACATTTACCTATATGAAATATTTATAAATAACTGGCATCCTGTCTAATTTACATACAATTATTTTGTGCATATTGCAAAATGGTATTGTGTAGATATTCTTTAATTTTTATTATTGAAAGAATACCTTTCAATCGTTGAATTTTTTTAATTTAAAAAAAAATATACAAATATACATTTATATTTAATATAAATGTGATTATATCTAACTCATCTTTTATTCTCAAATTAAAATTAATTTGGAATTCATCCAAAATGATATAAACTCTTATTTTTTTTATTATTAAAATATCTTCTTTATATACAGGGTTTCTAAAAAAAAATGTTTATTATTTATTTATTATTTATAAATAGTCAAAGGGTTAGTACTTTTTTTTGCAAACATGATTTTTCTGTAATTTAAGTCTTTAAACTTGTCTTATGTTCATAAATAATGTGTGTTTATAGTCATTCAGTGTTTGTACATTTTTTAAGGCACCCTGTATATATATATAAATACTGCCTGAAAATATTCGTTTAACTTATATTATTATTTTTAAATTTTCAAAGTTTAAATAGAATGGGTACCTATATAAATGAATGAAAAAAGAAAAAAAAATATTATTCTACTTTCCATAAAGCACATTTTTGTATTTTTTTTTTCTTTTTTAGTTCTTTCTATCGATAAATAATATCATTTTTAAAAGCAATTGTATTTCCACTATTCTTATAAAATATTCATAATAAGTTGAGATATTTTAACGAAGATTTAATGGACATGAAAATCCAGCTGGAGTAAAAACTTTGAACAGTCGAGAGTTATATAGACAAAAAGTTTTTAAGTCTTAACATACTTTCTATAAATTGAATATAAACATAAAAAATATTTTGAAAATTAATTATATCTTTTATTAACCAATTTAGGTGTTTTAATATGATTATTATTATTATTGATAAAAATAAATATATAAATTATATATATATATATATATATATATATATATATATATATATATAAATTGATAATATATATTTTTACTTTATTTTAATAATATTAATATTTTATGTTAATAATTTTTTTTTTCCAACTTATATAAAATTTTTTAAAATATTATTTTTTTAAAAAATATTTTAAATATGATTAACTAAATCAATATATTGGTATACATAAAAAAGTTTACCAAATATAAATTAGAACAAGATGGGCTTAACAGATGAATCATTTTATTTTATATTCGTTTTTTGTATATTCTCTCTCATATTCAACCAGTTAAAATGTGTAATACCCTCTTATATTCTGATATATGTTATTTATAAATAGAAACTTTAATGAAATATGAATGTAAGTACTTATATCTCTTGATTTAAAAAAAAATAAATAAATACGCTTGGTTGAATACTTATATATTTAAATAAACAATTATATAACAAATTTCATAGAAATGTAATTTGACGATTCAATTCAAAATAAGTCAAAGAGCTTTATAAAATCATATTTGTGATTTTAATTTAAAATTTAATTTAAATTCATCTATATATATATATATATATAATTTATAAAGATTGTCAAATTAATATAAAATAATATAAAAATATACAAATTATAATTTCTTAATAAACAAAAAACAATATTTTTTATACTTAAATATCTTTCAATCGAATTTAAATTTACAAAAAGTATAATGTTTTTTGCACATATAAAAAATTTAATTTATATTGAATTCTATTTTTTCTACGTTTAAGATTTTTTTTTAAATGTTCATTTTACTAATTTTTATCTCGGCAGTTAACTTTTTTTCATCATTTCTTAGAAATTAAGTTGAAATTTGTCGATTCGTGTGCGTCAATGATCTATTTACATAGAATGATTCGTTTTGAAGTTTAAGTTAATCTTTCTATCTACACCTGTCGCTGTCTAAGATCAATAAGAACTTCGTCAAAATACTGCAAATATATAAAAATTAAAAAATTATTTTAAAATATCAATCAATATACATATTTATTTGTATTACGAATTAATATAAGTTTTAAATGAGAAATTAACTTTTCTATTTATTCTCGTAGTAGGTATATAAGTAGATATTTGCAATTCCTCTCCATAAAATTTACTTTCATATATTCAGCCAATTTCAAGTTTACCTTGAACACAGGGTAAAAAGAAAAATAATGATAGAGATGTTAAATGTTAGACTCTTCACTTCCCCAATAATAGAAATAAAATATATTCAAGGATTAAATAATCTAATTTAATAAATAGACCTATTTCAAACTAAATTTTTAATAATATAACAATTTTAAAATTCGTTGTACTGATCACATAAAACATCTATACCGTTTAGACGCCAACCGAGTCTTTGCGAAGGATGACCAAAAACCAGAGGCATTAAAATTAAAAGAAAAAATTAAAATTAATTTTAAAAATCAAGTTTCATTGACTATTCACAAACTTCTATTATTGTTATTCATTGAATACTTTATTTGGATTTAGATTGTAATAAATCATTTATTTAAATAATTTTTAAGTATAACTAACAATAAGAAAAGAACAATGATTATCTTAAAGTTTAAAATGAAAACTCTGTAAAAATTAATAATTGATATTTAATTATTAAATATTATTTTTAATTATAAATTATTATATACATATTTTATTATTATTATTATAAAAGGGAGGCCTCATCATCCTCCATTTCATCTTCCTACCAAACTCGTTCTCGGTCAAATAGCTGAAACGTGTTAAGCAAATTATATTGTTTATCTTTGTATATATTATGTAGAGAGAACAAACAATTTATTGTTGCCCAGAATAACGCAGATGTAAATAAAATTTTGGAATATAAAAAGAAAAAATTATTATTATTAGTACTAGTATTATATTAATATTATTTAATTTATTATCAATGCAAAAAGAAACTTTCTGAAATTTAATTCCAATTATAAATAGAAGGTTTGAAAAAAATAAATTTTACTATTCTTTTATGAATATTTGGATATTCTCGGAGTTTTAAAAAGTCTTTTTAGATTTAAGTGTTATATATGCAGTAAAATGACATCTGGGCCACTTGCTTTTTCATTCCCAATCGAATCTTTTGTATATCCCAATAGAATTAGATTATAAAGTGGATTTCCAGGAAAGAAACATTCCAATTTTTTCATAGAAATTATTGCCAAGATGATAATCCAAAACGGAAGAAATGCTTTCAAATGTGAAGTGAAACTCAAATATAAAATGTACTTTTTTTTTTTGTTATAAGCAACTGATCAGTAGATAATCTAATTTTTGATAGAAATAAATACGTTTCCTTTCGGAGAAAAAAAAAAAATCGAAATGTATTTTCCAGTTATATTCTCTGGAGAGGTTTCAGATGCTACAACGTATTTTATAAAGATCATATCTCTTCGACTTCATAAACTCGACCTGCGTATACGATCAATATCCATGTAAGAACCGCGAGAGACATTGTTAGATGTATCCCCCTGGGAATAGATAAAGGTCGAGAGTAATTAATTAACCTCATTGACTATCGTATAGCCTATTCCTGTTAAATATTTATAACACATTTGTTTAGATTTAGAAGTTGGTGTATTGGTTTTGGAATATTAAATTGAAAATAATTTGCATCTTTATGAGGTTCTTATCACAGTCTGGACGAAAGAGGAGAGACTAACTCACAATTTGGTTAGCCCAGGTTAACCAAGTTATAAAGTTGAAGACTCAATTCAACCAAAATATTTGAATAAGGTCTCCTATTTCAATCAAATCACACTAACACCTTCACATATTCAAATCATATTGATAATAATTATATATAATTCAGTTTATGTTTGTGGAGGTAAAAAGAACACATAAATGAACTGATTTGTTTATTCTTTACATTATAATTTTAAAGTTATAATTCTAAAAAAAATAATAAATTTAAATTACTACATATCTACTCTCTCTCTAATGTAATATTATTCATAAATTTCTGGTTATAGAAACTTAAAATATTTATCATTAGATTTAAAAATTGAACTGACAACTCTCGTTGCAACATTGTATTTATTCAAGGTTCAACCTGAAAATTGGGTATGTTATACTATAGAGCAGTAGTTCCTAAACTTATTTGGCCAAGCGCCCTCTGGAAATTAACTTTTTTTTTAATTTTAATAACAATTAAACAGAAAGATAAATGTACCTATTCGCAAAATATTATAAATAGAGGTGTAAATTAGAAACCTGAAATTTATGTATCTTTTTATTGAACTCAGAATAGAAAAGTAATAGACAAGTAATTTTTCCTAAATGCACCTGTGGCCATCACCGCCCCCCTGGATCGCTGCAGCACCCATGAGGAGGCGGTAGCGCCTAGTTTGGGAATCACTGCTATATCATAAAATTCAATAAAAGTTTATTTTGAAACAAAAAACCTAGTGTGGTCAAAAATAACTTACCTTTATACTTTTTAATTTTATTATTAATTTTAATTTATAAATTGAAAGTAGTTATAAAAGAAAAAAAAATTCAGGTTGAATCTACAAAATACTTATTATTCAAGGAATAAAAATCGATAATGCAAATTTTTCTTCAAAATAACTTTGAGATTATAATTAATTCTTCGTTACTATATATTTTATTTATAAAAAACCAATGAGTATAGATTAAGTGTTGGAAAGAAAATATAAAATCAAATGTGAGAGAGAAAGAAAAGTATGAATAAATGTGCCTTTGTAAAGGGACGAATGGAGGTACTCTTTAAAAAACATACTTTACGCGAAATGAGTATATTTTTTAAGAGTTTTGTGCGTCTGCTTGGGAATATTAATAAATTAGTGGGGGAACGATGATTATGATTTTCAACCATTCTATTATTCTAATCCTATAATTACTTCAATATCTGCATAGTCTGTAAATCATCAATTATATATTCAAAAACCTATAAATTTTAATTTCTATTAATCAAATATCATTTAAATTAATTAATTTAAAATTTTAATTAATATTATTAGATCCTATTTATAAAACAGAACTTTAGTAGAAATAAAATATTCTTTTATATTATTATTTTAAAAGAAATTTTAATTATTTTTTTAAATTCATTCACTTATATAGGATATACGAGATGTTAATAATAATAATAGTCATATAAATATATATTTTATTCTTTATCAATTTTTTAAATCTTTCTCATTATTTTTATTTTCATTCATATCTTTCATAATTAATGTAATCATGATTAAAGAGTTTTTTTATCTTTTTTTTATAGTAGAATAAAAAAATATTATTTTTCTGAAAAAATAAAAGAAATGATTGATTAATATTTCTTCATGCGAATGTGTAGTTTAATAATATCCGATTCTTTGAAATAATTCATTTCTATTTTAAATTTAAAAATATTTTATGCTAAGAAATCATTATTATAAGTATAACCTAATTAACCTATTACTAAATATTTGTTCTACAATTATGGATGTACTAAATATTATAAATTACAAATTCTCATTGGTTGGACTACAATATTTCTTGGTTGGACGTTTTAATTTAAGGATTTGCTTACCCTTCAATGACGATATTCAATGAAAGGTATAATTATTTAGCTAATGAATGATCTTTCGAATAGAAAATGATTACATTCTACAACACAAAATACTAACTCTAGTAATATTTGGAATGGAATGACCTCATTATAAAATATATATAACAGATATTTAATAAAAAAATTCCAATTTAATTATTTTATGAATATAACATATTTTCGAAATGATATAAATGATAGCATATATATTGTTTTGATTAACAAAACCATTAAAAAGATTATATTTGTTATTTGTGTTAATTATAATAATATCCCTCTCTCTCTCTCTCTCCCTCTCTCTCTCTCTCTTTCAGAATAATCTGTTATTAGTTTTTCCATCATTACCTTTTGCAATACTATGACCATATTGTCTACTGACAAAAACTGAACAATTGTAATGTTAAAAACGGGATGGTGTTATAAAATGAAAACTTTTGAAGAAAATAAAATTACAAAATAATTACAAAAAAAAATTTATTTATTTATTTTGTTTTTGTCTACC
The DNA here is from genome assembly GCA_963082975.1 of Labia minor. Taxonomy (NCBI): domain Eukaryota; kingdom Metazoa; phylum Arthropoda; class Insecta; order Dermaptera; family Spongiphoridae; genus Labia; species Labia minor. The sequence goes on from OY720344.1 coordinate 102,520,819, forward strand.
TAAATATTACTACTCTTATATTCGTGATTATTTTTAATTTTATCGATTTTTACTTTTTTTATTAATTCTATTTATATTATCAAAATTATTTAAATAAAAATATTATACATGTATCTCTCATTGAATTTAGATTTATTGTTCTATTAAAGAGAGTAAATAGTGAAAAATAAGCTGGAGTGTCTTCACTCGACTATCTCGCAATTTGAATTGGAATAAATAACATATATTAAATATAAATTAAATTAAATTAATTATAAATATAAATTAAAATTAATAAATAATATTTATTAAACCAGCGCATGTTTGGCTCTTTGTTGATGGCACCACGTATTGGCGCGTGAGATTTGCAGTGTTAAAAAATTAATTCTGGTATTTTAAATAATGCCCGTATACCAAATTTCATGATTCTAGCTCAAACCGTTTTTGCGTAATCTTGTCTACATACACACACAGACATTTTTCTCAATCTTAGTGAAAATGATTCAGGAACCTATAAAACGTATAAAAACATCAAAATCTCGATATCAAAATTTTCGTGATCACAATTCTATCTCTGGCGAGATGATAAAAATTATAGAGAAATGAGAAATCTTAAAAAACACCCTGACCATTACAAAATAAACAGTATGTGGGATTTTTTATATATAAAACCACCTCATTTTGTAAGTTAAGTAAGTATATTAGTTTACTTTTTAATTAAATGATATTAAAATTAACAATTCTTAGATTATTAAATCCCTATAATATTTTATTATAATTATAAATATTTCTATTTAATTGCAAAACTTTTTCTTTATCAGAATGTTATTTATTTGATAAATGGTTTTAATATTGTTTTTTCCACCCTTCATAAACCTGGCCATTTTGGTTAATGGCTTTTATATATCGTATCTACCTTATTTGGAAATTTAAATACCCATCAAGCAGCCATTGTAAAATAATACTCTTATTCTTGAATTAAATTACCTAATTTCGTAAAGGCTTTTTGTTTAATTTTATTATTATTTTGATTAAAATAAAACACATAAGTAATTTAGAAAGTAATTTATTTTACAAATTATCCTAGTAATTTTCAAAATAAATCTATTACAAATGAGAAACGATTGCTTGTTTCAATTGAAATTTTTGAAATGTTCAAAGGATACCTTTTTTTGACTTAAATAGAACTACTTGATAAACTTTGTTTGATTAATTAAAACAAAATATATATATATATAAAAGAGAAACATTCAAATCAAAGAAGACAAATGAATATGAAAACAATTGATGTTACTGAATCAGAATGATTTAATTACAATAAAAGAAAAAAATACCCAGTTCAATTTCTGCTAATCATAGTTTAATCAAGGACATAGTCAATACCATGTATCTGGGATGTTTTGATATTGATTATGATATTCACTGATTGTTTGTGAGAACTGGTAATGATATTTCATTCGTTTGAATGGCTATTCAATATGAATCATGACCGTTTATTGTTATTTTTCAAAAGGATCTTTGAATATATTATAAATCTTCAAGCATTTAGTATTCACATCAACAAAAGTAAAAATAAAAGATCATGTTTAGAGTTTTTTTAATAAAAATTTAGATTTTTATCAGGATTTTTTAATAGTGTTAAAGGGGTTTTAAATTCTTTTATCGTTATTTCGAGATAATAAAGATACCAAACTTTGACTTTAATTATATCAGAGATATGTTTTGATATATTTAAAAAAATATATAAAAAACAGTAGAGAATATGTCTTTTGTTAAAAAAAAAATAGTCATAAAACATACAGTACTTAAACGTACGTATTAATGTACTGAAAGACAAAAAAGTATGGCCTGTGGATATAACATAACATAATATAATATATATTTCGTAATTTGATTACAAAATATTATTAAAATAAATATTTTTAATTTTATTTTATTTATTTATATTTTGTATTTAAGGCCTGACCCCGTGTTTTTATTATTAAAATTTACTATTTTCAATTAAGAAAAATCTAACAAAGATGAGTTTTCCCGAGGCTGAAACCAATACAGATCGATTTTTCTTTACAAATATTATCTATGGTGAAAATTTCAAAAAAATCTTTAGAGAGAGCGGTTTAATATCTCAAAAATACAAATATATATATATACAATTTTTGGTAGTATAATAGTATTTTATTTATATTTTGTATTTAAGGCCTGGCCGCTCGGTCATTAAAAAAATGATTCCTAATTATTGGGTTTGACTGGTAATATTACAGACCAATACAGATCGAATTTCTTTATAAATACTATCTATGGTGTGAATTTCAAAAAAATCGTTAGAGCGGTTTCTGAGATCCCATTTACAAATATAAATATATACAATTTTAGCTAGTATAATAAGATTAGATAGATTAGATAAGATAAGATAAATTTAAATGATTGATTTTTTTCTATATTAATTTATTTTACAAAACTAAAGTTAAAATAATTATTTTAAAAGGGATAAAAGTAATAAATTTAAACATTGAGTGAATTTCCAAAAATTTCAATTAATTTGTTTGTATTATCAGCATTTCGATAGATCTATTTCTGATGAAAATGGATTTCGGATGTTATTCATCGAATTCACAATATTAAAATAACAACAAACAAATGAACTATCAATTGAAGAAACACATATAACAAAAACAAAAATACTATCTTACATTCCAAATATTAATAGCAAATTAATAGAGATATAAATATTTTCATAATTAAATTATTAATAATTATAATTATTTAGTGTTTATTTGATAAGCCTCAAGAGAGAAGTTCAGATCTCAGATAACATAAACACATCACTAGGATTTAAATAACCTGACGGGGTCACTGCTTGCAGGCAATCTATTATATTTACTAGAGACTTGGGGTTCTTGATTATTCCCATGCGCTCTCCTAAACAAGGACCTGTAATACTCAACATCACTCATCTAGAAGGTTATCTATTCCTTTTCAATTCTATTATCCTTTCTCTTATTAATAATATGATTATTTAATTTAGCCTTCATTTATTTGATTTGTGTTTATCAATAATCTCATCAGATATGTCTCTTACACCCTTAAATCAGATAATTAATACGATTCCTATTTTTTCTTCTTCTTTTTATTTATATTGATTATATATGTAATACATTTTTCCGTACTGCAAAAGTATTAGTCAAATGAATAGAGATAATAAAAAAATATATATTATTTGTTTATAATTTTTACTATTAAATCTCCTCCCTCAGAGCTCAAATATTTTGATTTATTAAAATGACTAATATTTTTTGTTATTTATTATTTTGTTGGTTATTTTGGATATGACACGAAAATAACTCGACTGTTTCTATATACCTTTAATTAGGGTGACCATATTTCGAAAACACCAAACCGAGACAAAAGGTTTACCTTTCTTTTTTTTTTTTGAACCAAATTGAAAAAATTTTCAAAAAAGTAGGAAATGTTCTAAATATTAAAAAAAAAACGGGACAATAGGCTGTCCCGAAGGCATTTTTCGGGACACCGAGACAGAGCACCTAAAAACGGGACAAATCCCGGAAAACCGGGACGTTTGATCACCCTACCTATAGTATTTCTATATTCACTACCTTTCTGAAATGAACAGTTTTTTCAGTCTAATACTTGGTTATCAATGCTGAACCTTTCTATTTACTGAAAATTGTTAAAGTGACTTTGCGACCCATCTAGACACACTTTTGTATTTCAATTCTAATCAATAAAACTAATTATTCTGCTCATTTATTAAGTAAATTGAGAAATGAATCTTGTATAATAATATTATAAAAATATATTATTATAGAATTAATTGTTTCGTAGTTTATTTTGTTGTTTTTACTCTTATCTTTAAAAATATTTAATGTTATTGTAAAAAACTATCTTATAATTTCCCCCCCTCCCCCCACCAAAAAAAAAAACGTTGGATATTACCTTTATTATTTAGAAATTTAAATGTTATAAAATAATTAAAAATCATTAAGTTGTTTTGTACAAACTCAACAATTTCAAATAAATATTATTTTTTTCTCACAAAAAATGTTTTTTTAAAGTGGGTCTACTGGGAATATTATTTATCCAATTTTGTTCCTCAACATATTGAGTACAATGAAAGATTAAATAATTGTAATTCTAATTGATTATCTATTTTCATGTTCCATTTATATGTTTGTATTACAAGATCTTTTGTCCAAACACATAGAACATAAAAATAAATAATATGATAGATTTTCTCAAGCAAAATAAATAAAAGAAAAACAACTAGAACCATATTTCTTCGTTGTTTTTAAATCCCTCTTATCTCGGATTTTTATAGATATATATACTCCCTTAATTTCATTCAAATTAAAAGACTCGTCTCATTTTCCGCATCTTGATTTCATCTATTATATTTGTTTCTCTTCAACAAAATTCATATAATAATATTATAAATATAATATTAATCATAAACAAGAGTAATTTTATTTAAACCTGTATCCTTAGTGTAAGCTTTAGAAAGTCTGGAACGGATGGAAAGAACGTTAATTAAAATTGGAGGGCAGAAAGAGGTAAATGCAATAGAGTGGGAATTGGTATCAACATACAAACACGGATAAGAATATAATTAAATTTACTTTGTTAATTTATCATTTATTTTAAATATTATTAAAACGAAAATTAATAAAAAATAATTTACTATAAAATTATAATATTACAATATATGCTTTTTTCGTAAATATTATTCAATTTTACTGATTTGATTAATAAGAATTTATCATTAATTTTAATGAAATATTTTTAAATACTTTCAAAATGAAAATCTATCCAGAAATCAATATTTATGTTTCAAAATCCGTTGAAAAAAAATTAATAGGAGCAATATAAAAGGAGTTAGTTACTAAAAATAATTAATCTCTAATTAATTACAATTAATTAATCATAATTCAATTATATATCTTCTATACCTTCTAGGGATCCATTGGAATATCTATAAAAATCTCAATAAAAAGTCAATGAAAAATCGATTTCAATTTGTCAAAAGAGCGAACAGACAGAGAGACAAACGCCAAGTGAAGTTATGAAAAACGTTATAAAAAGATAAATAATTTTCTAAAGCTTTTAAATATTATATGTAAATATTTCAACTTTATAATAAACCACCAAAATAAATAACATTATAAAATATTTATCTAATGTACTTAGTATACTAGGTACATCTTTGTTCATTAATTCTTTGTTTGTTTTTTTTTTTGAACTTCTTATTATCGAAAATAAACTGTAAACAGTAATTTAAGCTTTAATCTGTGACGCCATTTTATTTCTACTTAGTTGGTAAAAAGGTTTGTTTACGGTTAATAAACTTGGAAGGGAGTCTCATTGGAAATTTCAGCCAATGAAGAATGAGGAGGCGTGGTCAGGACTGGAAACAGGTCACTAACCTGAAAATTGGAATAGTTGGGAGGGGCAACATGATAGTTAAAGGAGGTACTTATTTCAATGCTAGGAGCGTTATTTTATTGTAAAAATAATATATATAAGTATACATTTATATATACATATATATTTATACCAATTTTAGTCCGGAAATATGTCTTGGATGAGAAAGACAAATATATAAAATATGTAAAAATATATAATAAATTATTTTTGATTCAGATAAAAATCAAATTATTTTTTTTATTTTATTAATTTTTTAAAATATTTAACTAAAATTATTAAAATTTGATTAGCACACAAAGTCTTAATATACAAAACAGAATTTGAAAATGTAGAAAAATTTAAATACTTAGGTTCTGTAATCACGAAAGATAATTTAAATCGAGGTTCCAATTGGGTAACGTTTCTTATCATGCAGTAAAGAGGATTATTTACTCAATTACAAAATTATTATCAAAGCGGATCAAAATTAAAATTTATTTTACAATTTTGTTATATGGTTGTGAGGCATGGTCTATTATCCTGAGAGAAGAGAGAAGATTAAGAGTATTTGATTGTTCGCAACATTTATAGGCCAAAGAAAGATGAAACTGCATAACGAGAAATACATGGCATGGACAGAACAGATGGCTAGAATGGGAGAGGAAAGAAAGGCGAAAAATATTTTGTTGGGGAGACCAATAGGGTAACATCCACTTGGAAGACCAAGGACGTGAATGATCATCAATCCATCCCTATTTCTGTATTCAATTTTTATTTTGACCAAACTCAATGATTTTCTCTTTTATATTGTCAAATTTAGGTTGTCTTTGGTTTACCCATCAGTTATTTCTCAATCCTCTTTTATCATTTAATAATTTAAATATTAATAAAATGAATGTTCATATTTAATAGAAATATCCAAGCTATTAACTAGCTTGCTTTTTATTTTCTCTTGTGAAAAATACTTTTCTTTAAAATTAAAGTTTTATTCTAGTTAAGTTTAAAATATGAGGCTTGTTGTTTTAGTGTTAACTTCTAAGGCAGTGATTCTCAACCAGTGTGCCGCGGCACTTTTGTGGACCGCGAGATTTTCAGAATGTGCCGCCAAATTTTACAAATGTAAAGTTCAAATTAAAAAAAAATACTTATTTATTTTAAATGTATGTAAATGTTTTTGCGTTCAGGCTCTTAATATTGAAAAAGGTTGCCGACCTCTGATTATTATCATAAATTATATTACACAGTCTACTATAGGTAATTAAATAACATTTACACTTATCTTTTTCTTTGTGTGCCGCCAAATTTTTAAATCGTTAAAAGTGTGCCGCGGTAAAAAAAAGGTTGAGAAACACTGTTCTAAGGTATAGTGACGGATAAAAATAAATGCCAGAGTGACTCTGATATCAGGCTGATAGAAGGCGCCTTTCCATTGCCCGGCAGCACCCTGGAGTTTAATTTTTTCCGTCACTATTATACTCATTGAGTTCTTATATTTTGATAACTGAAGAATTTATCTACTAATATTTATAAACATACATAAAAACTTATATAATTGATTTAAATTTAAAAAGTCCATAAATAAATAGAAACATATAATCTATAATAATAAAAGCAAGTGTAATGTGTCTGCCTGTCTGCCTGTCTGTCTGTCTGTCTGACCGAGTCTCCAGCCAAATCTATTGCACGCAGGGACCTGGAATTTTTTACACGGAAGCACAAAGGGGCTGGCCACCAGACCTCGAAGCCCGATTTTCGATTTTTGAATTAGAAAAATTTTAAAAAAATTATAAAGAATAATTAATTAAAAATAGTTTAGTTATCATACTAGATCATAGAGGCGCTGGTGGCGATAATTTGGCGGCAATTTAAATTCTGAGCAATGTGCAGATAAAAATCTTTTTATATATCTATTGATATTTACAATATCTCAATTGATCTTATTGGCCTTTTAAACTTTGAAAGCATTCACATTACGGCTATAATTTAATACTATTAATTTTTAAGATTATTTTAATTAAGAAAATTTGATCTCATAATTGGATTTTCACGTAAGATTTTAATATATAATATATTTTTTAATATTATTTTTATAGTAGTTTAGTGTTATGCTAATTTTATATTTTATTTTTTAATTAGTATCAGAGAGAATAATATTTGCAAAGAATTTAAATCGAGGTTGCAATCTGGAAATTATTATCAAAGGGGATCAAAATTATTAAATTATTAATTGTATTATATGGGTGGGAGGCATGGTCTATAACCCTGGGAGATGAGAGTAGATTCAGAGTATTTGAGAATAGGATTCTTCCCAGCATTTATAGGCCAAAGAAAGATGAGGACACCGGGGAATGGCGGAGACTGCATAACAAGGAATTGCATGACCTCTATGCATCTCTAGATATAGTTAGGGTTATAAAAGCGAGAAGGCTGGGATCGGCAGGGCACATGACTAGAATGGGAGAGGAAAAATATATTGGTGGGGAGTTCGATTGGAAAACGTCCGTTTGGAAGACCAATTGTGAACAGGGTGGACAATGTAGGAAGGAACGTGAGAGAGATGGGACAGGGTAGGAGTTAGATGGTTATAGCTCACAATAGGAACACACGGGGGGGACAGGGGGCGGAGCCCCCGTCTAGGTGTGGAGAGCGCAGAAGGCGCTCGAAGCAGCTAGCAATTAATATAATAAAGATAAATAAAATTTTTAATTTGTTAATGCTTTAAATATTTCATATAAATTAATTTTACAAGAGTTAATTCTCTCATGGGGTTGACTATCTAGTTTCTATATGAGTTAGTACTATACCAAATATTTATTAACTAAACAATACATTATTATTATAGGACATCAGGGAATATTGGGATTAAGACTACCGATGTTGTTCTAGACATGTGGCTTGAATCCCAATGGAAAGGCATAGGAAAACTTTATCCATTCATATATAGAGACATTTGTAGAGAAAAAGAGAAAATTATTATATTTAATTCATGTAAAAGGTATGTGATTAATAATTTCATAATTCTCAAAGATGAAAAATCATTAAAATCGAAATTACCACATCCATGTAAATGACTAGATATTATAATATAAATCATCCTTGAATAAATAAATATGTAAATAAATTATTATCTTAAAAATTGTATAATACATGTATATGTAGATAATATAAAAAAAAAATTGAAAAATATTAATCTAAAATAGAATCATTAATTTCCACATTATAATTTTAAATAAAATTAATACAATACAAGACAATTAATATAGGAAAATGCAATTATAAATAAATATTATTTATGCATAATAAAAATAAAACATAGTTTACAATTATTAATTATAAATGAAAAAAATGATGATTGCATATTTAATATACCTAATATAAAAATAGGCAAAGCTCAATAGAACAGTGATCATTTTTAGAGACAAAATGTTGACTTTTCAATCAGAAAAATTTCTAGATTTTTCGAGAGTAAATTATTATATTACCCCTCCTCTCCCCATTCCCCCACCTACCTTTTCCAAATATTTTTATAACATAATTAGATTCATTTTATTAATTGTTTGGAAAGTCCTTTTTTATGGATAATGTTTTTTTTTTTACATTTTAGATAACTTTAATTTAAAATATTTTTTTTTTAATTTTTAAAACTTAAATAATATTATTCTTTTATTTTTAATATACTTTTTTTAAATTTTACTGTTTAAAACATTTTTTTAAATATTATTTATTTATACAATTATTTAGGACAAACTATAGAATTACAACCTACGTTTGCAATCTTGGACAATAATTTTATTTATAATGGCATATTAATAATATTTTCACTATTTCTTGATATACGTCAAAAGGTACGATTTTGGCATTCGCTATCATAAATCGTACTGGGGTATCTCCAAAATCGTACCTATTTTTTTTTTAATAATAAAATAAAATAGGTAAATAATAAGGTCTCAATAATTTATTTATTCAATATTAATTATTTTAGCAGTAATTATATATTAAATTTAATTTAATTAGGACATTTAGGACAATAGTAAATTTTATCACAAGCAAAGATACCACCCCTCGTACATCCATCTTTTACATTTTAAGCATTGAATCATATTCTTAAGCCGAGATTCCACTTTTTTCTAGGAATTATATTAGCTTAAAAATTAAAATTAATTTTTTAATAAATATTGTTTTTCTTTTTTGTTTTTTTAATAAAATCAACAATTATTTTAGAATATTTTTATTTAAATTTGCCATTCTGTATGATTATATTAATCAAAACGTATGTGAAGGAAAAGTCCTATTGGTTACATACTCATATGAATTCTATCAAAGAGCAACAGGTCGTTGTTGTGAGATTAAGTAAGCAAAACTTAATCATAAATTAATAAACAAATAAATAATAATTACTAGAGAAGATATATATTTGTGAACCGATATGTGTATTTTATTATAAATGAATACTAATTATAAATATGTACATTATTTTATGTAAATAAAATAAATAAAAAAAAAAAATAAATAAATAAAAAACAAAATATAAATACTTTTATGATAGTAAATTTAAACTTCAATTATTCGTTGGAATATATAAATTAATAAAATAAAATTATTTATATTAACAATTATAAATAATACAGAGATAAATTTAGGATATATAATGGACGACATTAGTATGATAAAATATTTTTCTGTTTATGAAAGTGTCCTTGGAATTTTTTAATACTTTAGTGATAAACAATGCTTGGAGTGGAAACCTTCTTCCATTCCAGAATTAATAATTTCTAGGCCATTATTGTTTTGTAATGGCGGCCGAGATGAGCTTCAAGATCGATGGGAATGCCCGAGAGACCTCCAACTTTTAAACCGAGAGAGAGGGAGGGATAGGGAAAAAAAAGAATTGTCCTCATTTTATTTCTTCTGACACAAAATCGAAATAACTCATTGAGATCTTATTCAAGTTTTTGCCAGTTTTGTCTCACATTCAAAAGAATTATTTATTTATTTTTTTTTTCTTTGGAAATTAATTTCTTCATTACAACAACAAATAAACTCTTGAATATGAAGGGAAGGTTTTTGAAAGATAATGAAAAATATGATGGTGCAATAATATTTATTACTTTCAAGAAATTTCATAGACTTTCTCAATTTTTCATATTATTAATTGAAATTCTTTTCAAAACAAGAAATAATTGAAAAATGTGAAAAAAATAAATTAAATTGAAAAATTATAGAGTCAGTCTTTGGTTAGTAATAAAAAAAGGTGTGACAAGGTTTTAAAAATAAATAAATAAATATATATATATAGGTTATATAATAGATACCCTTAACACTGTTTTGATCTCTCTTAATTTAGTTTTTTATAACGTTTTTCTCAACTTCACTTGGCGTCTGTCTTTGTATCTCTCTGTCTGTTCGCTCTTTTGACAAATTGAAATCGATTTTCATCATCTTTAGATTGAGATAGATTTTTGAAAATTTTTATAGATATTTCAATTGATCCCTAGAAGGCATAGAAGAAATATATTCTATAAGCCTGACAAAGTTTATGGATGAATTGCAACTTTGCAACGTTGGGCGCTTTTAGTTTCATTTGTTTTCTATGCAATTAACTTCCTTTATGGAGCTATAATTCATATATAGTATAGATATATACCACACTAAAACACTTCATTAACAAGTAACACTATATCTTCTAATATAATCAATCATTTTGGATTTGATTAATAATATGTTAAAAAAATAATAATTCTTTTGAAAAATGTGATACATTCCTTGATATAAGTATATTACAGTGAAAAATAATAAAAGATTAATTTCTTAGATCTTAATCTATCAATTTTATTGCATGATAAAAAAATTTGTCAGTTTAGGTGTTTAGTAAAATTCTTATTATTACAAAAATTGGACTTGATATTTCATATAAATAAATAAAACTAAATGCGCCCAAAGTTTTTCGTTGAATATGAAGCAATTCATCTATAAACTTTGTCAGGCTTATAGAAAAATTATTTTATTCTTATGAGTCCATTGGAAAAACGTCATTTATCAAAGTTTTTTATATTTATATTTTTTTTTATTATTAATTTAATAAGATTTAGTCATTTTTTTTAAATTTACCTAGAAGACTATTCTATATTTTATATACGTTTTTTAATGTATAAAAAAATCTTAAAATCAATAGATATTTAATTTATAATTTAAACTCTCTATATCACAAAAACCAAAAACACAAAAATGTTAATATTAATAAAAAAATACATCTATATATAATTATATGAAACCATTAATTAATTAAACAGTAATTAAAACACCAAAATATATGACATAAATAAACTTAATTAAATTAAAAGCCAAAAGTCAGATGATTTTTTTTTTTTTTTTTTTTTTTTTTTTTTTTTTTATTTTACAAATCACAATCTAGTTATATACCTTAACTAATAAGTGATATTTATTTAAAGAAAATATATAAAGTTATTCTTTCAAAAACATGCAAACATGAGCAGTTTAATCCATTAGTTCGTGAGGTTTATTCCTTTTTAATCTTCTCGTCTGGTTGGCTACGTCAAGGAGTCGAACGGCCTCAGTGTTTGTATGCCTTTGCAGTCTAATTTGATGAGCTGCTGCAAATCGTTGAATTTCTTCTTTTACTGTCTCGATCTTAAGATCTTGGTGAAGTTCTTCGTTACGAATATACCAAGGGGCATTGACAACGGCCCTTAGTATTTTGTTTTGACATCTTTGGATGATTTGCACATTGCTCTTTGCAGCACAGCCCCAGAGCTGACTACCATAGGTCCACACTGGCTTTAGGACCTGTTTATATAGCAATAATTTGCTATCAATAGACAGGACTGAATGTCGCCCCATTAGCCAATACATTTTTCTATATTTGATATTAATTTCGTCTCTCTTTTTTTTGACATGAGCTTTCCAGCGCAGCCTTGCATCTAATGTCATTCCCAAGTATTTTGCTTCATTGGCATATGGTATGATTTTGTTGTTGAGTATTATCGGCACATAATTTATTCTTCGGTTGGTGAAGTTCACATGTACCGATTTGGTCTCATTTAAACTGATCCTCCATTTTTTTGTCCATTTTTGGACCTTGGTTATGGAGAGGTTCAGTTTCATTGCCGACTCTTCCGTGTCATCTCCAATTGCCAAAATTGCCGTGTCATCCGCAAACGTTGCGGTGGTATTTCTTTCTATTTCCGGTAGATCAGCTGTATAAAGTAGATACAGCAGTGGACCTAGAACGCTCCCCTGCGGCACCCCAGCCCGGATATGTTTTAATGTAGAGTATGCATCATCTTGGCGTACTCTGAAGAATCTGTCTGATATATAAGACTCTAATATTTCGGCGTACTTTGCTGGGAGCACTTTATAAAGCTTGAGTTTCAGCCCTTCGTGCCAGACTCTATCAAATGCCTGGGTAACATCGAGGAAGACCGCCGAACACACTTTTCTACTTTCCAAGGCATCTTCAATGACCTGTACAAGTCTATGCACTTGTTCAATGGTGGAGTGCTGCCTGCGAAACCCAAATTGGTGATCAGGAATTAACTTTTTTTGTTCTAAAATAATTAATAGTCTTTTTTGAAGAAGCTTCTCGAACAGTTTGGATAATACAGGTAAGAGCGATATTGGTCTGTATGACGCACAGCTTTCAGATGGCTTTCCCAGTTTATGAATCATAATCACCTCAGCAATCTTCCAGATTTGAGGCACATACCTGATCTTTAGGGCTGAGTTTATTATATGTGACATTTTCACTATCGCCTTACGTGGAAGGTGTTTAATGACTTCCCCAGTAATGAGATCATAACCAGGAGTCTTCTTTGGATTAATCTCATGTTTAATGGTTCTAACAATTTCTCGAACCGTCACTTTCGGGATGTCAACTTCCTTCTCCATTGTTGTAATTGTTTCGAGTGGTATCTCGCCATCCACAGCAGGATTAGGAGTGAAGATATTTTCAAGGTACTCAGCAAAAACATCGGCTTTTCTTTGGTTATCTTTGATCCATTTATTATTTGTGTCTCTTATAGGTGGTGATTGAGTTATCGGTCTCTTAATAGTCTTTACTGTTTTCCAGAGTGAGTATTCCGTATCTTTAGTATAAGTTAAATGTCTAATATAACTATTAATTGATTCATTCTTTATTTGTTTTATCTTGTTTCTAAGTATAGCATTTAGTTGATTCCATCTTGTTTTATCCAATGGAGCCCTTGTTCTATGCCACTTATCCCGTGCTCTTCTTTTTTCATGGACAAGATTGACAATTTCTTTAGGATAATTTATTCCTTGTGATTTTCTTTTATTTATTTCAGGAGTATTAGTCCACGCTGCCGTTTGTATATTCAAGACAAGCTCTTCAAGTTCTTGGTCAATTTGATTCGGAGATACCATTTGCCTATTAATCCTCACTCGTTGAGCTAGGTCAAATTTAAAACTTTCCCAGTCAGTAAATTTGTTAACGAGAGTATAATTGCAAGATTTTTTAATAATTGAGTCGCTGAGTGTCAAAACAATTGGCATATGATCAGAGCTTAATTCATTACATTCATCCACAGTGGCATAGTTTGCAGATATATTTCGAGTGATGAAAAAGTCAATCAAGTCTGGAATCTTTCTCGGATCCGACGGCCAATAGGTTGGTTTTGCCGTTGACATTATATCGCATTTTTCATTACATATTGCCTTGTACAATTCTCTTCCCTTATCTGTGATAAGTCTTGATCCCCAGTAAGTATGTTTCGCATTGAAGTCGCCACCAAGAACAAATCGATTGCCAAGATGGTCAAAAATACTTTTATATTCCAATTTCGTTAACTTGTGACGTGGGGGACAATAAATGCTTGCTATTGTTATAGGATGATCACGAGTCCTTATAGTCACAGCGGTAATTTGAGTTTTCTCTGTTTCTATTTTGTTTTCTTCATAATGATGAATTACCTCTTTTATCAGTATACCACTTCCTCCTCTTGCCTGATTACTCGGGTGGTTTGCACGATAAAATTTATAACCCCGTATCTTACATATTGTTTCTCTGGTTGCATGTGTTTCCGAAATAAGACACACATCTATATTGTTTAGATTTAAAGTGACTTGGAGTTCATCTTTTTTACCAAGGAGCCCATTGGCATTCCAGCACATGATAGATAAGTTTTTCATCATTTTTTATAATTAGATTTTTTATTTTCAAGCGCTCCTATTCGCCTATTAATTGCCGTAATTGAGGTTTTCATCTTATTTTGAAAAGATTCAATTTTATTTATCTTATTCAGTACTATTTGGAGTGTCGCATTCAGGCTTGCGTCATTCTTAAGTTTATCTGAATAACTGTTATTATCTTTTCTTGGGAGTAGATCGATTTTTTCTATCACTTTTGGCTTAGTATAAGTTTGTTGTTGGGTTTTTTGGTGTAATGCATTCTCAATATTTGGCCTTTGTGAATTTACTTTCACTTGTTTAGCTCGCAATTCTTGAGCTTTTATTGCTATTTCGCATCCACGATAGTTTGCAGGGTGTTCGCCGCCACAGTTTACACATTCTGCCTTATTTTCTTTTGGTTTTGGGCAATCTTTAGTTAGATGACCCTTGACCTTGCACTTAACGCATCTCGGTCCTGTCGAACAGTAGTTTTGTGTATGCCCAAATTTTTGGCATTTTTTGCATTGTGGAACCAATTTTGACCCACGCATCGGGTGAATTTCAATTTTGGTATAAAGAATACTGTTTATTTTGTAAATTGTTTCAATGTTTTCTGAATTTTTGAAGGTTAGCATGAACATGTTAAGAGGCTTTTTTGTTTTCCATGAAAGCTTTGGGGTAACTTGTTCAATAGCAAGACCTCTATTTTTAAGATCATTTAAGATTTCATCAGGATCCCAACTACAGTGGAGACCTTTTGCCATGACTCTTATAGGTCGGTTACTTTTGTTCTCATAAGTATGATGTGATACAGCGTTTCTTTTAAGAAAGTCAATCATATTTCGATATACTTCACATGTTTCTAAATTAATCTTAAGATCACCATTGCTAAGTGTTTTAGCTAGAAATTTATTCACCCCCAACTCATTTTTAAGTCTAAGTGTAAATTGTGCATGGTTATTTTGTTCCTTTACATAAATTGGTGGTGGTTTTGAATCGAATTTATCATCTTTAACATATTTTGATGAAGTGTTATTGTTATATGGCTTTTGCATTTTTTCACTTTCATATTTTTCTATATTTTTTGTTTTCATATTTTTATCAATATTTTCTGGACTGATAGAGATGTTCAACTTTCTTTTTTTATTAGTTTTAACAATCCAGTCAGTTCCTTTTTCAAATTCTTCTTCATCAGTACTATAAACTGGTTCAATTACTGTTTGAATAGATGACGATGCATTTTTTTCATCTATCATCTTTATTTTATTTTCCAGATTTTTAATCTGTTGTTGCATTTCAATTATTATTTGCTCAAGGGCTTTTTTTTCTTTTATTTCGTTTTGCCATTCATTATAATAACTTTTACTGTTTGTAAGGGTGCACGACATAAGTGGAGGGAGAGGAGACGAGGCAATTAATTTCTGCTCTTCATCATTTACTTTTGTACCATCTATTCGTGGGACTGGAGGTGATCGATTCAAGGTATTTCCCTTGAATGGATTGCAATTCAAATCGCCTGCCTGCATGATTATATTTTTCAATCAATTTGGAGGCATAAAATAAAGAACGAAAATAATAATAACAAAAAAAAAAAATATAACAACAATAACATTAATAATAATAATAATAATATATACATTTAAAGAAAGGAGAGAGAAAGAATTTTGGGTGCCACCGAGGCCTTTCGGGGCATTTTTGGAGAGGGAAGGCCCTAGATAGGCTGTTAGTAAGAGGGTAAAGTTAAATAAGAAATATATATTAAAATTATATACAATTTTATATACAATAAAATTTAAATAAACTAATATTAATTATAAAAGAAAAGGTCATTTGACTCAACTCACATTTTAAATAGAACAAACTTTACTATATATAGAATTAAATATAAAGATTAGCTCTTGATCCTTTCTATTTGAATGCCAAACTGATTATAGTCAGATGATTAAGTGAATAATAATTATAAAATTAATAATATATAGTACATTTGGGTTCTACACAATAATATTTAAATTAAAATTAAAATCAAATGGATAACTGGGGAAGTGTATAATGAAAATTATTATTTATTTATTAAATTGATCTTCGATATTATCAATGTTTAAATAAAATTTAGTTAATTAAATCAATTTTGTTTTATTCAAGTAGCTATTTTAATAAATGTAATAAATAAATAGAAATATATAATTATAGAGAATTTAAATATAGATTTGTTGGGAATTTAAATAAAGGACGTATATATCCATTCATTATTTACATTATTAACAAAAACTACATTTTCCAAACTAATAATAAACATTTATATTCCTAGTCAGGCATTCTTTCATTTATATATATATAATAAATATAACAAAATATTCGATAAAGTTTTTTGGCTCTTAAAAAAAATTCCCCTCTCCAATAACCATAAAATCCTTCTATAACTTTTGGTTAATCAGACTAGGATTCACATTCCAAAAATTTCCATCTTAAAATGTTTTCTTAAAAATAGCACCAAAATGGGCGCCGAAACGTCGAGTTAAATCTCACAATCAAAATAACATGAAAATAATTTTTCCAAATATATACATATGTATATATTTAGAAATGTATGTGATTGACTTAAAACTTACAAATAAAAATTTAATCAGAAATACAGGATTTAAGGGTCATGACGTCATGACTAATAAAATATGTTTTCTTAACTATATATCTGGGACATCTAGGAAATCAAATTTTACGTTAAAGTTAAACTCTATAAAATCTCTTTAACATGTTTCTGTGCAAAAACATTTTATAGGTCAATATTTTCCTCATTTAATATGTCTAGTAACAATTTTCAATACAATTCAATTTCATTCCATGTATATATTTGCCACCTGTGCAATCTCCAAAGTAAATCCATGAATGGTTCAATTTATAAATTTTTTGCTATTGTATGTGATTTTTTAACAAATAAAATAAAATATATTTTTGTAAAATAGGTTATATTTCTGGAATTTATTCAAATCAATTCAAATTCTTTATCTTTTTATTTAAAGGCCTTTGGATCTGCGCTCATTTCAACCATATTAATAAACATTTATATTTCACTGTTAATTCATTTTTTTCTAAATAAATAAATTTTTTAATTTTTCAACTTGATGAGGTTTGAACTCGGGATCTTAAGTTCTATTGTTCACATAATTTGAAGTACGATTTTAATAAAAAAATAGATATTCTTGGAAATTCTATCATCAAGAATCATATATATATATATATATAGAGAGAGAGAGAGAGAAAGAGGAGAGGGAGTTTATTCATCTGTCGGCGGTGGGATAGACAGAGTATGAGTTAATCACAATCTAACCATCTTTGTTCTTTAATCCTAAAATCCTTTTTCAAGTTGTTATTGTTTATAACACCAAAATGAGGTTTTTCACTCCTACTTATTTATAAATAAAACATATTTGTTTTAGCAATAAAATTATTTAAGTATTTTGGCAAACAGCCACCAATCCAAAATTGAATGTCGTCAATTTATAAATGAAAGAAAAATTCCACTCCCCAAAATAAATACTATGCTAATTTTACTCATAAAATTAATTCATTATTATTTAATATTAATATTTTAATTTTTATATAATTTTTGATCAAATATATAATTTCTTTAATTGACCTATTTTTTTTAAAGTAGAATATTCTCAATTTGATTTAATATTAATGTTAAAATTAAATAAAGTCACTATGGAAGATAAAATTGGGTGAGCATGTATAAAAATGAAGATTTTTTTTTAAATAAGAAAGATTATTACATACTAGAGATCCATAAAATTTATTATAAAATTATAATTATAATTGTATTTTTAGACTCTTCAGTGGTTTAGTGGTTAGCACGACAGACTCGATTCCAGCCTAGGAACATTCAATAATTAATAAATAATTTATCTTTAAAGCTGAGTGATCCTCAGACTATCCGCGAATAATAATAAAAATTATATTTTTATAAAAATTAGAATTTAAATAAAGTATTTGTGGTAAATTATCCATAAAAAATATTATTATTAATTTTCTATTTGTTTTTCTTATAAACTTCGCTGTCATTTTTTTAATGATTGAAATGAAAAAAATTCAAAAGGAAAAAAAGCTTTTAAGTGGAAATTGACTTTTACTTCCGAGAAAGGAAAGGATTAAAAAAAACGTTTATATTTATTGAGCTATCGAAATAATTGAAAGAGTATAAATTTTTTTTTTATTTAATTTTTTATTTAAAAATATAAAAAAATTTTAATAAATAAAATATCAAAAAAAAAATCGATGTTTTATTTGATACAAAAAAAAAAAAGTGACAAAGAAACTGACAAAAGAAAAATGTCAAAATGTCTGTAAGCATTCAAAATGCTAATTAAAAGTGATATCACAATAAGGTAATTTTTCTTATATTGTCAAAAAATCATTGATAAAAAATATTCAACTCTTCAGACTATTTCTTTGAAATGTATAGACATTTTTATTTTAATTATTTATTTATTACTGCCATCATTGAATTGATTTTCCTTGATTTTTTTTTTATTTAAATATAAGCTCATTTTTGCGGATTATATTTATAATCCATTTTATTTTTTAATCATTTATTTATATAAATATTTTACATTTTTTATATTGATGATGTAACCCTTTCGTTTTATTTTATTTTTTGTTTTAATTTATTTCAAATATATATATTCTCTATTATGGGTTTATATATATTATTATTATAAATATCAATACAATTTGATAATTATTTTGTTTTTAGAAATTCCGATATTTAAAGCCCTTATCGATATGCACTTCCCTTTACCTCAACAATATAATATTTGTTGTTAAATTATGTTAATATATTGATTAAAAGCTATTGAGAGTTTCAACAAGTAGCAAACTTAATTAGAGAACTTGATGCGGGTAGATCTACAATATAACAAATAATACCTACTCATGCAAGAGCGTTGTTTAATATTTAAAGAGAAAAGAGCATAGATAGCATATTTAAAATTATAAAAATATAATACATTTTATTTTACTAATTTAGTTTTATATAATATAATAAATTATGTACAAATTAATATCATTGAACGAATCTACATTTGAAGCATTTATATTAATTTTATAATTGAATAAACGTAATAGATATAAGTTTAATAATTTCAAAAAATAATAAATTAAATACGAGGGTGGTCTGAAAAGTTTCCGGCCTGACCAAGAAAAACGAAGTTTTTAAATTTTTTTTTTTTGTTTTATTTTTGAAAATTCAAGATAGCTGAGATGTCAGCTGAACGTGTGCGAAATATTTTGCAAAACCATTTGAATATGGAAAGCTGTGTGCAATGTGGGTGCCGCATTTCCTAACGTTAGACCAAAAATTGCTTCGAAAAACCATTTCTAACGACAATTTGGCGCTGTAGGCGTAAACCAAACGAATTTTTGCGTCGATTCATAACTGTTGATGAGACTAAAATTAAATTAAATCAAATTTAATTAATTAATTAAATAATTTATTAATTAATTAAATTAATTAGAACACCGTTATGAGAAATGTATCAGTGTTGATGGAGATTATGTTGAAAAATATAGCAAAAAAAAAAAAAATTGAAAAACATCGTTTTTCTTGGTCAGGTCGGAAACTTTTCATCCCACCCTCGTATGCACCTAGCTATATACTATTTTCATTAAAATAAATCAAAAATTTTTATTATATGATGATTTTAATATGTAAATGACAATTAATTTTTAAAATTTTATATCAAAATTTAACAATGAAGATTTTGGCATAAATCTAATATTATAAGAAATTATCTTCTAATTCTAATCCATAATATGTGACGATTAATTAATTATTATTTTAAAAAAATAATATTTTATTTTCATATAGGCAGGTATTTTTTTTTTTTTTTTTGAAAATATTAATAATTTACTAGTTTTGACAATTTAAATTGATTTATTTATTTTACAAATAAATAATAATTGTTTAATTATCTAATAAATTTAAATTTTAATAAACATAAAATTTCAAATTATTCAATTATTAATAATAAATAAAAACAAATTCACAAAAATAAAAAAATAAATTTAAAATTATAGAAAATATATCTAAAATGAATTTAAACAGATGTTTTTTTTTTCAAATTGAATCATCACATTAGAATTGGATTTGTGCTTATCTTGGAATTATTTCAAAGGATAATTACATTGAAAGAACAGCGGGGAGCTTTTAATAAATTCTTATAAAATGATTTATTTTAAAATATTTCTAGGGTTTTAAAGAAACAAATTGATTGATAATTTCTTTGTACATATTATCTTTCTGTCTTTCTGATTTTGAAAATTGTTAACATATTAATTATTATATTTTACAAATAATTTTTTTTTACTGACCGACGATAGAATTGTTTTCACACCAAATTTCCCATGTGCAGATTTTTACATATCTCCACAAATCATTTTGTTAACAGGAAAAAGTATTTTTAGCATGATGTCTGTCCGTCCGAGTGTCCGTTGTGTGTCCGTATTGACGTGTACAGCTTGAACGGCTCAACGGATTTTGATAAAATTTGGTATATTTATTAGTAGTAGCATGAATTCGTATAGTTTTGGTGTATATCCGGAAACCGGAAATGGTAGTTTACAAAGTATTAATTTTATATTGATTGTCGGAAATTTTTCATTTAAAATATCGTTGTAATTAATAATTACTAAGATAATATAATTTAGTCATTTTAATTCAAGTTTTTAAAATATTTTTACCGACCGACGATAGTAAGGGAGGTATTGTTTTCACACCAAATTTCACATGTGGAGATTTTTACATATCTCCACGAATCATGCATTTTCTAAACAGAAAAAAGTATTTTTAGCATGATGTCCGTCTGTCCGTCCGTCTGTCCGTCCGTCTGTCCGTCCGTCTGTCCGTCCGTATAGATGTGTACAGCCTGAACGGCTCAACCGATTTTGATGAAATTTGGTATATTTACTTAATGCATCAGTGGGATGAATTGATCAACTTTTGGTGCAATTCCGGAAACCGGAAGTGGTAGTATTAGCGATCGACGATAGGAAGGAAAGGGTTATTTTCATACCAAAGGAGATTTTTTTATATATCACCACGAATCATGCACTTTGTATTGGTTTTATCCTCGAGAAAAATCATATTTATTAGTTTTTTCTGGATTTAAAATTATATGACGTCATCCAGCCATTCATGACGTCACAGCCTGGTCTTGCATATATATTATAAATAAAATAAAATTAAAAATGTTTATATTTATTATTTATGTATCCATATCTGTTTTTTATTGCATTAATAGATATATGAAAATTATTTGAAATTGTTTCTGTAGCTGGAAATTAATTTATTTCAAAACGTCGGTCGGTTCGGACCTGGCCACAGGTCAACTTATTTTATTTTCTACTATTTATACTAGTATATATATAATGTTGTTTGGAAATTAATTCATTACAAATCGTCGGTTGGTTTTGTGCATGGACATGTCATTTTCTTTAATTGATATTTATTTAAAACGATAATTAAAGAATATCTTATTTGAAATAAAATGTTGAATCAATTTGATCTCTAATAATAAATTAAATTATATTATATTGATTAAAATGAGCGTTTTAAAATAAACTATAAATAATATAAATGATATTTGAAAAATATAAATAAAAAGAAATAAGCTGGAGTGTCTCCACTCGACTATCTCGCAAGTTTAAATTGGAAAAAATAACATATATTATATTTAAATTAAATTTAATTAATTAAATTATAAATTAAAATTAATAAATAATATTTATTAAACCAGCGTGTGTTTGGCTCTTAGCGTGTTGGCGCGTGATTTGCAGTGTTAAACAATTAATTCCGGTACTTTCAGCAATTCAATCAAGCTGAAATTCTATATATAGCAGTTTTATACAATTTTTAATCATGTGAAAAAAATTCAATCATATATCTTTATTTTTACGTTCACTTTAGAGGAAAAAAAAATCAAAACGTGGTAAGTAATGACCCTCTTTCGGTTGAGTTACATTTCTCAAAAGTTGATAGAAAACTACGAATATTGAATAATGTACGTGTACCAAATTTCATGATTCTAGCTCAAACCGTTTTTTCGTAATCTTGTCTACATACACACACACACAGACATTTTTCTCAGCCTTAGTGAAAATGATTCAGGAACCTTCAAAACGTATAAAAACATCAAAATCTCAACATCGAAAATTTTCGGGATCGTAATATCTCTGTCTGTTCCCGTTATATTCTTTTGTTAATTAAGATTGTATTAAACATTTTTTAGTTAAAATTTTTTATATGTAATTTTTGAAAACTCATTTAATAATTATAATAAATAATTAAAAAATTTTATAATTTTTAAAAATTAAAAATTGTATAAATTTGTTAAAGTTTCGAACGATAGCTTGGTGTTCCAGGTACTTTATTATTAAATTGGACATATCCATGCCAATATATACATAGATAAATCTTTTTTCCTGTTAAAAAAATACCATTTTCTCCTATCTATTAGAATATATACTTATAATAATCATATAAAGATTGCATATCATTTAAAATTCATTTTTTTAAATGAAACCTCCTTCTAAGAGTTCATAATAAAAAAATATTTTTTTTTTAATTATAAATAAATTTTGTTTTTCATGATTTGTTTTATTATAAAATAATTTATTTATACCTATGGTATTTGAAATATATTGCATATTTGTAGTGTGATACTCACGTATTTATTTATTTATTTTCATTAAATACCCATCTGAATGTTCATATTTTATTATTTGATCATTGTTAATAATAGTTGGTTAAACTATTTTATATAGATATATTTAAAAGGTAGAATTTATTTATTCAAAATGAATGTTAAAGCGCCTAGTGGGTCCCTTCTGTTTATTTCTTACCACCCTCCAGGCAAATACTTTATCTTACCTGAAGCAAGTTTTACTGCAAACTTAGATAAGCAACCAAACGGACTTATTATATTATTCTCTTTAGCTGTTTAGATTGTTCATTGAACAGAACATTACTTCAATGTGAAAACTTTCTTTTAAAATATAATTGTGCTGATTTAATTATGTTTATATTAGTAATACCTATAATATATATATATATATATATTTCTTAATTGTAAAATAAAAAAAAAAAAAATTGAAAATTTAGTCTAAACTTATTTAAAAAACTTCATAATAAAAATAATCAATTCTATTACTTACACTTATTTCACTTTAAATATAATTAAACTTTAAATAAATATAATATAATATAATAAAAATGATTAGATCAAATGATTCATTTTACTAGTATTTCATTAAAATTGAATAAATACAAGATTTACATATTCGTTATATTAAATTAAAGATAATAAAATAATTTTTAGTGACAAAACATCTTTCAAATGGAAAAATAACAAAATTTTAAGATATTTTGAATTAATTATTTTACTGTCACAAATGAAAAACCCTAGAACAGTATTTTCCAACTTGTGGGACGCGCCCACCTGGGGTACGCGAGACTGTAAGAGGGGCGAATGTATTAGAACCTTCTAAAAACTATAATAATCTACAACAGGGATCGGTAACCTGGTTCCCACGAAGCCATTTCAAGTGCCTGCATTTTTTCGATTTTTTCAATATGGTTCTAAAAAAAAAGTAAAATGTTTTTGCGATAAGGCTTTTAAACATTTTCGATTTTTTTTTCAATATCGATCTAAAAAAAAGGTAAAATGGTAAAACGGTAATATGGTTACTATATTATGTGAGTATTTATGAAATTAGATTATTACAAAAATTAAGGGGGGCGCAAGAATTTTTTTTTAAAAGGGGGGTACCGGTTCAGAAAGGTAGTTAGAAACCACTGCCCTAAAATATGAACTATTTTAAAAAATTTTGGTATGACAAGTAACGTAATAAAATAATTTTTAAAACCGAATCAATAATTCTCACGTATGTTCTAATAGAAATATAGTGATTGGGGTTGGGGAGTCAATCTATGTAAATTCTTTGTAGTGAAAGAAAAGTTAACTGCTTTTTATGTTGCTAATGTATTTTAGGGATTTAATCATCCCTTTCTTTAATGTTAACCCAAATCATTTATGATATTTTTATAACCATTTCATCCTTGATTGTTCAAAGTAAGTGTAATCTTTAAGTGATGTTATTAAATTGGGGCTCAAATCTATAGCCACCAGTTCAAAAAAGAGCTCAATAACGATCCCCTCGAGGGGCCTCTGAAGCAGTTGGTTTGTCTCTTTTACTTTAAAATGATCACCGGAGTTCGATTCAAGGATAGCTGGTTTGATCTCTAGGGTGTCTAGAAGAGGCAGTTCAAGATCAGACCTCATATTAAGAGTTTTGTCATTGTAACAGTAATCATAAGCTTTAGCCCATGGACTCCAAAAAAGAAAGTAAACGGAATAAGAATCAAATCAAACGATTATGTATTAAATTCAAAGAGGTGACAAAAACAATTACGAAGAAATACTATTAGATGAGAAGAAGAGAAAATCGCATGAAGCAGAGGAAGGGGAAAGAAAAAGTAAAAATAAAAAAAAAAAAATTGAAAATCTAAAAACTAAAAGAAATTGCCTCAAAGAAACAAACAAAAAAAAGTTAATTTTTTTTTATCTCTGAATTTAACCAGGGACAAGATTAATTAATTAATTAACGATTAATTCAAATATTTTGGAAATAACTTTTTCTTTATTTATTATTATTTTTTTTCTTCTTCTTCTTGAAGAAGAAGATGATTTTTTTAAGTTTTTTAAATTCTTTTAAAAATAAATTTAGTTTATAACAGCTTAGTTTTAATATAGCTTTATATATTAAAATTTTGTTTTTTAATGCAAGCTGTATTTTCTACCTATTAACCAGTACATATTTTTATATTTGATTTTATGTTTTCGTTTTGACTTGATATGTTTTCCACGAGTCTTGTGTCTAAATTAAGTCCGAGGTATTTAACAACGTTACAGAGTTAGAGATAATTTGGGAATTTAAGAAAATGGGTGGACATGTTAATTGTCTGTTTGTAAATGTAATAGGTATACTTTTTTGGTTGTTTATATGAATTCTCCACTTTTGCAGCCAATTTTGTAAACACTCTAATTGTTCTTGAAGTTTTCTTGAGATTATGTCAGGTTTGTTGTTGATTACAAGTAAAGCTGTGTCGTCTGCATATGTAGCAATGAAGTTGGGGAACTGCAAGTGAATCCAATATTAGCAGAATACAAAAAACACAATATAAGATTCTTAGATTTATCACAAACGCTACTTGCTATATAACCAATGAATTCTTGCATAAAGACCTTGTTCCATAGGTCAGCGAAGTCATACTCAAAACATATGAAAAATATATTTCGAAAATCATACAAACCCATTGTCTATCAACCTACTTGACAATAGTCTGACTAAAAGAAGATTAAAAAAAATTCATTTTTTGAACACAGAAGATCGTTCAAAGCATAACGATTGGACAAATAAATTCTATTAGAGAGATCATCATTGGAAGATAACTCTAAATCACTTTGTATGAACGATGTATGAATGTAAAATGTAAGTGTGAATGCGTCTTATATGTTAATCAAATTTATTTATAGTTCATTTTTTCTGAACTGATTATAAATATATTTAAAATAAAAAAAGTTTATAACAGCGATTCTCAACATGAATATACTATACTCGAGGAGGTAAGAGTTGGTGCATGAGTCGACTCCCACCCTCGGCCAAGCAGTTCCCGCGCTTGCCCCCACCATTCCTACAAAACTACACCGAGCAACTATGTTTATATTTTAGTTGTAGTGGAGGGGAAATCACTCTAGGAGGGGGTACCCACGCCTCTCCTGGCCGCCACCCCTCACGCACCAACTCTTAGGAGGGGTAGGGGAGAGAAAGCAAGAATATTATTTAAAAAAATTGATTAATTAACTGAAAGGAAAGTCGTATACACATGAGGAAAAACTCTTATTTTGGCAATTGGCTAAAAATAACTTAAAAACAGAATTCAAAATAGACCAGATACATTATTGTTGTAAATATTTTATTGTAAGCAGAGGGAGAGTGGGGAGGGAAATGATAATTATGATTGAAAACCTGTCTACGAATACTGACAGGTTGATAAACGCTGATTTAATAATATATTAGGAGAATAAGAAAAGAACAAGAATATGAATATATTTATTAAATATAATTATTTAATAATATAAATAAGGTCAATAAAAAAACAAGAAAAATAGTTTATGATATTAATATACATGTTCTCGTTTGCTACTGGTATGTATAATAGATGGCCTATTTCATGGAATATGGCGAATACTCTCTTAAACATGGATAAAAATATTTTATGGCCAAAGGACGTGAGTCAACTATCTAAGAAGCTGTTCTCATTTAAGCCGCTTCTGTTAACACCTCATATCGTACAAGTAATAGGGGAACATTATTTTATACTCACAATATATATATATATATATTTATTTTACTTACCTCTATCTGGATTGGAAAGAACCTTCATAAATCAAACGTTCAGTAACGAAATATGAAAATGATTTATATGCGGAGGCTCGATTCATTTAAGCTTTAAGGGATTTGCAACTAGAAAGCTTTTTAAAATGCCGACATAGCTTTATTAGTGAATTAATGTTTTATTTGCTTTTGACTCTTTAATGCACCTGGATTATTCCGTCCCTTGCGATTTCAAACAAAAATTGTAGCAGAGAGTATAAGTCAATCAATCGTTACAGAAATTTTATACGTATTGAGTTTTTTTTTTTTTTTTTTTTTTTTTGCAAAAAATTTTTTCTCATTTTATTTGAAATTCAGTAAAAATTTGAAACTCCATGTTTCATGTTTGATTAAAAATTGATTGGATAAACTCTTCACAACTTAATCACGTGTTGTAAAATTGTAACATTTTGAAAATATAGCTTATAAAAGTAATAAATTTCTCGATTCCTTATTTAATAAATAAATTTTACCAGAATCCTATCAAGCCAATAAAGTCATCCTACTTACGTTATAAATATTAATCGTTGAATTTATGGATTTAATAATGAAAATTTTAGTATTGAAATTGATAAATTGTAATAAAATTTCAAAAAACCTTACCTTCCCTTTCTATCGTCGATCGGTAAAAATTTGTTTTATTTTCTACACTTGGTATATGCTCAACATTATATTATATATATTCATTTATTATCATTATAAGACTTTATTATAAAATATTATATTAATAGATATACAAAAACAAATAAATAAATCAAAAATATTTAAAAAAACTATCATTCTTGTCAAAAAAAGAATTAATAACTTTAACATCTAAAAATGATAATTATTTTTATAAAAAACTTAACAATTTAATAAAGTATGAGCATTCAAAGTAGATGATGGAAAATGTGAAATGTTTGGTGTAAAATTTCTAATAATTTCGTTCATTAAAATTTATAATCAAATATAAAATGACATTCAAGCAGTCAGTCAGTTAAATAAAGTGAGGTAAAAAGATAAAACTATTGATGAAATAATAGAAAAATTCGAGTATATTTTTTAATTATTTTAAATTTATTATATTATTTTGATTAATAATATACTTTATACTTATTTTTTTCTGTTTTTGTAATTTTTGCATATACCATGCATTTGTAACTTAAAGCATGGTTTTTCAATCTCTTATCTATTTTGACCCTTTTTAAACTCCTCATTTAGTAGACCTTTATTTTTTCTTGCACAGTATAAGTATATAATAAAACTCTTAACAAAGAACTATAATAGAGTATATTTTCCAAGGTAAACATTTTTAATACATTCGTAGTAGCACACCTAACATTATTAACAAAACTTACAATTCAATATTTTTATAAATTACTAATTTTATAAATAATTAATAGAAATTCCTAACTGAAAAATTAATATGATTTGATATTTTTGATAATGTTATTATAACTTTCCCATATAATATTCTGCATTATCGAATATTTTATCAATTAAAAACTATTGGAAAATATTAATTAACAAAAAAAAAAATTAATCCAATCAAAAAAAAATAAAAAAATATTTAAATCAGATGGAAAATTTAAAACGAAAATTCCAATGGGAAATTCCTTAAAAATAACTTAAAACATGGACGACTATATAAATATATAAATGTGTAATAAATCTAACTTTAATAAATACTTTGGGGACTAACAGGATCCATGGCCATTGTTTGTATTTATTTTTTTATTTAGTTTTTATTCCGTAAAGAAATTCTTTACTTTTTTTACCGACCGACGATAGTAAGGGAGGTATTGTTTTCACACCAAATTTCACATGTGGAGATTTTTACATATCTCCACGAATCATGCATTTTCTAAACAGAAAAAAGTATTTTTAGCATGATGTCTGTCCGTCCGTCTGTCCGTCCGTCCATCCGTCCGTCTGTCCGTATAGATGTGTACAGCCTGAACGGCTCAACCGATTTTGATGAAATTTGGTATATTTACTTAATGCATCAGTGGGATGAATTGATCAACTTTTGGTGCAATTCCGGAAACCGGAAGTGGTAGTATTAGCGATCGACGATAGGAAGGAAAGGGTTATTTTCACACTAAAGGAGATTTTTTTATATATCACCACGAATCATGCACTTTGTATTGTTTTATCCTCGAGAAAAATCATATTTATTAGTTTTTTCTTGATTTAAAATTATATGACGTCATCCAGCCATTCATGACGTCTCAGCCTGGTCTTGCATATATATTATAAATAAAATAAAATTAAAAATGTTTATATTTATTATTTATGTATCCATATCTGTTTTTTATTACATTAATAGATATATTAAAATTATTTGAAATTGTTTCTGTAGCTAGAAATTAATTTATTTCAAACAGTCGGTCGGTTCGGACCTGGCCACAGGTCAACTTATTATAGTAATTGAAAGAAGAAATTTCGCTTTGTCCCCCAAAAGTCTCCTCAGATCCTGTGTCGTCCTTATTCAAAGCTCCCTCCAGACACCCAAGTGGTCCACCCGGTTGGGAATCCCTGACTTAGTGTAAAAGAGTAGTTCTTTAGTAATTTTTTTTAAATAATTACTTTGTTGAGGAAATCTATTTATACATTTAAACTATTCGTTTATTTTTTGTATTTAGTTTTTTATAATTTCAAAAAAACCACTAACACATAGTAAACCTCATTTAACATCGTCTCGTTTTGCGTCATTTCTTTTTAATGTTGTAGTCTAAAATAAAAAAAAATGATTTATTTGAAAAAATTCAAATTTTGTCAATTATTTTATCATAAAATTTAGTTTCAAGTTTTTTTTTGAACAAATCAATAATTTTAACATTCATAAAAATCATTTTCATTTTTATAGAGAATTTGAGTTTTATTTATTTTTTTTTATTAAGTTGGTTTTTTAGGATTATTTGGAGTACTTTTTTAATTTTGAAATATGGTTTTTCAATACAATATATGTTGGAATATGTAATTTATTTATTAATATGTATATATACTCTTTTTTATTGAATAAAACTTTTATTACACTTAACATTATTTCAATACTATATATTACGTTATTTTTGTTTGTCTTCATAATCAATGTAACGCATATACGACGATATATGAGATTTACCAACCTATGTAATATTTCTGCCTTATTCATGTACAATTTTCAAAATATATACTTGTTGAATTGAATGAAATACTTAATATTATTCATTAATTATTTTATTTAAATAAATATAAATAGTATAATAAAAAAATGTTAACAATTTCCTAATGTTTCGTTTCTCTAAATAATAATTATTTTGTTAACCTCCTTTTTTAATTGACTTTGAGACTTTAGAATGTTTCTCCTGTGATGATTTCTTTAAATTTCTTCAAAAAATCTTTTTCTTTCTAATTCACTAGTAGGATTCACTGGAGAAAAAGAGCAAAAAGTATTTTCCCTTCTAATCCAACTTTTGTTCTTGTTTATTTATAAGATTAAGACTCACTTTCTAGATCAAAAAGCTTGTAAGCTTAAAATCAATTAAGTAGAACATTTTCAGAATATTTTGTAGATTAGCCTTAAATAAATACTAAAAGCACTCATCAATTAATATAAACTAACAAAAAAAGCTTTATTCAAACTATTAAATTATTTATATATTTTAATTTTCAATATAGCTGAATTTTTAATAGATTATATAAATATGTATAGGTTAGTATTTAAGTAAAGTGATTTTCAATCAATTTTGTATAATATTAATAACTCATAACTATACCACATAATTTATAATGAAAACATCATCAACAATATTATCCGAAGATTGAGAGTCATGTATCTATAGATAGAATGAATAACTGAAAAGTTAGTTACATTAACAATTTTTTAAATTATTTTCGTTTTCTTTTAACATTAAGTTAATCTTACATAAAAAGAACCTAAAATTTCAGATAATGTTGTATTATAATATTTTTTATTTAAATTTAATACATATTTATTTAATTTTAATTTATTTTTACCGACCGACGATAGTAAGGGAGGTATTGTTTTCACACCAAATTTCACATGTGGAGATTTTTACATATCTCCACGAATCATGCATTTTCTTAACAGAAAAAAGTATTTTTAACATGATGTCTGTCCGTCTGTCCGTCCGTCCGTCTGTCCGTCCGTCCGTCCGTATAGATGTGTACAGCCTGAACGGCTTAACGGATTTTGATGAAATTTGGTATATTTACTTAATGCATCAGTGGGATGAATTGATCAACTTTTGGTGCAAATCCGGAAACCGGAAGTGGTAGTATTAGCGATCGACGATAGGAAGGGAAGGGTTATTTTCACACCAAATTTCACATAAGGAGATTTTTTTACATATCACCACGAATGTATTTGTTTTATCCTCGGGAAAAATCATCTTCATTATGTTTTTCTTAATTTAAAATTATATGACGTCACCCAGCCCTTCATGACGTCACAGCCTGGTCTTGCATATATATTATAAATAAAATAAAATTAAAAATGTTTATATTTATTATTTATGTATGCCTATCTGTTTTTTATTCCATTAATAGATATATTAAAATTATTTGAAATTGTTTCTGTAGCTGGAAATTAATTTACTTCAAACCGTCGGACGGTTCGGACCTGGCCACAAGTCAACTTATTTTGAAATAGAAAACAAATGTTCATCTATCCAAATTCTATCCATGTGTGTTGTAATTAACTACATTTGTCCAACCAAGTCTTTTCTGTGTCAATTTCATCCAATTTTTAATTTTGCATCACATTTTCCTCTCATCAATTTGGTTTTTCCGTAAACATTCTTTTCTCACCAATTCGAGCCACATGTATCAACAATTGTAACCTACCCGATTCAAGCTAATTCCCTGATTTATAAACTTCGTTATTTCTCTGATCTTTTTTAGTGTAGGAAATAATTTAAATTATTTCATTTAAAGTTTAAGTTTACTGAGGGCGCTGTGTGAAGGCTATGTAAGCGACCCCTATGCTTCAATGCTTGCGACCTGTGGTTGCTTTATTCTCTCGTCCACTTTTATGTATGTAGTTGAATGTAACGGACGATTTATGTTTATGTTTATTTACGATTAAAGATTGTTAATTTTGTTTGTTAACTATTTATTTTATTAAGTAATACCCTATATTAGTAATAATATTAATTTTATCTTTTTTATTTTTAAACTCTGAATTTCTTCTCTCTATTTTGGATTAAAATCTACTACACCTAACACCAATTCAAAACAGTCAGCAAAATTATGGATTTATAATTTTTATATTATTTTCTTTAATCCTTCCCAGAATTTGCAATCTCAAAAAAAAAGTTTATTTTTATTCATCAAATTTGGAATAATTCACAAATTAAGAAAGAAAAATCAGAAAAAACTTTTTTAAAAAGTTGTTTATTATCAGAATATTATTCTGTTTTATTTATTTACTAGTCGAACCC
This sequence comes from Labia minor, assembly GCA_963082975.1. NCBI lineage: Eukaryota > Metazoa > Arthropoda > Insecta > Dermaptera > Spongiphoridae > Labia > Labia minor. Next base: position 102,553,275 of record OY720344.1, read on the forward strand.
GTTGCAAACGGTGTTTGTAATTTCGGTTTAAAATGAATTTATCGTGGTTTCCAGCTATTAATTAAATAGTTGTTTGAAAACAATAATTTTCGTATACCTAATGATCATTTTTTAGCAATCTGCATTGATCGGAGTTTTCTTTAATTTTTGTTTTGATGTTGTTCTGGTCCTGGATATAAAAAATGATCTCTTTTGTCGATAAGTTCATGTTTAATATTGACATTTGTTGGTTGCACTAATTTTTTGGGCTGTTGCCTTTAAATATTTAAATAAAAATCAAATAATTTAATATTTAATTAAATATTTTATTTTAATTATTATAGTTTTATATTACAACAAATATATATTATATAATATAATAGTTTATATTAATACATAATATAGAAAAATAGTAATTATCGATAAATATATTAATAAGAATTAATTTATCAACAAATTTAAACACCAAGAAGAAATTGGATTAAAATAATGAAATATATATATATATATATATACAATACGAAATCTAGTATTCAATTAACATTTTTTTAAAACAGATAAAAATAAAATTACCATTTATAGAATATTTTTTTTAAAGACCAACTTAAAGAACAGAGACGCCACCTAGTGTGTCATTGGGGGCAACTTATGTGGTTAGGTGAATATGAGACGATGAATGATTATGGTTTTTATATAATATAGATGTAGGTATTTTTTTTTTGTTATCATCTTGAGAATAACTCCGCATTTTTATTATTATTATATCAAATTTTAAATTAAGTGAAGTTGACTAAATTCGATCACTCAAGTTAGGCTTATTATTAAGCTATCATGCTGGACGTTTATAGATATATCCGTTTTAGAAATTTGGAAATATTCTAGAACGCATATTTCTATTAATATTTATTATTAGGTATGTTCAAACATTATAAGTACAAACATTTATCAGCTGATGAAACTCATAAATTTATTATTTTATGTAATGTTATTAATAAATAATATGTAAAAGTTTGATTGCTTCAAAAAAAAAATATAATTTAATTTATTAAAATTTCTTTAATATTTCCTTCTAATATAATTCATTCGAATATAATTCAAATTTAATAAAAAATTACTTTTCTTTTATTCATCAAATTCGGAATGATTCAAAGATCAAGAAAGAAAAATCTGAAAAAATATGCTTATTTAATTTTATTTTTTCAATTTTCACTTAATGCGATTCTAAGGTCACTCCATTTCATCTTTCCTCTACAAAGTGAATGCCAGTTTTTTTCCTCCACTAAAAGGAAAAGTGAAAAGAATCATAACAAGAATATTTTCTGACAGCTTTCCACCAAAAAAAAAAAAAAAATTGACTCTTCTCTTGCTTTCTAAGATGAATTTGTTCCCTATGATGATGAAAAAAGGAATCCAATGGAAATTATGTCAAAAAAATCAAAATCAAATTATTTTTTCCGTATAACGTGCAAATCGTGATTGCATAAATTACGCTTCAAAAAATTTTATTGAAATTTTTGCAAATTCAGCATTCAATAAATATGAAACCGAATGATTATAATTATGAATATAGAAATTAAATAAAAATATATTTTAATGAAAAATATAAAACTATTTTCATTATTTGTTTATATTAAAATGCAAATAATTTTTAAATATAAAACTATAACTCATTCATTTTATTTACGAGAGAGATCCTATAATAGAGAAAATAAAAACATTCATTTTAATATAGAGCTATAATTAATTTTAATATCAACATAAAATCAAAGGTAAATAATAATATAAATAAAAATCATAAAAAACTTTAATCCACGTGTATTATTGGTGAACTTCAAAAGGGGAATTTATGTCATATAATTATTTATATTTATTTATAAATTAATTTTTCAAACACAATTCATGTCGCTTTTACATACAAAAATACATTATTTAAAATTTTATTAATTTATTCTAATAATTTAATTAATAATTTAAACAATAAGCAATGAAGACCACTTTTTTGTTGCCTGAGATGAAATTGTTTTAATGCATCATTTATAGACCCCTTGGGAAAAACACTTCAAGCTGAAAAGCACTAAACAAAAGAGATATTAATTGCAATGGTCAAAAAGTTTCCTCAGGCCTCTTTTGACACAACATATCGAATTAATTGTATTTAAATATGACTATACGCGAATATATATTTAAGTTTCAAATTTCATAACGATTCATAAATGGTTAAAACGTTATTAAAGATTATTATTGTTCAAAAAAGACTGCTTTCACTACATAGTTAGGGTTTGTTTATTTGATTCTTGGCTTCTGTAGTCTTTCGTGTAAGTATACATAATTAATTAACATAACTTTCTTTAATATTTTAATTATTTACGATATATGTATATATTTTCCTGCAAAATACACTCAACAACAAATAAATATTAGAGCTGAAATTCCTGATGTAAATTAATTATATGTCTCGGATTTGCTAAAATCGGCTAACTGTAAGTGCTACTTTAAATCATTGACTTTTTACAATTTTCTCAGAAATAGCTTTAACAGTTTTCATTAAACTCGTTCAAATAATAATCAATCTGAAATAACTGGAGGTTTTAATTCACTTTGAGTAATTTGAAAGAGTTTAAAAATCCCTATCTTTAAAGCATTTTTAATTTTTATTTATTTTAGATAACTATATTTCTTTGGCCCATAAATGTTTAGTAGAATCCTATTCTCAAATACTCTAAATCTACTCTCGTCTCCTAAAATCATAGACCATGTCTCACACCCATATAATACAACCGGCAAAATAATTGTTTTATATATTTTAATTTTGATCCCCTTTGATAATAATTTTGATTCGATAAGCCCATGATAACAGGCGCTTCCCGAATGTAACCTCGCTTTGAACTCTTCTCGAATATTATTATCCTTCGTTATTATAGAACCTAAGTATTTAAATTTTTCTACATTTTCAAATTCTATATTTTGTATGTTAAGACTTTGTGTGTGTTAATACTTTTCCTCTCAGTTACTAAATGCTTTGTCTTAGCTCTATTAATTTATAGTCACCACCTCTTTTCCTGCTTCTTTCCTTTGCTTTTTACCGACCGACGATAGTAAGGGAGGTATTGTTTTAATTGCAATTGTCGAATCTCCTATTATATTTAAGTAATATAACCTAATATATGAATTTTTTTGTTTAATTCGATTCCGTTTGATTTTTCCCCAATTTGTCTAATTACATATTCCAGAATTAAATTAAATTATATTGGTGATAATGCGTCTCCTTGTTTTAACTCATTCCGAATTTCGAAAGTTTCTGATTAACTATCCCTCTCACATTGTAATTAAATATTAGTAAAAGATGGTAAGAGAAAATCATATAAAGATGGTATCTGATTTGCTTTATGATAAATTCATGAAAGACAAATTCTATATTATATATATACATAAAGGTTTTAAATTTAAATTCAATATTTTAAAACTGTGAATGTGGATTGTATTACATATAAATATCTAATAATATACAATAACTTATTAACTCGTTTTTTTAATTTTTAATTTTTAATACATTTTTAAAAATATCTATTAAAACAAAAATAGCAGTCTTTATGTTATGAACCATTCACAATAACTATGGAAATCTGGCCATGTTTATTAATTCATAGCTTTCCATAAATTTTTTTTTATTTTCTCATACAGTGTGACCCCAAGGGAGAGATTGGTATTTATTGTTTTAAAAAACAATTCAAATATTTTTTAAAAGCTCTCCTTATTCTACATTAAAAAGAATAAAATGACTATTATAACAAATATTATATATATTTTTTAAATAAAGTAATAATAATTAAAGAGATATGTAAAAAAATATTACATGAATTTTTAGAAATTCCTTTAATTTTCCTTTTTGTCATATGATTAAATATTATATAGTAAAATTTATTTGAAAGAAAAAAATAATTTCAAGAATAAATCTTGGTTCACACAGTGGAAATAAATTAATAGTCCCTAAATGCTGATCTAACCTTGTTTAACCGCCAAGTATAAGAATTTATTTGCCACTCTTATCATGAAAGAGGAAAAGTTAATTTATATCGAGAAAATTTCAATTTATAATTGGATTTAAATAATTCATTTTGTAAATTTTTGATGACCTTTTTATTTGAATACGACAAAAGGAAAATTAAGAAACCCACATCGTGATTTACATTTCATTAAAAGCTGATTTATTTATTTAGTTAGAGATCAATTGTGTATAAAATTGTGATTCATTCTGCATATTCTAACAATAGAAATTTGATGATGTTTGTATATACATAAATATAAAATAAATTCATTTACTCCTAAAAGTTAGGCAATCCAAAAAACACCATTTGAATTGAATATTTCATTTGCCAAATCAATAAATTCTACTTTAAAATTTTTTTTTAAATCTTTATATCAAAGTACTTACTTTATTCCACATTCTCTTATATTTAAAAAATAATTCTCTAATAATAAAAATTAGCATTATTTAATGTCAATTTTTTTTTTTTTTTGAGCAAGGAAAAGTAACAAATTTATTTCAGAAGTCAATTTAATTAACTTCATACTCAAATGAAAATTATAATAAATAGTAGTTAATAATTAAATCGTAATAGTTAAATCTCTTTCTATATCGAAATTGACTGCTTCTCTAAAATAAACTAAAATATTCTACTAATATGATTTTTTTAAAGACAATTTGTAATTCTATGATTGATAGTGGAGGATATTCATTTTAATGCGATAATAGTGAATTTATTATTATTGGTATCTCAAAAAAGATAAATTATTAATCAGTTACATTGTAATTGTCATAGATGAAAGAGTTGTTTTTATAAAATTTTAATTGTTATTACATTAAGATGAATGAGATTAAATAAAAATTATTCGGAAATGAATTTGCAAAAATCTTAATTAAGTTTTTCTATAATGGAAACAAATTATGACTGAATTTGTCTTAATCATTTTCTTTCTCTTGCTAAGTCGATGAACTCCATTAATCATGTAAAAGTTGGAGCAATAAGAACGATAAATTCTATCTTAAACTTTCAATAATACATTAGATCTAATATACCTCTATAGTAATTTATAGTCTACAATGTCTACATCATTTATTTGAATTTATAATCAAGCATGAATTTTATATATATATATATTACAATATATACTGATTTTTTTCCTTTTTCTCAACATTTTCTTTTATGAAGTTAATCGATCTGGAAATTGAAGCATTCAATTTTTAGTTATCATTTATATTTTTCTTTTTTATTTATTATTCTATCATTAATTGGCAGCAGGATAGCTTAACTTAACTGGTTATGCATACAATTAGTAAACCAGGAGTCCAATGATTGAGACCAACAGCAAATTTTTCAATAGAATTTAATTTAAAGAAGCTAAGTGGGCACTCTCTATGATCCCGATAGAGATACTACGTTGTTCAATAAGTTTGCTGAACGAAAATGAAGAAACCAATTTTTATTGGTAAAAAATTGTAAAATTGATTCAAAAGATTACAAGAATAATCCGAATTGACTGTTTTTTCAGTCTGGAAATAATCTATAAACAAAATTCCTTTTGCATCCCAAAAAAACTGATGCTAACACCTTCTTGGATGATTGTTGCACATGACGTCGCTTCGGCGCCGAAGAGCCGGGTTCACACTACTCCTTAGCCTCATGTTTTGATTCAGGATCATGATGGTAGACCCAAGTCTCATCCATTGTGATAAATAGACGGATAAAGTCGCTTTTATTCTACTTAAATTTAACACTCGAAATGTTGCTGGCAAAGTCGCATCCGAATGTTTTTTTGCTCCATCAATAGAGAATGCGGAACCCATTTTGCACATAGTTTTTTGTAACCCAAATTAACACTCAAACTATTGATGAAATGCCTAAACCTCTGTTAAATCTCTTGGAGTCAATCGAGGGTCTTCCAATACCATATCTTATCACTCCATGAACTTATTGAACAACCTAGTAAGTCCACTTCAGGGAAGCAACCCTGCTCACGCAAGCCATGACTTTTTCTCGCTTTCCATTGAGGAAGTCGTGTTCCAAATTCCAAATCCCTTCAAATCAATATGTTAAAATCTTTCATATATCATCTCCCAATCAGGACAAGTCGACTGGTGGTTTTCTTCGAGTTCGTATTAAAGACGGACATGACCCTTCAAATGGAGGTGACTGTCCAAATTAGCAGAACCCGCAAGGGACAAATGCTAGAAAGAGCCTCTATCATAAAATATATTTAATCTGTTCAATTTTTTTTAGATTTTCTATTAATTTTTCATAATAAATTCTTGAAAATTTCTTACATTTTTTACACTAACATTTCTCAAAAGTTGATAGAAAACTACAAATTTTGAATAATGCCCGTGTACCAAATTTCATTAATCTAGCTCAAACCGTTTTTGGGTAATCTTATACACATACACACACACACACATACACACAAACATTTTTCTCAACCTTAGTGAAAATGATTCAGGAACCTTCATAACGTATAAAAACATCAAAATCTCGGCATCGATAGTAAAAATTACATATTATAGATTTAATAATGACAATTTATCAATATATAGAATTTATATTTCTTTTTATTAATAAAATAAAAATTATTAAAATATTTAAAACATTTTGACAAAAATAAATAACTTATATTTTTATCATATCATTATTATATAATATTATATTCTCTGAAATTGTCTTTTTAGTCAAAGCATTGTATGTACAAGTTTTTTTTCCTGTTTCACTAATAAATAACACATTAATCCCGTGAGATGGGAGTTTGAATTTTTTATTTCTCTTCTAGGCTTGGGGGTTTATAACATCTTTTTAAATGTTATTTTTTTTCTATTTTAAATACTGACAATTTATTATATAAAAATATATATACGAGTATATATAAAAAGCGTAAAAATATTATAAATGATAAATGAAAATGAAAGATAATGAAATGAGAATGAATAAATTTATAGCACAATTCTTTTTCATGCGTCGACAAATAAGAAGGGATGAATTAATAATCTTCTATTAATAACCATAAATTCATTCGGGAGCTATTATTATTATTATAATTATTATTATTGTTTCAAGGGTCATTGAAATGTTTTTCTTTCCGTATTAATCCTATAGAAAATGAAATTACTTGGACACAAAGAGCTCCCAGGGCGATGCACATGTGGTTTCGTTGTGGTTCGAGCCCTTGAGGAAAACCGCGTCCGGTGCATAACCAGGCATGAATATTTATTTTAATAGGGACAAAACCAGGAACATCTAAGAATCCCTTTGAGAAGGTTAATTACAGCGAATAATAGGGAATTACATTAAATTGAAATATTAACATTTGAACCCATTAGGAAGTGTATGCTTCATAATTTATATCCTTAGATTTCTAATTACTATAATTATTATTATCGTTATTAATTAATTATTCATATTATAAAATATTAAATAAATATAGAATATATAATACATATTATATTGGTTATAATTATGATATATTTTTGCCAAAGAATCTATGTTACGCGGGAAATAAAATAAAACATGAACAATAGGCCCAAAATGATTCTTTAGAAGAATAGTAAATTCTCTGGGAATTCTTAAAAGTAATGTTTCTTAAATGTATTAAAACAGCGGTTCTCAATTTGAAGTGGGTACCAAAGCAGTTTCATCATAAAGTTGAGAAAACATTAAAATGATTTCGTTACCACAAAAGTAACTGTCCTGGCGGTATCACCGTCTTGTTATAACAGTGATTCCTAACTACTTTAGTGAGATTTTCAAAAGTGTACCGCGAGATTACGAGGCTCTTAAACTTTTTTTCTAAATTTTCAATTTGGTTCTAAAAAAAAGGTAAAACGTTTTTGGGACTAGGTTCTTAAACATTTCCGACTTTTTTTTCTAAAATTTTTCAATATGGTTTAAAAAAAAAGGTAAACCGTTTTTGGAACCACTTTTTTCAATATAGTTAACTTTTACACTTATCTTTTTCTTTGTGTACCGGCAAATTTTTAAACCGTTAAAAGTGTGCCGCGGTAAAAAAAAAGGTTGAGAATCACTGGGTTATAAGGTACTTTCAGTGTGTTTACCTTTTATTATACCTTTTCATTAATAACTATATAATTAATTAATGTATATTATTATTATTATTTGAGTTGATTTTCAATTACTCAACTGCGAAGTGCTGGTAACCTCTCACCTATCCCGACTGTTCTTATTGTTTATTATTATTATTATTAATATCATACCTATAAAGTATAGTGACGGGAAACGTAAGGGGTGGGGGGGGCGCTGTGTTTGAGCGATTAACCGGTTGAGAAGCCACATTGCCATTACCCGACAACAGCGCCTCTCTGGCGTTTACTTTTTTCCGACACTGTTCACAATTAAAAATTAATAAAATTAAAATATTTTAATATATCTAATATATTTTAAGAATTAGAAGAATAAAGAGTTAAGTATATTAAGAGTTAACTACATATTAAAATAAATATCTCTAAATTAATCTTAATTATTTTTTTTTTAATTACAATCCATCAATAGTATTATCTACAAGCTGAATAACTAATTTAGTTTTAAGAAGAGTGAAAGTACTTTTGAATGGACTATTTGTACTAATGGACAATTAAAAGGCGGTTTCAAAGGATGATCCGCTGCTCGGGACTATCCAAAAGGCCTCACAGTAGGTGGGAAGGGAAAGGGTTAAAGCGGTTAACTCGGCTTGGAATTGGAAATAATCTACCAGAGAGGAATAAAGGAGATTCTCTAATAAAGGAACATTGAAAATTCCATTAGCTCTCTCTGTTCCTCCCTTTCTCTATTTAACGCCTTTAGTGTCGAAGAGGAAAACGTCGCAAAAGAAATTTAGATATTTCCTTCTTTAAGTGCTTCTTTAAAAGTGTTTAATAAAAAAATTTAAAAAAAAAATGAATGATTATCTTTTGGCTGGCTATTTCATTCACATTTCACAATTAGTAAATAAAGTTTAAATTAAAAAATTCAATCTCCTTGAAAAGGTGAACTTTTAATTATTTTTTTTTTATTGTAATTACAACAGAGGTTAAGATATTCATTTATTTATTATTCACTCGTATTTTATTTAATGCCATTTTTCATATCTCCATTTTAAATAAAGATTTAATATAAATAAAAAAAAATTAATGTTGTACCTTTGAGAGAAATTATATTCTTTAAAACATTTAATTGTTTAATTCTTGATTGAACGGTCTTTGCATTTTCAATACAAAAAAAAAAAAAAAAATTCAACCAACGTTTGACTTTAATCTTCTCAAAGAGAGTTATAGATTATATTGATTTTCTTTCTTTTTTATTATATAGAATCTCTTGCGGCCATTTAATACAATATTTCTTACTGTAGGTCCTTACATCTTCTCCTATCTTAATCTACCTGTATTAATATTTTTTATTTTGATGATTATAAAAAAATAACTCAATAAATTAATACAATAATAGTTTTTCTGTTTAAGATGCTGATGTCTAGTGCGGAATACTACTAGAATTATTACCCACCCATTTACAATAATATTTATAACTATAGATCAGTGATTCCCATAGTGGGCGCTGGACCGATCCAGGGAGACGGTGATGGCAACAGGTGCATTTAGGGAAAATTACTTGTAAATTACTTTTCTATTCTGATTTCATAAAATAGTTACATAAATTCATTGTTTCTAATTTACACCATATTTATAATATTTTGCAAATAAGTACATTTATCTTTAAGTTTAATTGTTATTAAAATTAAAATAAGTTAATTTCCAAGGGGGCGCTGAGTAAATTATTTTCTGGACAGGGGGCGCTTGGCCAAATAAGTTTGGGAAACACGGCTATGGATGAATTTTTATTATGAAATTAGAAGATTAGTATATGTGGATTAGAAGTCGGCAGGAAAACAGAAGGTTTAGAAATGTAACTATCTATATTCTTTTTCTCATGTAGATTATTATTATATATTCTTTCCCCCCCATTGTGACGACGTTTCGGTCTCGCATCAGGACCCTCTTCAGGACTTTAGTTTTCGACATTAAAAGTCAAACATTCGGTGATCGACAATCCACGAATATATCTACCTATATATATATTGTATATTTTTAATATATTTTCTCTCACAGTTGGTTCACTAAAATTTTTCCTTTTTTTTTTTGATTACTAATTTGGTGTATATAAAACTATAATTCGTTTAAAGCAAACTTAAAATGTTCTTTATTAAATGGGATATCCCATTTGAATCATTTATTTATTTATTTCATCATTCTTTATTAGTCTACTTAAAGTTTTCATAATAAGTTCATTATATCTTAAGCAATGAGTAATTCTAATTTATTTCCAGAATCAATAAACAAATACATCAAAACAGTTATATAAATTGACCTTCTTAATTTTATTTTATAATATTCTTTACAGTTTACATAAATCAAAGAATGAAGACAATTAAAACTGACAGTTAACAAAGCTGAGAGAAGTTAATTGAATGGTTTGATCAAAGCCGGCAAAATTCCATTGGTCGCATTTTAAAAAGTATTTATGATTTTTTAATGGTGAGATCATGATTTATTTAATCATCGAGTTATGAAAGCGACACAAAATTTTAATATTCATAAATCAAATGTTAATACAGTGGCCTCAGATTTGTGGTTTGATGAATGAATGACTATTGAAAAAAAAATCAAACAACATGCTTGTTTTTTGTTTTTTTATTATTATTATTATTATTTTTTATTCTTTTTTTAAATAAACACGAGTGCTTTTCAAACAAACAACCTTTTAACGGTTGATGACACTTGATGAGAACTTATTGAAATTTTTTCAACTCAAATATTATTAATTGATGTGATACACATAAATCTTTTAACGAAAACATTTTTGATCATTTAGTTTGTTTGAATTAAATCTAAATAATATATAATCTAAATTATAATTGAAATTAAATAAATAAATAAATAAATAAAAATGTTTAAATTAATATTTTTTTTTCCCCTTCTGTTTATAAAAGAACGATTAAAGAAAGATTTAAAGATTGCAGTCGAGAATATAAATATTTTGGACTAAAATAAATAAAAATGATTAAATATTGTGTAGAGTAATAAAGTTGGCGTTAGAATCAATGAGTGGTCATGCAGCCCAGATTTTTAATTGAAGTGCCCTTGTCAAGAGACTTGGAAGACTCCAAGTGGAATGAAAATATATACTACATCTCTCTCTCTCTCTCTTTCCTCCTTCACAATTCACAGCAGAGTGCACTAATTAGTAAGAATTTTAAAATTTCTCGTATATGAATATTTTGTTTTTTAATTTTAATTGTAAGATATTTAAACAAAAATAACTAAAAATATAAATTATGATAAATGTATATTTTTTACATTTCTGATATATATATATATAAAGTATATTATATATATATATATATATATATTATAATTAAAAAAAATAAATAATATAATTCTACACTTTATTTATTTATGTGATTACATAAATTATGGTTTTTATTAATAATATTAATAAATTTATAATTCGGTATTTAAATGAAAACATTTTTTTTATTATATAAGGTAATGGCACCTATAGATGACACTTTTGAATTTAAACTAAAAAAATAGGCAAATTTTAAAACATACGCGGAATTAATTTTTTTTAAATGATAGTTTTGTTTTTCCACCACCTGAGATATCCTACAACAATACAATTAGTCGCTCTATTTTTTTTCTTTTAATTTGAAAAGCAGATCGGATCGTCATCAATTGATTTTTTCAACAAATCTTAAAGATAACCTTAAGGGAAGTAATGTTCTTAATTAGTATTTTATCTTTTTATTTTCATATTCATCAGGAATTTAATAACTACATTATAAAATAGACTTAATATAGATATAAATCACTTCAATTTATACACCTAATTTTTAAAAGTATATTTTTTATCAACCGTGTCATCTATAGGTGCCCCTAAAAATTGTTTTTCCTTTAGATGACAGCAATGTCAGCTATAAGTAGGTTTTTAAAAAATTTGTCTATTATATTAATAGATGTAAAGAGGAGATAATTTTATATAATTCAACCAAGTTTCATGTCAGAATTGATATGGGAACCTACCTAAAACTGTGTTTTATCATTAGGTTTCTCATTGTCAGAAAATTTTTTTCTGTTCCAGAACTTCAAACACTATTTTGTTGAAAATTTTTTTAAATTACTCTGTTCTCAATGTATAATTAAAAATGCATAATTAAAAAAAGATTTGTTTAAAATCAATTTTTTATTTTATTATAATAATCAGCTAAAAATAAAATCAATCACAATAAATATATCTAATGTATCATTATATGAAAACTGATTTTTTTATTATATAACTAAAGTTAAAGCAGCAACAAGATGGTGGGAAGATGTTTTACTTTGTAAATAAATAAGCTAAAGATAAAGAGAGCAAGCGAAGTGAAAAAAAGTAGATGTCTACTTTGGGTTCCATAATTGTCATCATTAGGTTCCACCAAAATTTTTGGTGTCATCTATAGGTGCCATTTGATTACTTTGAAAAAAAATTATATTTCCTCTTAAACTCATATAAAAGTTTAAAATATTTATCCTGGTGATAAAAGGTAAGTAAGATAAGCTTTGTAATAACCAAAAGATTTTTTTGTGAGACGTATAGTTTCAGTTATATAAAAAAAAATAGCGGAAAGAGCGCTTAAAATGTCATCTATTGGTGCCATTATCTTAATTTAAATTTAATCTATTATTCACACACATTTTATAATATAATAGTATGAAAATTAAATCACAAACCAATTGAATTAATAAAGTATTTATCTCACATACGAGTACTACATTTATTTGATAAATATATACCCTAGTAAAGTTTTATAGTTCTGATTTTATTATTTAAAAAAACAATTTAATATGATTATTTTATATAATTTCAAAATTTCAATAACAATATTTCTCTAAAATAATTAACTTTACTTAAATTAGAAGTATTTTTAATGCTTAATAATAAATATAATAATATAAATAATTACTAATGTTCACAATGCTCCCTCGATGAATAAATGATAATTATATGATCAGTCATATAATTTAAACAATTTATATAATTAATCTAATCAATCAACAGACATATAGATACTCCAATTTCATTAATAATAGTCAATATCAATAAGAATTGATCATTATTCGTTTAATTAATTTATAAAATTTATAAGTTATCATTGTTTTTATATTTTATGTTGTTTTTTTTTAAATAATTAAAAATTAAGTTTTTATTTGTATAAGAATTATAAACTTTTTAAACTAATGTTACTTTTTCTAGAAATCACTTTTTATAATCAAATTAATTGAATTTATTTTATTTAAAATTATTGTATTAATATTGAATTTGGAGAACCTACTTTTTGTATCTTTTGGCTTCTGAAAAATGGTGGGCAACTCAAAACCATGGAAGGATCCCCAAAATGTCATGTGCCGGATAGCTTTCTGCTAGGAAGAGTGAGAGAGAATTGAGTTTCAAACCCTGTAGTCTAACTTGTGCATCTATATCCAATCCTTATATTGGTAGCTTCTATGCTCCAATCCCCTATTTTGTTCAGTAACTAATCCTAATTCAAGTCAGTGGCTTATTTGTATTATTAAACAATCCCAAGTTTTTTTATATTATTATTTTTTTAGTATTTTTCATTCATATCAATACAGGGTTATCGAAAAAGGTGGACGGGATTTCGAAGAGTAATAAAAACCGTAATGCAAATGGTAGAATATTTATTTATTCATCAAAAGACACTGACAATTTTAAACTTTTTTTATGTACTCTAAAAAGTTTCGATGTGTGCTTCCCCGTCGCACGTTACACATCTAGCCGATTATCAATGTCCCGCCACGTGTTTTGAAGCATTGCAGGAGTCACAGTTGTAATTGTTGCATAAATACTTCTATAATTTGAGGCGTTTGTAAAGAATATTCTGTACGGTTGTTTTTTAACCAAACCTAGTTCCAACTTTCTTAATATCAACACTTCCAGTTTTCTTAAACTGATTAAACCAAGGAATAATAGCTTTGTCCGTAAGCTGCACTAACACAGGTGAATTAAACTCAGCGTACCACAAAACATACTGCTCTTTCTGCTGTACGGCAGTCATGGCGTCGCTGAAGTGAATGACCCAGCCGAGCCGCACGGTAATAGCGGCGCACGGCAAGATGGCAACTACACATGAGCCCACTGACTTCGAGTAAATTCTACTCAAAATATTTATAATGCTACTCAATCTTTCGTCATTTCGAGGTGATGACTTGTTTATTTATTGAATAGTTGTACAACAAAATCCCGTCCACCTTTTTCGATGATCCTGTATATAATCCTTTCTATTTATAATTTAATTAAAATAAATCCAAATCTATCGAGACAATAAGTGTACACTTATTTAACTATCCCTGTACATAACATATCTTCATCATCATTTTATCATCTTAAAACCATATTAGTTATCTTTTATACTAGTTAATAAATTCTAAAAATGTCAAAAATTCATTTTTATGATTTCAAATCGATATAATATCTCTCTATTTCTCTTTAATTTGCATTGCATAAATGTCTATTATTATGAGATTGGAAATTATGAATATTTTTAATAATATCAATATTTACTTAAATATATGTATAATTTATATATTCTAATATCTTCTATTTATATTAATAATATATAGAGAGATAAAGAGTATGAGAGAATAACAGATTGATATATAATATATTGTATTGATAAATAATGGTAAAATTATCAATCTATTGAATAAACTTGTAAATTTCATTAAATCTGGTAATTCATAAAAGTTATTTGTAATGATAATGAGTTAAATTCAATTTCGTATTTATTATTGAAAAAAAATTAATTTTAAATAATGTTGACTGTAAAAATTATTTTAATTTTTTTTCAAATATAATTATTAAAGTCTCATACATTAAATTAATTAATATAAATAATTAAAATATTTTTAATATACATAAAAAACTGGTTATTTTACGGTATTGGCATAAAATTAAACGACTGAAAGAACACATTAGTACTGAATAGTACTTTACTAAACAAGAATAATGAATATGTTACAATATTAAAATAAAAATTGTTTTGTATTATATAAATTATTTATTTTATTATTTTCTATTTAGATTTATAATATCATTTGTTTAAATAATAATGTTTTAAAGGTATTTAAATCAATTTAACCTTTGAATATTTTTTAGGATTTATTGATTTTAGGCTGATTGAAATGTTATAACACTTTTATTAAATCCTTTTTTGACATTTACGATATTTTTTTTTAATATAATAAATTCAATTTTTTTTTTTATTTATTTATTGTATATTTTAAATTAGTATTATGAAAATCTTTACATATTATAATTCAAATTTAATGATATAAAAATTTTAATAAAAATATGTTGATTACAATTAACATTAATGTTGTATTAATGTTTAGAATTAGTCGTATTGTATTATTGCATGTTACATGTACTAAAGATCAAAGACTAAACTAACCGGATCTAATCATCTAAGAGAATTGTCAAATAGCATCTAAGCCACACGGTCAATGCAATACAATTGACATCCAAAACCGTTCCACTATCAATTTAGGTTTAATTATCTAATTAATTCAAATTAAATTTAGCAAACAGGTAATTCATTCTTTTGGCATTTTAAATTTTGCAACCACCAGTTGCTGTTGAATGATTTGAAAAATAATAATTAATTTTTTTGTCCAATATTTAAGATATAATAGCATCAAATTGAATATACATATATAATAAACAATATTTTGAAATTAATTAAAAATTTAAATTTCTTTAAAAAAACGTCAATTCAGTGGTCGAATTTCCTTTAAAAATGTACTTATGCATTTAACTACATCTATTTATAATTTAGTTATAAGTAAAATTTATAATTGTTTCAACTCGGGGTAGAATCATTTTATTTTACCCATTGACATGAGCATTGAAGATATTGGAAAGATTTATTTCTTTTGTTAATTTTTATTTTGACTGAATCAAATTAATAAAAATACTCTTTATAGATTAATATTTTTTTTTTATAATTTATAAAATATTTATTAGTTATGATTAATAATAAAAATAAAACTACCATCAATTTTTTTTTTAAATCGTAGGTTCCCAACCCAGATATTGAATATAAAATATTTATATATAATAAATATTAATTAAAAAAAAAATTAACTAATTCAGGGACATAAAAATTCTAAATATCCTACAATTACTACTTTTTATGGTTTGAATTAAAAAAATACGTCTGACTTTTGTACATCTTACACAAATACAGTGCAGTTATATTAAATACGTGTCCTATGATCTGTAGAACGGGTCAAATCAACCTTTGCCTTGATTTTCTTGATCGGAGGCGCTACTTTTTATCAAGTAGCTTCCCGAATTTGATCCCGGAGGCTGGGTTGATTCTATTCCATACACCTCAGCCTTAACCACGATAATGTGAGTAAACGCTCTTACCCCCTAACCCAGAGGTTCCCTAACTTTTCTGATTTGCGGCTCCCTAAATAATCGGATTTTTTCGGATTACATCCGATTTTTATATAAATTTTTACTCTCTTGAAAAATTGAAAAACTTTTTTCTTCCCTCCATCGGAAATATTTCAGAGCATCACAAAATTTTTTGTTTTGTTTTTGTTTTGATTTTTTTTAGAACCATATTGAAAAGAATTTAAAAATAATCGAAAATGTTCAAAAGTTTCCCTGCAAAATCTTCTTACCTTTTTTTTAGAACCAAAAATTTCAATTATTAAATCTTTGGTGGTTGTTTTTATTTATAACGGAATTTTGTAAATTAAACCACATATTGATATTTGTTATTGTAAATTTATTCAAAAAATACAAACATATACACAACGTTTCGATTGCTACTTCTGCAATCGTTATCAAGCGACACTTGTCACTGAACGCTCGAACAGTGCAGTCGCAAGTGTCGCTTGATAACGATTGCAGAAGTAGCAATCGAAACGTTGTGTATATGTTTGTATTTTTTGAATAAATTTACAATAACAAATATCAATATGTGGTTTAATTTACAAAATCCCGTTATAAACAAAAATTTCAAGTATTAGAAAATTTTTTCGCGGCTCCCTTATGACGGCATCGCGGCTTCCCAGGGAGCCGCGGCTCACAGTTTGGGAATTACTGTCCTAACCTGTGATTCCTTTATTTAGAATAAAGAAATTTATTTTTTAAAGATAAATTGTAATTGATAAGCTTATATATATAATCTAAAAGAATAATAATGTTAAACACAAATAATATTTAAAAATTATTAAAAACTTTTTTTTTACAATATTATACAGAAATTTTATAAATTGGGACCTAAATGAATTCTTTTATTTATTTTTATAAAACGTTGCTTCATATAGCATTACTACATATATTGGCAAACGTGGACGAAAATTGGATTTCCAGATAATAGTAAAACCGGTAATGATTTTCATCTTTGTATGTTTAAAGTCACATTATGTTTTAAAAAAACACATACTTATTAATAAATAATACTTAAACTCTCATCAAATTTATTTTTATTTAAAAAAAAAAAAACTTAAAAATCATTGATTATAATGAAAGTTTATAAAGTTTTTTTTTATTTTACAACAACAGCATCTTTAATTATATTTATAATTTTCATAATAATTAATTATAAAACTCTTTCATGTGAATATTCAAAGTTTGTTCATAAAATCATAAAACGAAATTCACGAGGCTTTTTAATGCATTTTATTTTTGTTTGTTTTTTGATTGTTTGTTTTTTAGGTGGAAAGACGAGCGTTCAAAGGTAAAGGTTCTATTGTGATTATCTTCAAGTGTCAGAAATGCAAAATGTAAATGAATGGACTGCTTTGAAAAGTTGTTTAGCGATCAATGAACTTCGGATCAATGCCTACGAGGTCCACGTCCTATCTCCACCTCTCTCCCACCCCTTTCACCTCTCTTCTCATCCCCCGCTCACCCTCTCTCTGGAGCCTATCTCCGTCACTATCACTCTCCTTGTCTACGTTCACAATACAATTAAAGGGGTGGCAATCTCCCTTCTCATTCACTCTCACGTCGCTTTTAGACCACATTACGTTCGTACTCAAGAGGCAACTCACGAGACAGACAAACGAGCTTACGTGATTACAACTCACCAAAATTGATCTCGTTAAGAGCAAACATATGGCTGATTCTCACTCCACTGTTACCTAGATTACATTTAATGACACTTAAAGAACTTTGATATTGAAATTTTATTAGAAATACTTTCGGATCAATGTGTGACTTTATACATTCGTGTGAGTTAACTTTGTCGTTTCAATTGAATCAATTATACGTTTGTAAAAGAAGGAATGAAAATTACGTTTTCCATCATCCCAGAGAAGATATTAAAACTGTTTTACTCTCATTCCACATACAAAATTTCGATTTAATTAAAATTAAACTTTCAGTTAATTTGACTACGAGATTAATTTCTATATAAATCTTTGATTTATTGAATTAATTTCCATAATTAAATATTTTTTTTAAATAAAGTATTTCTCTCTCTCTTTTAGCAATTGTGTAATATAAAGCTCAAAGAATAAAAAGAAAATATTAAAAAGTAGTTTTTATGGAAACTTGTTTATAACATCTATAGATATACTTTCTCGTTCTATTATATAATTGTTATAAACTAGTATAAGTAATAAATTTATCTTTATAAAATATAAATTTTAACAAATATAATATATTTTAAATTAAAAATTAACAATTTTTTAAAATAATAAAAAAATATTAAAAATATTAATTTTGAAGCGACATGTGACGGTATTGAAGTAGTTTATATAAATTTTTGAGAATAGAGAGATTATTTAAAACTTTATATATATATATATATATATAGATATAGATAGATAGATAGATAGATGGAATAAAAATAAAAAAATAATTTATAAATTCACCAGTACGAGGAAAGGCCAATAAGTCAGTGACTTTTTTCAATAAAACACAGGTTTTTGGTTAAAAAATTATTTTATTTCAACGTCTCTTTTGAGCTCTATACACTTCGTCCAAAGTTTCTCCAATTTTTTTATACCTTCCATAAAAATAAGTTTTGTCTAGGACATCAAAATAGATATTTGTTTGTGAGATGATTTAATCGTTGGTGTCAAATTTCTTCCGAGCCAGGTTTGGAATTAAGAAATAGTTACTCTGGGCTAAATCCGGATAATAGCTCGGTTGAGGGAGCAATTCGTATTCTAATTCATGGATTTTTTCCTCAGAAACTCCACATGTGTCCACCCCCTTGCATTGTCCTGATGGAAAATAACTTTTTTGTTAAATGCTGTCGTTTTTTTTCAAATCGTTATTAAATAGACCCAATAAGTTGACATAATATTCTCCCTTGATTGTTTTAACTTTTTGAAGGTAGTCAATGTGGGTTGAACCACGGGCATTTCAAAAAACGGTCACCATGACTTTATTGGCGGACAAACACACCTTGGCCTTAAGCCCAAGAAACCCACTGTTTTGACTGTTGTTTGGTTTCTGGTATGTTGTGGTGGATTTGTGTTTCATCCACGGTTACGAAACGGCGGAAAACTTGTCCATATTGCGGTTAAACAACGCCAAACACCCCTGCAAAGTTGTCACACGATTGCAATTGTGGTCGATTGTTAGTAAACGCAGTACCCATCCTGCAGAAAGCTTTATCAGACCCAAGTGATGATTCAAAATTGAAACCACTGGGCCATATGAGATGCCTATGGCTTCCATAGTCCCTCTTATTTCAATCTCCGATCGGCCATCGCAATATCGTGAATTTTTTTTAATTGTTTCGGGTGTAGTGACTTCAACTGGGCGTCCAGAACTTCCGTGCTTGTACGGCCACAACGAAATTCCTTAAACCACTTATTTACCATTGAAATTGATGGTGCAGAGTCCCCATTCAAGCTAAGCCTTGGTTTCACATGAGCATTTACTTTTTTCCATTTTCTTCTCAAATCACGAGGTAGTTTGCTATTAATGGATGTCAAACAAAAACTAAAAGCGGGTTCAAATTTCGAAAGGAGTCAGATGATAGTTGCCTGTTGACAGGACAATGTTACCATTTGATTTAAAAGACGGGTAATTAAAAAAGTTACGGACTTATTGGCCTGTCCTCGTATTTATATATGTAATTAAAAAATATCATCACGATATTGAAGTTACAATATAATATAATTTGAAATTCATGTTTAATTAACATTTTATCCTCAACATATTTTCATATATATAGAATGTTTTAATTTATTAAAACAATAAAATGCAATTTAATCATGATTATGATAAGTATACTTTGTATCTTTTGGTACAATAAAAAAGAAACTTATAGAACTTTTTATAAAATTATTTTAATCGTTATTTCTAAAGAGTTGGAAGAAAAAAAATGACTAGATATGTTAATTTAATTTTTCTCATTAAAAAGTTTAGTAATAAAAAAATTATAGTAATATAATTAATAGAGTTCTTACTATTTAGATGGAAATTTAGTTTTTATTTACATTTATATTTATGTATCTTTTATTTTATTTTTTGTATGTTGCAAAAAATATTGCAAAAAAATATATTGTAATAAAGTAATAAATATTTGTTGTAATTTATTAATAGTCATTCAAAAGATCATTTTGACAAATGAAAATATTAAAAATATAAAGTAGAAATTTACTACCTTATTTAACAAACAATAGACAAATTTGTTTCTACAATTAAATATTAGTAAAGTTTTTTTTTATTTTAAGGTTAAGGGAAAGTAGATAGTATGACATAGCTAAATCCCCAAGGAACTTTATCCCTTTGCTATCCTCTCAGCTCGAATTCCAAACCTTTGGGAGATTTTGGAATTTCTCATTCCGCTATTTAAAATCGTGTAAGTTTCCCATCGGGGGATTCTTTCAAGAGTACCTTCCTATACTAATTTAATCAATTTGATTATATCTTGTTAATTAAAAAAGTTAGAACATTAATAAAATTAAATTTTTTATAGAATTTTTAAATTTATACATAAATATATACGTAATACATATTATATCTAAAAGAACTGTGTTTGTTTCATATATCTACATGGATTGATACCAAATTTGGTACATATATCAATCTTTATTAAGAGAATATTTATTAAAAGACCACATTATTTGTATAAAATTATTTATTAAATAAAAATAATTGTACAACGTTTCAACTGCTTATTCTGCAGTCGTTTTCAAGTAACCGTACGCTTGCTCCGATTCAAGCGGACTGATGCATGTTGGGACACGTCACCTCTTATATAGGCACTGCATATATCAATCTTATGCTCCCGAACCCCGTGGTGCTCTTCTGCTTGCGTTCGATGCGTCTTTTGTCCCGTTAATTTATTATATAAGCCTTTTTATTATTTTGATAAGGAGCATTTATGTTTTTATTAATATTGTCAATAAAAAATATTTTATGAACAAATAAATAATTGATAAAATAATACAAAATACTCTGGCTACTTCATGTCCCGATACTCCAGAGGTAAATTGGTCTCTAATAACGAATCATCTACTATATCAATTAGATTTTAGTTTTACATTTTTTCATAATTTCCTATATATTTAGTTTTCTTTTCAATCAAAATTATAAAGGAGTGAACAGGCAATAAAGGGTCGTAAAGGAGTTGGGTGGATGGTGGTGGCTTATGTTATGTATGGATGGATGAATGTGATTCCTGCAGTTAAGAACTTTCGAGTACCAAACCATAATCTAGTTAAAAATTAATATCTTCTAAGAGAGGAGAACAACAATAGTCTCTTGTTCAAGATATACTCATATCTTTATCTTTAACTACTATCTCGTCAGAAATAGTATTGCGATCACGAAAATTTTCGATGTGGAGATTTGGATGTTTGTATACGTTTTAAAGGTCCCTGAGTAATTTTTTCTAATGTTGAGAAAAATGTCTGTTTGTGTGTGTGTGGGTGGATGTGGGTGTGTGTATGTAAACAAGATTACGCAAAAACGGTTTGAGCTAGAATAATGAAATTTGGTACACGGGAAAAATTGTATAAAACTGCTATATATACAATTTCAGCTTGATTGAATCGTTGAAAGTATGGGAATTAATTTTTTAACACTACTGTAAATCACGCGCCAGCACGTGACGTAGTGCCATCAACAAAGCTTGTTTAATATATATTTATTAATATTAATTTATAATTTTAATTAAATTTAATTTAAATATATGTATGTTAATTTATCCAATTCAAATTTAGATAGTCGAGTCGAGACACTCCAGATTTTTACCGACCGACGATAGTAAGGGAGGTATTGTTTTCACACCAAATTTCACATGTGGAGATTTTTACATATCTCCACGAATCATGCATTTTCTAAACAGAAAAAAGTATTTTTAGCATGATGTCTGTCCGTCCGTCTGTCCGTCCGTCCGTATAGATGTGTACAGCCTGAACGGCTCAACCGATTTTGATGAAATTTGGTATATTTACTTAATGCATCACTGGGATGAATTGATCAACTTTTGGTGCAAATCCGGAAACCGGAAGTGGTAGTATTAGCGATCGACGATAGGAAGGAAAGGGTTATTTTCACACCAAAGGAGATTTTTTTATATATCACCACGAATCATGCACTTTGTATTGGTTTTATCCTCGAGAAAAATCATATTTATTAGTTTTTTCTTGATTTAAAATTATATGACGTCATCCAGCCATTCATGACGTCACAGTCTGGTCTTACATATATATTATAAATAAAATAAAATTAAAAATATTTATGTTATATCCATATCTGTTTTTTATTACATTAATAGATATATTAAAATTATTTGAAATTGTTTCTGTAGCTGGAAATTAATTTATTTCAACCAGTCGGTCGGTTCGGACCTGGCCACAGGTCAACTTATTTTTTATAATTTTATTAAACACCATTCTTAAAATTATTATAAAAACGTATAATGAAATAAATATATTAAAGATTATCATATTCCATAAAATATATAATATATAATTAATTATACAATTATTTTATGCTGGGTGATTCTCGTTCCCATAGACTGCAGTTTGAGTGAAATTCATTTACAAACTTACCCGGGATTTGAACCCAAGTCCACGAGGATGAGAGTCAAGCGTATTACCCTCAGCATAGTTGTGTCTGCAATATATAAATAATTGGTAATAAAAAAAAGTAACTTCAATTTAAATAAATAATATAAGCCTAAATTAAAATGAATGTTTCGGTTTGGCACGAGGCCAAAATGGATTAAATTATTGCATCTAATGACGAGAGAAATTTTGATTCAATCTTAGATCATTATTTAATTTAAACGTCTTCTTAAATATACAAAGAGAAGATAATAATGGTATATACATCTATATTATTGAATGGAAAAATTTTATTAAGTCTAAAGAAATAAAGAATCTAAAATTGAATAAACATTTAGTTTTTTATTGATTTTATTAAACTAAACCAATTTAGAACCATGATTAAAGAATTCGTTTTTCATCAAATGCGTTTAGAAGTTTAAGGTAAGCTAATTTTAACTATGATCTGAGATTGAAATTAAAAAAAAAACGACTCCAAATGAAATGTGATCAACAATTAATTAAAAGTTTTAATTAAAGAAGTATTGAGGGAAATAATGAATTTGAAATTATCTATACTTGAATATTAATTAATCTATCTAAAATTTTTATTTACAAAATCAAATTATAATAAAGGGATTAAATTAAATTTAAAAAAAAAAATTAAAAATTCTTTTTCTTTTTATACATAATTAATATTTCGATATTTTGAACAATCCAGTCAAAATATGTATTTAGCTAAACATAACAAATAAATCTATCATACTTACTGACCTATAGCTAATTTATCATTCATAAACAATAAATAAGGTCAAACACATCCATTATATAACAAATAACCAGTTAAGTGAATAAATAAACAATATTAATTCAAAATAAATGATTTGGTGATTTAGAAAAGAACATTTCAAATGAAAAAAATATAAAAAAAACTTTTTAAAATTATTACTGATTATTTTTTTTTAATTATTAAATTATTTTCTCCTTTTTAGTGCATTTAAATAAAGACGTGTTTTCAAAAAGTTTATTTAAATTATTTTTATTTCCTAATTTTTGGTCTTGACAGAAATTTTATCCGGTTTATGATTTCAGAGTATATTGTTAATGTTGAAAGAATTATAATATAGTTTTTGAATGTGTGTAAAAGAGAGGCTAGAAAATGCTTTACGATATTTTGAAGTGAATTGCAGTGAAATATAATTGTTGTAACTCATTTAATGCTATGTAATACCCCTCCCCGGGGGCCTAGAGCCCAACTTAATTTAATCGTGACCAATCATACGTGCCAATTCCATCTTTTTAATAAAATTATATTTTTAAATTTCTTTCAAATATTTAAAATTAATTTTCAGAATGTTGAAAAAATTATGATATAATTTTCGAATTTAAATATTATAAATTATATAAGTTATATATATACCTATGAAAAATATATCATATATAATATATATCATATAAGGATTTTTAGCAAATTAACATTTTATAAGTTTTTGAAAAAATTAGCTCTTATTAATATACTCGAATATATTTATTGATAATTATTATACTATTTTGTATTAATATAAACTATTATATATTAATTAATTAGTAATACCTCCGAGGTCATCTATTTCTTGGGATGAACCTAAATATTGCATTGTTATCAGAGTTACATATGTATGCAAAATTTCAGCTCATTCGAACATTGGGAAGTGAGTCAAATTCACCTTGCACGATGTGAAACTAAATAAAAGCGTGTAAAATATAATTAATTTTTCAACTTAGTAATGGAATTTTTCAATATAGTCAATTTTTTAACTAATTTATTAACAAATTATTAATTAATCAATGATTAGATTAAGTATTTGAAATTTTCTTAGGAATATGGAATATTTGAATATGGTATATTTGAAATACGATCCAGTACCAATACAAATTTAGTCTAATTTAATTTTGGCGTGAATAGTAGTCCAATATTCAGAAAAAATAATAATCATATCTCTTTAAAAGAATAATTATATTTATATTTTAAAATCAATAAAATATTTGCTAAATCATTAGTGTATATTTTAAATAAATAATTATTCTGTAGGAATTTGTAAATATACAGTTTAGAATTTATATAAACAGTAAAAATAAATATCCCTCCTATATGATTCTAAACTTTTTAAATCAAATTAATTAATAGATAAAAATCATTAAATAGATCAATATCAATTTTTTCGTGAATTCCTTGTCATGGTGGATACGTGAAAAACAACAAAATGATTAAAGGATTGTACTTCTTTCTTAGTAAATTTAACCATTAGTGAAGAATAATTATTTCAAGAATTACACACTTCTTCTAGTACAATGAACGACAATTATTCAAAATATCCCTGAAAATACCTTAACATCCGTAGTTTGAACGGACTCATTTGTTTTGAAAAATTTCGGTTCATGTCATTCGCTAACACCTGGGTCATTCCTCCAATGGTCGCAGGGAAAATCCAATTTGTTTCTCAATGGTCTCAATGGGTAACATGAATCACATTTTGTTGTGATGTGGATTTATAAATTAAAAAATCGATTGATAATTAATCTTCCAATAAGAGTGACAGTGCTACGTGCTTCCTTGACCAAAGATATTGAACTATCAAGAGTTGAATTTTCACTAAAAAATAAACATTGATGTTTTGAATTTTTAGTATAAGTTAAATTTTTAATGTAGTTTCTAAATTATTTATTCAAATGATTAATATTATTATAATGACTAATTTTTCTTTTGGAAGATATATAATTTTAACATTTATTTATTAATGATATCAGTTCATAGAATTATTTGGTGTAGGGAGATATTAATAAATAGTATGTATTTAGTTTATTATTATTTTAACAATTATTTATATAAAATGTATATAATATAAATGTGTGGATTGGCTGAAATGGGCATGGTTCCCGATTGGTTAAGGGTATAGAAAAAAATAAAAATTCTAATTTTAAAGATTAAGGATAATAATTTAAAAACATAATTTCAATTATATTTGTAATTGAGTGGAAGAGGATAGGATGTAAACACAGATTACTGGATATATCTTAAATAAAAAATCATTTTACCGATATTCAATTGACAGAGCGCCTGACCAATACTCTCTGGCGCACAAAGGTCAATTGGTCAACGTCCTAAAATTCACAGTTAACCGATTTAAGAGCCCCTGGCATAAGGCAACCAACATGCATCATTTGTTTGCAATTTTTTCAAATGAAAAATTCATACTTATATAGGCACACATATATATATATATATATTTATCTATATATCATTTCTAAAGGATATACGAGGGTGAGGTGAAAAGTTTCCGACCTGACCAAGAAAAACATTGTTTTTAAATTTTGTTTTGCGTTATTTTTCAGCATTCAAGATAGCTGAGACCTGTATTATGTCAGCTGAACGTGTGCGAAATATTTTTCACAACCATTTGAATATGGAAAGCTGTGTTCAACATGGGTACCGCGTTTGCTAACCTTAGACCAAAAACTGCTCTGAAAAACTATTTCTACCGAAAATTTGGCTCTGTAGGCGTAATCCAAACGAATTTTTGCGTCGATTCATATCTGTTGATGAGACTTAAATTTAATTAATTAATTAATTAAATTAGTTGAATTAATTAGAACACCATTATGAGAAATGTATCAGTGTTGCTGGAGATTATGTTGAAAAATATAGCAAAAAAAAAAATTTAAAAATCGTTTTTCTTGGTCAGGCCGGAAACTTTTTACCCCACCCTTATAATATCTTATCTTATTATACTAGCAAAAATTGTATTTACCAATATATATCTATATCTAAATCTCTCTCTCTATATATATATGTATTTGTTTATTTTTTGAATTAATTTATTAATTAACCGCTTGAAGGATTTTTTTTGAAATTCACACCATGGATAATATTTATAAAGACAAATCGATCTGTATAGATTTCAGCCTGGAGAAAAATCATCTTCATTAGTTTTTTCTTAATTTAAATTTATATGACGTCACAAATGAAATAAAAAAATCACCAAAAAAAAAAAAAAAATCTAAAATATATTTGTCTTGCAAACATTGTAAGTTTATTTATGATATTTTAAAAACAATTTTTTAATCAGTTTTGTCTCTTAATTTTTTGTTAATTCTTATAAATTTTTATTATTAAATTTTATGTTTTTTTTTTATCTATTTTCGCGTTTATTTTTTATTGAATTTTTAATTTGTATTTATTTATTCATTGATCTTTTATTAATTAATTTTTAGATAGTTTTATAATTTTTAATATTTTTTCATTAAAATATTATTTAAATTCTATTAATATTATTTATAATTATTGAGGACCCCAAGTTCCATTCATTTTAATCAGATTGAATCATTTAACATGTAACATTTAACAATTGTAATAAATAATTAAAGAATTGTATATTAATATTTTTTAAATGCTCGAGCGATAGCTTGATGTTCCAGCTACTAGTACAATATACTAACAATATGATTATGATACAACGTTTATAGAAAAAGTAACGAGAGAGTTAAATACAATATATTTCAAATTTTTTAGTAGAATTATTCATTAATATTCTATTATTATTTATTTTTAATCTTAAAAATTCAAAAGTTATGTGTATATTACACACATTAGTATTTTTTTGTTTTGTTTACATAACAATAACATACTTTCTAAGAAATGAAGCCAAGTTGGTCAAATTCCAAGTCTGTGCTGCTGTTCACAAGGGTTAATAAAACAGTGAAAATATTTTTTCAAGCATTAAATTAATAAAAATCAAAAAGATTCTGAGTTGAAACAGAATGATTAAATGTGACTATTTATTATCTTGCCAAATAAATATATATAATATATTTTATTTGAGTATATTAGTTATGATTTGTGGTTTATATATTAAAAAGCGAAAGTAAATTTTGATGTTTTGTTTTAATAGAATTTTTCACAATGTTTATGGATAAAAACTGGATTAATTGCATGATAAATGTATACTCTGTATTTTTTTTTAATCTTTATCATTTGTATTCCAAAATGTGATTGTATTGGGATTGTATATTATTTAGAATTTTTCTTTAAATTTTAAAAATTATTTATTGCCATATAGATCATAGGTTTGTTTATTTAATATTTAATATAAATAAATAATTTTTTTCATTTTCTGCAATTGTCATATTTAATTAATATCTCATTAAACTAATATATAATTATAAAAAAAGTATGTATTAATTAAAAAAGAAAATAAATTATATTAATAAACAATTTCCTCTATCATAATAAACCTAATTCAAATTTATTATGAAATTACGAGTATTTTATAAATAAATATCTAAACTATAAATATATAGGTAGATATTTAAATTAATTTGATTGTATCTGTCATTTATGTTTATATTTCTTTTTTAAAAAAGTTTTTTCACAAAGCTCTAATCTAATTGTTATAATCGTACTATCAGTGATAATACCTGTTTTGTTTATTTTTTTATTATTATATAAATAAATATTACAGCTGAAAGTGACAGTAGATGACTGTTTTTATTTTTTGCCTGCTGGGCTTAAACATACCATGAATTTATTCAAAATCTGCTTATAATAAAGGATATTGTATATACGAGTACATTTGTAGTAGTTGTATTATAAAATAATAATCTAATATAAAAGGTAAATTATTAATTTATATATAGTAATAAAAAAGAATAATATTTTATTTGAATATACGATTGTATATAAACAAAAGAATATAATGTCATCTCTCTATATACAATTGTGAGAGTATGGATATTTAGTATATATAGGTATATAAATAATTTGGAAGGAACAAATTTTAAAATAAAAGTTATATTTACATATATGTACCGTAAAAGTTAATTTATTTATATAAGAAATGTCAATGAATTAAATTAATTAGATAAAGTATAAGTGATAGTTATCTCAGAAAGATATTCTCTCTAATATGACCGAAATTAGTAAAATCCAATTTTTTATAAATATAGTAAGATCAATTTTTGAACGGGAAAGACCATTCCCCTTTTAAGGATAATAATCAACTATAGTCGAGGAGGTAAGAGTTGGTGCATGAGGGGTGGCGGCCAGGAGAGGCGGGGCTCCCCTCCTCCTAGAGTGATTTCCCCTCCACCACAGTCTTCTTCTCTCTCAAACGTTCCAGGTGATAAAAAAGTAATTTTGACAAAGATTTTTATTTTATTTTAATTTTTTTTTTTGAGAGTTGAGATTCACCCACCTCTTTCAATATTTATCGAGGTTAGGTTAGGTTATGTTTGGTTTTGTAGGAATGGTAGGGGCAAGCGCTGGAACTGCTTGGCCGAGGGTGGGGGTCGGCTCATGCACTAACTCTTACCTCCTTGACTATAGGCTTATTATCATTAATATGCTAGTTTAAATTTATTTGTTTATTTTCTTATGGGCTTTAACGTATTGTACAAAGTAAATATGAGAAAACAAAAAAATTAATAATTTTTTAGTTATTGCATTAGAAAGATACTCTTTTAGTACTAGTTTAAAAACAACCTTTTACTTCTGTGACGTAGATCGGTCACAGTGACGTAGTGTCTGTCTGAACACAAATAATTATTCATTTTAAAATGTTTGTAACTTGGCAGTATTCACTAAAATATTTTTTATTAATAAAAATACATTTGTATTTAAAATATTAATTACGATATCTTCAAATCAGCATGAAATAATTTCTAATATTATAATACATTTTGGTTTGATAACTTATTTAATTTATTTATGGTTACCATGGCAATGCTCTATATCTTTTATCTTATTATACTAGCAAAAATTGAATAAATATAATATGTATATATATTTGAATTTTTGAAATATTAAACAGCTTTAAGAATGTTTTTTAATTCACACCATAGATAATATTTATTAAGAAAAATCGATCTGTATTGCTTTTAGCCTTGGGAAAAATCATCTTTATTAGTTTTTTCTTAATTTAAAATAGGAATTTTAATATTAAAAAAAAATATCGCCGGGCAACGCCGGGCCACGCTTCCTTAAATACAAAATATTATAAATAAAATAAAATTAAAAATATTTATTTTAATAATATTTTGTAATAATAATCCACAGTCCATACTTTTCTGTCTTTCAGTGCATTAATACGTACGTTTAAGGGCTGAATGTTTTATGACTATTTTTTTTTATGTTCTTTTAAATTATTTGAAATAATATCATATATTTTGTAGTTTATTTATTTTAAATTGTAATCTTAATCTTAAATATTCATAGTTATTAAGGAATCATTTTTTTAAAGTACCGAGCGGTGGCTCGGTGAACCAGGTATTGTTCTTTAAAAATGCAAAAATAGAAGAATCTATCTTAATTTTATATTATAAACAACTATTTAACAATAGAAATTGTTTACTCTTCCAAAATGAATATAATATATCTTTACTAAGTAAAAAGTAGTATAACAAATTCAAATCAGAGATAACTTAATTTATTTATTTATAGAAAATATTTAATAAATTTTATACTTTTCAATATATTTTTATTGAGTTTATAGGATAAATGATTATATATACAATATTATACTTAAACTACTAAATAAAAGGTGTGAAAAGTGGTTGTGGTTTGTTTCTTTTAATTTATTTTTCTAAGTATGTTTTTTGTTATTTTTTGTTTTTTTTTCTTTTTTTTTGCCAATAGTACTTTGAAATTGATTAGGGCTGGCTGCTCAAGTTGATATTACCCGACTCTCTGTTGAAATTGTTTTAATGAAAAGTTCGCTTGTTTTCTTAAACAGATCTCTCACTTAATTCTATTAGCCACTCACCTGTTCGTTAATGAACATTTCAATTGAGTGGCTCCTCGAATGCGTTAAGTTAGAAGGTATCAATCACATTTGCCATGCAACCAACCACCAGATGTTTTCAATGAAAAGTCGCCATTTTTTCAGAAACAAAAATAACGTTTTCCTTTCTTTTTTTTTAATTACTCTTGAATTATTGAAAAAAAAAACAGAATACTTCAATACTGGTTTATATTAATTAACTTGACAACGTTATTAGTCAATTAAGAGTAGATAATGAATGCACGTTCTACATATGTTAAGTGCATATGTTATAATATAATTAATTAAATTATCTATTTAGAGAAAGTGTTAAATAAAACAGGAGATGAAAAATCGATACTGATCTAGATTTAATAAACTTAAAAATATTTGAAAGGGGTAGTTTAAGGATAGTTTTTCAGCTAGTAAAACAATCCTCAAATGCATTATTCATCTTACATTATATTATACAATTTTTTATTTCACTATTATTCTATAACAAAATTTTTGTTAAATTTTAAAGTGATATAGCATCCCAAAAGTATAAAAAATAAATTTTAATTTTGCTTTCTATGGTTTGATTTTTTATTCAGGTTTATTGATTTTATTTAATGTTCTTTTGAGTGAAATATTTACCATCTTTTTCAAAATTTAGAATATATTTAATATGTAAAATATATATAATTATATATTATGGACCACAATTAAAAATTAATTAAAATAAAATTGAAAAAATTAAAAATAAAATGCATTCAGTTAATTAGTCCATTTATTTATTATAAAATGCTTTTAATTGTAATATAAATTTTATATATACTTACGAATTGACATGGTTGATTTGTCTTTAACTTCAAAGGGAAAAGGGCTAAGGGAAAATCAAACAATTGTTCTACATCAATATTTGAATTGAGTGAATAGATGGGGGTAAGGGAGGATCTCAAGTAGCTAGGCCGCTTCCGTTTCTGCTTTCAGACAATAAATTGTCTCTTCGTCGAAGTCCGTTTGATCCCTTAATCTAGTGCAACGTTTTCTCTTTCAATCTGATAAGGGCTGTTCAAGTCTATAGGAAATATAGAGTGCTCATAAAGTCTGTTTCCATTTCAACCGCAGAATTCTTTCTACATATTTTTCGTTTTTTTTTTTTTTTTGTTTTGTTTTTTTTTTATTATTTTAATTTTAAATTTAATTCATTTATATGCAAATAATAAAACACAGTCATAAATATACAATAGATATATATAAAATAAAAAAAATGAAATGAATCAAATAATTGAATTTTTATTAAATAACTAAAAATAATTACCACATCTTCAACGACTTGAGCTCTCGAATCTTGTGTTTTAGACAAAAAATAAATATAAATTATATTATATTTAAAAGAAAAAAAAGTATGGAAATTTTTATCTTTTACATTGGATTTATTTTATAACAAATATAATTTATATCTTTTTTTTTACATTTACCATCTTCATAGATGTGTCTAGATTACTAGACTTTTAATTAAATTAAAAAATAAATTGTTTGGAAAGTTAAAATTATAAATATTATCTATAAAATAATAATTAATTTTATTTTATAAAAAAAAAACAATAATTCGATTTTAATAGGAATATTTATAAAAAAATATTATGACAAATTAAATTTAACAAATCAAGTTTTCTAATTAATTAAATCCATGTATATAAAGTATATCCATTCAAATGGTGCCTCGAGAAACAAGCCTAACGAATGAATTAAGCTTTTGAGTGAATGCCAATATTTTTTGAGGCTAATGTGTCGCATTCTTTCTTTTAGTAACAAATTCTTATCATTATAGCTCAAACATAAAATATCTAAGTAATGTATATATAGCTACACTTATTTTATTTATATATGTATTTAATTTATTTAATATTATTATTATTAATATTATTTCAAAATCATACTGTTATATAACATTGATAATAGATTTTATAATATATATTATAATAACCAGTATATATATATATATATGTGATATATGATATAATAATATATATATATATATGGAATCGCTCTCAGAATAGCCGTCACAACGTTCAGGCCGGCAATCCACAAGCATGACACCAGAAAACACTACTTACTGTGTCTTTGCTAATACCCAATTCTTCGGCTATTAGTCTCAGAGTCAATCGACGATCTTTTGTTAGGATCTCTCGTACATGTTCAGGGTTTTCTGGTGTCTTGCTTGTGGATTGCCGGCCTGAACGTTGTGACACCTATTTTGAGAACGATTCCACATCAAGATTCTCCAACAGTTTTCAAGCGTTTCGAACGTTGTCAGAAGTGTGTTGTGGCTAGTGGAGAGTATTTTGAAAGTCAATAAAGGTATTTACAATTAACATTCTCTTTTTATGTTTTATCATACCATTCACCGAACTTTATATATATATATATATATATATATGGTTGTTTAGAAAGGTTATACAGTCTTAATATGAGATCCGCCTGTGTGACCTAAATTGCATGCTGATTCCCTATTAAATGAGAGAATAATCTCTAGTAAAGAAATAACAAATCACCTCTTTTATTCTGAAACTTAATTAATGTACTCAATTGAGAAATATTTCCAATTTTCATGTTTTTCAGAAATTTTAATAATTTTTTTTAACAAGAACAATCTGTATTGTTTTAAAGTTTTTATTGTCATGAATGAAACAATTTTTGATTGAATAAAATTAATATAGTATATTTCCAAATACATGTTTTTCAGAAGATCTTTTGAAAGTTGAACTAATATAACACAATCTCGTTTTGGGAACATTTAGTATCTCATATTAGATAACTTGAACAGATAAACCCCAACACATTTTTTGTTAATTAATATTTTCAACGAAATGAAAATTATTGAATATATTGATATGCATATTTATGTAGCGACAATCAACACAAATATTTAATAATAAAAATTGAGAAAAAGAATTGAGTGCCCTTTACCATTGTTCAAAAAAGTATCCCATATTAGGACACTTTCCCTTATCAAAAGTTCGTATACGATTTTCGATAGATGCCACTTCACTAATACGCCCAATTTCACTAATAGAAGCACAACAAATATATACATTATTTGATAGCTGCCGTTTCTATAAACATTTAAAAAAAATTCGAACAAAATCATGGGATATTTCTCTTGATTAACTGTGAGTAAAGAAAAAGACTACGTATTCGGCATGTTTTGAGGTTCCACTTCGTAGCATCTTTAGCGACCAAGCAAAAACTGGAGGAACTTGGCTAGAATATTTTGCCAGATATACCATATAGCCTACACATCGCTTAGACGGATTACCATATATTCCGGCCGCTGAAGTTTTCCTTCATGCCAAGACATTCCGTTCAAAAGAAAACTCCAAAAATGGAATGTCGGCGTTTTTCGCCTCCAATGAGCAGAAGTAATTCGAGAAAGGGATCCTGACAAAACGGCGTATATTTGGATTAAATTTGTTGTTTCATTTTGTTTTTTCTAATAAAGTTTGAAATTTCTTAAAATTCGTAAACGAACTTTTATTTCACAACCTAATATATAATATATTTCTTTTTATTCATATTATAATATTATATTATTATTATTAATATTCTTATCATTTGCCTAAAAATAAACTTCATTAATCTACATAAAACAATTTCCTAAATTAGACTCTTTTTAATTAATTTGTACCTTAATTTTTAATATTATATTTGACCTTTTTTGGAGGATCACCGTATATTATATTAAAAAGTAAATGTCATTAAGAATTATCATAATGTCAGATCAAATACTAATAATCGCTTGTAATGGCAAATTCTAAATCGTAAAACTAACGGTTTAGGAACATTGAATTAATAGGATCACGTGTTTTCTATTAAGAAGATAACGAGCAAGCAAAGTAAAAGCGATAAAACGAGAGAGAAAGAGGAAAAACATTTAATAGTGAGAAAAATTATAAAATTATATAATTACTATTTCTATAAAAATAAAATATTCCAAACCCCTTTAAATTAAATTCTAATAAAATTATTATTATCTTAAACACTAAAATCATTTAGAGATCTTAAACAGGGTCAATTTTTGTTTAATATTTTATGCCAAAGTCTTTTAAATCCCTCAAGAATAAATATTATTTCTTACATTAAAAAATGAAAAAAACAATTCATATTTCATCTCAAGTAGAGACGACAATCTTGAGATTTTCAATATTGTCTTCTAATATATAATTACTTACTGATTTATAAAACACTTTTATGATAAAGGCCCTTTCTCTACAACCAGATATAAAAATTCTATGGGGAAGATACACATTAAGATTTTATTAGAATAATAAAATCAACTTTATTAGATAAAATTTAAATATTTCAAAGAAGGTTGATTTTCAACAAATTTATCTATCGGTAACTGATTTGTATTTTGGCAAATATTCAACCAACAAAACTATGTATTTAGGTAATTGAGTTCAAATATTATGCAATAATAATAATTTGATAATAAATTATCAAAGAATGGTTGTTAGTATTTACGATTAAAATTTAATTTCCAAATTTTATAAAATTAACTTATCCTTAAAATTAATTAAATTAAAACATTAATAAAATTTATATTTAAGACTGTTTCGGACATTTAAATTGTTTGTTTTTCTTTTTTACCCTCGTGTTTTTATAATTTAAACAATGATTTACATTCATATAATAATTTAATTTTTATAAAAACAAATTCTGATATGAAATCTAGAATTACAATCAAATATAGAAATATAAGATAAATGTGCCAATGGTGGACCGCCTTAAGAGAAATTTTCATAAATAAACACTATTATTCTGTAATAAAAGTGAGAATAACAACAAAACAAGTGCTAATATATTGTATAACTATTTTTAATTATCGCAATAACACAAACATTCGGTTAATGTAAATTTAAATATTTTTTTTATTTTTTTTCTAAACGTATTTTTTGTTTTAGTAGTTGACGATCTGAAAATCTAAACTTTTAGTAGTTGACCATATTTGGATCCAGTAATTGACCATCGATCTAAAATGGGTTTAAAATAAATAAATGGAATAAAATCCACTAAGATTTGGTTTTATTAATATATTTCTTATAATTTATTTTAATTCTTCTTTATATTTACAATTCATATCGGGAATTAGTTAATTTCTGGTTTTGCTAATTGCTCTAGGTGCCTAATACGCTATTCCATTTGTAATCAAGGATGTCAGCAGTTTTTGGAAATTGTGAATTGTAGAGACTTTTGATCCTCATCACTGACTTCAAGACAATTATTTTCACCTGAATGGTATTTTCAAACTTAAGTCAGAATATTCAGAACTATTATCTTGCTCCTTACAAACTGTCTTTCCTCCCTTTTTCCTTTGCCTCTCTAAAGCTGTTTATTTTTAATCTTTTCAAATTATTCTATAATTATTCAATAATTTCTTTCTTTTTTTTACACTATATTTTTTTAATAATTATATCAATATAATCTATATTATTACAGAAATAATTTAATTTGAATATAATGTAACGAAATTTTTGAAGAAATAAGTGATCTGTATATTTAAAATAAAGATATTTTAGATACAAATGTAAATCATTTTAACTAAAGTTTTTAGTCAGGAATACCCATTGGAATATCTCTTGAAAATATAAAAAAAATACTTTTTATATGAGGATCGAATAGAAATTGATTTCCTTTCCCTTTCACTCGATTTTTTTTCATTCTGTCACTCTTTAATTCCAATTCAAATAAAATATGTATATTGATTAAACTTAGGATTTAAATGACAAATGAACCAGACAAAAATAATGTATAAGTATTTTTAAAGGGAAATGGGAAGAGTGAAAGAGAGAAAGAGTAGAGGAATTTTTATTCACGTAAAGAGATGGAATGATGCGTCGTGACTGTAGCTAAAACTTTAGAATTTTATTTTATTCAAATGCAAATAGGTATATGTACACGGTTAGGTATCAAAAAAGAAAGCCAAGAAAAATTTAAAAGTTACAAAAAATTATAATTCTTTTTGAACGGTGAGTAATCTAAAAGATAATGGTACTGCCTCCACACCTTTCGAATATTTCCCTTTAATATTTATTTAGCTACGTATTTAAAAAGCAATGAATTCACTAAATATATAATTTATATAAAAAAAATGAATAATAAATGGATTATATCAAAATTATTGAAGGATTTTGAGGTTAATGATAAAAGTTTATTTCAAAATATGGATGATGGATTTTGTTAAATAAAAATTTGGGGAAACTTTCGTTAAAGCGACTTTACACTTTTTTTTTTTAGAAGAGTTATTTAAATTATTTAATAAATCAAAAAGTTGTTTTAAATAAACAAGAATCAATATTTTAATTCAATATTTCATTATATAATTATATTTTTACTATCTCACCAGAAATAGTATTGCGATCATGAAAATTTTCGATGTCAAGATTTTGATGTTTTTATACCTTTTGAAGGTCCCTGAGTCATTTTCACTAAGATTGAGAAAAATGTCTGTATGTGTGTATGTAAACAAGATTACGCAAAAACGGGTTGAGCTAGAATCATGAAATTTGGTACACAGGTATTATTCAAAATTCGTAAATTTCTATCATGTTTGAAAATGTAGCTCATCCGGAAGTGGGTTATTACTTACCAGGTTTTGAGTTTTTTTCCTCTAAACTGACCGTAAAAATAAATATATATGATTGAATTTTTTTCACATGATTAAAAATTGTATAAAACTGCTATATATATATATATAATTTCAGCTTGATTGAATCGCTGAAAGTACCGAAATTAATTTTTAACACTGCAAATCACGCGCCAGCACGTGACGTGGTGGCATCAACAACAACGCGCTGGTTTAATAAATATTATTTATTAATTTTAATTTATAATTTATAAATAATTAAATCTAATTTTTAAATATAATATATGTTATTTAATCCATTTCAAATTGCGAGATTGTCGAGTGGAGACACTCCAGCTTATTCTTATGGAGATGATTAGCCTGAAGATTTTTATATTTTAAAAAATTTGAATAATGTCATATATATATATATATATATATGTATTATAATACAGAATTATAATTTACAAGTATATCTATCTCATTCACGGTAAGCCTGGTAAATCAAGAATATCATTAATTTTAGTTTAATCATGAGGAACATTACAAACTTTAAACTTTAATTTAACCACTATCTCATGCACAGCACTATTTCAATATCGAGTTCAGCAGTTGTAAGGATTTGAATGTTTGAGATATCTTCAAAGTGCAAAGTACAACTTCAAATTAATATTCAAAAAATAAAAAGAAAATAAACAATCAGTTCATTTTAATGATACATTAACTGTATATACTATAGTATATATTTACAAAATATTTTGAAAATAAGACAGAAAAAACAATTTAATAGTCGACTAAATAAAAATAAAATAAGTGTTAAAATTATTTTTATTTCCTCCATTTAATAATCAATTTATATATATAATAAAGCGAATGCAAATGTAATTTATTGCAGTCATCCAGATGGTTTGAGCATCTAATTAAAGTTTAATATCTATCTAGCTAAATTAAATGTTGAAATCGAAAAACAAATTTATTTTCTAATAAAAAAGACAATTTGATTGAAATCGTATTGAATGTCTAAATATATTCGTATTGATTTAATTTGTCATATTAAATTTATTATTAAAATGGTATATTCATATTTTATAATAATATAGTAGATATTATTACAAGGAGATAAAGCAAATGAAAATCAAATTATAACACCTTATAATTCCAAACTGCTTGACTAAACCAGATCGATTATACGAGTATAAAACTATAGCAGTGGTTTCCAACCTTTCTGTACCGGCGCCTCCCTTTTGTTAAAAAAAATTCTTGTGCCCCCCCCCCCCCTTATGGTTCAGAGCATCGCAAAATCATTTGACCTTTTCTTTTTAGAACAATAGGGAAAAAATCAGTCCAACAGTCTCGCGCCCCCAGGGGGGGGG
The DNA here is from genome assembly GCA_963082975.1 of Labia minor. Classification (NCBI taxonomy): domain Eukaryota; kingdom Metazoa; phylum Arthropoda; class Insecta; order Dermaptera; family Spongiphoridae; genus Labia; species Labia minor. Next base: position 102,592,158 of record OY720344.1, read on the forward strand.
GGCGCCCCGCATGTTGGAAAACGCTGGACAATAGAGTATACTAGTATAGTATTGTAAAAATTATTTTATTCCTGAAAAAAATCTGGCCTTTTTTCAATTTTAACTAATCTGGATGTAAATATAAACAGTTTTTTCTCCTATTTTTAATAAAATACTTCTTTATCACCACATAGTATTACATATTCAGAATAATTTAAATTGATTTCAATTATTTAATTCAAATAAATTAATTTTATATTGTGTCGTTTAAACATTTCAATATTTTCATTAAATTAATTTAAAAATGTAAAAAAAGTAATAATTTCAATATTGGGTGTGAATCAAGTTAATACATTGTAATTTAACTTGTCAGATGGTATCTTTATTTTAAATAGTGTTGTAACTTAAAATGTGTTTCAAATATTTCTTATATTTTTTTCAAGAAAGATGATGATAAATAATTAAATAATTCAATTGATTAGTTTTAAAAATTAAATTAAATTCAACTAAAAATGTGCAATCATTATATCATATCATATTATCTCATATAAATCATTTAATTCCAAATTTAAAAAATTTAATTAATTATTTATTAATTATTTATTTTTTATTATCAGTGATTTTGAATTAACTATTCATTTAAAAACGATTTGATTTGAAATTTTTTTAAAAAAAATTATTAAATTATATATTTGATATAAATAAAAGTGTGTGACCTGAATTTAAAAAAAAATACATTATGTATTTAGACTATCATAGAGATTCCACCAATTTAATCTAAAAATAAGGTTAAAAAAAATTATTTTTGGAAATTCTCAAGTTAAAAATATTTCTTTATGAAAAAATATTCATCTAGTTGTCTAAATACGTATGATAAAAGTAAGTGAAATTAATACTTTGTTCATTTTGTTTTATATATTATTTTTGTCTGCTAAATTTAGAATTTCTATTGATTCTTATTTTATTTTCATATTTCCAATAGAATCCAATGTCAAATATTTCAAAACAACAAATAACAACTTGTCATCGTGTATATTAATTTATATGAAAGGTAATATGTATTAAGCATTGTTGTTTGTGGCTTAAGACACGTTTTCATGGATGTTTCCCAATTTGTCAACAACAATGATGAGTGAGGTATTTGGAAAGCCTCTGCATTTGCCCAAGCAACAACACTTGCCTACCTGCCGAGCTTCAAATATTTATATTCCTCTCATTTGAACGCCCCTGATCTATTCAACCAAACATAATAGCATTCTAAGAAAGGCAAAATTAATAGATTATAGTAGCACAACTATAATTAATATATTCTATTATCCTTCAGGTGAATAAATTTTGTTGTGACCCCCTTAATCATCTTCTCATTTATTAACTATGCTAGAAATAAATATAACCCAAAAAATAAATCGATATTTAAAATGTTATTTATAATTTTTGTAAAATCCACTTATATTTTATTTTATATATATTCCAATGTGTGTTTAATATATAAAAATATAAACGATTTTCCCATCTTCATAAATACAAATTTGTATGCTATGTGAAGGAATGATTCATAAAAATATTAGGTTGGTGGGATTAAATGGATAATAATATATGGTTATAAATATGATAGTAGAAACAACAACATCATAAATATACAGCAGACTATATTAATCAAATCTACACTTTTATATTAATTCAATATTTTATAATCATGGATTTGTTTTTAATTTATGGTACATATACATTTTTTTTAAATAGGATAATTTTATTCATTGATATGTCATAGGTAAAGTAAAGGTCAAAAAATAAAATTTGTTAATTATATTATTATTAGTTCATAAACTATAATAATATTTTTAAAAAAATCTAATTTATTATTTGGAACTATTTGAAAAAAAAAATTATTGTTCAATTGCTAGTTTTTATATTAGGAAAAAAAAACCTCCGACTTTATACGTTCTACACAAGGACAACGCCTATAGAGTCGGTTATATCAATTAGGTGTCCCAAAAGATCAGTAGAACTATCAACCTTTCTTGATCGGAGCGACTATCCTAATTTTGTTCCTGGGGTTGACTCCCACCCATAGACCACAGCCAGAGAAATTCCTTTGCCAGACCCGGGATTTGAACCTGAGACCACGAGAATCGCTAACCTATCACCATGTGGCGCCTTTTTACTATCTCGACAGAGATAGTATTGCGATCACGAAAATTTTCGATGTCGAGGTTTTGATGTTTTTATATGTTTTGAAGGTTCCTGAGTCATTTTCACTAAGGTTGAGAAAAATGTCCGTGTGTGTGTATGTATGTGCGTGTGTATGTAAACAAGATTACGCAAAAATGGTTTGAGCTAAAATAATGAAATTTGGTACACGGGTATTATTCAAAATTCGTAGTTTTCTATCAACTTTTGAGAAATGTAGCTCATCCGGAAGTGGGTACCACATTTTGATGTTTATTCCTCTCTCTAAAGTGACCGTAAAAATAAAGATATATGTTTGATAGTTTTTCACATGATTAAAAATTATATAAAACTGCTATATATATATATATATATATATATATATAATTTCAGCTTGATTGAATCGCTCAAAGTACCAAAATTAATTTTTTAACACTGCAAATCACGCGCCAGCACGTGACGTGGTGGCATCAACAAAGAGCCAAAGACGCGCTGGTTTAATAAATATTATTTATTAATTTTAATTTATAATTTCATTAATTAAATTTAATTTAAATAGAATATATGTTATTTAATCCAATTCAAGTTGCGAGATAGCCGAGTTGAGACACTTCCGATTTATTTATATTAGATATTATTGTAATTTATTTATAATATATTTTTTTAAATCAAACTTTCAAATGAAGCTAATCAATCAAAATTGTTGTTTATATTGAAGCAAAAGGGTCCATCAAAAACTGTCAGCGACAACCGGTCCATTGCTATTTTTAAATTTTTATACACCTTTCTATTGATAAAATAAAAAATAATCGAAATTCAACAATTATATCGAATTTTATTCATCCAAATGCATAATTAAACATCTGGGAATGCGCAAGCTTGCATTGCCAAAACGAACTTAAGTTCGGATTAATTTAAGTTATAAATAAGTCAAGATTAAATATAAATATTATTGAATATTTTTATTTATTAGTGTTATAAATAAAAATATTAATAAAATTTTTTTATGTTCACTGGAATCGATGATTGTCACGAATAAATATAAATGACGTCACTATAATAATAAATATTAAAAATTTCAACTTTGGACGCCATTTTGACCATGTTCCCGAGGGGGTATCAAAAAATGAAAGGCACTTTACAATACTACTTTTCGATGCTCTTTCCGAATCTGAAGTCAGAATTTCAAAATTTTGAGTTTGATGTCGGACAGAACGACAGACTGAACGATTTTATAAACTCACTTAAGTTCGTAGAAAATTAAACTGATAGATAATATTAGATAGATAGATAATATTAATATATAGTATACCTTTGTGACATTTTTATTTTTTATTCTCTTTTAATAACCATAACAAATTACTAAGTTTGTAATTTTAACAAAATTTGTTTTATAAAATATTTTTTATCACTGATTAATAATATGTAAATCAAAATTAAAGAAATTTACTTTTAATACCATAAAAATATAAAACTGTCAATCATTTAAAATTGAATTGGTCGTAAAAATTATTTTTTTAAATTTTGATTCATAAATTAATACTCTTGAGAAAGGGGCTGCGCTATAGTCCAAGGGATGAAAGTTGGTGCACGAGCTGACCCCCACCCTCGGCCAACCAGTTCCCGCCCTTGCCCCACCATTCCAACGAAACCTCACCGCGCAACTCTGTTGCGCATATCACATATTTTATAGTTTAGTTTGAGAGTGTAGAAGTCTGTGATGGGGGGAAATCACTTTAGGAGGGGGTACCCCCGCCTCTCCTGGTCGCCACCCCTCACCCACCAATTTTCAACTCCCGGACTATAGTTAGAATAGCGTTCTTTTTTTTTCGTCACTATACATACATATATATTAATATGTATATATTATTTATATCACTATTAGGGGACAAAAACTCTTAAAAAATTTGAATAAATAAATTCTAATTTTTATTATTAATATTAATTATAAGTATTAATTTTAATAGTAAAATTAACTAAAGTATATAATTTATAAAAATTTTATTATTATTTTTTTTATTATGGAATTTTGCAGCATTTTTTTTATTCTAATGATAAATGATGAAAATAAATGCAAGTGGATTTCCCAAATTCATATTTAAACTTCAAGCACGAATTTATAAAATATATCTGTGTCATTCCACCTTTTGTCTGATTAATGATGCGTGCGACTCTTCTCTCTAAGAATAAAGTTATTTTGGTTTAGAAATGAAAAAGTAATATTTTTTATATTAAGAAATAAATTATTCTACAGTGATTGAAAATATATGTTAGATAAATTATAAATATAAGTATAGAATAAAATTTATATAAAAACAAAATCTCTAACTACACAAGGACAACGCCTATCAAGTCGGCTATATCAACTAGGTGTCCTATGATCAGTAGAACGAGTCCTATCAACTTTTACCTTGATTTTCTTGATCGGAGCCGCTACTTTTTATCAAGTAGCTTCCCAATGTTGATCCCAGAGGCTGGGTTGACTCCGTCCCATAGACACCAGCTAGAGAAATTCCCTTGCCAGGCCCGGGACTTGAACCCGGGACTACGTGAATGTGACACAGCGACGCTAGCCTCCCACCCAGTGGCCTTATTTTAAAATTTATATGGTGAAATTTATTTTTTATTTATTCTGAAAATAGTTTAAACCATAAAATCCATATAAAGCCAATAAATAAATATATTTGAAACAAGATCGGATGTTTAATTTCAATAATATTATTTATCAAATTATTATTTTTTAAGTTTACTTTCTATAAATAAAAAATACAATAAAATATTTTTTATGAATCTATACGATTTTTAAATTCTTAATATTGATATGTCAAATTAAAGAATAAAACATTTAATAATATTTATTAGTAAATATTTCAACAGAAAATAATTTTAAATAGATTTTTAATAAATTTATTTTTCTATTTATTCGTCTGTTTTTTTTTTATCAATAAAACATTTTGTTTGTCTTCAGACTCAAATTCTTATCACTTACACTGTTTGTTTGTTTGTTTGTTTTCAGATACTACGCGATAGTCAAGCCCCTCAAGTATCCCACCCGAATGACCAAACGAGTAGTCGCCTTCATGATGGTGAACGTTTGGCTCTCACCAGCCTTTATTTCTTTTACGCCTATCTTTTTGGGTTGGTATACCACTAAAGAGCATCAACTTTTTCGTGAAGAGAATCCAAATATCTGTGACTTTAAGGTAAGTTTCATTGAATTTACTTTTTTTTTTATTTATAAAATTTGTTATTACACAAAAATCAATTTTCTTTTTTCATATTAATAATTTTATATATTTATAAGAATCATTCATAATAATACAAAAAATAAAAACAAAAATGAAATTTTAATGAATAAAAATTACTTTATATTCTTCTGATTATATTAAATAATCAAAATACTTTAAAAATGAACAAAAATTTTAATTTAACTAAGATACAAATAAAATCTATTCTAAATTATAATGAATTTGACATTTTGGCTTTGAACTTAACTCTCTAAAGAACATCACTATTAGAATTAATTCTAAAGTAAAGAAATAAAAGCAAGTTAAACATTTACTCTCTTCTTTAAAATGATATTTACTTCATCATCATTAGTATAAAACAAAAAATGTTCATTTATGTATATAACAGCAAAACAACTAAAAATACTATTGTTTAGTTTTGTAATTATAAAAGATAAAATAATAATGAATAGACGATTTCATTTTAATTCTCCAACTCATCATGCTTGATTTTCTTTAAAAAATTTATTTCTATTTTCTGAATTACATCTCACAAAGTTTCTTATCCCTTTGACTTTGATCAATATATTTAGTAGCCGAGAAAACAAATAACTTTAGTTGTTAAATAAATTTAAACAGTTCAATGTTAAATTCGTGCTCATTCTTTAATACGCCATCTTAGTAGTGATTTTAAGTAAATAACTTTAAATTGATTATTTTTAAACTCCCAAACATTTATAAAATAATAATAATAATAATAATAATGATAATAATATCTTTTTATTAATAATATTTAATTATATTATTGATTTATCTATCAGATACTTCCTTATGTCCACTGTTCCTTAACGTAAAGATTGTTCAGTTATTAATATAAATGTTCCGTGTGTGATAATTTTAAAACATAGGTTCCCAAACTTTTTTGTGTCGTAGACCCCTTGCCATTTTTCGGCTTTGAGTAGACTCCCTAAATTGATTTTTTGTAAAAAAAATTTTACCTTTTTTTTAGACCTTATTGAAAAATCAAAAATATTTTAAGAGCCATATCGGAAAAACAATTTACCTTTTTTTTAGAGCATTGAATTGTAAGATAGTAGATAGTATAATGTAATAATGTCTATCGTAGACCCCCATTTTCATTTCATGGACCCCAATCTTTTATTTGCTGCCGTAGACCCCTTGCAGGCTGCCATAGACCCCTGGGGGTCGATATAGACCACATTGGGAACCTCTGTTTTAAAAGCAAGACAAAGAGAAAGTGTATAAAATATTATAGTTACACATGCACAAGAATTCGGTTGAGATAGTGGATTATATTGAAAATTGCAGGAGAAAATTTAATAAAAAAATAGCTATAAATTCATGAATAAAAAATAAGCTGGAGTGTCTCCACTCGACTATCTCGCAATTTGAATTGATTAAATAACATAATATATTATATTTAAATTAAATTTAATTAATTATAAATTATAAATAATAAATATTAAACCAGCGCATGTTTGGCTTTTTATTGTTGGCACCATGGCACGTGTTGGCGCGTGAGTTTGCAGATTTAAAAAATTAATTCTGGTACTTTCAACGATTTAATCAAGCTGAAATTCTATATATAGCAGTTTTATACAATTTTTTATCATGTGAAAAACTATCAAACATATATCTTTATTTTTACGGTCACTTTAGAGGAAAAAAAATCAAAACGTTGTAGGTAATGACCCTCTTCCGGTTGAGCTACATTTCTCAAAAGTTGTTAGAAAACTATGAATTTTGAATAATGTCCATGTACCAAATTTCATCATTCTAGCTCAAACCGTTTTTGCGCAATCTTGTCTACATACATACACACACACACACACAGACATTTTTCTCAACCTTAGTGAAAATGATTCAGGAACCTTCAAAACATATAAAAACATCAAAATCTCAACATCGAAAATTTTCGTGATCGCAATACTATCTCTGGCGAGCTAGTAAAAACAAAATAAAATTCATAAATTAATAAAAATATACCTTTAATTAATATAAATATTTAATTTAATTTTGAAGTAAATCAATATTGAATATTTATTAATGATATTTTTATATCTACAGAGAATATGATACTCTCTGAGGTAAACCTTTGCGGGTATTATAAATTAAAATTAAAAAGTAATTTTTACACAATTAAATATTAATTTAAATAATTGTATCAAAAAATAAATAAATAGCCCAGAGGTTATATTACTTATTAAAACTGCCTATACTTGAATGACGATTCATGTCCAACAATGATAGAAGACCCATTTTTCAATGATGCACCTGAATAATCATTTCACTTAAATTTGCCTTTGTATTGTCTATATTATTAAACTATTACTTATTTTTTAAAATATTTATCATAATTTTTTGTTAACTTCGATATCAATTTCTTAATTTTACTTATATTTATTAAAAAAATAGTATATTTTAGAATATAAAATTATATATCTAGATATTTGTCATATTTTCTCCTTCTTTTTTTCTTTTTGACTAAGAGATTCATAAAAATTTTTAATTATTATTATTTTTATTATCTATCAAAATTTTTTTAGAAATATATATACATAAATATAATTATTCCTACCTACTATCTATCTCTGTAACTCTTCCGAACTCGAAAGTTCTTGGCCGCAGCAACCACACCCCTCCAAGTATAACTATTCTGAGCTACAAACCTCCAATCCCTATCCTCTCCCATCTCTCTCACATCCTTTCCCACATTATCCACCCACCGCGTCCTTGGTCTTCCAAATGGACGTTTCCCACTCGGTCTCCCTACCAATATATTTTTCGCCATTCTATCTTCTCCCATTGCCATGTGTCCTGCCCACCGTAGCCTTCGTGATTTGATAATTCTAACTATATCTGGAGATGCATAGAGGTCGTGCAATTCCTCGTTATGCAATCTCCGTCATTTTCCGGTGACCTCATCTTTCTTTGGCCCATAAATGCTTCGCAGAATTCTAATCTCAAATACTCTAAATCTACTCTCTTCACCTAAGGTCATAATTATTGCTAGATTTTCTAATAAAATGTTAGCATTTTGTTATTCTATTTACTTGTTTTATTTTTTATTTATCTAACTCCATTTATATTGTATATACTACGTATATATTCACAATATATTGAATAAAAATAACTTCCTTTTATACTCCGATGATTTTTATATTATGCAAATATCCATCTAAAGGCCTCAATATCAAAAAAATATGTTTTGCTTCTTTTGTTGAGTTACCCTTTCCAATCCAATAAAAAAAAATAATTCTGTAGGCTGTAACATTCATTCATTACATTGAAATATGTTATTTTTTCCTTAATCAATTAATCATTTTTTTTTTATTGTATTCTTAGGTGAATCGAGTATATCTTTTGGTATCGTCGTCCATCTCTTTTTGGATACCATGTGCGATAATGATCTGCACTTATTTAGCAATCTTCCGGGAGGCAGATCGACAAGAAAAAGCGATTCATGGTCAATTGAGTTGCACTCCAACACGAGAAAGAAGCCTCAGTAGACTTAAAAGAGAGCATAAGGTAAACTTTTCTATTCTATTAATATTCTCTATATATAAGGCCACATATCAACAACTTCTCAAATATCATTAATAATTAATCAAATTTATTTATTAAAATATATAAAGAAATTTTTATCCTTTATGATATTTTATTTTATATAATATGTATTTACACACATATATATTTTTCTAATCTATATATATATAATCTTATTATAGGAGAATTTTGTATACGTATATGCATATATATTTACATATAATATTATAATGATGTTTATTTATTAAAAAATTTCAAGAAAGTTTTTGACAATATTTCCTCTATTCAATATATAATACTTAGGTTCATATATATATATATATATAAAGGAGAGTGTTTGTATGTATGTATGTATGTATGTATGTATGTAATTTGTTTACTTTTTTGCTGTCATAGAAACAAACAAAAAAGAAATTTCCTACTTAACCGACGCTTGATAATTTAGAATTATAAACAAAAACAATTGAACATCAAAAAAAAAAAAAATTCTCACTTAACCGACCCTTGGTAATTTAAAACTATAAACAAATTGAACATTTTCAAGATAGAAAGACAGAAAGATTTATTATACTTAAAACGTTTACAAGACTAATAAGATAAATTTTAGATTAATATATAAATCTATATATATATATATATATATATAAAGGTTTTTGTCTGCACATTGCTCAGAATTTAAAAATTTTTGCATATCTTCGCGTTTCATGACCTCTAGAATCCAAAAGTGACTTTAGAATTTTTCACGTCTGTCTGTCAGGAAAATAAGGATGCTATAGACTCAAAATTAGCTGAAACGATTTCTATGAAATTACATCACAATATTCTTATATACTTCTATGGTAACATAGGCTTTAAATTTTATTAATATCTAATCAATAACCGCAGAATTTAATTTTTTGAAGTTTATATAGATCTCCGTGTTGTTCATTCAATGAAATTAAAATATCAAAATGAAATGATCAAGAAATATTATACTCTATCTCTATTATAACATATACAATACTTACGAACCATAGGCGGAGGAAATATTAGAAGATATCATTGCGGGTTCAGGTCAAATCGATCAACATTAATTAAGATATTTTCATTATGACGAATTCAATATTTCTGTTCACTAATTATTTGTAGACTTTAGTAAAACCTACGCATGACTCAATAGATCCGGATAAACTTTTTCAAATTTTGATCTTCAAATTTATCTTGAAGGTATTAAAGAAAGAGTAAGATGCGGAAATCAATTGTAAAATATTAGGTTACTCAGACGACTTAAATATAATAGGAGATTCGGCAATTGCAATTATAGATAGCGAGGAAAAATTAATCGAGGTAGGGAAAGAGATGAGGTTTGAAATTAATAATGATAAATAGAAATATTTAGAAACAAGCAGAAGCAGTATTAACATACAAAATGTAGAATTTGAATATGTAGAAAAATTGAATGTAATCACGAAGGATAATAATATTTGAGAAGAATTTAATACGAGGCTACAATCGGGAAAGGCCTGTTATCATGCAATAAAGAGTGTTATCTCATCAAAATTATTATAAAAGGGAATCAAAATTAAAATATATAAAACAATTATTTTGTCTCTTCCTGTTGTATTATATGGGTGTGAGACATGGTCTATGATCTTAGGAGATAAGAGTGGATTTAGAGTATTTGAGAATAGGATTCTTCCCAGCATTTATGGGCCAAAGAAAGATGAGGACACCAAGGAATGACGTAAGAGAAATGGAACAGAGGCTCAGGATAAGGACACTTGGAGAAATGTGGTTGTAGCTGCCAAGAACTTTCGAGTAGATAGTTATAACATATTCAATAATAATATATATAATTAATTTACTGATTAAATTAAAATATATTTTAAATAATCACACAATAAGAAATGAATGTTTTATGTTATACACTGATTGAAACAAAATGGATGGAAACCTTTTACTACTTTCAACCAAATACTATGTACCACTCGGGGGTACAGGGGGCGGAGCCCCCGTCTAGGTGTGAAGAGCGACGAAGGAGCTCTGAGCAGCTAGTATATATATAAATGTGTCTGTAAGTGTATGTTATATAATAGGTATAGATTGTATCTACTAGAAAAGAATAGAAATTGAATGTGAAAGTGGTTAAAGAAGTCATTGATATAGATAGAGAGGTACTTATATTATTTCTTAAGAAAAGAGCTCAATCATTATTTATTTAAATTCACGGATTCTTCAATTTTGATCCTGAAAATTAAGATGGCATCTAATTAATCAAAAAAATTTTAATAAATATTTAAGAGAATTTAAACTAAACTAAAAAAGCTGGAGTGTCTCCAGTCGACTATCTCGCTAATTTGTATTGGATTAAATAAAATATATTAATTTAAATTAAATTAAATTAATTAAATTATAAATTAAAATTAATAAATAATATTTATTAAACCAGCGCATGTTTGGCTCTTTGTTGATGGCACCACGTCACGTGTTGGCGCGTGAGATTTGCAGTGTTAAAAAATTAATTCTGGTACTTTCAGCAAATAAATCCAGCTGAAATTCTAGATATAGCAGTTTTATACAATTATTAATCATGTAAAAAATTATCAAACATAATTCTTTAATTTTACGGTCACTTTAGAAGAAAAAAAATCAAAACGTTGTAGGTAATGACCTTCTTCCGGTTGAGCTATAATTCTCAAAAGTTGTTAGAAAACTATGAATTTTGAATAATGTCCATGTACCAAATTTCATCATTCTAGCTCAAACCGTTTTTGCGTAATCTTTGTTACATACATACATACATACATACACACACACATTTTTCTCAACCTTAGTGAAAATGATTCAGGGACCTTCAAAACGTATAAAAACATCAAAATCTCAACATCGAAAATTTTCGTGATCGCAATACTATCTCTGGTGAGATAGTACAAATCTAGAGTGTCTCCACTCCACTATATCGCAAATTTGAATTGGATTAAATAACATATATTATATTTAAATTAAATTTAATTAATTATATATCAATTATAAATTAAAATTAATAAATAACATTTATTAACCAGTGCGTCTTTGGCTCTTTGTTGATGGCACCACGTCAAGTACTGGCGCGATACTTGCAGTGTTAAAAAATTAATTCCTGTGCTTCAATCAAGCTGAAATTCTATATATAGCAGTTTTATACAATTTCTAATCATGTGAAAAACTATCAAACATATATCTTTATTTTTACGGTCAGTTTAAAGGAAAAAAATGAAAACGTGGTAGGTAATGAACCACTTTTGGATGAGCTACAAAAGTTGATAGAAAATTATCTGTTCACTAAAACTTAAAATAATGTTTTTGTTTCTTTATTATTATTATTATTCGATTTTAGCTCACTTTCTCAGCAAATTGCTGGAAAACTTTCACCCATCCCTTTAGATGTTGTATGGGATTGGGCTCGGACGGTGTGGAGAGGGAATTCACCCTAATCCAACGGATAACCTGTCTCTCACCTCATCATTAGGAATTTCCGCACTATATAGCAAGTTTGAAGAATAACAGACTTGCTAGAATTATTATTATTATTATTATTATTAATATTATGTAAATTGGCCGAATGTTTTATCATTGAAAAAGAGAAACCCTATGCTCATTCTCTCTTAATATGCCTACATATTTGTTAGTCATACATAATCATAATAATAATATTATTATTATTAAATTATATTAAAATTGAATATTAATTTATTTACTAATGTTTTAGTTTTTAATTTTTTTGTATTAAATCTAAAAGGGGAGTTACGAAGATAAATATGTAAAAGCTTCATATTAAATATTTAAATATGAAATATATTACAAATATTTATAATATCAGTTTATATGTTGAAATTGAATTTAAATATACGTATAATATAAATATATGTAATTTAATAATTGCATATGATCTATAATACTCTTTTAGGTAAATTTAAACTATCATGGTGCCTTAACTATATAGTTAGCTATTAGTTATATTTATCATATGTTAGAAAAAAATTATAAAAGTACAAATATATATTTTTTAGGGACATTTTAAGAAAATCTTTTCGAAAAGAGGTCTGAATCCTACTAGCTTCGCGTATAAAATTTCTCTATTAAAATAACCCGTGAGACAGATTTGTGTTATGTTGTCAATAGAAAATTATGAAACTTCAAAGATGGAAAAAGAAAATAAATATTAATAGTATTCATAGTCAATCAGAGAGAAATGCTGTCATATGTTATAGAAATGTAAATGTAATTCGGGGAGACAGTCAAATTTTCTTTTATTGACATGCGAAGTTTTCCGTGATTTGTATATTTTAAATTATGTCTGAAAAAAATACTATACTTTATTTATTTATGTAGGAGCATAGAACCTCTCATGTATGTATATTCATAAATTAATTAGTTTGGAACGAAAAGTCAGTACCTTGAATGATCCCGCAAACGGATAAAATCTTCATAGTTATAGGTAGAGATTGTGATATTCTTGCATTGTTAGTATGTTTGTACTGGCTTCTACTTAGAAAATTTATTGTTCTGAATTGCACTTGCCGTCCCGTACATGTCCAGATATCCTCCAGTAAAGGGAGAAGTGAACATTTCAATTGTATGTTTTTTTATTGTATTTTATTGTATTCAGTATGTTTTTAAGGCAAACCAAATTTTTACATTGTGATACTAATATACGAATAAAACTGAAAAAAAAAATGATTAAATCTTTAAATGTTAACCAGTTATTCATCATTTTCCCATAAGGTATCGAGATGTCTCTAAATAAAATAACTATACACAATCTGTCGCACAAGTAAAGGAACTGATTTAAGATAATCGAGTAAGAGTACCAAAATAATTTTTTTTTTTGTTTTTATTCAAAATAAACTCCTTCTCCATCAATGCAAACCGTCTGTAAAACGATTCAAAGCAACTCTGGAACTTATTTTTTGGGATGCTGCCTAGGGCCCCGGACATCATGCTTTTGATTTCTTCCACAGGTCGAAAATGCTTTCCTTTCATCGACATTTTCAATTTTGAGAACGGCCAAAAATCAGCCGGTGTCAAAACCGGCTAGTATGGAGGGTGTTCCAACAAAACAACGCCATTTTTGCAAGGAACTCCTTCACAATTCTGCACTTGTGTGCAGGGGCATTGTCGTGCAACAAATGCAACGTTTCTTGCTGCCTGTACTCGGGTCTCACCCCCCGTGTTATTCATTTCAGCAACCGGTTCATGACGCCGATTTGCATCTTTTCTCACGTTATCATAATTGCTCGCCTCCTTTAGCCTTCTTGACCTGAAGTCCGGAAGTCTTCTGTTCTAGGTCGTCACGAAAGAAGCAAACCATTTAAAAACATTCTTTCGGCTTTTCTTCATGTGCTTTTTTATCATTTCAAATGTTTCAGTGGCACTTTTGACAAGCTTGAAACAGAATTTGATGTTGACACGAATTTCGTATCGAAAATTCATTTTTTTCGATGACGAGGAGAGAAAACTTGGTTCAGAAAAAAGAGAATTGTAAAGAATTTATCAACATGGGAAAAGTGAAACACGTTTAGTACAGTTTTTAAGAGTTCAGATGACGCTTACCTGAGCAAAGTTATAGTACCTGTCCCTTTTTACTTTTGCTACAGTCAGTGTATATATAGTAATATATTATATATATATATAAGTTCAATATAAAAAATGTATTTTTCGAACTATACAGAGAAACAATAATTATTTACATTTCTCATGACATGGATATTCCAAATATAATTTCTATTTATTCTGTACGGAATATTTTAAGGCTCAAAAATTGGTTGAAGCGATTATTTTGAATATTAATATATAATGTTATTTCAATATAGAATATAAATTTTATTTAAGTAGATATATTATTCAAAAAAAACTTATAATTTAAGTTATTTTTTAAAAAAAATCTTCAAGCCAACAAATAAATCAATTTGAAACTTCCTTTTATTTAGATTAACACTATTAAATGCTTATTTTTAAACATTTTATAACTTTTATTTACTTACTTTCATTATTACTCTTGCGTTTCTCCGAGTTAAATTAATTATACTAAAAAATCAAATCAAATGAATATAATGGTGTAATGTATGCCATTATATATCACACAATACAATATAACTACAATATCAATTTACTGATTAAATTAAAAATGAAAGAAATAAAGTAAGAAAATTAAAATTTAAATATATTAATAAGAATAAAATAAATTTAAATTAATTTTAAGATCACAGGAGTGAGACCAATGAAATATTTTTTAAATTCAAAAATATTTTCATTGAACATAATTTTTTTTTTATATTCAAAATTTGGCTAATGAGAGATTTGACATAAAATATCCAACATCAACTCCCTTGTGTTATAATCTCAATTTGAGTGGTTATATTTAATGCAATATATTCATGTTATATTATTAATATTTTCATTAACAAAATATCTAGGATAATAAACATTAATTTACATTTGAAACCAGGGATGATGATGATGACCTTTTATTTTGAAGTAACGTTAATCATGAAAGTGTTTATGATAGTCTTTGTTTTTGTTTTTTTCTTTTTTTACAGTAGAGAGAATAGATCTCTGAACTCTTAACTTGGTTCACCAGGGTATGGTTCATAAAATTTAAGGTTCATAGCACCCGGGACTTATTAGGTTAGGGCTATAAAAATAATAAAATTAAATTAGATAGATAAAAAAATAAGCATATTTTTTTTCTAATAAAAACAACTTAGCCGAATTTTATGTAAGATTCCAATTATTTTAAAGCCCAGTTGAAATGATCCATTGAGAATATTAACCATAATCGAGTCAGTGGTTTATGTAAGAAAAACCCAACGAAATTAGGTTGAATTTTCATACAAATTGAATTTTCAATGTTTGTTAAACATGGATGGCAAGATTAATAAATAAACGAATTTCATAAAATTTGGTTTAGAAATTTTTTTTATAATCAAAGATGACATTGAAAAATTATCTCCAAAATTTTCGAAATTAATTTAAAAATTTACAAGGTTTATATATGAGAAAAAATTTATTACTTCTCCCCCCTTCCCCCAAATTAAATTCCTACATACTCTCCATCAAAATATATAAATTCAAATATATATATTTATAAGAGTTTTGTGGGATAATAGAATATCGGTCGGGGAACCGGGGTAAATTACCCCAAATGGGGTAAAAATGAAATTTTTGTGAGTAAAATGTATATATGTATTTTTAATTTGCTATTTTATAAACCAGTTAGTATTTAAACAAATTAAATTTTTAGTTTAGTTCTTTTCAAAATTATCATGGGGGGCTATAATAGGAAAAATGCTGAAAAGAGGCGATTTCGTTGTTTTTTTTTTGCTCTTCACCATGGGGTAATAACAACTTATACAAAAATATTTTGGGGTAATGATTAAAAAAGTTCCCCGACCGCTGTAATAGAGATATCAATGTTGAATAATTTTATTATTTTTAATTAAATATTACACAACATGTATAATAATATTTTCATATGAAGATATTATTATCCTCCTTCTTTTAAATAATCATCATTTATTTTTTCTAATTTACTTCTAGAATGAGGCACAATTGCTTTACTTAGCATAATAAATCTTAATTTAAAATGAACATATAAAAAAAAAATAGATCTCGCTTTTGAGCGCGAACTGTGATCCTATTTTCCTTATCCTAAGGATTATGAATCAATTAATTTTGAACAATTCACAAGGAGCTATTGTACTAGATCTCAAATTAACTACTTAATCCAACCCACAGAATTTAAACTAAGTCTAAATAGATTGTTTATAGAGAGTGTGTATGAGAGAGAGAGAGAGAGAGAGAGGGAGAAGTATGTGTGGGACGTGCTGAAGGGTGGAAGGGTACGGATATAAAATCGGTTGTAACAAAATAACGACAAATACGATAATTTAATTTATATTTGTTTTAATATGAAAACTGGATTAAAATATAACATTTAATTAATGCGGTGATTTTTCTAAATATATTTTAATAATTAATGATGAATTGAATATAAATAAGTAAATTAAATAATATATATAAATATATATATAAATTACATTGTTTTAAATCATTTATTAGTTTCAATTATTTATACTAGTATAATTTATTTGATAATAACTAAAGAGTACTTTCGGGCGGTATTATTCAATTGAAAGTAACTTTTTAAATCATTCCATTACCATCATCCAGAGGTTTTAACTACGAATACAGATTATTAATAAAAATAGTGTTTTCTCATAAACAATGCTTAACAAATAGATTTATTTAAACAAAAGAGATAAGGGTAATTTTGTTGTTGAATATGTTAAAAGTGGCATGTACCAGTTTTATATGAAAGATATGAGCAATCGTCCTAACCGATATGAAAGTAATAATATAAAAAAAATCAAAATTTAAAATCTAAAACCATTCCATTAAAATCCATCTAAATATCTTTTTTTTGTGGTAAAAGAAAGGGTGAATTTTGAATTTTCACGGGCTATGTACATTCGATTATTGAAATTTTTTTGTTATGTTGGTACACATGTTTCTCACATGTTGAAATTATCAGCCATTTTGGATTAGTAGTTTGTTTTTAACAACTGAAAAAGTTAGTCAAGTTTGTGTGTTCTTCGATTTTTTTAAAGAATCTGTATTAAGTATTGCGTTAAAAATGGAATAAAGTGCTCCATCGCACTTGAAATGTTGACTGTGGCATTCGGCGAGTACTTTGTCTCAAAAAAGCGCTTTACAGAAGGCAGAGAATTTCGATGAAATGGGAAGGTTTTGCTCAATACAATGGCGTGGTGCATCATGAACTCTTTCTAACAGGTCGTACAATACGGCTCTTACGATCGGAATTGTGGAAAAACAAATCATGGAATCTACATCATGATAATGCACCAGCTCACGTGATTTTTTAGCCAAAAACAACATCGTTATCATGCCTCAATCACCGTGTTCACCAGATTTGGCTCCCTGTGACTTTTTCCTATTCCCAAAACTGAAGTGATCAATGAAAAGAAAGCGTTTTGCCACACTTGATGAGATAAAGTCGGAATCGAAGAACGAGCTGAAGGCCATACTGAAAAGCTCATTTCAGAAGTGCTTCAACGATTGGAAGAAGCGCTGGCATAAGAGCATTATATCTGAGTGGAATTACTTTGAAGGGGACAAAATGGATATCGATGAATAAATAAATACTTTTCGAAATAATTCAAAATTCATCTTTACTTTTGAACAAACGTCGGGTAATAGGTTTCAAAATAACAGACTTTTATTAAAAATTAAAACCGAAATTCTAAAGAAATGTAATGTTACGTTGAGCTATTTGGGAATCCATTTGTATCTTTTTAAATTATTTTTAAGGTTAACATTATTGTCGTCTAAAATCTCTTTCTATCCTAAAACTATTTTGATTAATATCATAAACTTATAATATGAAATAATATCAACATAATATTTAATTTTCCTATATTGATCGTTCATTTTATTTTATTTTGAAATTCACTTCTAAAGCAAATATGAACAGTTTATTATTAAATTTCCGTAACTAATATTAATGTAGGTTGGAGTAAGTAATTATCAATTCTCTCTGATACTAAAATGATGTTTATTAAAGCAACGGTCTACTTCTAATTTCCTGAAGTAAGAATAAATATAATATTTAATATATGTATATGTAAAATACTTGAAGAAAAACTAATCTTGTAAATAAAACTACTGAATAGAATAACATAATCAAAAACTCTCTTGGAAAATATTTGTTTATAAATAACAGTACAATCTCTTGTAAAAAACCGAATTAGTTTGTTTACAATAATACAATAAATAGATTTCTATGGCGCTGCTGAACTTTAACTTTCTTAACTATAGTAATTACATGATTCCATTTATCTCTATTCTGAACTTTTGCCATTGAAAAATATGAATGAATATTAAATATTGTCTAAAATCTAAAATATCTTTCCCTAAAAAAAACAATTCTCACCAAACTGTTCTCATTGATCATATTTTCAATCACCTTAAAAGATCCTTCAATATCATTAACTATGCCCATAAATTACAGCCCGAAAAATAATATTTTTATCGATTTTATTTTAAATATAAAGAATATTATTCCACATGTTTAAAATTTAAACTATTAAAAATGAACAAAACATTTAGTCAGAATTGTAAATTAATAATAATTAAGGTTTATCAGAACTATTTATTTCTAAGTATTCAATAAAATAGTTTGTGTTTCACGATAATATAGTTTTGACTAATATTTGTCTTTCAACACACAAATATGAAACTATAGATTATGTATTTAATTTATTAACATCATCACTACACACCCACAGAGTTTATCACAGGTTAATCAACAGGAGTGTGAAACTCAAACATGTATCCGCGGGCAAGATCAAAAATAGATTATCATGAATAACGCCGTAGGCGGTTTAAATAGTTAGTAATAACCGTGACATATTATTTATTTGGAATTCACCTTGAAAAAACTTGTTTTTCATAACAATTTTCAATCTATATATGGAAATTAAAATTAATAATATACTTAAATAGATTAATGGAAAATTATTAAAAACACGCGGTTTTATGTTTCAAGATATTTTTTTATTCAATTTTGACATTTGACAGTTAGATTGTCATTCAGTATAGTATTGAACTTGTGATAATGACATAAAAGTCAAGATCATTATATTGAATAAATCTTAAAACATAAAACCGTGTGTTTTTAATAACTTTCCTCTATTTTAATTTCCATTTACCTATAGATGGAAAATTGATATAAAATACAAGTTTTCAAATGGAATTCCTCAATTAACAGTTAGGTGACTATCTGAAAAAATAAATTTTAATAAAAATTTAATTTTCCTAAAAGATTTTCATAAAAATCTATATCTATCTATCTCTGTGGCTCTACTGAACTCGAAAGTTCTTGACTGCAGCAACCACACCCCTCCAAGTATTCCTATTCTGAGCCATAACCCTCCAGTTCCTATCCTCTCCCATCTCTCTCACGTCCTTTCCCACATTATCCATGGTATTCCAAGCGGACGTTTCCCACTCGGTCTCCCTACCAATATATTTTTCGCCATTCTATCTTCTCCCATTCTAGCCACGTGTCCTGCCCACCGCAACCTCGATTTTATAATTCTAACTATATCATCCAATTCCTCATTATGCAATCTTCGCCATTCCCCGGTGACCTTATCTTTCATCCATAAATGCATCGCAGAATCCTATTCTCAAATATGTACTCTAAATCTACTCTCGTTCCCTAAGGTCATAGACCATGCCTCACACCCATATAATACAAAAATTTCAATTAAATAACTTTTATAAAAATAAATTAGTTAATTATTTTTTTTTTTTAAAAAAGAAACAAACTATTAAGATAAAATTAGATTTTAAGAAAAAAAATTATCTAACTGGAATACTTCTATACTTAAATAATTTCAATATTCAAATAAATAAATAATATTAATAAATATAAATTATTCATAAATCAATTATTTTATTCAATAAATTAAATTTCTCTCTACCTCTCTGTTATTCACCATTTATATTATAATAAAAGTAAGTAAACTTTTATAAGGTATAAATTAATGTGATTATTTTATGGGTTGGAAAAAAAGAGGTAAAACTCCATTGGTTAGGCGTACAAATGACTGAAAGGAGCCAATAAGGCTAGTAGTAATGTAAACATCCCATTTCATCATTCCCTTTTAGAAACTGCCCAGCTTTATTTTATTTATATCTTTGATGCTTTCTCTCATCTGTTATTACCTTAGCTTAACTTATTTTATTAAAGAATTAACTAAGTATTTTTTTTTCTTTTAAATAAAAAAGAATATATAATTCTCGATAAAAATTTAATTATATAAGATGTTTTCTTATTCAATTAAGAATTTCAAACATAAACATATCAATGATTAAAGTTTATATGATTTCCATTTATTACTATTAAAATAAAAACAACCTTTTAGTTTTCATATTTAATAGAATTAAAATATAATTAGTTCAGTCTGCGAGTTTGAATATTTTTAAAATATCTTTTTTTAATGTGTCTATTTAAATTCGGATAAATATAAATTTTCTCGCCTCTAAATTCAGACTCGTCTGACAGTAGAACAATTTATTGTCTAAAAGCTTTACTCAACCCCTGCAAAACGACGCAAGAAATAATTTTGAATTTCCTTTCTGTCAAATACAATATTTTTCATAATGGACTCAATAAGTAGAATATTATTAAACAATTTATATCTAATAGGGGAATAAAGTTTCTTTTACTTAGTCAATTTACTAATGTATAATATATCTGGATATATGTACTTGATCAATACCTTAACTCTATTTTTGGATCATTACATTTTCAACTACTTTTAAATGATTTTACTGGAAATTTCTTAAAAGTGGAAGTTTAGGAAAATCTCATCCAACAGATAGGTACATTATGATATAAACTCAAAAAAATTGCTTATCGTTAAAATACGGGTGGCTTTCTATATATATGTAATTAGGTATTTTATTAATTTTTACCGATAGACGATAGTAAGGGAGGTATTGTTTTCACACCAAATTTGACATTTTTCACAATTTTTACATATCTCCACGAATCATACATTTTGTTAACAGAAAAAAGTATTTTTAGCATGATGTCTGTCCAAATTGTGTGTCCAAATAGACGTGTATAGCTTGAACGGTTTAACGGATTTTGATAAAATTTGGTATATTTATTTAATGCATCAGCACTATGAATTCATCAAGTTTTGGTGTATCCGAAAGTGGAAGTTTACAAAGTATTAATTTTATATTCATTGTCGGAAATTTTTCACTTAAAATATAGAGGTAATAAATAATTGAGTAATTAAACTAAAAATAAAAATCAAGATAATATTATTTGGTCATTTTAATTCAAGTTTTAAAAATAGTTTATTTTGATACTTTAAATATATATATATATATATATATATTGTTTGGAAATTAATTTATTTCAAATCGTCAGTCGGTTTTTGTTTCTGGTCACAGCTCATATGATTATTTTTAATATGTGTATATGTATACTTTTTAAATAATTTATAATAGAGCTTTTTGGAATCAGATTTAATTTATCAGTCAAATTGCTGTTTTATTACATTATAGTGAAATTCAAATTCCTTAACAAGAACCGATTCTACCCTACTTTATGCCGTAATTTGAAAAGCGTTGAAATTAATATTTCCCTAATTAAGATAATAATTTGTTAATAATACCATGGAAATATCTTAAGCATAGAGGATTATTTATATCATATCATTCAAATAAAATTAAATTATTTTAAAAATTATGTTTTTTTTTTTTTTTTTTTTATTATTTAACTTTAAAATCACAATCCAGTACACATACTTATAAGTGATATTGAGATAATTTATATAATATATATAATAATAAAGTTAATTTTTAAAATCCATTAAGAACATGCAAACGTGAGCCGTTCTTCCTTTTTTTCACATTAATCTAATACTGTAATAATAATAGATCTCTATTTAATTAATAAGGTCTTGAGGTTTAATCCTTCGTAATCTTCTATTTTGATCTGCCACATCGAGAAGACGGAGGGCCTCGGCGTTTACGTGCATTTGCAGTCTTTGGTGGTGAGCTGCTGCGAATTTACGAATTTCTTGTTGAACCGTCTCTATTCCAAGATCCTGATGTAATTCATCGTTGCGTATATACCAGGGAGCATTAACAATTGTCCTGAGTATTTTATTTTGAAGCCTTTGTATTATTTGTACATTGCTCTTTGCAGCCGTACCCCAAAGCTGGCTACCATAGGTCCAGACTGGTTTTAGGACCTGCTTGTAGAGCATCAATTTGTTTTCAATTGGCAAGACTGAATCTCTTCCCATTAACCAATACATTCTTCTAAGTTTAAGATTTATTTCTTCTCTTTTTTTTTAACATGTGCTTTCCATCGTAGCTTAGTATCTAAGGTCATTCCCAGATATTTAGCTTCATTGGCATAGGGAATGATCTTATTGTTGAGAAAGATTGGTACATGGTCAAATTTGCGATTAGTAAAGTTAACGTGAACAGATTTTGTCTCATTTAGTTTAATTCTCCAGCGTGTTGTCCATTTTTGTATTTTGGAGATGGAATGATTTAACTTTGTAGTTGACTCATTTATCGTCTTTCCGATGGCTAAAATTGCAGTGTCATCTGCAAACGTTGCCGTTATATTATATTCAATTTCAGGCAGGTCGGCTGTATACAGTAAGTATAATAGTGGTCCTAAGACACTTCCCTGCGGAACTCCAGCCTGTATTGGTCTCAACTCAGAGTAAGCATCCTCCTGTCTCACCCCGAAGCACCTGTCAGTAATATACGAATCAAGCACCTCAGCATATCTAACAGGAAGCGCTTTGTAGAGCTTATATTTTAGCCCTTCGTGCCAGACTTTATCGAAAGCTTTAGTTACGTCGAGGATGATGGCTGAACATATTTTCTTTTCTTCTAAAGCTTGTTCGATGTTATGTACTAATCTATGTACTTGATCAATTGTGGAATGCTGTTTTCGAAAACCAAACTGATGGTCCGGAATTAAATTTTTTTCATTTATAATTGGAATGAGTCTTCTAAGTAAGATTTTCTCAAACAGCTTAGACAAGACCGGAAGGAGCGATATTGGTCTGTATGACGCACAGTCATCACCAGACTTTCCCGGTTTTAGAATCATGATTACCTCAGCAATCTTCCATATCTGTGGCACATACCTAAGTTTTAGGGCCGCGTTTATTATTTGACTTATCTTTACAACAGCTTTGCGTGGTAGGTTTTTAAGTACTTGCCCTGTGATAAGATCGTATCCAGGGGCCTTTTTTGGATTGATTTCGTCTTTAATAATTTTTTGTATTTCCCTTATTGTTATTTTAGGAATTTCCTCTTCTTCTAGGGATATTACAATTTGTTCAAGAGGTGTATCATCTTTCATCGGTGGATTAGGGGTGAATATATCTTGCAAATATTCAGCAAATACATCAGCTTTTTTTTGATTATCTTTGGCCCATGTATTATTTAAATCTTTAATAGGTGGTGCCTGAATAATAGGTCTCTTAATAGATTTCATGGCTCTCCAGAGAGAATATTCCGAATCTTTAGTATAGGTTAACTCACTAATATATCTATTGATTGATTCATTTTTTATTTGTTTTATTTCATTTCTAAGTTTAGTACTTAATTGATTCCATCTGGTTTTATCCAAAGGCGCCCTTGTTCTTTGCCATCTATTTCGTGCTTTTCTTTTTTCCCTAACAAGGTTAACGATTTCGCGAGGGTAATTTACACCTTGTAACTTTTTATATATTTTTGGAGTATTATTCCATGCCGCCGTTTGTATATCTAATACTAGTTGTTCGAGTTCTTGATCAATTTGGTTAGAAGATATCATTTGACGATTGAGATGCATTCTTCGAGCTAAGTCAATTTTAAAACTTTCCCAATCAGTGCGTTTGTTGGTGAGTGTGGGATTGAAAGATTTTTTGATAATAGAGTCGCTAAGTGTCAGTATTATTGGCAAATGATCAGAACTTAGCTCATTGCACTCATCTACAGTGGCATAATTTGAGGATATATTTCTTGTAATGAAGAAATCAATTAAGTCCGGGATTTTTCTTGGGTCTGACGGCCAATATGTTGGTTTTGCCGTTGATATCACAACACATTTTTTATTGCTTACCGCTTTGTACAGTTCCCTTCCTTTGTCTGAAATTAGGCGTGACCCCCAATGTGTATGCTTGGCATTGAAGTCTCCACCAAGAATAAAGCGAACGCCGAGTTGGTCAAAAATATTTTTATATTCTATATGTGTTAATTTATAGCGTGGGGGACAGTAGATACTTGCTACTGTGATGGGATGATTATGACTTTTTATGTTAACAGCAGCAATTTGTGCTTTATCTGTTTCTATTTTATCTTCTAAATAGTGTTGGATTGATTCTCTTATTAGTATGCCGCTTCCACCTCTTGCCTTATTACTCGGGTGGATTGCGTGATAGAATTTATATCCCCGAATCTTGCATACTGTTTCTCTAGTTCCGTGTGTTTCTGATATAAGACACACATCAATGTTGTTTAAATTTAAGGTAACTTCTAATTCATCTTTTTTACTAATGAGCCCATTGGCATTCCAACACATAATGGTTAAATTTTTCATATTTTGCTTGTTAATTTATTTTCTAGTGCTTCTACTCGTCTGTTAATTACAGCGATTGAAGATTTTATTTCACTTTGAAATGTTTCAATTTTATTCATTTTTTTTAAGAGTTCTTGAAGCATTTCATTTACACTAGCATCTTTCTTAACTACATCTGAATAACTTTCAGTATTTCTAGTGTGAGATGATAATACATTCTCATTCACTTTTAGATTTTCAGAATTCGCCTGTTGTTGGGGCTTTTGTTTCACAATAGGGTCAATTTTTTGCCTTTGAGCATTCAATTTTCTTTGTTTAGCTCGTAATTCTTGAGCTTTTTTCGCTATTTGGCACCCACGATAGTTTGCAGGGTGTTTACCACCGCAGTTAACACATTCTGCCTTAACTTCTTTTGGTTTTTGGCATTCAATTGTTAGGTGCTCTTTTCCACATTTTACGCATCTCGGTCCTTCAAAGCAATAATTTTGAGTATGACCAAATTTTTGACACCTTTTGCATTGTGGAACTAATTTTGATCCACGCATTGGGTGAATTTCTACTTTAGTGTAGAGAATATTGTTTATTTTGTGAATATTTTCTATTTTTTCTGAGTTATTAAAAGTCAGAGTAAACATGTTTAAAGGCTTTTTTTCCTTCCATGATAATTTTGGTGTTACTTGTTCAATATCAAATCCTCTAGCTTTTAAATTATTCTTAATTTCATCGGGTTTCCAGCTATGGTGAAGTCCTTTGACCATAACTCTTATAGGACGATTACTTTTATTTTCATAAGTATGGTGTGGTATGGAATTATTTTTTAAAATATCAATCATGATTCGATATGCTTCACTCGTTTCTAGGTTAAATTTGAGATCTCCATTACTGAGAGTTTTAGCTAGGAATGTATGTGTCCCTATAGAATTTTTAATTATATTTGTTATGTGTGCATGATTAATTTGTTCTTTTACATATATTGGTGGAGGTTTAAGTTGAAGATTTCCTAAATCTCTATCATCTTTTGTTGTTTGTTATTATTATTAAGTAATTTATTCGCATTTTGCTTTGCTTTATTTTGCATAGTTTTTGTGTTGTTTATATTATTAGGATAAAGCACCGGACTAGTAGAAGCTTCCCTTCTTCTTTTTTTTTCTCTATTAGATTTAATAGTCCAGTTAGTTTCTCTTTCAAGCTCTTCTTCATCAGTAACATAGACTAGTTCATTTATTGTCTGATTTGATGATGATGCTTTATTTTCATCAATCAGAATTTTATTTTCCAAGTCCAAAAAAAAAAAAAAAATTATTATCTATTTATATATTTTTTATGAATCACATATATTAGGGGGTTTTTGAGATGAATGATTAATAAAAATAGGTTTCATTTAAGATAAAAATTATTTTAATTTATTTTTTCTTCATTAAATCATTTATAATACGACCACTGTACTTAATTATTCAAATTATAACAAATATAATTATTGTTTTGCAATATTATATATAAATATATGATTATTATTATTACTATTATTATCTCACTTATTTCTCTTACTCAACATTCCTTAATTCTGGTTAACTTATCAAAATGATAATATATTTAATAATTAGAATATTTTGACAATAAATGATAATATCTATTTTTCTACCTCACAAAACAATATTAAAATAGTAAAATTATTGACTAACAAAAACAACCACAATAATAAAAATTTATTCAAATATATATATATATATATATTATATTATATTATATTATATTATATTATAATGTTCATTCCAAAATGAGATTTATGACTTTTGTTTTAAAATCAATGCTTTTGACCGAATGGAACCGACGAAGTTGCACGTAGGCCTCCATGAATTCAGTCAACTTTAAAATCCCATTTAGCTTTTCAATCCCTTTATTTGTTCACTATACCAAATACTGTTGGATTGATCATAAAAAACTAGAGAAAAGTTTTAATACAATCTTACTTTTAAAGATTTTTATAATAATAATAAGAATGTATTTTCCAATCCATAAAAATAATAAGTGAATTAAATTTAAGTACGTTTTAATTAAATATAAACAAATCAGAAATTTAACAATAAATTTATTTAACTTATATATATTATTATGTTATTATTTTTATTATTATAAAAAAAATTTCTTTATATTTTCGGTTGTATAATCTCAAGGGGTATCATTTCGTTCTGGATATGGGAATAGATAAGAACTACAATTTTTAAATACAATATAATCCTATTAACTTAAATTATAATTATAATAATGTCAACTATTTTTTCTAAAGAATATCTAATGTATCGTTTACCGCAGAAAGTAAAGATTCAAATTAACTTTAAATTAGTTGACCTGTGGCCAGGTCCGAACCGACCGACGGTTTGAAGTAAATTAATTTCCAGCTACAGAAACAATTTCAAATAATTTAAATGTATCTATTAATGTAATAAAAAACAGATATGGATACATAAATAATAAATATAAACATTTTTAAATTTATTTTATTTATAACATATATACAAGACCAGGCTGTGACGTCATGAATGGCTGGATGACGTCATATAATTTTAAATCAAGAAAAAACTAATAAATATGATTTTCCCGAGCATAAAACTAATACAAAGTGCATGATTCGTGGTGATATATAAAAAAATCTCCTTTGGTGTGAAAATAACCCTTCCATTCCTATCGTCGATCGCAAATACTACCACTTCCGGTTTCCGGATTTGCACCAAAAGTTGATCAATTCATCCCACTGATGCATTAAGTAAATATACCAAATTTCATCAAAATCGGTTGAGCCGTTCAGGCTGTACACATCTATACGGACGGACAGACGGACGAAATCAAATAATAAATATAAAATATGAATTCAGTATTTATTTTTTTTGGATTTTATTAAAAATTATAAAATAGCATTATATCCAGATTTGTGAACAATGAGAACAATAAATTTAGATAAAAATGTACTTATTTTATTTAACGATTAGAAAGTTAATTATTTTTTAATAAAGCACTTTCTTGAATAATATATCGAAAGAGTAGTAAGAGTATAATAATATATCAAACGAGTATCCTATACTTGTAGTTTCTTTTAATGAAAACAATGATTTAAAACAAGAGAATAAAGATATTCTATTTTCATAAATTAATCACCAAAATGTTTCTTTTCTTTTCTTTTTATAAATGAAAATAATCAATCAAATTATTTTCATCAATTCGGCAAGAATAAAGTATAGATATAAAAATTTAAAATGATATTTACTCCTTTTTTCATAATGAAATTAAAGTTAAAAACAAGAATATTATTTCTCTTAACTTAGTCATCTTTAGAATACCTGAATCGAAAGACAATTGGTAGAACCAAAAATTTTCATTTAAAGTTATTTTTATTTTGAAGTATTTCTGATACGATATTTTTTGAGTAATGGCAATGTACTCATTATTAGCTTTTTAAATTACGTGTGTCTGTTTAATATGATTTAAATTTCTTCTTATTATAAGTTAATGATCAATTTTTACTAAATAAAATTTCTAGAATTTAATAAAATGAATGTTTTAATAAATATTTTTGACAATTTTGATGAAAATTCATTTTAAATTTATCCTAGTAAAAATAATTTTATTATATTTTAATAAAAACGAACCCTTTATTAAAAGAATATTTGCTTCTTAATATCGGAGTAATAAATATTTTATATGAATAATTTAACTTTAGAATAAGTTGTTTACCTATAAAAGCAATTTTGATGTTTACTGGTTTTGAATGAATTTCTAATGAAAATTATACGTATCTATATAAAATTCATATTAATTAAATAGTATTTTTATAAAATAAAATTCACTTGCAATTTTTTTTAATTGTAATTATTTAAAAAATTAAAATAATTAAAATAGGAATTTTATTTAAAAGATTATATAAAAAAATTATATTTTTTTAATCATCATTTAGACTCTAAATTAGTAAATATTTCTTTAGAATATATTCTTAATATTCAGCTGAGGATGACAGCTATGTGTTCGAAATAATAATCTTGACGGACTCTTTTATTTGTTTAATAATTTCGCTTTCCAGAAAAAATAAGAATTTTATTATTTTGTACGTATGTTCATTGTTTATTTTTTTAATTTTCATTATAATATAAGAGATATTGTTCTTAAAGTACAACTTTAATTATTTTTTGATTGAAATTTAATTTTAAATATATATATATTAATATTTTAAAAAAATAAAAAAAAATTAATTTCTTTGTATAGTATATATCTTCGTTTATATTAAAATATTTAAATTATTTATAAGTAAAAATATAATTAAATTTTATTATTTACCATTATATATATATATATTTATAAAATTATTCAAGGATTTTAATTTATTCTAGGTAAAGAATAAATTATATCTTGTCTAGATACATATATAGAAACTGTTTAATTATTTTTTTTTTATAAATTAATTAAACAAAAATCAATAAAAATTTTATTAAATCTTAAAAATCTTAAATGGATAAAAAATGGATATAAGTATAATTTAAAGTTCATATTTCAAAGTTTTATTTAAAATTTATCGAAATATTCATTATTAGTGCATAAACGATGACTAAAACATTTAAATTTTTATTACTAGGTATATATTTTGAATTTTCGTTTATAAATAAAACTCAATTACTTAGTATCGCTTAACTATAGTTTAAAAAATTGTTTTCATAATTTGATAAATATTTTAAAAAAATAAATAATTATATACTTATTTCTTTTTTTTATAATAATAGATTAAATTTGGCTAAAAAATACATGTGTGTATATTTAATATAATTTATTACAAGAACATTAAGAGTGGATGTAACGGATATGCTCAGAGGTTAAGAATGATGAAGTACATATATACATGACTTAACTCAGGCAAAGCCTTCCACAAAACATTGTTTATCAGCGGATTCCGAAGAGGGTATAAAGTGATAAAATAGAGGTGAGTTTTTTAGCGGGTATACCCACGGAAGGGGGACCCGTACTTCGGCTATTAAAATTTTCTATCATTTCAAAGTAAAATAAGCTGGAGTGTCTCCACTCGACTATCTCGCAATTTGAATTGGATTAAATAACATAATATATTATATTTAAATTAAATTTAATTAATTATAAATTATAAATAATAAATATTAAACCAGCGCATGTTTGGTTTTTTATTGATGGCACCATGGCACGTGTTGGCGCGTGAGATTTGCAGTGTTAAAAAATTAATTCTGGTACTTTCAGCAATTCAATTAAGCTGAAATTCTATATATAGCAGTTTTATACAATTATTAATCATGTGAAAAATTATAAAACATATATTTTTATTTTTACGGTCACTTTAGAGGAAAAAAAATCAAAACGTTGTAGGTAATGACCCTCTTCCGGTTGAGCTATATTTCTCAAAAGTTGTTAGAAAACTATGAATTTTGAATAATGTCCATGTACCAAATTTCATCATTCTAGCTCAAACCGTTTTTGCGTAATCTTGTCTACATACATACACCCACACATTTGATGATTTTCAACTATAACCATTCGTCTGTTCCATTAAGACTAAAATGTTATATTATATTATATAAATTTTTAAAATTTATTATTTATTTAGATATATAAGAAGGTTTACTACACTACAGTCATGAGTTAGTAATGAAGAAACAGCTCAAGTTAAATTATTAGGCAAAAAAATAAAAAAAAAATTAAAATAAAAAAAAACATAAGTTTTGTTCATTGTTATTTGATGAGGGGTAGAAACAAAAGTTTGACATAATATTGGCCGGCATTCTAGATAAACAAAAAGATTTCTCTATTCGTGGTTGAAGTGTATTTGACAAGACGTGGGGTCGATGCAGTGAATAAAACAAACACCACTACAACCACAAAATAAAAATGTCTATTACTTGTTCATTTGTTCGTTAATCCATTAGAGTGCTAAAGTTCATTGCTTTTTGATGAATCGGCCGAGTGTATGTTTTTCTTGAAATCTGTAATTGGTTGTTGAAGATCGTTTTTAAATCGTAAAACAAAAGAAATTAAATAGAAAAATCTATAAAAAATCATTCGTTGTGAAGAAAAACAAACTTAGGTCGTTTATTGACTGTTAAAGTGATTTAAAACAACAAAGATCGGATTCTTTTGGATAATAGAAAACGAATGTTCCTGTAAACAAATTATAAAAGTAACATTGCACAAAAAAATTAGCTGGAGTGTCTCCACTCGACTATCTCGCAATTTGAATTGGATTAAATAACATAATATATTATATTTAAATTAAATTTAATTAATTATAAATTATAAATAATAAATATTAAACCAGCGCATGTTTGGTTTTTTATTGATGGCACCATGGCACGTGTTGGCGCGTGAGATTTGCAGTGTTAAAAAATTAATTCTGGTACTTTCAGCAATTCAATTAAGCTGAAATTCTATATATAGCAGTTTTATACAATTATTAATCATGTGAAAAATTATAAAACATATATTTTTATTTTTACGGTCACTTTAGAGGAAAAAAAATCAAAACGTTGTAGGTAATGACCCTCTTCCGGTTGAGCTATATTTCTCAAAAGTTGTTAGAAAACTATGAATTTTGAATAATGTCCATGTACCAAATTTCATCATTCTAGCTCAAACCGTTTTTGCGTAATCTTGTCTACATACATACACCCACACACACACACACATACACACACACACAGACATTTTTCTCAACCTTAGTGAAAATGATTCAGGAACCTTCAAAAGGTATAAAAACATCAAAATCTCAACATCGAAAATTTTCGTGATCGCAATACTATCTCTGGCGAGATAGTAAAAATAACAAGGACAATATAACCTTTCTGCTAGTATGCCTCCCGAAAATTCCCGTACCTCCACATCGTCATCTTCTTTCCCCATTTTCAATTTTAAATTCTGTTTTAATGAACCATCGAATGAAATTTTTAATGATTGCCTAGTTTTATTTACTTATATGTACAATGGTATAAAAATGAAGTTTTTATTAAATTTTAGCTCCTCCTCTAGCAAGAATCCGTGCCCCCCTGAAAGTGCTGATATAACCCATGGAATAAGCAGACTCAAAATCCGTCCAATTCTAACCCAAACTCACACTTTGAAAATCAATTATAATTATGTAATTAATAAATTAAAATAAAATAAATGAAAATATTTGTCTAAGGAACATTATCCTAAGGGCGTAGTTAAGTATTTTTAGTTAATGTTTGCTTGGGACAGGTTTTATTGACACTGATACAAGCATGAATGAGTAGTCAATTAAATGGTGATGTAAGAATATTTAGAGAGTATAAGAAATGAATGGTTAGATGAATCTATTTATTGTGGATATGAATTATCGATTTAAGTATCGTTAGATAAATAATTAATAAGTATTATACTAACTTTTACCTTCTATTTATCCTGTCGAATCCAAGAATTTGCGTGCAAAATAGTCAAATACCAAAAATTTTATTAACACTAAATTTTTATCTAAATATTTGTGTTATGCTTATAATATTTTCTTTCTTAATTAATTTTTTATTTAATTTGGAATTATAATTAAGAAAATTGAACTTTTTTGCAAAAAAAAAAATACTAATCTATTTTAAAATATTAAATTGCTTTCCTCTCAAGAACCTTCTTCGATCCTTAATTTCACTCTTACTCTTTATTTTGTCTGAATGGTATTGCCATATTTGGGCATAGCAATTAATCACAGAGTATATATTAAAATATAGTATAATATTTTATATGATATTTACATTGTAATTTATATTAAATATTTGTTTTAATATGTTTCTTTTTTTATATTTTGTATAATTATTTTATATTAACTTGCAAAATAATTGTCCTTCCAATTCAATCCTTTGGCATGTGCAGCTTTAAATGGGTCGAATTCGTTCATTGTATTAAATGTGTATTAATAATAACTCGGAATGATATTACTGTCAATAAATGAAAAATAAATATAGTAATATTTTTAAATAAACTGATATCCTTGTTTATATTAATACTAGGACTATGCAAAATTTATTTTTTTCAAAATTATCTCATTCAAATGTATTTATTTATTAGTTTAATTAAATATTGAATTTATACTACATCATATTAATTAATTTTACTTTTTATTTTTATTCATTATTATTAATATTATTATAATGATGTAATTTTTTGAAATAACGTTAATTTATTTATAAAATCAAATCTTTAAATCAAAATTAACATTGAACGAGCATATGAGTACAAAATACACAATATCATCAATACTTATTACTATGATTATATTAATTATATTATTATATTAATTAATTTTACTTTTTATTTTTATTCATTATTATTAATATTATTATAATGATGTAATTTTTTGAAATAACGTTAATTTATTTATAAAATCAAATCTTTAAATCAAAATTAACATTGAACGAGCATATGAATACAAAATACACAATATCATCAATACTTATTACTATGATTATATTAATTATATTAATTCACTAGTAAAATTGAACCAATCAAAATTGAATATAATATAGAGTTTAGACAATAAATTATTAATTCATTTAATATTTTGAGTGAATAAATTAATATACAATCGTTAATAATTGAAAGGTAAATATTCTCTTAATTTTTAATATTAAAAGATTTCTCTTGTTAATATATAAAAAAAATAATGTTTGATATATATTTTATTTAAAATTATATAGATTATTTTTTTTAAATTCTTAATAAAAAGTCAAAGAAATGCCTGAATAAACAAGACGAAAACCCCTAAGCATTCGAAATCTTAGAGCCCAATCACATAATAATTTTACTAGATATGATTATACTATACATAAAATATAAATAAACGATAATTATTAAATATTATATACAATTAAAAATAAATAAATATTTGTTTTTCTTAATCTTACATTCTCTTATAACATTTCGAATGTTCACTCTAGCATCTACGGCGCCCCGGGCACTTGCTGGTTCTAAATTCTTAAAATTGATTACATTCATAACCAAAGTGCCGCCCTTCAGGCTTGCCGCCTCGGACAAATATCCGGTTTGCCGCCCTCTAGAGCAGGCTCTGCATATATATATATATATAGTTTATTTTTACCGACCGACGATAGTAAGGGAGGTATTGTTTTCACACCAAATTTCACATGTGGAGATTTTTACATATCTCCACGAATCATGCATTTTCTAAACAGAAAAAAGTATTTTTAGCATGATGTCTGTCCGTCTGTCCGTCCATCTGTCCGTCCGTCCGTCCGTATAGATGTGTACAGCCTGAACGGCTCAACCGATTTTGATGAAATTTGGTATATTTACTTAATGCATCAGTGGGATGAATTGATCAACTTTTGGTGCAATTCGGGAAACCGGAAGTGGTAGTATTAGCGATCGACGATAGGAAGGAAAGGGTTATTTTCACACCAAAGGAGATTTTTTTATATATCACCACGAATCATGCATTTTGTATTGGTTTTATCCTCGAAAAAAATCATATTTATTAGTTTTTTCTTGATTTAAAATTATATGACGTCATCCAGCCATGCATGACGTCACAGCCTGGTCTTGCATATATATTATAAATAAAATAAAATTAAAAATGTTTATATTTATTATTTATGTATCTATATCTGTTTTTTATTACATTAATAGATATATGAAAATTATTTGAAATTGTTTCTGTAGCTGGAAATTAATTTATTTCAAACCAGAAATTATATGGTATACGAGGGTGGGGTGAAAAAAGTTTCCGGCCTGACCAAGAAAAACGATGTTTTTAAATTTCTTTTTTGCTTTATTTTTCAACATAATCTCCATCAACACTGACACATTTCTCATAACGGTGTTGTAATTTTGTTAATTAAATTTAATTTAATTTAAGTCTCATCAACAGTTATGAATCTACGCAAAAATTCGTTTGGATTACGCCTACAGCGCTAAATTGTCGGTAGAAATGGTTTTTCGAAGCAGTTTTTGGTCTAACGTTAGCAAACGCGGCAGGCACCCTCCTTGCACACAGCTTTCCATATTCAAATGGTTGTTCAAAATATTTCGCACATGTTCAGCTGACATCGTACAGGTCTCAGCTTTCTTGAATGTTAAAAAATAAAGCAAAAAAAAAATTTAAAAACATCGTTTTTCTTGGTCAGGCCGGAAACTTTTCACCCCACCCTCGTACACTGCCTAATGGGTAATCCAGTACTAAATGCAAGTATCTATAAATAAATGAATACCTTTAGATGATATGTGTTGATATTTTAGTTTATAGTATATATTCATACTGATAAAGCATTTTACTTTTTTTCTTTTTGAACATTCATATTCTCAATAGATCTCAATGTGGCTTGTTGGCTTGTTGCTGTCAAAAGGGAATAAATTACTACTACTTTACTATATAAATGGCGAGGTTTAACTCATTCCTTGTGCCTTTTTAAAAAATTTAACCTTTCGACTATCTCTATTGGTTATAAATCTATTGCCATTCGATTCACCTCTCTGTGACTAGTTTTCCTGTTTGTATTTTATTTTGCCTGGATGTTTTTTTATAAAAACGGCGAACGAGGTCCCCTCCATCAGCATGAGGGTCATCTTAAAGAGGACAGTTGACTTAAAAAGAAATCATTTGGATAAAATAACTAAATAAATCTAATTTTCTTCAATTTTTAATATATATATATATGAAAGTGAATATATGTAGGAAAGTTTGCAAATAAATATGCGTTGTTTTATATTCAGCGAATATAAATTTATAAAAATTAAAATACAAATGTAACTTCTAATTAAATTAATAATTAATTATTTTGTTTGTTTCTTTTATCAGTTTATGAATATTAAATAAAACCAAATGTTAGGTGTGAGATTTTTTAAATGTGAAAAAGTAAATTTTAAATTATATATGTATATAATATTAAATTTTATATATGAAAGCATATTTCTGAGATTAAAACAAGACACACTATCACCAATTTGATTTAATTTAGCATAGGAATGCGTGATTAGACAAATTGGAAAGAAATCAAACGAAAGTCATTTAGATAAAAAAATTCAAGAATTAAGTTACATTGACGATTTAAATATTATAGAAAAATCGGCAAATTCAATTAAAGATAGAATAGAAAAATTAATAGACTCAATAATTATTAATGCCAAGATAAAATATTTAATATGCGTGAAGAATAGAATTAATACACAAATCATAAAATTTGAAAATGTAGAAAAAATTAAGTTTAGATTCTATAATCCCGAAAAATAATTATATTCGAGAAGAATATGGGTTTATTTTGATAAATTATTATTAATTAAAATACATACAAAACAATTTTTTAACTCCTGTATTATACGAGTAAAAAACAATTATTTTGCCAGTTGTATTGTCTATGAACCTGAGAGACGAGATTAGAATTAGAGTATTTGAAAGTAGGATTCTTCTAAGCATTTATGTGCCAAAGAAGAATGAAGTCACCGGGGAATGGCGGAGACTGCATAATTGCATGACCTCCATGCATCTCCAGATAGAATTTCTAGTTAGGATTATAAAAGGACAAGAATCTACAATGGGAGAAGCAAGAATGGCGAAAAATATATTTGTAGGAAGAACAATTGTTAACGTCCGCTTAGAAGACCAAGGACGTGGTAGGTGGACAATGTATGAAGGGACGTGAGAGAAATGGGAGAAATAGGATATGGTTCTTCGTAGACTGAAGAAGGATCACATCATCGGAGAAGGGCAAAAACTGCATAACCAGTAATTACCAAACCTCTATGCATTTCCAAACATAATTATAATCATGAAATAGAGACGGTTGCGATGAGCATACAGGTAACTAGAATAAGAGAAGAAAGACTGACAAGAAATATATTTGTTAGGAGATCCATTGAGAAACGACCGGGTTGTAGGCCAAAAACGTGATGGGCAGCTATTGTAGGGAAGAACGTTAGTGGGAAAATATGGATTGAATAGGTGTAGCTTAGATATGGAACTTTTGAAGCATTGTGAATGGTGTGGCCAAAAAATTTCAAGTGGCGTAGAGCCACAGTTAAAGATAGATAGAAGCCTAGCTTAGAGATCTAAGCAATGAGTCTTGAAGACAAGGTTACAAACTTACTCAACTTTACAAAATTTAATAAATACAAAAACTGAATAAATACCAAAAGCCAAGAAATAATTTTTTTTTGTACATATATATTTATATTGACGTATATTGGAGCATAAGTATGGATTGGGTTTTTTTTAAAAAAAATGGGTTTAAAATTAATAAAAAATAGTAGGGTGAATCCAAAGAAGGTTGATTAGGGAAGATAAAATAAATTATTAAATTATAATAAAATTAACACTTATTGTGTAATTTTAAAGGACATTAATATTTATTTAAAGTAATAATTACAGATATTAATGATACAATTAATATAATTATAATAATTATCATGGAAAATTATAACTTATAAATTAAGTATAAAATAACGTTCACCTATATTTAAAGGGTGGACCACTTAGCTGATTATTGTTAATTGTATGGAGTTCAGGGCGGTTCCTTCAAAATGAAACATCTTCTCTGGTCAGCAACTTCTATGTTTGCCTCGATGTAGAATTCTGGCACTGTTAGAAATGATATCTCTATTCTCTTCATCCCGAAGATCTTACACTCTTCCTTCCATCCAGCAGAATGCCCTCTCCCTTCCCAGGAGCCCTTGGCTACTCTTCCAATAACTCACTCCCTAACTGCACTCAGGTGATCAATAGTTAGTTCTCCGTAATTTTAAGAAACATATGTCATGTAATTTATGAGCAATTGAAAAGGTTAAATACATAACATAATGTCCCATACCATCAAGCAATCCTATTTCAATTATATTGTCCGCTTTTTAAGTAATTGTTCTAAAATTTGAGTGAACGTGAGGTTTTCAATATTTGTTTTAAATGTTTATTTATGGTGTCTTAATAAACAGACATTTTTATGCTTATATATTACAATATATATATTTAATCTCATCATTAAAAAGACTCGATGTTTTTTTTAATTTACTTCAGTGAAGAATTTATTAATTTTTTTCATTCACCTTTATCAGTTTCAATTGAATTTTATTATCAATTGATTATTCATGCTCACGAGGTGCTATATTGACTAAAAAAATCTTGTTTATTATAAAAAAAAATAATATTCATAAATTACAAAAAAATATCTAATAAAAATATTTATCATTTAATCAAATTATATTTACTTGAAATAATTTTTATCTTTAATAAAATTTCTTAAAAATAGTCATATTTATTCAATCTTCTAATATAATATTAATTAATTTTATTATAATCAAAAGAAATTTGAACTTAAAAAATTAATCCTCCATTAATGAATGAATAATATCATTGCATAAGGCATTCAAAATTTCAGATGAAATGCAATCTGATGTTTGTCCAAACAAATTTAATAACCGTTATTTTAATATAAATTATTTTAATATTATTAATTTTTAGTCATTTAATTGAGGTATATATCTTGTTTATGACGTAATATTTCTTTTATAGAAATCGAACTTTAAGCTGGATTAATCCATTTTTATGTCTTAGACATTTGATTCTTTGTCGGACTCGCATTCGAAAATGAGAAAAAACTATAACAATAAATAAAGCTAATGACAAAATCCATATATGATGTAATGAACTAAAACGAATTTTAAATTTTTAGTAAATAAAAAAAATAAAAATTATCTACAACAATAAATTTGAGTTTTTTAGTTTTCAATAGTTTGTTTATAAATTTTTAAAAAAGGAAATTTATTATTTTCAAATGTCTCATAAAAGTTGTTATACTATAAAAAAATTATCTTTTTAATATTTATTATTAATTTAAACTTTTTAGGAAATAACAATTTCATTTAGTTAAAAATCAAGATAGTTTTAAAAACTATTTTATAATAGATAAATATATAATAAATAATAAGTATAATAAAATAAATAAATAAATATAATAACCCTTTGTTAAAAATGATTTTTCCTAATTTTCCATTCATTAAAATTACAAATTATTTCTTATAATAAACAATGTATTGTAGATTTTTCAAATTAAGAATTTAATTTTGATTGATAAATTATTTTTCACATTCTTTAATGATGTGAAGAAACAAAATATCGCATTTTCTTTAGATTTTAGAATAAATATTATGGAATATATAAAATTATTTATTTATTAAATATTAAAATTAGAATATTGTGAATTAGAATGCGGAATTGGACATCCCGGAGGCTTTGCTCTAGGCAAACTAAAATCTTTTGGTTGAGAATGGTGGCTTGTTCATGTAATCCAGAAGCCTGAAGGTCAGATTGAAGGATGTACCGACAATTTCGATTTGCGCTGGGAAACTAAATGTCCAAAGGGGTATCCGCATTTATAATTTAATCCTATAGATAGAGTTAAAATTATATAAAAAATTTACAATAATTAAAATTATATTAAAAGCAATCTATTTGTGTTTTATTATATAAGAATGGCTATCTAACAGCAAAGTACACTATTTTATTTACAAATCTTTTTGAAATAAACAATTAATTCGGGTCCTAAAAACCGGGCCTTAGACATTTAGAAAGTAATCCGGTAATACATAATATATATATTTAGAATTAACAAAATAAATATTACCCATAATATCCTATAGACAACTTTAGATGTTCCGGTAACCAAAATTTTCAAAATTTGAAAATTTATTTTTTTAATCTTTTGCTGTACAGATATATGTATTATAATAAATTTTGACTTTTCACTTTCAATTAAGACTCGTTATATTAATGAAATTAACAACACTTAGATTATTTTTATAATAATATTTTAAACTTTTTTATTATTAGTAAGTAATAATAATTACTTATAACTAGTAAGTAATAATAATTACTTATAATTAGTAAGTAATAATAATTTACTTATAATTAGTAAGTAATAATAATTACTTATAATTAGTGAGTAATTATAATTTAGGATTTGAAGATATGAGTTATATAATCTCAAGTTTTCAGGACCATTATCTTTATTCCAATTTAATTATTATCAATTGTTTTTTTAAATATTTAAAATATTTAATTAATTCACATTGTGTTATATACTATATATATAATATATATTATAAATATTCAATGATATTCTGCAATTCAATGAGTTTATTTTCGTGTCCAAAACATTCTTAAATGGTTGATAGGTGAAGATTGGTTGCCATGTTCTCACTGCGAATAACATTGTGATTGCACCTGGTCCACGAAGATGAGGCTTATCTTGTTGAAACACGCCCTCCTGATAACATTCATGAATAACAGTACAAGGTGTTTGACACCATCACATGTAAACAAGGGAACTTCACCCTAAACTATAAACGTCATTCTTGTCCATCTCAAATGTTTATCTTGAATTTTAAATTTTGAAATAAACTCCACAACAAGTTAGTCTATTTTTAGATTGAAAATTTAAATTGATGATACTTATCATGTATATATATTAAATTAATTATAATATGAAGAATATATACAATTTTTGGAGAACAATCATTAAGATTAATACTTGAAAATTATACTTTCTTTATGAACAAAAGTTAAAGGTATATTATAGGTATTTTCAATATGTTTAATGAGAAATCAAATTGGTGATTAAAAAAAAAATTAGTAAAGACTATTTTTAAGGAATTTATAAAAATTAAATTAAGAATATAACCAATCAAATGACCTGAACATAATAGTTAGAAATTAAATCATAAGAGTTTAAAACGAATATAGAAACCAAAATCTCATAGATAAATAATTTAAATAATAGTATATAAAATATTTTTTTTATTTAAATATATACATCGAACAAATTGTATATATCATCATTGAATTTTAATGGTAAATTGAATAAAAAACTCATGAATATATTTAAAGTTAAATAAATATCAATAGAGAGGTATTATTTTTTAAAATAGAACAACGAAAGTGAACTCAAATCAAATTTAATTCGAAATTGTTTCAAATGTATTTTTATAAAAATATTTATTAATTAAAATCTTTAAAAAATACATATTTATTATTAGTAAGTATATAAATATAAAAATAGAAAATATATTTGTTGAAATAATGACTACACGAATTTAGATAACTTATTATATTGGTACCTGTTCACCGAGCCGCGGCTCGGTACTTTAAAAAATTATTCCTTATGAACTATGAATAGGAATATTTAAGATAAAGATTAATCAATTTATGTAAAATAAATAAACGACAAAATATATTAAACACTTTCAAATAATTTAAAAAAACATAAATTAAAAAAGAAAATAGTCATAAAACATAAAGTAACCTTAAACGTACGTATTAATGCACTGAAAGAGAAAAATATGGCCTATAGATATAACATAATATATATTTTGTAATTTTATTACAAAATATTATTAAGATAATTATTTTTATTTTTATTATTAAAATTTACTATTTTAAATTAAGAAAAAACTAACAAAGATAATTTTTTCCAAGACTGAAACCAAAACAGATCGATTTTTCTTTATAAATATTATCTGAATTTCAAAAAACCCTTTGAGTGGTTTAATTTTTCAAAAATTCAAATATATATATAAATACAATTTTGCTAGTATAATAAGATAAGATATATGTAGTAGGAGTAGTACACTCTCTATGATCCTGATAGAGTTAGATCCACTTCAGTGAATCTACCCTGTCAAGCCCCTTTTCCTCCCTTTCAATTGAGGAAGTCATATGTCGCAAACCCTAAAAAATCCTATCTATACAATATTAAAATTCTTCCCAACCCTTCTAGCTAAAGTGGCGTTTCATGGCTAACAACCTCCTAATCATTCAATGGCAAATACTAAAACAAAAAGGATAGAGAAACCTGGAAATAGTTAAGGGAGACCAACACCCGAAAATCGATAAGAAAATAAGTTTAAAAAGAAAATATATATAATTATACTTCATATATAAAAAGATTTAATTTTAATTGGTTAAATTGGAAGCAATTCCAAATTTTTTTTGTTTGTTGGTTTTATTAACATACTCATTTAATTCAAACCTTTATTCATATTTCATAAAAATAATATTATAAATTCTTTGATTAAATAGAATGTTCATTAATCTATAAAGTTTTTTTTGACATGTTTCAAGTGATTATTCAAATTTGACAATTTGTCAGTTGTCATTACTAAATGTGTCATAGAGATAATTTACCTGTCTAAAAGTTGATTGAAAAACGACCGTTTACCTAATCCATTTGGAATTAAATATCACTTATTCAATTTCGCTTTTCTTTATTTAAATTAAAATTAAGAAAAAAATTAATCTAATTATTATTTTAAATAAATATTTCTATTTATTTTTTTTATTCATTTTTTCAATTATTCTTATACATATATATTGTACAATATATTTAATATATTATTTTTTTATATCTAAAATATTTGAATATACTGCATATTCTACCCTTAATTCCACCAACAATAGTTATGCGTTGGAATAGGAACCCCCCTGAAAAAACAGATAATTGTATTTTTTTCAGCCTTAATATTTCAGGAGTGAATTTATTATTTACATTGTAAATCATTCAAAAATATTAAATTTTTAAAAATTTTTTTAAAAATTAATTAAATCTATATTAAATGGTATTTAAATAAATATTGATTTATTAAAATAATATAAAAATATTATAATAGAAACGTAGAATGAGTGCTGCTCTTAGAACTTTTACTACCCGGGGTCATTTCCAATTTATCACTTTTTCTATTTCAATCCAATGAAGGTTTTTCTTAACTAATAATTGTAATTGTGATATTATAGTATGTAATGAGTAATGACATATTTAAATTAA
The DNA here is from genome assembly GCA_963082975.1 of Labia minor. NCBI lineage: Eukaryota > Metazoa > Arthropoda > Insecta > Dermaptera > Spongiphoridae > Labia > Labia minor. Next base: position 102,635,084 of record OY720344.1, read on the forward strand.
GTAATAATAAATAAGACTACAAAAGTTGTTATAACTTAAAATCAAAAATAAATATAAATTTTTTATAAAAATACAAGATACTTATTTAAAAGTACAAAACACTTACGGAGGTTGGAGGTCCTCCATCTATGAGACATCATATATACCTAATTCACAAAATAATTATTTATAAATAAATTAATTCATTTTCTCTTGTAAGTGTATGTAACACTCTTTAAATAATTTTTCTTCTTATTTTTATATAATATGCTCTCAAAATTTATATTATTTTTCATTTCTTGTTCTATGTACAATATTACAAGATTTTGTAGTCTTAGATTACTCATTTTGAACTCAGTTTTGAGCATAAAGTAAGTAACACATAGAACTAATATTAGTTTTCACCACCATTGGTGTCTATATTCATACAAAATTTTATTATTTTCTACCCTAGATTGCATTGAAGACAATGAAAAATAATTGTAATCAATTCATAATTCGTGGGAAATATATTACTATATTTAGGAATCGAACAAATTTGTGTTTTTTAAACTATAACTAAAAATTAAAAATATCTGTCTAAAATTTGTGCTAAATGAATCCTAGGTTCCCCAGAGAATATTGAACAAAAATAAGAATATTGAGCATTATATTTATTAAAACATAAATTATTTAATTTCTTTCTGGATACTAATGAATAATATTTCATTCTAATTTGAATAATATATATATGTATATGTATATATATATATATAAATTAATTACCAATAAAAATAGTATATTATTTTAAATTTAAATTAAATAATAATATTTTGAAATTTGGTTATAATTTTGTTTTTCAATTGAATGTATAAATATAAAGGATGAAAAAAAACCATATTTATAATTCATCGTTGAGTGACGAATTGAAAATCATATTTTTATTTTCTATTTATTCAATTGTAAGTGAAAATTTATCTCTTTTTTTTCAGGGAATATGATATCCTTAAAAATCATCCATCCTTTAAAATGAAATGATGTGAATATGTTTTCCTCTATGGAACAAATTGAATATATTTTCAACATAAGATGATTTTTTTCTTTTTTTTTCAACAGGCTGCCAGGACATTGGGTATCATCATGGGAGCGTTTATGCTCTGCTGGCTGCCCTTTTTCCTCTGGTACGTGACAACCACATTATGCGGCGATGCGTGTTATTGTCCGGATGCTGTGGTCGCACTCGTCTTCTGGATTGGATATCTCAATTCGGCATTAAATCCACTTATCTATGCGTATTTTAATCGAGATTTTCGGGAGGCCTTCCGAAATACATTGCGATTCGTGTTTTGCCATCAGCGCGGTGATGGCTTTATTGGCGGCAATAGTAACAGTGGTGCCGGAAATGCCAGCATCAATGTTGCAGCCACCACCGGAAGACGCCAATCTTTACGCTATGACGATCGTTCGAGAACATTTTATTCGACCGATGATTGTCATTTGGAAACTGTGGGTTCGGCACTCTAAGACTTCTTTTCACGTTAACGTATGTTTGTGTAGTGTGTGTTCCAGAGCTGCTTCTTAAATTTAATCCAAAAATTAAACATAGAAATTTATTTAAAAATTCAATTAATCATGTTCAGAATTTACTATAAATAATGTATTATATTTAAAATTAATTTACTATCTAAATATTTATTTATTTATTTTTTATATTAATTATTTTAATAAAATTTGTGTTTTTTTTTAAATATTCCACTCTAAATATACTCACTTTTGTATGAAGGAGTTATGAAAATATTTTAAATTGAGATATATAGAATGGACAGTAATCTAAGCTCAAAAAATATAATTTTAGTTTTAGTTTTTATTTTTTAAAAGATAAAAGATAATGAAATTGTGGATCTGATATTTAATCAATACTTTGAATACTGATATTAAATTAGAATTATTTTATGATATTAACGGAGTTTCATAAAAAACATATTAATGACAAATAAATATGATTATGATGATGTTTTAATCTTCATTATCCTTTGAAGTGATAGATCATCATTTTAATAGTTTATTTTTTTTAAGAAGAAATGCATGCTTTTAATCAATTTCTAATGCACAAGATGAATTATAAATATGAAGGATTATAAGATGTAATGATATTTTTTTTTAAATTTATTATTTAATAATTTAAAAATTAAATTTTTAAAAAATTTGAAAATTCGAATTTAATTTTATAGTTTAAAAATAACCAAATGTATATTCTTTGTGCTATTAAATTTTATTGTTTATAATAATTTCTTTATAGATCGAATGTAAAATCATAACGAATTGAATATAAAAAGAAAAAGAAAAATCCATGATTCTAATATTCAAATTTTTGAGTGGATATTCTAGTATATGCATGAATATAATCATTTTTCTAAAATTCAGCGAAGAAAATTCAATTGGTAACTAAAAATTCTGTGATAAAAAAAAAAGATGAAAAATATGAAAGAATATTTAAGATAATCACGTGACAAGTATGAAAGGAAAAAAAAATAACTTAAATAAAGGATCGATTTTGACGAAGATGTGAGAATAAATAATAAATAAATATAAAAGAAAAAGTACAAAATAAGTTGATGTCTACGTATTATGTAGAGTTAAAATGGCATAAAAGAAGAACTCGAGAAAATTCAAACAAACAAAGTTCTAAACTAGAACAAACAATGAATAATTTTCTGTTACACCAATTAAAATGTTTTTTAAAATAATTAAATATTTAAAAATAAACTTTACCTTTATTATTCTAGTTTTAAATAAAAGATAAAAACATAAACTTTTCATTTGGGTATTCAGGTAAACAAACAAATTTAATACCAAATAATTAAAAACATAATTTTTATTTAATTACAAAGAAAATAAATTTCAATTCAAATATATATATATATATATTTAGGTCGCAGATAATTGAATGTGTAATCTGAAAAATAAAAAAAAAATATTCATAACCAAAAAATTGAAATAAATATTAATAACATTAATAATACTGAATTTGATAAAATTGTAATTTTATTTAAATTTCTATGTTTATAATAAAAAAATTATATTAATAATAATAAAAAAAATAATAAAATAGGGAAGGAGAAATTAAATTAAAATAAATGTATATTCTATAAATGTAATCTAATTATAATATCTATTCACTAACATCTCATCAAGAGCGCATTAAATTTTTACATTTCAACTGTTTATTGAAATGATTCTAATTTGAATAAATAGCCCTTGTCTTTTCCCCCCTCTTTTATATGCAAAATAATATTAGGAAATAAATAAAAAAAAAGTTGCAAAAGAAAAGTACTCAAGAGACAAAGAGAGAGAGAGAGAAATTGCGATTGTTAACAAGCTGGAATTTTTAAAAGAGATTATGTTGAATAAATATAACTTCATGATAAACAAAATTTGCAATTTTATTTTATTTAATTTTTTTTTATGAATCCATAATGGGAAAATAATTGAAGAATATAATTAGCAGTTAAGGGTGAAAGCTTGCCATGAGGCGGAACTGTATTCCCATTTTTTGTTAATCTTATCTAAAATTAGCTCAGCTAAACAACCTAATAACGATGTAAAGAATTTACAAAAAAAAACTTTTGTTATTGAAATTAATTAAATTAAAATCCTGAATAATTAATATAAGTTATATATATATATATATATATATATATATATATATATATATATATATATATATATATAATTCATGTTTTTTTTTATTTTACATATTACAAATAAAATATTTTAAATTATTCTAAAAATTAATAATAGGATTTATTAATACACACATAGAATGGCTGTAATGTTAAAATTTGAATTTTAAATGACAATTAAAATAATTTTTAATTGTTTTTTTTTTTACTTTTTAAATATAATTTATGTACGCGTATAGATAATTTATTTTAAATCATTATATTTATTTAAAACAATCATTATTATAATTTTCTTAGAACTTTATTAATTAGTGTTATTTTCAAAACCAGAATATCTTATAATTCTTACATATACTACCTACTTATATATTAATAAATGCATATATATATCTGTGAATAATCAAAGAAAAATCTTAAATAATGATAAAATATAGTTAGTTATTTATAGCCTTTTGATAATGATATTAGGAGGGAATTATGAAAGAAAAATAATTCAAATGAAATTTTTTTATCCTATAATAAATTCATTTTTTTGAGTATTGTATTTATTTTTATCTACTCATTAATGATATATATATATATACTACATGGACTGAAAAGTCCCGGGATTTTTCAATAGGTGACGCCACTAGAAAATGAATATGACTCATTTCGAGAGGCTCATCTGTCACTGGTTTATTTATGAAATATCATGTCATTTCGTCCATTCGTTTACAAGCTACAGTCGTTTGAGTGACGCTACTTTTGCCTTCATAAGAAAAATGGAAAAACAGAAATATCGCGTCTTGATTAACATTGTTCTTTAATGGTAAAAACTTGTGAACAATCATTGGTGTGTTTGCAGGAATGTTATTCCACATCTGCTCCTTCGAGAACAACAGTTTATCAATATGCGATATTCCTGTTTTTACATTTTTCTTATGAAGGCAAAATTAGCCTCACTCAAACGACTGTAGCTTGTAAACGAATGGACAAAATGACATGATACTTCTTAAATAAACCAGTGACATATGAGCCTCTCGAAATAAGTCATGTTCATTTTCTAGTGGTGTCACTTATTGAAAAATCCCGGGACTTTTCAGCCCATGTAGTATATATAATAGTAAGATATTAGAACAAAAAAAAACACTATTTGAAGATATAACATTGAAAATTTATTCTTTATAAATTTATTATCTATTTATGTTTCAAAACTTTTAAAACTAAGAACATAATTACAATAATTTAATATTATTTAGTAGGTATATCAACATTTATTTATAATTTATATGTATATATTTCTGAATATGTATACCACACAAATTCCTATATATTTTTATTAAATTGAATAGAAGAACAAACGAAACTCTCTCTCTCTCTCGTTCTCTTTCTCTCTTTCTCTCTTCCACTATAATACACTTTTCCTATCTTTTATCTCTTTAAAGAAAATGTTTCCTTCACTGTTGAAAATACATTTTGCGCTCTTGTCTTCTAAACTTACAAGTCTGATTATAAATACAAGTTGAGGGGCAATCTTATCTTATTTATTATTTTATTTTAAAGCTTTCAAAGTTAATAAAACTAAAATTAATCATTTCATAATCTAAAAATTCTACTCTAAATAACTCTATAATAATTATATATAATAGGATTTTTAAATTTTTTATTTTAACAAAATAAATAAAACAAAATATTTATTTTATATAAGTAATATGATTAATTTTTTCTTTATTTCACTTCCTTTATTATTTATAAAAAAAAAATATATTATGACCATATATACAGTTAGTATAATGTCTCCTTCAAAACAAATAAGCTATTGTTATCTAAACAATCTTCACATAATAAATTTATATATATAAATTTATATCTATATATTTATATATTTTTTTTTATAAAATTTATTTATAATATTATTTATTTATATTTATAATATTTATAATTTGCAAACTTCTGGAAGACTACTCCCCTCTCTTCTCCACTTTAAAACCATTAGAAATGATTTCAATATGGTAGATAATTAATGAATATCTCGATGTCTAAATTATATTAATGTAAAATTCTATAAAAAGATATATGAACAGTTTATTTTGAAAGTAAACTTTTTATTTTTTCGAGAAAACACCAGCTAATTTCTATTATCAGCTAATTTTAAATTTAACACAGTATTACCATTTTTTACGATATAAAATATTATTTATTAATAATTAAAAAATTTAGACTAAGTTAAGTATGAATTATATGATATTCAATTTTTTAGGCCACTATCAAAATAAACAGTTCATATACATAATTATATATATAAATGTATATAAATATATTATATATATATATTTGTAAATTGCGCGAACAATCAAGAAAAGTGCAATATTTACGAGAGAAAATATAATTTAAAAAAAAATTATATAAATTATACTAAGGTCATCATGAAATTTAGTAGATTAATGTCTTCTAACTTTCGTATCATTCTAAATGCGCATATAGTTCATTCTAATAATGTGTTTTTATGTTTTTTTTTTCATTCATAAAAATGCATACATTTAGATATATGAATATAAATATTTTTTATGAATGTATTTATTTTATTTGAAAGATGGTGGCATCTCAAAAAGAGCATTGAAAGACTAGAGATTCAAATAAATGAAAGAAAAAACAATTAATGTATAGTGACGGAAAAATGTAAACAGCAGAGTGGCGGTTTTGTCGGGCAATCAATTGGTTGAGAAAGCGCATTGTCATTACCAGACATCAGCGCCACCCTGGCGTTTACATTTTCCCGTCACTGTACATGTTTTTAATAAATAATTATTTGAATAATAAACAAATCCCCCTAAAATCCTAAAATAATTAATTTTCTCCCTAAAAGTAGGTATAGAATGATTTTGTGCATCCTCACCACTTTGTTGTTTTGTTTAATTAAATAATTAAATAATTTATGAAAATTAAATTATATATATATATATTAAATAAACATGCGTATATGTAATAATTCTATAATGTATAATATTTATATAAGTGGTTTACTCCAACATATAATTTTTTTTAATGGGCGTCTTTTTTTATATTAATTTGAATTTGATGGTATAAAATTTATGAACCGACAGGCGCAGTGTTTATAATAACTAATATTGTAATGTGTTGGACCAAACCAAAGAAAACACAAGGTGATAAGAGATGCATTTAATTAAATTGTGTAGATATCTGTTTTTTTATGGAAAAAAAAATGTAAAAATATTGTATATGTATTATATATATATATAATTATAATAATTATGATTATTTTTAAAGCGGAAAAATATAAATATAAAAAAAAATAATATAATATAAAATGAATATCAATTATTTTTGTGAGAAAAATACTGAATAATATTATTTTGAGATTTTTTTTATATATATATGTAAAAGTAAAAGAAAATATAAATTTTGAATAATTAGTATTGTATTATTCATAAATGGTAAATATTTTAATATTATCTTCATAAATTGATTCTATGATATCTGAATATAATAAATATTGATTTATAAAATACATTACGATTATAAATTATTATCAAACTCAGAAAATGAAATAAAATCATGCACAAATTGGTTAAAGCAATAATTTTTGAAATTATAAATTTGACAGTACTAGTTCCCAAAGGAGAGGGATTCAATGAATTAATTTTTTTAAAAGTGCTTTCTACATATAAATAAAGCGTTAATAATTATATTAATATTTTGGTTGTTTAATTTGTAAATAAATAATTTATTTAATAATATCATATTAAATTATTTTGTCTGATGTTTAAAATTAGTATATATTTTAGTATGATTATTTTTTTTAAAAAAAAATGACTAAAACAGATATTTAAACTCATCCTGAGTGATTTGAAGAAAAATAATATATTATAGAAGGTAATAAATATTTAAATCCTGAATTAGATAATAATGATGAAATTAATATTGTAAAAAGATGCTTTAATTGTTTTTATAATACTTCCTCTATTTTTTATTTATATTTAAAAATTTAATAGAATATTTCAAAATGTATAATTTGAATTATTTATAATTAAAAAGATGTCAATTTAGATTTTTAATATAATTTTAATTATATATATACACTATTTTAGTTATAGTTAGGGTGACCAAACGTCCAACAATAAAGCACCATACTTATTCACTAGATTTAGGTGCTCTGTCCCGGCGTCCCGAAAAGTGTCTTCGGGACAGCCTATTGTCCCGGTTTTAAATATTTAGGATATTTCGTACTTTTTTCAAAATTTTTTCAATTTGGTTCTAAAAAAAAAAATTTAAAACGTTTTCGGAACTAGGCTCTTAAACATTTCTGACTTTTTTTTCTAAATTTTTTTTAATTTGGTTTTTAAAAAAAAAAAGTAAACCGTTTGTCCCGGTTTGGTGTTTTTTAAATATGGTCACCCTAATTATAGTTGATTTAAATTTTTTATGTATGCGTTCTATTTTTTTATTGCATTTGATTTTTAAAAATAATTAATATGTAGAATGTTTTTGAATGAAAATTTATTTGCTTAATTACTTTTTGCTAAACTACATATAATTATGTAAAGGTGCTAGGAGACTATCGACTCAGACAAAATCTAAATTGATAATTTAGTTGATAATTAATTAAAGAAGAAAAAAATGATTATGGTAGAATTAAGTAAAAAAAAATAGCTGTCTAGCTATTAGAATTATAGTCTAAACATTTTCGAAGGATGTATACTTAATTAAGATTATCATTTCTTAACGAAATTGTTTTGAAAACAGCACAATCCTAATATTAATAAAAATGAAGAGAAATACCAATATACATTTAAAACAATGTTTAATTTATCAAAACCTTATATAATCAAAGTAATTTTCTGTTATAGGACCGATAATTAATTACAATAATATATTTTTTTGATATAACTTATATTTATAATAAAAAAGAAAAATTAATATTTATCTTTACTATTTTAAATTTGTTTGAATTATTTGAATTTCTGTTTGTAAAAAAAAAAAAAATTGAAAAATTTGTTTTTTTAAAATAGGTATCATATTCATTTGAATATTATTATAATTCGGGTCCAAACAATAAAGCACCATACTTATTCACTAGATTTAGCTCAGACCAAACAAAGATAGTTATTTTATTAAAATAAAAAAAAACAACAACATATTTTAATAAATTATTATTATTGATGATGTACCTATATCTAATATATGAGAATATAATTCGACACTAAATATAAAAATTAATTCAAATAAATTAATAATTTTAATGTTTACAATTTTAGAGTATGAAATTACTTTTTAAAATATAATTTACAATAAGAAGTTAAAATTTGAATTAATTATTTTTATTGATTTATTTATAATATTATAAATAATACGAGTATATAAATTTAAATTTTTATTTTTTATCAACCAATAATAATAATTCATACAATATATGTATATACGTGTTATTTTAATAATTAAACATTTTTTTATATTATGAATATTAATTTAATTAATAATGAAATTAAAACAAAAAAAATTATAATAGCAATGATATTTTCTATTTTGAGCATTTTTAAATAATTAAAATTAACATAAATTAAGCTGGAATGATTTTAGTGCTGTCAATTCTACTTGTATATGTATTTATATATAAAAAAAAAGTCAAAATTTGATTAAAAAAATAATATTGTATATTATATCATTTCTTAATATAATAACAATATGAATATAAATTCCAATGTAATTTTTCATTTTATAATTGTTATTATCAAAGAAATTAAGAAATGATATATAGATACCAATATATTTCAAAATTTTATATTATTAATATTATCTAAAGTGACGTATCTATTGATTTGAATATCTCAAAAAAAAACCAATATTTTTTGGTTATAAATAATGGTGTATGTACTCTTTAATCTTCAAATGGTGGAAGTTGCTTAATGGTGTCTGACCCTTTGCCTCCTACGCCCAGGCGGCATCCTTAAAGCCCATCATTATCCCGTATTTTAATCATCTGGATCATTATTATAATCATCCGACTCATGATAAAAGCCCCCTCTACAAAATCCATACCCCCACCAAGGATCTTGAATTAAAACCACAGGTCATCAGACATGATTGAACGAATTTGTTTTTTGCAAAATCAATTTGAACATTACGATGTATAAAATAAAAATCTATATTTATGTGTAATGAATTATAATATAATAATATATTTAGTTGTGGCAAATGAAGGGAACAAATAATAAATCATTAATTTTCGTACTACATCGAGTATTATTCAAATATTATTATATTAGAGATACATAGAATGAAAAAAAACAAAAAAAAAAAATGTTTGGATGTTCATTAATGGATTTCATTTCACATATCAACCATCACAAATATTATTATTTTTACTATCCATGTAAAGATTTTATTTTGTATATATATAAAGTATATTTAAAAATAAATGATTATTATTTATTGTAAATAAAGAATCGTATTTAATAAAAAAAATTTGGTGCGAAAATCACACAACTTTTATTTACAACATCCAAAAATAAAATTAAAAAAATTAATCCAATTTATTTGAGGGTGGAAAAATAAAATAAAAAATGTTATAGTTTTATTAAAAAAATAATTTTATCGGATTTATATTTATTTAATATTTGTTATATTTAAGAACGCTAGTGCACTGCATAGTAAATTTTTTCAAACCTTTCTTTCCATTTTCTAATTGGAACTCAATTAAACATTTATTATCTTTACGTTCACTATCTCTTTGTTGATCTTACTCATTTCTTTTATTTTCAGAATATAATAAACCAGATGGTCTAACTAAGAACCTCTAAATAACTAAATTAAAACCCTCACATGATTGTGTTTCAATGAACAACGTAAAACCTTGTTGATATAAATTTAAAAAATTAATTTCTGAGTTCTTTTTACCGACCGACGATAGTAAGGGAGGTATTGTTTTCACACCAAATTTCACATGTGGAGATTTTTACATATCTCCACGAATCATGCATTTTCTAAACAGAAAAAAATATTTTTAGCATGATGTCTGTCCGTCTGTCCGTCCGTCTGTCCGTCCGTATAGATGTGTACAGCCTGAACGGCTCAACCGATTTTGATGAAATTTGGTATATTTACTTAATGCATCAGTGGGACACTTTTGGTGCAATTCCGGAAACCGGAAGTGGTAGTATTAGCGATCGACGATAGGAAGGAAAGGGTTATTTTCACACCAAAGGAGATTTTTTTATATATCACCACGAATCATGCACTTTGTATTGGTTTTATCCTCGAGAAAAATCATATTTATTAGTTTTTTCTTGATTTAAAATTATATGACGTCATCCAGCCATTCATGACGTCACAGCCTGGTCTTGCATATATATTATAAATAAAATAAAATTAAAACTATTTATGTTATATTCATATCTGTTTTTTATTACATTAATAGATATATTAAAATTATTTGAAATTGTTTCTGTAGCTGGAAATTAATTTATTTCAAACCGTCGGTCGGTTCGGACCTGGCCACAGGTCAACTTATTTTTATAGATATTGATAAAATTTACAGTCTATGTATCTATATTCTCATGCCTACCAACTATACATACAAAATTTCATAAAAATCGGTCAAGACACGAGAATTTTATTATAAATATTAATAATAAATTAATTTAAAGATTCAGATTTAATCACTCGTACCCAAAATTATATAAAAGTATAATTACTTGAAAACTACTAAAAAATACTAAACTACTAAAAAATATCATTAAATTTTTGTAGTAAATTTCGAAAACTGCATTAACCAATTATTCAAATTTAATTAAACTTAATTAAACTTTTAAGTAAGGTGTAAACCGTATTCAGTCCATGTCGACTTAGAATTGATAAGGAGGGTATTTTGCGATATTTTTTTTTATATATTTCACAAGTTGGAGTGTATCTCCTGTTATAAAACTAACAATATTAAATTTTAGAGAATACTTACCCAAAATATATAATTATCTTTAATACTCAAGCATGGATAATTCTAAAATCTATAAATTAAACTATTTATATACATAATAAATATTTATATTTTGGTGGAGTATGTTGAAAAGTGTGTTATGGAATGTTAATAATTTTTATTTTTATTTAATTATTTTATAATTATTTTTAATCAACTAATTTTCAAGGTTCAAGTAAGAATTAGATAAATCTACCACTGTGTCACTTTAGGTCTCTTTTTATCTCTTGTTCATGTTTTATTTTATAATAGTTAATAAATCCTATTAGTGTGAAATTAGTTATTTTATACCTATCTGTGTAAATGAATTATATCTGTTTAATTTTAATATTTTTTTCAAGGTATAGGGAATAATTATTATAAATGTTTTATTGATTCAAATTAATTTATTTATTTTATTCGTTGTCATAGTCACTTTAATAATTTCCCTTAAAATATTCGAAGCAATGATTTAGAACTACTCGTTTTATAGGATTAGATATATGCTATGTATAAGTATATCAAATTCAAATTTCATTTCAATGCTAAGCTTTGAATAAATGAGTATTTCAAATATAAACACATTCCCATTTTCATTTATGCAGTTTTACATGTAAGTAAATTAATGCATCTTAAGATGATGCCAACTATAAAAATTTTTTAATTTAGAAAACAAATTGTAAAATGATTTCCAAATTACACTTTTTTTTATAATTTAACATTCCAATAGTAATTTAAATTTCATTGTAAAATATATATATATATATATATATATATATATATATATATATATATATAAAGTGCATATGTTGAAAGACTAGTTTAAATTATAATATCCAGGTCTGTTCGCTTTCTGCACGTACTGTTAGTCTTGTTTGTATAAACTTGTCTCTTGTTCGTATTTGTGCATATAAATTATTAATTAATAATTCACCGTGAATTATACAAATATTATTAGCTGATTATTAGTTTCTCTGATATTAATACTAATATTGCATATTAATTTACTCAACACCAATGTATATTTTTTATAATATATAAATTGAATTAGAAATTTATCCAATTAAATTAAATTTCAAATTCAGAAGAAATGGAAAATATGTCTGTACTATACTTACTGTTAATTAATAGAGTATTAATAAATTTATTAAATAAATTAAAAACAAAAAAAAATTAATCAAACAATTACAAAATGATATTTTTTTTATAATTTTATAATGTAAAAAATTTACGAAATTAGAAATTTGATGAAAATAGGAACTATTGCTCCATCTCTTGAAATTATTTTGAAGTTTGTTAATTTGCTACAAGAATGGCTAGAGGGAGCAAAATAATTTTTAAATTATATATGTTAATTTTACCTATTTTATCTGGATTATACGATAAATAAATGTTTATTTTTCTTTAACCAAATTAAATCTATTGAATATTTTAAATCTGCTTTATTTATTGAGTATTTTATGATATAATTATTTATTTATTTAATTTATGATTTAAATAATCTCTTATTCAATAGAAACTTGATTTAACTTAAATTTTAATTTAATATTAGGGAATGATTTATAACTAGTTTTTGATGAAATGAGTTTTCATTAACAATTCCAATTTTAATCCCTATACAAATAAAATAAAATCAACTAGAATGGAAATCAATCAATTTTAAAATCAATCTTTCTTACCGTTTAAAAAAGATAACTAAATATTACATTTTTATTAAAAAATAATAATAAAAATGAATTCAAACTTGATTAAGTTTGATATTATATATAAAATATTCAAAGATAAAATTACCACAAAACCGGATGAGATATACTATCATTTCTTTCCTCTATTTTTATTTAAAATATAACTATTACTCATTTTTATGAAATCATTCTAATAACTATGATTATTCTTAAATTTATTATTTTAATTTCTACCTTTATAGTTACTTTATATGCTGAAGATAATTGTATTCGTCACGAAACATGTTACAATTGTATTAGAAAACCACAATGTATCTGGTGTAGTGATCACGTATGTATTACCTAATTTTTATTAATTTAATATTTAACATAAAGTTTTTCTAAAATTTTATTTTTATTTTAAATTTTAAATTCAGCATTTTTTTAATTTTCAACTTTTTTATAATATTATTTTGCCAAATTGAATTAAATCATTTTTAAAATTTCATTATCATAGCCTGGAACAGCTCTAGTACGATGTCGAAATCGTGAAGAAGTCGGTGATAGTTGGTGTCGTAAAGATTTTCTCATGTCACCTGAGAATCATATAAATATATCCAAAAATGACCAAGTACAAACAGAACCAACTGTAATTCAAATTCAACCGCAAAAGGTGCAACTCAAACTCAGATTAGGTATTCATTTGTTATTATTTAAAAAAGAGAGAATAAAAAGAAATCAATTTTTATTTTTTAATTTTTAGGTGAATCGGTCTCCATTCCTTTTATTTATCAACAAGCCAATGATTATCCAGTTGATCTTTATTATCTAATGGACCTTTCTCGTTCAATGGAACCTCATAAAGCAAAATTGAGTGCTCTTGGAAGTGAATTAGCAAAAGCGATGCGTAAAATAACCAAAAATTTTAGACTTGGTTTTGGAAGTTATGTTGATAAAGTCGCTTTACCGTATGTTAACACGTAGGTATATAATATTTTACATATGTAAACAAGAAGATAATTTTCTTTGTATAGTGATGTCTAAATAATTGATTCAGACTAAAGATTTATATATTCATTTTTTTTTACTTATTTTTCAATAATGTAATTTCCATTTGTTTGCATTTCAACTTAAATTATATTTTTCTATCAAAAGGATTCAGTTGAGAAGCATAGAATCTTGCACAATGGAATTGATTAAAATAAATTTTACAATATTATTTTCATGTCTATGTTTCTTTAAACTGCTTGATGGAACCTTTTTGGTGGGAGAAAAATTGTTTAAGGACAATTTATAATGGATTATGATTGATGAATACTAAAAACTTTAGCAGCTGGTGTGTCTTTCAAAGTCTCAATAATAATTATAATAATATTTATGTCTAATTTTATTAACTTTATTTTAATATAATTTTATAACTCAGTATATTCTTCATACAAAAAAATAATTTTTTCATTTTTTTAATCGGGTGAAGTATATACACATACGAGGTCTGTTTAAAAGAAATGGTGGACTTTGAATTTTCACGGACTGTGCACATTCGATTATCGAAATTTTTTTTTGTTATGTTGGTACACATATGTTTCTCTTATGTTCACATTATCAGCCATTTTGTATTAGTAGTTTGTATTTGACAACTGAAAAAATTAGTCATAGTTTTTTTGTATTCTTCGATTTTTTATTTAGAAAAAAATGGATGAAAGTATCTGTATTAAATTTTGCGTTAAAAATAGAATAAAGTGCTCCAACAACAAACAAGCGCTTTAAAGAAGCACGCAATGTTCGATCAAATGTGAAGGTTTTGCTCACTGTTTTCTTTGATTACAATGACGTGGTGCATCAGTTCTTACCAACAGATCGTACTGATAATAAGTAATGCTAAAAGACGATCAGAATTGTGGAAAAACAAATCATGGAATCTGCATCACGATAATGCACCAGCTCACACATCATTGCTTGTTCGTGATTTTTGGCCAAAAACAACACCGTAATCATGCCTCAACTACCGTATTCACCAGATTTGGCTGCCTGCGGCTTTTTCCTATTCCCAAAACTGAAGAGACCAATGAAAGGTCAGCGTTTTGACACAATTGATGAGATAAAGTCGGAATCGAAGAACGAGCTGATGACATTTCAGAAGTACTTTGACGATTGTAAGAAGCGCTGGGATAAGTGCATTACATCTGAGGGGAATTACTTTGAAGGGGACAAAATGGATATTGATGAATAAATAAATACTTTTCGAAATAATTCAAAATTCACCTTTTTTTTGAACAAACCTCGTAAATAAAATCTTCTTTTAATAATTATTTTATTTATTTTTGTAGGTTATCAAAGAGTTGTGCTGAAAAAGGAAAAATATGCGAACTTCCTTATAGTTTTCGTCATCGGATGTCTTTGAGTGAAAATGATGAGACTTTTAAGGTATTTATTTATAATTAGATTCATGGGAATTGATTTATTCTAATAAAATTAATTTTTTTTTATATACATGTATAATATCTGATAAGTTATTTTACAAGTAATATAGTACATATGAATTTTTATACTTTAATTATATAATAGAAATTTTTTATTAAAATTGACCGTCTTGAAAATGATTTAACGATTTTGATGAATTTTTTTATAAAATATTAAGGAAATTTATATCTTTACAATTTTTATACAAATTAAGGCACATAAAATGGAAGGAATTTTTTTCTAAAAATTTTATAAAGAATATACGGGGAGGTCTTCTATAAAGGACTACAGCGATCTTCAATTTGTATATTTCTTTTTTAAGATAAAGGCCTGAATTTTGAAGTTTATTCGTTATTTAAAAACTTCTTGTTTAAATTTATTTATTTTATTTTATTCAATAATATTTAAATTATATTATTAAATGATTTCATTTTGATTACTTATTCAAAATAATCCATTTAGGAATTGGTTGAAAAAGTACCAATGTCAACTAATGTAGACGCCCCAGAGGGGGGTTTTGATGCACTTGCGCAAGCAATGGTTTGTATAGAAGAAATTGGATGGCGTCAACAAGCCAGACGTCTTCTTGTTCTTTCTACTGATGCACCCAGTCATTTAGCTGGAGATGGAAAAGTATAAAATATTCTATGTTTTTATTTTTATTTTTTTATTTTTCTTTGATTACCTTTATTTTCTATAAAGTTGGCAGGAATTTATCTTCCATTCGATGGGAAATGTTATTTAAAAAATGTTAGTGGCGTATTGGAATATACACAAGGACTAAGATTTGATTATCCTTCTCTTGGACAGGTAAGCAATTGAAAAATATTTAAAATAATATATTATTTAACAATTTTGAACAATTTCAAAGATCAATAGATTAGCTATGGAAGAAAATATGAACGTTATTTTCGCAGTAACAAGTAGTCAAGAATTACTTTATAAAAAAATCACTGAGCAAATTCGTGGATCATCTTATGGTATTCTTGATAATGATTCACAAAATGTTATCAAACTTGTTTTGGATCATTATGAGGTATCATTATAATAAAACAGAATCTTTAATTAAAAAATGAATATCCAATTTTAAGTGTATTTATGTTTTATTTACAGAGTTTGACAAATAAAGTTTACATTGTAGATAATGCCCCTCATGAGCATATTCAAGTTGAATATCATAGTAAATGTTATGATGATGATCTCAAAAGTACTTCACAATGTGAAGGCATACGTGTTAGACAACCAGTATATTTCGACGCTACTATTACTGTAAGTATCTGGTTCACCGAGCCGCGGCTCGGTACTTTAAAAAAATTATTCCTTATGAACTATAAATATTTAAGATTAATATTATTATTATTATTTAAAATAAATAAACGACAAAATATATGAAACACTTACAAATAATTTAAAAAAACAAATTAAAATAAATAGTCATAAAACATACAGTGACCTTAAACGTACGTATTACTTCACCGAAAGGGAGAAAAGTATGGCCTGTAGATATAACATAATATATATTTCGTAATTTGATTACAAAATATGATTAAAATAAAAATTATTTTTAATTTTATTTTATTTATAATATTTTGTATTTAAGGAAGCGATGTCCGGTATTGCCTGGCGCCACATTTTTTTATTATTAAAATTCCTATTTTAAATTAAGAAAAAACTAACAAAGATGATATTTTCCGACCTATTAAGAAAGATATGTTATTTTAAATAAGATTTAATAAGAAATTTATATGTAATTTTATATATTTATATCTTATTATTTTTTAGGCTTTGCAATGTCCTTTAGAAAGTGATCAAATTTGGAAACATGAATTCAAAATTCAACCACAAGGATTAGAAGAAGCAATTCAAATTGAAGTGGAAGTGATATGTGGATGTGATTGTGATAAAGAAGGTCATCCGGTAAATTTTAATTATTTAATTGAAATAATTAATTTTAAAATCTTTTCTAATATACAATATAAGCTTGTTCTTAAAGTTTAAGCTCTCCCTCCCTCCTCTTAGAAACCCAAAATAATATTTACCACATATAATATTATATAAAAACTCTCAAAAATTATTTTATAATTGTTTTTTGTATAAATGAAATTTGGAATTTGATTTTTTACAAATTGATCGCATAACTTTCCTATTTTTTTGAATATTATTATATAGTTATACAAAATATATAAATATAAATACGCAAGGACAACGCCTATCAAGTTGGTTATATCAATTAGGTGTCCTATGATCAGTAGAACGGGTCTTATCAACTTTTACCTTGATTTTCTTGATCGGAGGCGCTATCAAGTAGCTTTTCCCCAATGTTGATCCCGGAGGCTGGGTTGACTCCGTCCCATAGACCCCAGCTAGAGAAATTCCATTGTCAGGCCCGGGACTTGAACCCGGGACCTCGAGAATGTGAGTTAGCGATGCTACCCCACGCCCTGTGGTGCCTTAAAAATAAATAAACTGAAATCTATTTGATTATATTTTAACATCATAAAAAATAATTATAGTTTAAAAAAATAAAATTTAATCACAATTCAAAATTTATATTTAAAATAAAATTTCAGGGATGGTCCTTGAATTCAACCATGTGTTCTAATTCACCATTACGATGCGGTCTCTGTCAATGTCCAAATCATCTGACTGGACGCCAATGTGAATGTTCTGCTTACTCTGATATTAGTGGAAAAGAAGATGACAAGGAATCGTGTCGACAAAATAGTACTTCGGAAGAGTGTTCAGGTTTAGGTACATGCAAGTGTGGAGTTTGTGATTGTATCAAACGAGGCAATCCAAATGAAGTGAGTGATTTTCTAGTATGATTGTTTTTTTTAAAGAATACTTTTTTTAATAAATTATTTATTTTTATACTTTTAGGTAATTTCTGGCCAATTTTGTCAATGTAATAATTATTCATGCAAAAGGGCAGGTATAAATAATTTAGTATGTTCAGGAAAAGACCATGGAACTTGCATTTGCGGGGAATGTTTTTGTCAACCTGGATGGTCGGGGGTTTCTTGTTCTTGCAGGTAAGTTCTCAAATACTATATTTAAATAAATTTATTAATTATGTACATATTTATTTTAAAATAGAAATTAATTTTTTAATAAATATTTAATAAAATAATTAATGGGTGTTCTAGATCATCGAATGAGACTTGTTCACTACCAGGAGACAACAAATTGTGTTCCAACAATGGTGTATGTACTTGTGGAGAATGTGTTTGTCATCAGGGATATTTTGGCACTTATTGTCAAGATTGTTCGGTATTTATAATCCTATTTTTTGCTTAAATTAAGATTCAAATCAACCAATCAAATAGTAAGATAAAATTATTTTGAAGTGCGGAGGACCCAATTAAAATTGGTAAAAAGTAGAATATACTTATATATTTCCAATTCTGAACTTAAAAACTAAAGTATAATCTATACTAAATTTTTATCATGCATGAATGCATTTATCATCTAAATATTTATTTAATTAATTTGGATTTTATTAGTAAATCACAATACGAATTTATTATATAAATTTTAAAAGTGAACAGAATATATTATTAATATTCATAATATATTATTTTAGAAAATTGCATTCAAATCTCGCTATTCTTGTTTAAAATAAAATATGTATATGGAAATATTTATATATATAAGTACAAGCTGCTCCGAGCGCCTTCCAGGCGCTCTTCACACCTAGACGGGGGCTCCGCCCCCTGTACCCCCGAATGATACATGGTATTTGGTTGAAAGTCTGTATGTAAAAGGTTTTCATATCCATTTTGTTTCAATCAGTATAAGTAGATAAGATATATATTTGTTTTCTTGGAAAATATATTTTAATTTAAGCAACAACAAATTTTCCTAGTATAATAAGTAAGATTTTTATTGACTATTTCATATTATTATTTATATATTTACTAATATATTTGTGGCTCTTTGCATTTATTTAAGTAGATTTTAATTAATTAAATAATTAATATTCTAAGTTTATGAACATTATTTTTTTTTATAAATTATATTAATTAAAATTTATTTTCTTATTTCTGTTTGTTCTTTATTTTACATATATATATGTACAAAACACAAAACAATAACACAGACAGACACACAGACATTGCCTTTTATATATATAGATAGATTAAAACCTTCCCTGGGATGCCCACAACAATCCCTGAAAGTTTCATCGTAATCGGACGGGTAGTTTTTGAGTATTTGACAGACACACAGATTGCCTTTTATATATATAGATATAAATATAATAATACTTTTATTAAATATTATATATTAAGATTTCAAATCATGTTTTTATGTTTTTAGTTGGCATTTTGTGGTGAAGATAATAATAACAACCAATGTGAAGAGTGGCGTCCGTTTGTAACATGTTATTTATCCAACGAAGAGAAACTTTTAGAAGAACAAGATATGTGTCAAGAAAATATTACAAATGTTGTAGATGTTAAATTGGTGGACGAATTACCAGAAGAAAATTCAACAAATTGGCGGCACTGCCGACTGCCTGATGAACAAGGCTGTACAGTGGCTTTTATCTATTCTATCGACAGAAAATTTATTTATATTCAACGTACAAGAGAATGTCCACTCATTGCGGACTTTTTAGGTAATAAAATACATATAAAAAAATATAAAATAAATAAATTTTTCACAGAGAATATATATATATATATACTACGATATATATATGAACGAAGTGGGGACACCGAGTGCACTATAAAATATATTTTATATATTCATAAAATTATAATAAAACATATTTTTTTACTAACTCGCCAGATCACGATCACGAAAATTTTCGATGTCGAGATTTTGATGTTTTTATACGTATTGAAGGTCCCTGAGTCATTTTCACCAAGGTTGAAAAATGTGTGTATGTTGTGTGTATGTGTATGTAGTCAAGATTACGCAAAAACGGTTTGAGCTAAAATAATGAAATTTGGTAGACGGGCATTATTCAAAATTCGTAGTTTTCTATCAACTTTTAAAAAATGTAGTTTATCAGGAAGAGGGTCATTACCTACAACGTTTTCAATTTTCTCCTCTAAACTAACCGTAAAAATAAAGATATACCTATGTTTGATAGTTTTTCACATGATTAAAAATTGTATAAAACTATTATATATAGAATTTCAGCTTGATTGAATCGCTGAAAGTACCGAAATTAATTTTTTAACACGTTAACTGCCAATCACTCACCAGCACGTGATCTGGTGTCATTAACAAAGAGTCAAATACGCGCTGGTTTAATAAATATTATTTATTAATTTTAATTTATAATTTAATTTAAATATAATATATGTGTGTGTTAATTTATCCAATTCAAATTTGCGAGATAGTCGAATGGAGACACTCCAGATTTTTTTTTACACCATTGATACTGATAATTCCTTTCTTATAAAATTTTTCAAACAATAAAATAACGACATTCCATGATTTAAATCAATAAACTTAAATACTTCTTATATGTGGTCAACCACATATTTTTATTAAAACAATAATACATTTATAAATATTACAATTAGTATTTAACTTTTTTTTATTTATAAAATATATTTATTTTTATATTTGTGTATTTTATAAAATTATATAGAAAAAAGAATGATTTAATGAATTTCTTCTGTATGATATTGATAATAGTTAAATTTCATTGATGAAATATTGAAAGTTTATGAATTTTTATCAACAGGAGTTATCCTTGGTGTAATTGGTTCAACTATAATTATTGGTTTATTATTTTTGATTGCTTGGAAAGTTGTCACATCCATACATGATCAACGAGAATATATTAAATTTGAAAAAGAACGAGCACAATCAAAATGGGATCGGGTAAGAATTTTTTTTGTTTTATTTTCATTTTTATTTTTATCTACCAAATCTAATGGATTAATTAGTTTAGTAATTGAATGAATTATCACTGAATTGTATAAATAAAGGATTCAAATAATAATTTTATTTAGTAAAATAATATTATTATATTATCATTACTCTTGTTTTTATTTATAATATTTATTATTATGTTGAAAAAAAATCTATGAATTTTTTTATTTAATTTTTTAAACTATGAATTATTTTTAGGGGGATAATCCATTATATAAACCTAGTACATCAACATTCTCAAATCCTACATTTGGATCTTAAGAAAAAGGTAAAAATAAAAATAAAATTTAATTTTATGCAAATTCGTTTAATCTCTTGTATATCAAAATAAAAATTTTGATTTGATATTCTTTTTTAATGTTTATAATTTAAAAGTTTCTTAAAACTAAAAATATTTTGAACACTTACATGTATAAAACTAATTATAATAATAATAAACTTAAAATACATTTATAACATTTACATTATGAAATTGTTTTATATACACTTTATATATATTTATATTATATTATATTCAACATTTATATATATATATATATATGTTTATATATAATTATATATAATTAATTTTTTCCTAAGATTCCTTTGCTCCTCCACATTGTAACCATGAAATTTGTCCTGGAATATATGTTGGCGAAAATGGAATGTATGTTGCCCATTTCCACCTGGAAATTTAAAACAAACAAAAAACATTATTATTTATTATTTATCCATTAAAAATATACATAAAATACAACATAAATATAAGAAATAAAATTTAATACAGCGTTATAATTCCAAATAAATTTTTATACCTATAATATTATTTAATAATAAATTGCATTTCGTTAGGGATTATTTTTAGTGTTGTAGCTTACACATTTTACCTATCAAAATTTGACTATGTTTAATGTGTATTTAATTTTAAATAGAATATATAATTATAATAATTTAATATTTTTAAAAATTAAAAAAATTATATTAATATGAAAGAGTCAAACCTTCGGAGAATTCCCATTCCAATTGGAAAATCATATGTTGAATAAGGTTTCTCTTGTTTATTATTTTCTATGTCACTTGGACTATTGGATTTAAATTGAATTTGTTCTCCCCATTTAATTAGACCACGTTCTTCAGGTGTTCCTAAAACAAAAATAAATTTTATAAACTTTTTGTTTTAATCAATATTTTCAAAAGACAACAAGCAATTCAATTTTTTTTTATCATTTTACCTGGAACAAGATTATCTAAAAAGCATCCTATAGCTCCACCTACTAAAATAGTGGTGCTTAATAATACAGTTAAAACGCTGTCGGCGATTTCATTTCCTGTTTGAATTACATGTGGATGATTACTTAACCATTTTGGTAATACCTGAAAATTAATCGAATATAAATTAATTTGGTTTTTCATTGTTTTTGTTATTTATTGATCAATTTTCAATTCCAAATTTAAGATTAAATATTAATTTTATTCTTAATAATAAATAGATAAGGGTAATTATTCAATCGAGTTATTATGACATGGATAAAACCAATGGGTTCCTTTTTTAATTCCAAATAAACTTTTCTTATGCAATTTTATAGGGACGCTTTAAGTTTAAGAGATAAAAAGGATTATAAAGTTTAGCTTATTATGAACCTCGAAAAATGATGTCATTAGGTAATGTTTTATTGACTAATTCACTAATTATTCAATTATTACTAATTTTAGGATTTTTCGGTTCGGTTTGGATATAGAAATATTATTTAATTAATTAATTTTTTAATCTTCTTATATCCAAACCGAACTTATAATAACCGAAAATTAGTGGAGCCCTCTGGTAGTCATAATAAAACATGGTAGCTAAATATAATATCAATTGGTTTATATGAAAACTTTAATCCTTTTTATCTCTTAAACTTAAAGCGTCCCTCTAAAATTGCATAAGAAAAGTTTATTTGGAATTAAATAAGCTGGAGTGTCTCCACTCGACTATCTCGCAATTTGAATTAGATTAAATAACATATATTATATTTAAATTAAATTTAATTAATTATAAATTATAAATTAAAATTAATAATATAATATTTATTAAACCAGCGCGTGTTTGGCACTTTGTTCATGGCACCACGTCACGTGTTCCCGCGTGAATTGCAGTTTTAAAAATTTATTCCGGTACTTTCAGCGATTTAATCAAGCTGAAATTCTATATATAGCAGTTTTATAAATTTTTAATCATGTGAAAAACTATCAAACATATATTTTTATTTTTTATTTTTTATTTTTAGAGGAAAAAAATCAAAACGTTGTAGGTAATGACCCTCTTCCGGTTGAGCTAAATTTCTCAAAAGTTGATAAAAAACTACGAATTTTGAATAATGCCCGTATACCAAATGTCATGATTCTAGCTCAAACCGTTTTTTCGTAATCTTATCTACACACACACACACAGAGAGAGAGACAGACAGACCTGGCGAGATATAGTAAAAAGGAACCCTCTGGTAAAGTTTTATCCAAATCCATATCATAATAACTCGATTGAATAATTACCTAGATAAGATTTGTTTTCCTTATTCAAATTTATATGAAATTTACTTCAGAGAGCAGTAAGCATCTCATGTCAATTTCTATCATGATTGCTTAACCTTTTTCTCTTTTTAAATGAAAAAATAAACATAATCATAGTTTTAAATTGACTTTAAAAATTATAAAACTTACTAGTGAAAAAAATATAGAAAATCCTAAAATATAGAGATTCCTTGATGAATTCAGATCAACATATTGCAAAGAGGATAATCCTATAAAATAATAATATTTTATTAAATAATATAGATAATTTCAAAATTCAGATGACATATTAAATAAATTTAAACATGTGTTATACTACTAACCAAAAGCAGCAATCATTCCAAACATAACACAAAACATGCCTCCAATTACTGGTTCAGGAATAATAATAAAAACTGCACCAAATTTATTAATTACACCTTGGAACAACATCAAGATAGCAGCCCATTGAATCACTCTTCGGCTTCCAATCTAAAATAAATATATGTATATTGAAGATTTAATATAAAAGTTCTTTTTTTGGAAATTTGTTTTTTTTTTGTTATTTTGTTTATACTTGAATTTTGAAGTTTTGACAGAAAGTGTATGTGTTTATTATTGAAATGTAGTACCCCTCTATTGTGAGATAAATATGTTAATTTTTTAGATATACGAATAAGTATAAAATTAAAAAGACAAAGAAATAATATATTTTCATCCAATTTCTTCACTGATTTGATCTATTTATATGTTATACTATTGACATATATGAAATTTAATACCCAATAATTAAAAATAAATAAATAAGTAAATTTATTTTTTTTTTTTGATTGTCTATAATAATTTCTTTTTAATCTTAATTTTTTTTTATAAAAAGTAGTCTAATTTTATATTTATTGACCATTTATATTGTTTTAATGATAAGATATTAGTCGTGAAAAGCGCTTTTTGGTTATTAACGACGCAATCTTTTCATAGTATATTTTCAGTGGTTAGGTATTTTACTTTATATAACTATTTTAATAAACATTTTAATATTATTGAAGATATAATCATAAGTACATTTAAAATTTATTTCTAGAATATCTGTAGATAATTCATTTTAATTAATCTTCAAAAAGGAATATATATCCTTGATTTATTTTTTTTTTACAAATTTTAACATACTTAATTGATTACAAGAAAAGTCATTGAATTTGTAAGTATATAATACTAATAGTGTAAAATATTTACTAGTATATGTAATTAGACAAATTGGAAAAAAATCAAACCGATTCCAATAAAATAAAATAAGTTGACCAGTGGCCAGGCACAGAATCGACCGACTGTTTGAAATAAATTAATTTCCAGCTACAGAAATATTTTCAAATAATTTTAATATATCTACTAATGCAATTAAAAACAGATATGGATATAACATAAATATTTTTACTTTTATTTTATTTATAATATATAAGGAGACGCTTGCTGTGACGTCATATAATTTTAGTCGGTTGGTAAAAATCAAAAATTAGGTTACGTAGAAAACTTAAATATAAATAAAGAGATTCTGCGATTGCAAAAAAAAGATAGTGAAAAGAGGTGGGGTTTGAAAATAATAGTGACAAGACAAATTATTTAGTAACAGAGATGAACAGAATACTGTTTAGTAACAGAGAGGAACAATATTAACACACAAAGTTTTAATATACAAAGTAGTATACAAGTAGTATTTGAAAATATAGAAAAATGTAATGTAATCACGAAGGATAATAATATTCGAGAAGAATTTAAATCGAGGTTGCAATTGGGTAACGCCTGTTATCATGCAGTAAAGAGGCTTATCTCGTTAAAATTTTTATCAAAGCGGAGCAAAATAAAAATATATAAAACAATTATTTTTCCGGTTGTGTTATATGCGTGTGAGGCATGGTCATTGATCCTGATAAAGTTTTTGAAATTAGGATTGTTCGCAGTATTTATACGCCAAAGAAAGATGTGGTCCCTGGGGAATGGCTTCATAACAAGGAATTGCTTGACCTCTATGCTTGATTGTTACTAATTAGAAAAATAAATTCATAAACTAGTGTAGACCAAGTAAATCAATCTAGTTGAATAACGCTCAAAGATTAACAGATAGATATATTAAGTCAAATTAACTAATTAGCTTTTTATAAAAAAAACAACTTTTGTACTTTAGTAACTCCAATGGCGCCGACATTTTCACCGAAAGTATTTGTTCCATTGCCAGATCCCCAAATACCAGCAAGAAAGGTTCCAAGTCCTTCTGTCCCGATCCCTCGATTAATCGCATGAAGAGGAGGAGGAGGTGCCTCTAAAATTTATTGTTAAAATTAAATTATCTTTTAAATTAATGACCAAGAGTGATTAAAAATGACATTTACCACACATTCTGGCTGTCATAGGATAATAACTTATCGACTCCACGGTACATGCTAGAACACCTGCTAACATACCAAGTACACCAGCCGCACTCACTGTTGGCATACCCCACTGACCTGGAAATAAGAATAAAAATTTTTTTGAATAACGATATTTTTCAATATTTAAAAATAATTAATTGATTTTAATATTTATAATTCCTCTAAAATCTCAATTTAATTGGATTAAAATTATTTTTTTTTATAAATTATATAGATTTTCTATTTAAATCTTTTAATTAAAATAATTTCCTTGTTTTTTTTTTAAATAAATCACATTAAATTTATTATTTCATAATTCATACCTAAATACGTACGTATTAAGGAAAATATTTAAAATACTTTTTTCTCTGTTATTAATCAATTTTTGAAGATATTTTATTATCCATTAAAAATAAAAAAAAAACCTAATTAAAATGAAATTATAACTAGATTAACACACTCATATACTAAATAACATATATATCAAATATATATTATGTAATCTAAAATTAGGCTTAAAAAATATACATCTTAATAAGAATAATTTAACTTGGTAAAGTTTCAAGTTCTTCTTTTTCTTCTTCTTCTGATAATGGTTTAACTTTAACATAAAATATATATAATATATGTATATTAAAAAAATTGAAATTTCATCGAGCAGTTAAAATAAAAATTATTCTTATAATGTAGTATATTTTTTAATTGGTGTTTATGATTAAAACTATTAATTTACTATATATATATATTTCAAATATCTTGATTAATTGACTTTATTAATTAATGTTCAAAAGAGTAATAATAGGGAATAAATTCTAGAATAAATTTTAAAAATTATTTCTGGTTTCCCTTATCATTTACAAAATAAAATTGATTAATAAGGCCATTTTTAATAAATAAAATATGTATATTTATTATTTTGTACAATAATTCAACTTTTCTCAAATGATTACATAAATAATAATTCTTAAATTTTGTAAAACATATTTTTAGATATTAAAAGAAAAAAAAATATTTACCTGGATATGGAACTCTAAACCATACAGAATTGTGTAATAATTGCATTTTAACATCAGTTCGTGCTGGATGATTTTCTGGTAACACATTGGTGTAGGTCAAAATTCCACAAATACTCCACATAATGGAAATTGTCAATAGAACTGGGAATAGTTTAAATAGATGAAACCATACAATTATAAAACCAGATTTTTTTCTATCCCATTTGATTGTTGGCACGGAAACATTTGCCAATAATTGAGAGAACAACGTCAAGAGAGAGAATGTTCTAAATAAATTGTAAAGAAAATGAATGAATTAATAAATGTAATTTAAATTATAATTATGATTAATTTTAAAAAACAAAATAAATAAATTATAATTACCCTGCGGCAATTCCCCAATGTGTAGAAGCCGCTTTGGCTGCATTTTCAAATAATGAAAGGCCTACCAGAGCAACAGTAGGAACTATAGTTAATGGAGTTACATATTTTAAAAGTACTCCCACAATACCTAAAATAACATAATATTTATAAATAAAAAAAAATATTTAATTCTAGTTAATTGTATAATTTTGATTTTAATTAATTTGAAATTATTATTGAAATGTAAACCCTTACAAAATATTATTTGGAGTGATCATGGAGTATGATGAAAGAAAATTTATATTTTAAACATCTTAAAAAAATGAATTTATTTATAATTTATTTATTTTAATAAAATTTAATATTTTTAAATTTTTTCATTCAAATTTGTAAAAATTACTTTTCTTGTGAATAAGTGGTATAAATCATATTTTTATCTTAAAAAAATGAATTTATTTATAATTTATTTATTTTAATAAAATTTAATATTTTTAAATTTTTTCATTCAAATTTGTAAAAATTACTTTTCTTGTGAATAAGTGGTATAAATCATATTTTTATCTTAAAAAAATGAATTTATTTATAATTTATTTATTTTAATAAAATTTAATATTTTTAAATTTTTTCATTCAAATTTGTAAAAATTACTTTTCTTGTGAATAAGTGGTATAAATCATATTTTTATCATCATTAAATTCTTACAATTATTTTAAAATTAAATTATTACTGGAAAAATAGTGAATTAAATAATAATACATACCAAAATAACCAATGACGACTTGAAACAGAGAAGAGACAGCAATTGCACCCGATAATTCGCGCATTCGTTCCTGAATAATTAATAATGATTTTATTATTTAAAGATTGTATATTAATTTAAATATATATATCACTGACCTGCCAAAGTTCTGTTCGGTTTTCTGGTGGTAATTCATCTAAAATCTCCTTGGAGGGACATTGCCATCTTGGTAAATTAAGAATAGCTAAAGTTGGGACAAGAAAAGCTATTGTACCTCCTTGAACTATAGGCAGCCTATAAATCAGAAAAATAAATACAACAATTAATAAAACATCTTAAAATAATGCTCTAACTTAATGTAATCAGATTTATAGTATTATTAATTAATTGTATATTTAATTTAAATATATTTATTATTATAATATATTAAAAGAAATTTTAAACATACACTATTATATTTTTTATAAATAATTAATTTTGTTTATAATGATCATAATTTTAAAAATAATATTTGATCTCTTTTTATATTACTGTTTCAAGAAATTAAAATAAATTTAGAAGTATTATTGATTTTTATATTTTTTTTTTTATTTTCCTAATAATAATTTACAAATAGTTTATTAAGTTCATCAATAAATTGATTGTTTATATACAATATATAATATATATAATATACATTATACATATTGATTTATATAATAAATATGTGATATTATAATGAAAACTATTGCATGTAGAGGACAACAATACCACCACTTTATATATTGAATTAATTAATTTATATTTTTATATATTTTTTTTTATATTTAGAGTGATAGTAACTCAATAAAAATATAATCAATAATTAATTTATTATAGAAGGAATCATCCTTTTTTTATTAAAATAGTTTTTTCTAAACATCCTGGTTACTTTTTTCCTTGCGATAATAGTATAAGAAATAAATGATAATGAAATGAATAAATCACAATTGTATAAATTATGTGTTTACCTTACCCACTGGATTAATGGAGTAAAAGGTAAAATAATTTTCTTGTATAATAATTTTATTTGTGTCCACGAGGGTGAGATGAAAAGTTTCCGGCCTGACCAAGAAAAACGATGTTTTTGAATTTGTTTTTTGCTTTATTTTTCAATATTCAAGATAGCTGAGACCTGTACGATGTCAGCTGAACGTGTGCGAAATATTTTGCACAACCATTTGAATATGGAAAGCTGTGTGCAATTTGGGATCTGCGTTTGACCAAAAACTGCTTCGAAAAACCATTTTTACCGACAATCCAAACGAATTTTTGCGTCGATTCATAACTTTTGATGAGACTTAAATTAAATTAAATTAATTAAATTAATTAGAACACCATTATAAGAAATGTATCAGTGTTGATGGAGATTATGTTGAAAAATATAGCAAAAAAAAAAAAATTTAAAAACATCGTTTTTCTTGGTCAGGCCGGAAACTTTTCACCCCACCCTCGTATATTCATGAATCATTAATAATATTTTTTTTGATTTCTTTATTCAAAATTATCAAATTTTTATTATCTAAATTTCTTTTAAAATTTTTTTCAATTAAATAATTTTTATATGTTTCTTTTTGAACCATCTTCTTGATTATTATTGTATTACTTAATGAATCATCAACAACGTTGATTGGAAATTGACTGAGCTCATTAACATGTTTCATTTTCTCACTGGATCTCTGTTTAATATCATAATCATATTCTTTAATCATTATTTTTATTTGATAATTGATTAATTTCATAATTAAATTGTTGATTTTTGACTTTTCTATTGTTTAATTTCTTCAATCAATTGTTGATTTTCATTATTTAATAGTTGATTATTGTTTACTTTACTTTCATATTGTAAATGAACAATTTCATTATTTAATTTTTGATGGTCAATAGTTAATTGATTATTTTCAATTTTAATTACAATATATTCTTTATTTTAATTGTTCATTAAACAAGTTTAAATGTTCTATTTCATCTTCTCGAATTAATTTAATTTATTATTAAGATGTTCTTATAAATTTTTCGAAATTTTGTGCTTATATTTGGATTTTGTTGGTTCTGGGAAGGTATCGTCCTCGAAACTCCCAATTTGAGTTTTTCGATCAAGTTGAATCTGAACTATTTACACGAGCTGCAAAATTTCTTGTCAGTTCAAGTATTTTATTATATTTAGCTTCTACGTTTAACCTGAGGTTATTATTCTGAAATAATTCCGGCCTAAGAGTTATTTCACTTTTGTAAATTTTAAGAGCGTTTCTCAAGGTTCGTTTCAGTGAATTTCAATCGTTCATTGACGAAGATTTATAATTGATATTTGATTAATGTGAACATTTAGTTTTCTAATAACTAACCTTATTTGATTTCAAAAGAATAAAAATTTATTTAGAAAACAACTTTTTACCTGCATCCGAATGTTGTTTGTAACCAGGTCACCAGGCCTGTAACAAAGATCATTGTGGAGATGATTTGTCCTCGAGCTGGGTCGGTATCTTCCATGCAAAGGGCAGGTGTTAAGATAAAAGGAATTGCAACAACCGTTCCTATCATTGTCAAATAATGCTAAAAAAATAACATTTTAAAAATGATATTGGGTATACTAAAAATATTTTAATTAAATGTGATTTTTCTAACCTGGAGAGCCATAAATATACACAAATACCATGGAGGATTATCATCAAGTCCATATAAAATTCGTTTGACTGGCTGTTCTTTGGTTTCAATTGATTTAACATCATCTTGATCTCCCAAAGACTAACAAATAAATAAAAATTATTATTAGATTAATTATATCATATATAATAAGTTGACCTGTGGCCAGGTCCGAACCGACCGACGGTTTGAAGTAAATTAATTTCCAGCTACAGAAACAATTTCAAATAATTTTAAGATATCTATTAATGTAATAAAAAACAGATATGGATACATAAATAATAAATATAAACATTTTTAATTTTATTTTATTTATAATATATATGCAAGACCAGGCTGTGACGTCATGAATGGCTGGATGACGTCATATAATTTTAAATCAAGAAAAACCTTCTAAATATGATTTTTCTCGAGGATAAAACCAATACAAAGTGCATGATTCGTGGTGATATATAAAAAAATCTCCTTATGTGAAATTTGGTGTGTTAATAACCCTTCCCTTCTTATCGTCGATTGCAAATACTACCACTTCCAGTTTCCGGAATTGCACCAAAAGTTGATCAATTCATCCCACTGATGCATTAAGTAAATATACCAAATTTCATCAAAATCGGTTGAGCCGTTCAGGCTGTACACATCTCTACGGACGGACGGACAGACATCACGCTAAAAATACTTTTTTCTGTTAAGAAAATGCATGATTCGTGGAGATATGTAAAAATCTCCACATGTGAAATTTGGTGTCAAAACAATACCTCCCTTACTATCGTCGGCCGGTAAATATATATATATAACCGCCCCATATTCGAAAAAATTATTACATACATAACCAAAATGCCGCTCTACTATCAATTTTACTGTAACATATATATTGTAATATATTTTAATAATTATATAAAAATGCCTTTTAATAGGGAAAAGTCATTAAGTCACCATAATTGAACGTTTAAAACAAATATTAAAAACTTCACTTACATTCATTTTGTAAATGAAATATAATCGATTGATGAATGAAACGTATTGTCATGTATTCAACTTTTTCAAGGCACATAAATTAATTGAGTTATTGGAAGAGTAGCCAAGGGCTGCTAGGAAGGGGTTATTATAGTTATTCTACTGAGAGAATGGAAGAAAGAATATAAGATCATCATCTCTAAGTGATACGACAGTGCCAGGATCATACATCGAACCCGACAAAGAAATTGATGTCCAGAGAAAATGTATAATTGAATGCCTGGAAGGAACCTCACAGAACGCCACACGGGGGTTCTTCCCTGAACTCTAAACTATTAAAAGTGATCGACCATTTATATAATTTACAATTGCTAAATAAATATAAAAATTGATATAACAATAATATTAAATTAAATGAACTTTATTTTATAGTTAATTTCTAAATTATAATTTCTCAAAATAATTATTATAATTGTATTAATTTCTTTCATCATCAAATATATTAATTTTATTATAGTTTAATATTTAATTTTAATCTGAATGAATTCAAATTCACCTCTTCCCTTATCAACCTTCGCTGTATTTACCATACTATTTTCTATTAAAAATAAACAGAGTTAATTAAAGATCAATTTTTAACCCATTTTTTTCAATAACCCAACCCATACTAAGAGCTAAAGAACCTGAAACCATTGAATCTTAGTGCATATTTAAAGTTGACCATATTATAATTATAAAAGTTATTCCCTCACTACTAAAAATAAAATAAAATCTAACTCGATTATCTAATCTAACTCGGTTATTAAACTTTTTTTTTAAATATTTTCCGATATATATATATGTGTTTAGAAAACAAATTTTACTATTATCATTATTATATATATATATATATATATATATATATAGTATTTATCAAATTGCTAGAGAAAGAATTATACCTCCTTAATATTAACCCTTTGCACTCGTATTTTTTTCTAAGAAGAGTACCTACCAACTCAAAATTTTTTTTCATAATCGATTAGGATAAAATTATTTTTATGAGAACATATTACTTTTCAACTTTAAGGTTTGATGGTTCAAATCTCAAAATACAAAATTTTCATCCCTGTTTACAACCCCTGTACGGGGACATACGAGCGCAACGGTAAAACGACTGATGTCCCCTATACGGGGACATACGAGTGCAAATAATTATTTAAAACAAGTTCATTACTCATTTATAATAAAATGGGATAAGTACTTCCTTGATCAAATATTTATTATTTATGCTAAAAGCGCATTGAAAGTGAGTACATATATTATAGAGATTTTAAATTATAAATTATAAATTATATATATATATATAATATATCTTATTTATAATAGTCCTCGAACTTGGCCTTAAACACAAGGTTAATAAATATAAATGAATGGAAATGAAATTATCTAAAACGATTGATAAATAAAAAGGTTGAAAGTTAGAAAAGAATTTTTAAGAAATAGAGAGCATCTAAAGAATTAAAGTCATAAGAATTTATCTATCTAGAGGGCCATATTAATTGAAGATTGTATTTAATTTAATAACAGTTTTTTTTAATTTTCAATTAGCAATATTTATAAATACAAATTTGTAAAAATATTAATTTGAGACAGAGATTTACAAAAGAGCAACTATGATTTAATTCTTTTCCTATTACTCATTATTTTACAAAGAAGACATGGTGATTGCTAGTCACTATCGAACTGGGTATATAAATAAATTTAATATATATATATATACAATTAGAAAATAGAAAAGATAATAGAATTTCTAAATGACAACAAGAAATTATAAAGTAAATAAAATTGTTTATTATAAATTAATAAAAAAATTTAAAAAACATTTAAATACTTTTAAATTAAGATATTTTTCAATGAAAATCAAAATAAGAAATGATTTTAAAAAAATGGATATGTAAAAAAAGAATTTATCAACAATTAAAATTAAACATGGCTGATGCCGATAAAATAAGGTAAAGCTCGTATAATCCTAAATCAACATTATCTTGACAACTAATATTTAAAATTTGAAATACGCTTTAGCATTTATTTTAAATTAAAAAAATATAGATTCATTTTATTATTATTTATTCATTTAGTTTAATATTGTAAAATATTATTTAATTTATTGAAATTTAGCATAATCATAAGACTACCATGGAAAAAATTGGGTAGAAAAAAATATCATCTTTATTCATTCCACATTAAAATAATATTTTATTTTTAAAAATTATTACATCTTTTGATTTTATATATTATTTAAAATTTATTGCATTATTCAATTTTGCAATGTGTTTGTTAAATATATATTAAGACTTTTATCAAAATAAATAAATTAATTAATTAAAATTATTGCCGAGCTCTTCTAATTTTTAGATATTTTTTTATTATAATTAGTTGAAATTTTCAAAATTGTTTACTCTATTTTTAATATAGAATTTTAAATAAATGATATCTATATATATAAAAAAAGGTTTTTGTCTGCACATTGCTCAGAATTTAAAAATTTTTGCATATCTTCGCGTTTCATGACCTCTAGAATCCAAAAGTGACTTTAGAATTTTTCACGTCTGTCTGTCTGTCTGTCTGTCTGTCTGTCTGTCTGTCTGTCTGTCTGTCTGTCTGTCTGTCTGTCTGTCTGTCTGTCTGTCTGTCTGTCCGGAAAATTACTATTTTATAGACTCAGAATTGGCTGAACCGATTTCTTTGAAATTACATCACAATATTCTTATATACCTCTAGAGTAACATAGGCTATACATTTTATTAATATCTTATCAATAACCGCAGAAATTAATTTTTTAAAGTTTATATAATTCTCCGTGTTGTTCATTCAAGAGCAGCTCGCGGCTCACTGTCGGCCTAGCGGAATCATTTCAAACAATGAATTATCATAGAGTTTCCCAATCGAAGAATTATTATAATATTTCCCTTTTTATTTTAAATTCTAATATACAAATATCAATTCAATTAAATAATTTATTCTAAAAGTTCTCAATTTAATTAAAATATTTATTAGATCATATTTTTATCTTAAATTATTTTTTATTTAATTGAATATTTCTTCTTTTCTATAATATATATATAATAATATATAAATTTTATCATTGAATAATAAAAAAAAATATTATTTAACCTGAATTAAAATGACTGAATTATATTATCTTTGTTTTTTATTTTAATTTAATTACTCTATTATTAATTACTAAATATATATATATATTATATATAAAATTAAAATATGATGATATAAAGTTGTTTTAAATTTTTGACATTTTTAAATTGGGTATATTTTTTAAATTTATTAAAATGTCTTTTTTATTTATTATGTTTAAAAGATTCATTTTTATTATGTGATATTAATAAAAAATAACGATGCTCTGTGCAAGTCGAATCATGTTGCACATAATTAAATAACAATTGCCAAACAAAGAATATAATATTTTTTTAAATTCTTATATTTAAATATCATTTCAATTAAATAATTTATTCTAAAAGGTCTCATTTTAATTAATTTAATAAAATATTTAAATCACCATTCAATTTTTTATTAATAGGCTTCTTTTTTTATTTTTAATTTTTAATAAATTCTCTTTTTTTGATATGATATTAATAAAAAATAATATTAAATTGTATATATAAATATAAAAATTAGAATATTTGAATTTTTTTAAATTTTAACACATGTAATCAATCATATGCATTAAGAATGGAAAATTTTTAAAATCAACTTGCTATTAAATTCAGAAAAAAAATACTGATATATAGAATATATAGACTATTCGAATATAATTTAAAACTCTTTCTCTCCTTCTATTTTAAATTAAAAAAACGGAGTTTTAAGAAATTTAGATGCCATATGCAACATGGGTGGGTAAATGAATTGGGCTGGAAGAGGAGGCAATTTATAATTTTCTTCTAATTCAGATTTAGGACAAATCGTACAACATTATATCAAATCTCGCTAAGAACATTCAATATTTTTGTACACAAAATATTCAGAGTATTGGCTAAGCGTATCACTCACAATCAGTTTATATTGAAATTTATATAAATTAACAAAGTAAAAATTTTTATTTTTTTAAATTTTATTATAATGAATCAAAAAAAATTAAATATATAGATCACATGATTAAGAGAAGCAAAAAACTTAACAGAAAATAACTGTTGGATGGAGGTCGGACATGACAGAAACTGTAAGCGAAATCTTCATATTGCGACGAATAATTTTCAAATCCCCTAGCACCACAGAATTTAAGTTTCTTTTAAGGAAAATAACTATGATCTAAAAAAATTAATAAATGAACTTAATAATAAAAAAAACAAATAAATCAATTAATTTAAATTAATACTATTAATGAATGTATATATTGGTCATTTATCTATAGTTTTATACCGTTAATTTTTATAAATTGTCTCAAGTCTCTATTTTTGCATTTTCTCAAGTTTCATTATAATTAAAAATATTCAATAATAATCTAGCAATGAAAATAAAATATCAAAATGTAATGATCAAGAAATATTATACTCTATTTCACTATAATAACATAGAAAATACTTAAGAACCATAGGCGGTGGAAATATTAGGAGATATCATTGCGGGTTAAGGCCAAATCGACCAACATTAATTAAGATATTTTCATTATGACAGATATTAGGAACAAAACCGCGAATTCAATATTTCTGTTCACTAATTATTTGTAGACTTTAGTAAAACATACGCATAACTCAATAGATCCGGATAAACTTTTTCAAATTTTCAATCTTCAAATTTCTCTTGAAGGTAGTAAAGAAAGAATAAGATGCGGAAATCAATTGTAAAATATTAGGTTACTCAGACGACTTAAATATAATAGGAGATTCGGCAATTGCAATTACAGATAGCGAGGAAAATTTAATGGAGGTTTGAAATTAATAGTGATAAGAAAAAATATTTAGTAACAAAGAGGAAGAGTATTAACATACAAAATCTTAATATACAAAATGTAGAATTTGAATATGTAGAAAAATTGAATGTAATCACGAAGGATAATAATATTTGAGAAGAATTTAAATCGGGGTTGCAATCGGGAAACGCCTGTTATCTGCAATAAAGAGGCTTATCTCTTCAAAATTATTATCAAAGGGAATATATAAAAAGATTATTTTGCCTGTTGCATTATATGGGTGGGAGGCATGGTCTATGATCCTTGGAGATGAGAGTAGATTCAGAGTATTTGAGAATAGGATTCTTCCCTGCATTTATTGGCCAAAGAAAGATGAGGTCACCGGGTATGAGGGAGACTGTCTAACAAGAAATTGCATGGCCTCTCTGCATCTTCAGAAATAGTTAGGGTTATAAAAGGGAAAAAGCTGCGATAGGCAGGGCACGTGGCAAGAATGGGAGAGGAAAAAGATATTGGTGGGAAGACCGATTGGAAAACGTCCGCTTGGAAAACCAATGACGCGTAGGAAGGGACGTAAGAGAGATGGAATAAGGGCTCAGGATAGGGACACTTGGAGAAATGTGGTTGTTGCGGCTAAGAACTTTAGAGTATCTTTGAGCCACATAGGTAGATAGATATAACATATACAATAATAATATATATAATTAATATAGTGATTAAATTAAAATATATTTTTTAAATAAGAACACAAAAAGAAATGAATGTTTTATGTAATATACTGATTGAAACAAAATGGATGAAAACCTTTTAATACTTTCAACCACCAAATACTATGTACAACTCGGGGGTACAGGGGGCGGAGCCCCCGTCTAGGTGTGAAGAGCGCCGAAGGCGCTCTGAGCAGCTAGTAAATATATATTATGAACATATAATAACGAACAAAAAATGAATAATTTACAAATAAAAAATGTTCAAATTCTAAATTTTTCATTTCCAAAAATACATTTTTTTAATGTTAAACCTTTTAATATTAATAAAATTTAATTTTGTTTAATCTAGCTAAAGTAGTATTTCTTGACTAATTATACATATATTTATTTTAATCACTTATATTTTTATTTTTAGGAAGACAAATTTAATTTATAATAATTATTCAATTATAGTAATCATAAAATATTTTGTGTAAAAATTTTTTTTTTTAGATCAAAAATTGAAGAAAATAATATCTAATCAGTTCCAGAAGATAAATATATCATCAAAAATGAAATGTTGAGAAGAGAGAATAGAAGTAGGAGGTTGATTATAAACATATTTTTGTATAAATGTAACAAAATAATGTCAATTTTAGTTGTATCATAAAGAAAAATAGATTTCCATTTCTAAAATGTCAATGAAAATATTTTTAATTTTTAAAATCCAGTAAATCAAAATTTGTTTTGATATTATAATTTAAAATTTTCCAAATAAAGTCAAGTTAAGTTATTTTTCATCTCAAATAATAAATAATTGTTCTCTTTGAGAAAATTTCCTTATATGATTAAATTCAATATTTTTTTTTTTATTATTTAATTATCTAAAATTTAAATAAATACTATAAAAAATTTCTGATAAATCCCAGATAAGAGATAATTTTGACTTTGAATAGGGATTTTTATTAAATTTACAATTAATTAACAACCATAAATGTGAATTGAGATAATTTGGAATATTCTTTGATATTTTATATAAAAATTTATTAATAAAATCATATTATAGAATTCAAGAATTTGGAAATTTGGAAAAAAATTATAATATAATTATTTTTTTAATTTTTTTCATTATTTTTATAAATTCACTCAACAATTTATTGTTTATTAGACTATAATTGAGATTTAAAAATAAACTACGATTAAAAATAGTTATATAGTATTTCATTCAATTTTATTTGTTGATAAGCTCACCGTGAGATTGATTTGTGATATATTTTCCATTTCCTTCAACAAACGGACAGCCTTATTGTCTTTATTCTTCACTCGTCCACAGTTAAATGAAAACTAGCCGATTGCTTATTGCTAGACCTTTTAATTTGTTTGTTATTCTTCACAACACATACATAAGTTTTAATTTGCCCTCCCTTAAATTCTTTCCCTCCCTTCTCCTGCATCTCCCACCCTCCTATCATCTTATACCTTTATGTGTTGATATGAAAAATTAGATATTAATTTGTAAAGCACAGTGAGCAAATATTATTATTGTGTAATTTTTGTTTCCATACCTTTTATTAGATCAATGTAAATTTTAATTTACCATCCCGATTAAAGGTGTTATTTTTATCTTGACATATGTATAAAAAAGAAAGAATGTATGTATATACGTATTTTATATTATATAAATTATGAATAGTTACATATCGATTTATTAAAATTTAATTTCAACATCATGAAATAGAAAATTTACTTTTTTCATTTTCTAATTCTCACTTTAACTCATTTTAATTTTTTTTTTTTTTAACTAAAAACTTTGCACACAATAAAATAACCCTACCTATTTGAGAAAAAAACGATTGGATGGATGATTATTTTCAATTTCAAATTTAACAATGTATAAAGATTAATTAAAAATAATAGAGAATGCATAGCAATTAAGGTCTTTGTGAGAAATGAATAAAATAAATAATTTAATCATATAGATTGGTAATCTATAATTATAATTTAATTATTATACAATTGTAAAATGTAATTTAATTATTTGATTGATTGGTTTTGATTAGTAAATAATCTAATTTTGCTTTTTTTTATTATATTTTCTCCCCTCTTTTTAATATTTAATTCCCTTATTTTCATTTCAATTCTAAAATATTTTAATATTATTTTTTTGACAAATGTTAATAATTTCAAATCAAAGTATAGCGAAATCGTTAAAAT
Source organism: Labia minor (assembly GCA_963082975.1). Taxonomy (NCBI): domain Eukaryota; kingdom Metazoa; phylum Arthropoda; class Insecta; order Dermaptera; family Spongiphoridae; genus Labia; species Labia minor. Next base: position 102,675,117 of record OY720344.1, read on the forward strand.
ACATAATTTAAAATTCACTGAAATTAAAAAAAATTTACCAGAGGTTTTTAAACTTTTTAAAGTTGATACCACAAAAACTTTCTTCTAAATGTTGAGATACCACTAATGATGTCCTTACTTAAACTAACTATATTGTACGAGGGTGGGGTGAAAAGTTTCCGGCCTGGCCAAGAAAAACGTTGTATTTAAATTTTTTTTTTTTGTTATATTTTTCAACATAATCTCTATCAACACTGATACTTTTCTCATAACGGTGTTCTAATTAATTTAATTAATTAATTGATTAAATTAAATTAAATTTAATTTAAGTCTCATCAACAGTTATGAATCAACGCAAAAATTCGTTTGGATTACACCTGCAGCGCCAAATTGTCGTTAGAAATGGTTTTTCGAAGCAGTTTTTGGTCTAACGTTAGCAAACGCGGTACCCACGTTGCACACACCTTTCCATATTCAAATGGTTGTGCAAAATATTTCGTACACGTTCAGCTGACATCGTACAGATCTCAGCTATCTTGAATGTTGAAAAATAAAGCAAAAAAAAAAATTTAAAAACATCGTTTTTCTTGGTCAGGCCGGAAACTTTTCACCCCACCCTCGTAGGTACCACCGTCAAGTTATAAAGAACCAACAATTCTATGTTCAGTGAAATGTACCAAAGTTGGAGAACCTCTGATATAGACAATTATGAGGTTAATTTGAAATAAATACTTACATTATTGCTTGAATTGTAAATTATTATTGTTAAAAATTAATACATAGTCATTATAATAATTGAAATGATTAAACTTTACACATATATTTTTCTTTTTCTTTTCACTGCAATAATTTCATTTTTGAATATTTAATTTAATTTAATTAAATTTATATTTTGAAAAATAAATTCTCAACTACTAAATTAAAAATGAGTGAAATACAATATAGAAACTGCTTTAAACTAAAATGCATAAAATTAAAAACAATATTTACTTTAAATTAATTATTATAATTAATATTAGTTTTTTAAAATTTACGTGTAGAATTTAAAAAGATGAAAGATCAAGTAAAGCATTATTTTACTAATATTTACCAACATCTTATTTGACCATTTTTAACATCTATAAAAACAGGGCCGCGGCGTGCACGTGTGCAAGGTGGGCGCTGCCCACGGGCGCCTGGTGTAGGGGGCGCCAAACTGACCATTCTTTTTTATTTTATGTATTCTGACTATATTTTTAAATTTATTAATTTATTTAGAAATATTCAAACTGTGAATTAGAGCATTGTGCGTAAAAGTGTAAATTTGTGCCAATAGCAATTAAGTGGTAAGGTTTTATTGTTCTATTGATAAAGGGGGCGCTTTTTAAAAATTTGCACACGGGCGCTTTGCACCCACGTCGCGGCCCTGTATAAAAATAAGAATATTTTTGGGTAATTAATTATTAAGAACACTAAAAAGTAGAAAATAAATACAAAATTTTTCTATATAAAAACTTTGATAAGAAAAGATTTACATATTATAGACTTAATCTTCCGTTATCTACAAATAGAATTAGAGTTAAATAAGAGAGTTTACAATATGCAGGATTATTGGTAAGAAAAAAAGAGGATTATAACAAAATATTGGCAAACAAGTGCAGAGTTCTAGACGATTTAAAATCTAACATATAGAAATTAAGAGAGAGAACAAGATTGGAGTTAGAAAAAAGATATTGAAGTTAAAAAATGTTTTGAGAAAAATCTCTTTTAATTAAAATAAAATAAATTACCTATTGCTTATGTTATTTGATAAAATATCCATTATTCACAATTTAATTAATTGAAGTTTTATATATCTTATATATTTTATTAAAGAAATATTACGTCATAAATGGAATGTCTTTTGTCTTTCCTCTTATAATCAGTGAAATAATCTTTTTTTAAAGATCTTTTAAATTTATAGGTAAAATAATGTTATTTTATACAAATATATATAAAAATATCCCTTATATTTTTATTTAATTAATTTTTTTCCTTTTGTAATACTTGATTTATGTAAGATTAATGAGAAATAGTAATAAATAAAATTTAAATTGGTCAGAATTATTTATTGAAATTATATTTAAATATATATATATGTAGGATATTATTTTAAAGTTTAAATAGATTGAGTCATTATTTATTAACTAAATCATTTCGTAATTGTTACTTTCCGTTAATTAATAGGTATTCTATACTATATACTATACGTATATAAAATAAATCATTAAATGTTTCCTTAAATGTAAATGTAAACTATCCAACTATTAATTTTTTTACCGACTGACGATAGTAACGGAGGTATTGTTTTAACACCAAATTTTACATGTGGAGATTTTTACATATCTCCACTATTCAAGCATTTTCTTAACAGAAAAAAGTATTTTTAGAATGATGTCTGTCCGTCCGTCCGTATAGTTGTGTACAGCTTGAACGGATTTTGATGAAATTTGGTATATTTACTTAATGCATCAGTGGGATGAATTGATCAACTTTTGTGGCAAATCCGGAAACCAGAAGTGGTAGTATTAGCTATCGACGATAGGAATTTATTTTCACACCAAATTTCACATAAGGTGATTTTTTACATATCACCACGAATCATGCACTTTGTATTGGTTTTATTTTCGAGAAAAATCATTTTTATTTTTGTTTTTTCTTAATTTAAAATTATATGACGTCATTCAGCCATTCATGACGTCACAGCCTGGTCTTACATATATATTATAAATAAAATAAAATTAAAAATATTTATATCTGTTTTTTATTACATTAATAGATATATTAAAATTATTTAAAATTAATTTACTTCAAACCGTCGGTCGGTTCGGACCTGGCCACAGGTCAACTTATTTTAATTTAAATACGATTTAATTTAAACATGTCAGCTATAATAATTGATGTTCAGAAATATTGAATGTTCTTTGCTAGATTAGATTTGATCTAATGTTGTCCCATTTTGCCTTAATCCGCATTGATATCCTTCTAAGGTTTGAAAAATCCTAATCCAAAGTGCATTTAAAATGTCATTATATTATCAATCCTACCAGATGACACTTTTTTTTAACTCTGAATAGATTGATCATCAATATAACATAGAATAAAAACTGCTTGTTCGACCTTTAACAAAATGATAATATTGCTTTACTATAAAGATGCATATCTTAATCCAAAGTTCGTTGCTATATATTCTCTACGCCTCTGTATGGTTTGGGCGCTTAAAAGAATAGCTTAATATCCATCGAACCCTTCGAGATGTGCTGTTATAGGAATTCTTGGGCTGAAAGCTGACAAAAGCCAAAAGGTTGTGATAACCTTCATCAAGAGAAGAAAAGTTTAATATTTAGACAATGTCATGAGGAGGACGAAGTATTGATTAATGAGAAATATTATGAAGGGCAAGATGTGAGGGAAAAGAAGTGTGGATCGTCGAAGGAGACACTATAGTGTGGCTGTTTAGAAAAGTAACAAATAAATTTAAATTGGCCAGGATGATATCCAATCTCGATAAGAAGAGGTACCAGAAGATAAGAAAATGACCAAATGAGAACAAGAAAGAAGAAAGAAAAATAAAAAGAAGGGGTACAAGAATAAAATAATTCTCAACTGTATCAAACTAAAGTTGTTGGTAATTATCTTAAAAATATACAATTTACATTATTTACATTTGAATAATTTTCAATATAAAAAATTATGTCTTTAAGTCAGTTCTCTATCCATCTGTCGGTATATTCTCCATAGGCATATATTGCTTCCAGATATATTCCCAAATATTTTCCTGCTCTTCATGTCTGTCATTTCATCCGTCGATTAAGGTTCAGATTAAGTATTGTCTGTCTTTATGTCTAATAGTACGGATTGTAAATGGATTTGTTTATTAATTAAATAAATATCTAATGCTTTAGTTTCATGATAGCGTTAATTCATCATGAGATTATTTTTCACATGCCAAAATTATCACCTAAAGTTTATATCAATGCCCGTAATTATCATCACATGATAAGAATTTTATCATTCATTATTTTTTTTTTATTTTTATTTTTTTTAATTTTCTTTAATTCCAATTCAAATAATATTAATCTAAATTAATCCAAATGTATTTAAAAAATTACATGATAATTATATGTTATATTAATTAAAAATCAAAATTATTTTTATAATCATAAATAAGTTCTAACAGTATTTGTTATCATGAGCATATTAATGATCAGAATGAAAATTTAATTAACTTCCTTAAACATATGATACAGATTCATTAAAATATGAATGAAGTTACTAATTTAATTATAACCATTTTAAATATTCATGAGAATTTTAAATTTAAATCTTATAGTATCGTGAATTTTTAACAATTAATAATATGAATTTTTTTTTAAAAAGACAAAACAATATTTATAATAGTACGAAAGTAGGTTAATAGGTCCGTGACTTTTTGAATGAATCACAGGTTTTTGGGTTAAGAAATTATTTTGTTTTTCAACGTAGTCTCCTTTCAGCACAATACACTTTGTCCAACGTTTCTCCAATTTTTTTATCCCTTCCAAAAAATATGATTTATCGAGGTCATCAAAATAGATATTTGTTTGTGAGATGTGAGATTTGTTTGTTCGTTGGAGTTAAATCTCTTTCCGCCGAGCCATTTCTTGAGGTTTGGAAAGAAGAAATAGTCACTCGAGGCTAAATCCGGAGAATAGGGTGAATGAAGGAGCAATTCGTATCCCAATACATGAATTTAAATGGAGATTCACTTTTTTCCATTTTCTTCTCAAATCACGCGATAGTCCGCTATTAATGGATGTCAAACAAAAACTATAAGACCCAACTGGTTCAAATTTCGACAAGAGTTAGCTGATTGTTGCCTGTTGACAGGAGCAGTAATGTCATTTCATTTAATAGACGGAAAATTCAAAAAGTCACGGACTTATTGACATACCCTCGTATTTTAATTATTTTTTTTTATTAATTTATTCTTTTTATTTATTTATATTTTTTTATTATAAAAATTTAAATGCAAAAGTTCGATTACAAACAAAATAAATAATTGTATTAATATAGAAATTATCTAGCTATGTTTCATTAATTAATCAAAAATAGTTTATTAAAAGAATAAAAAATATACATGTAAGTTCGGGTTTGGCCCCGGAGGGCGATGAACTGAACAGAGCCAGAGACGGACAGAAAGGAGGAAACTTTCATTGTAGAAACATCTATCTACTATTATTTTATTATATTATATATTTTCACTTTTATGTAAACAACCAAGTTACACTACCAAGAGTCTTGAGATTTGTTTCTTTATTCATTTCAGGTACTAGCTTGGCCACTTTGATATCAATGTACATTTGTAAATAAAAATTTTATTCATTTCAGAAACTATATCTCACTCCTTTTATCTCCAAATAAACCCTCACTTATATACATATATATATATATATATAAATTTATACTATTAAAAAAATGCATATTATTAAGAAATGTGTTGTATTACTAAATTTCACAAAAGGGAAAACAATAAGTATTGTTGTTGAAAAATTTAGAATGTTTATAATATAAATTGTATAGGAGGTGGCTTGGCCGAGAGTGTAGCGTGGCAACCTTCTACACAAGAAGTCGGCGTTCGATTCTAACCAAGAACGGATTTTTCTAATAAATTCAATTTAACATCAGCTGCCTCTGGCTCCAGGAACTGACAAGCCCTGATTCTATACAACCCTGCACCAGCAGGACTACCTCAAAAACAAGCAACCATAAGCAACAATGGATCGTGATGAGAATAACTCCAGTTGGTACCCAATCCACCCGTCACCTTCACGAGCACTCAAAAAGAAGAATAAAAGTTAACACCTAAAGAACATTCATATATGAGCACACTTAACATCAATACCCTTATTCAAGCAACAATGGTTCGTGATGAGAATAACACTGGATCTTCATGAGCACACAAAAAAAGAAGAATGAAGTTAACACCTAAAGAACATTCACACACATATATGGCCACACTTAATATCAATACTCTTGTATATGGGAGCTTTGCGTGATCCTAGATGGTCCAGACGCAAATAATAATAATAATAAATTCTATTAAAAAATTGTTATTGATGAATATCTTGCACAAAAAATAAACTACAGTGAAAAATTTAAATAGATTTAATTTACTTATTTTCGATTAACCTTAGGATTAGTATTATTTACAAAATATTATTGACACTCTAATCACATCTAATTTGTTAGTATTAATTTAATTATTAATTAATAAAAATAAATAATGCCTATTTTCTTTCATATAATTTTATAATGATATTTAAATAGTTATCTAAATTTCTACATTTAAAGGTTGGATAGACTGTTATAGAATTTTTAATCATTTATTGATTTAATTAATTTTGGTGATAGTATTTGTCTAGATACGATTTGCAATACAACGTAAATAATCAATAATTATATTAATAAAACATAATTTTAAAAATGAATGAATGATTTCAAGAAAGGCTGTAACAAGATCATAATAAAATGAATTAACGCTTAATTATTAATTAAAATTCTAATGAATTAAAAAAATAGAATTTTTTTTCGAATTATTTCCAATTATAGATAATTAATTTTTATTATTTTTTTTTTTATTTTTAATTTATTATTTTAGAGTTTATGTGTGTGTGTGTTTAGTAAAACTCAACTGGTTGTTTTAAATTTGGTGAAAAATAATTTATTTATTATTATGCTTCATCGGTAAATATCATCAATATTTCAGGTAGATCGTAATAGTAGATAACTTTTGTGATTTCTTGTTCAAAAACTGGAATAACTGATTTTCAAAGGCTTCATTTGAAACCAACTGAATTGGAGAACTGTTTTAATTACAATCATAAATCATAAAACTGCTATTAATGTTCCGTAATATTTTTCAATGAAGCTCATATATTTGAAATTAAATCTCTAAAGAATGGAAAAATCAATAAACCAAGGAATTAGCTTTTGGATAGTTAGTTCAAAAAATAAAATAGTAAGTAAAATAACCTAGTTTAAATATCTTCATATTTCAAATAATATTTTGATAATTGATTATATATGAAATAATTACCTATTATTACTAATTACTTTCATAATAATAAAAAACATAAACAAAAAGTTAAAAGATTTAAAATTAAAACAAATTATATATAAAATATCTTATATCATAATGGAGTTAAATGACAGTTTACATCCTATTTTAAATAAATAAAAATCTGGAGTGTCTCTACTCGACTGGATTGAATTGGATTAATTAACACATTTATTAAATTTAAATTAAATTTAATTAATTATAAATTATAAATTAAAATTAATAAATAATATTTATTAAACCAGCGCGTGTTTGGCACTTTGTTGATGGCACCACGTCCCGTGCTGGCGCGTGAGATTTGCAGTGTTAAAAAATTAATTCCGGTACTTTTAACGGTTTAATCAAGCTGAAATTCTATATATAGCAGTTTTATATAATTATTAATCATGTGAAAAATTATCAAACATAATTCTTTATTTTTACGGTCACTTTAGAAGAAAAAAAATCAAAACGTGGTAGGTAATGACCCTCGTCCGGTTGAGTTACATTTCTCAAAAGTTGATAGAAAACTAGGAATATTATATAATGTACGTGTACCAAATTTCATCATTCTAGCTCAAACCGTTTTTGCGTAATCTTTGTTACATACATACATACATACACACACACACACATTTTTCTCAAACTTAGTGAAAATGATTGAGGAACCTTCAAAACGTATAAAAACATCAAAATCTCAACATCTCTGGCGAGATAGTAAAAATGTATAAATATATTTTTATTAGGAAATAAATCAGTAGTTGAGAGAAATAAATTATTATTTTCTAAGTCAATAATTTTTAAAGTTCAAATCTAATTGAAAATAATTATAATTAAATTTGAAATTAACATTTATTCTATCGAGAATGCAATAAATTAAAAATCAAAGTGTATAAATAAAATTAAATTGTGTGTGTGTGAGTGTGTATGTGTGAATTTTTTTTATTTCTTTTCTATGCGACTTCCATATTATACTATTCTCAACAGAATATATCTTTTGCTTATTAATTTTATTTTATTTGTTTAACATGATAACGAAGCAAATGTCTATTTAATTAAAAATTTTCTCGATTAATGGAAATAATTTAGTTTAATAATTTAATAATTATAATTTTTACTTCTCGAACGATTTACTTTTTGGTATTTATACTTTATAAATTCATTTTTGAAATTATGCTCAAGGGTAGGTGGATGAATGCTCTTTAGCAATATAATATATACACCATCTTGTTTCATAGAAATTTTCTAGGGTATAAATCACTAAAAAGAGAAGGTGATTATTTATTTCCCGGACCGATCGGGACAACGGTCTCCTCCCTCCCTCTCTGTTCAATAAAAATTCATATTAAGGAAAATATTTAAAGTTAGATACACTCAAAAAGACAAATTTGTGGATTAATGAAATTTTTTCTTCACTCTGTAATAAAGTAATACTATTTTCATTCTTAATTCGGTAATTGTTCATTTTAATTGGTATATGAAGGATTTGGATAAAACTTTACCAGTGGATTCCTTTTTTAATTCTAAGAAACTTTTTTCTTAGGAAATACTAGTTTACGAGATAAAAATGTTTTAAGTTTGAATAAAAAACTCAGTATGAATGTCCAATTGAGCAGCGATTTAGTAATGTTTTATTGATTTGCCCAGTAGAGAGGGCTTCACCTTCACCTATGTATTTGCATTTTTCAACCAGTAGATGGTGATTTTATTTAGTTAGTAATAATTATTTAATTAATTAATTTTTTATTTTTCCTATATCCAAACCAAATCAAAAAACCAAAGAGTGTGTTGTTGGCTAAACGTAATATATATATGTTTGTTATTATTTTTGTATGAAAATCTATTGGATGTAAAAAGGAAGCAGTGCTATATATATATTACTTTTTTCCAACATGCCCCTCTTGGGTTTTTTTTCGGATCGATTTGGAATCATTTAGTTAATTAATTTTTTAATTTTTACCGGTAAGTTATATATATTTTGTACACATATAACGATTCTAAGAGATATATTTGTTAAAATAACGAAAGTTAGATAATTATTATATATTATTGTAATTATAAAGTGTTTTTCTCAATAGAGGTATTGAAAGATTTTTTGAATTATACTAACTTTATAAACAATATCACTATCTACTGGTTGGAAAAAACAAGCACATCGGCGAAAATTTTCATCTCATAAACTAGAAGATATCCTACTATATTGCCTAAGGAAAAATTTTAGAATTAAAAAAGGAATCCACTGGTAAAGTTTTATCCAAATCCATTATACACTAATTAAAGTTAAAAATTTATCTAAAAAGTCTGTTTCTATTAAAAAATGTATTTATTTATGTTGTTAACTTTAAGCTCTATATTTGGATTTTCAACTTGTATCAACGTGTGTCTACTCAATCAAATATTATTATATTAATATGATAAGAAGAATTATTTTATTCGAAACATTAACTTAATTAAACAAATAATAGATATATGAAGAATGAAGTTGATTTGATAAAATAATATATACGTAATCATGAAATCTAAAAATTGTATTCTGTTAGAAATTTTTTAAAAAATAATAAACAAATAATTGAAATAATGATAAATAGTTAAATAAAATTATTCTTATTGTGCTTGAAAAGTTTTTCTGTGTACACCTATTTTTATTTTCAAAGTGTGCTCTTCAACTTACCAAAAGTGGGTCTAATACAGATAGAATATTTAAATTTTCATGTTTTTGATTTCCATCCATCTCGAAGACTGAATATGAAGGATGAATGAATTGTTTTTGCCAAATAATTATTTTACATTGATATTATAACCGGAACAAGTATATTATTTTACGATTATATTTTTATTTTTAAGTCTTTATTTATAATGATATTTGAATAGTTCTTAATAGTATTAAGTGCTTTTCTATGAATTTTTTTTTAAAATATTAATTTTTTTATAAATTATTATAAACTATCTATCTATCTCTAGATCTGGCTCTATGGAATTCGAAAGTTCTTGGCCGCGGCATCCACATTTTTCCTGACTACCTCTGTACTACACCAATCCGACTCTTATTTTTACCATCTCTCTTACCTCTCCCTTCGTATATTTTCTACCCACCTCGTTCTAGGTCTTCCAATTGGTCGCTTTCCAATCGGTTTCCCCATAAATAGATTTTTCGCCAGTCTTTCCTCTCCCATTCTTGCCACTATTATAAATTATTGTTTTATATATATAAAAAGAGATACATAATCATACAAATATATTTATATAAATAAAAATATATTATATTTATATATTTTTATGATTTGTTCAATGTTTCTAATTTATATTTATAAACTAATCATATAATAATTGAAAAAAAATATAATATTTTTAATAAATCCTAATATTTGTTGATTCAAGGAACAACAGATCAAAAACTTTTTGTCTCCACCTATTTTTTTCACATGGAGATTTTTACATATCTCTACGAATCATGCATTTTCTTAAGAGAAAAAAGTATTTTTAAAATGATGTCTGTCCGTCCGTCCCTATAGATGTATACAGCTTGAACGGATCAACGGATTTTGATGAAATTTGGTATATTTACTTAATGCATCAGTATGATGAATTGATCAACTTTTGGTGCAAATCCGGAAACCGGAATTAGTAGTATTAGCGATCGACGATAGGAAGGGAAGGGTTATTTTCACACCAAATTTCACACGAGGAGTTTTTTCTTTATATATCTCCACACAAATCATGCACTTTGTATTGGTTTTATCCTCGGGAAAATCATCTTCATTAGTTTTTTCTTAATTTAAAATTATATGACGTCATCCAGCCTTTCATGACGTCACAACCAGCTCTTATATATTATAAATAAAATAAAATTAAAAATATTTATGTTATATCCATATCTGTTTTTTATTGCATTAATAGATACATTTAAATTATTTGAAATTGTTTCTGTAGCTGAAAATTAATTTACTTCAAATCGTCGGTCGGTTCGGACCTGGCCACAGGTCAACTTATTTTATTTATATCAAATTTTCACTTTTTTCTAAATTAATTGTTCATTTAATAATTTACCTCAGATAGTCTTAATATTGATCATATTTCAGTTTTTTTTCACTTTCTTTTTGTAATAGTATATTTGTCATTGAAATTTTCATTTAGTCGCCTTATTTAAAATAGATTTATTATTAACTAATATAACATATCGATTAGTTTTGTTATCATTGAATTTTTAATTTTAAATTTTCGTTTTGGATAATTGTGAAACAATAAAAAGAAATTAAATAATTAATTAACCTTTTGAAATATATTATTATATTATCGTGTATATCTGATTGTTTATTTAGTTCAGTGATAAAATAGTGACTAATAATTTCAATTAAATTAAATAAAATTTGGATTTTTCACTCGTATATCAAACAAAAGAAAGTGACATTTTTTAAGAAATATAAAAAAAATAGGGTACCAATTATTTGCTCATATTATAATAATACGCACAGTACACATTCCCAGGATATTATTCAAATGCCCAGTAGAAAAAAAAAATTGCACAGTATAAAACTAAATACTCAGTAAAAAATTCAAATTCTATCAACTTTTAAGAAATTTAGCTCAACCGGAAGAGGGTCTACAACGTTTTGATTTTTTTTCCTCTAAAGTGACCGTAAAAATAAAGATATATATTTGAACGTTTTTCACTTCATTAAAAATTGTAAAAAACTGCTATATATTATATAGAATTTCAACTTGATTGAATCGCTGAAAGTACCGGAATTAATTTTTTAACACTGCAAATCACGCGCCATGACCTGGCATGGTGCCATCAACAAAGATCCAAACACGCACTAGTTTAATAAATTTTATTTATTAATTTTAATTTATAATTTATAATTAATAATATTTAATTTAAATATATTATATGTTGTTTAATCCAATTCAAATTTGCGAGATAGTCGAGTGGAGACACTCCAGCTTATTTGTTTTAGAACCACTGAAAATTTTTGTGAGCCGAAATATTTTCTTGTATCAATATTTCAAAATTCAATTCAATTATAAATCTACATAAAAAAGTAAATAATAACAAATTCATTATATTTTATTGAGCGATTTAATACCAGAAATAAATATATTTAATTTATATATTTAAATAATTGTTTTAAAAAATGTAAATTAAAAAAAAATTAAAATAATATACTTAAATAATTAAATACAATGGAGGAATTCATCAAAATTATAATACAGTAAATTTACTGTGCATTCAGTGATTTATACTGTGCAGTCAATGATATTTATTGAGAATTTAGTGATATTTACTGTGCAATTATACTGAGCATCAAATACTGAACGATTTTATTTATTTTACTGAGCAATTTAAAATATTTTACCATGCAAAAAAACAATAAAATACTGGTCAAATCTACAAATTAAGCTAAAAATCTTGTTGATGTTACCCATTGTATTTGAAGTTTAGACAATTGAACTATGAAATCAAAATTATAGGTCTATCTTTATTTAATAATAATAATTCCAAATTGATTAATTCATTTCTAGCAATATTTTGATTTTACAAAAATATAGATATCTACATTTAAAATTTCTATTTCTATTTCTTTTCTATTTTATTTATAACACAAAGGGCTATTAAAATTACCTAAACGCCTAAACCTTAAATCTCAATTAATAATAATAATTTTTATGATTATTTGATATTCTAGAAATTAACTTTAATCTGTTAATTTTTAAAATGAAATTATTAAAAGAATTAATCTTAAAAATAAAGATGGTTTTTCTTTAAATATATTTATATATGGAAACTAAAGGCAAAGAATAATTGAGTTCATAAACACTAGCGACCGTCAAAAACGCATATTTTTGTATAAAATTATTCTCATCTATTAAATTTATTTTTTAATTTTAAATATATTGTATTTTGTTGTAATCTCTACATATATTCATATTCAAATTCTTATCTTTTATAATTATATATGTATATATAATTAGTTGAGCATAGAAAACAAATAATAAAATACAATTTAACAATTTAAACGAATATATTTTTATAGATTGGAAATTTTTTCTTCCTATTTTTCTAAAAAAAGAATTTATGGGGAAAACAGCAATTTATTCTCTTCTTAACGCCCTCTACTTAGTTCCTTGAGTAGTTATTTAAAATCGTTTTGGTTGTGAAATGATTTTATTTTTAATTTATATTTTACTTTTTGAATCACAAATCAATTTTTAAATATAAAATAATAAAACCTCAATAAAGACTTAAAATTTGTTATCGTCTCTTAAAAAATGTAAAAGATATGTAAACTTTTCAAATTTCAAAAATGAGTTTTTTATTTATATCATATTCGTGTGAAATTGCACACATGCTTATGCAGGGTACAAATTTAACAAAAAAATATTTTTATTTTATTAGTACTCTCAAATTAGAAATATCATATAAAAATTAAAAATTATATATTTTTAATTTGAAAATTGTAATAATTTATATTTTATGATTTACCTACCTTCTGGTATATTCTGCCATCTATGATCTTTTCTTTAAACTAAATATCTGAAATTCAAATATTTAAATTTTGATTTTTAATGTAAAACAATTTTTATTTAAATAAGATAAAATATATATTAGTATTTTTTTAATTCAAAAAATGGTTTAAAAAATGAGAATTGATAATTTAAAAAAAAAAATTAAACAAATTATAATACTAAATTTTAAAGTTAAAATGAAACAATAATAAAAATTTAATTCACAAACAATTAATATAAGAAAATTATTTATTTTCTATTTTTTTAAGTACTAAAATGAAAAACATAAATTTTTTTTATAAATTTCTTTTACAATTTATATGAATAATAAATTAGTTAAAATATTAATAAAAAAATATTTATACAAATGTTTATTATTTTTATCTAAAAGTGTTTGAATGAATGAACGGTTCACTAGCTGATCTTTTAATTTTTGGTAATGTTCTCATAATTTTTCCTAGTATTGTTAATATTTGTCGGAAAAGAGGCCGTTCTTCTCTTTGATGACTTACACATTCCTTAGTTAATTTTTGAAGTGCTTTTGGAATTTCAGCCCTGAAAAGATTTAGATTCGGATGCAAATATCCTCTTCCTACCATAAATAAGATTTGATCTTTATTATTGATTTTAGAATAGGGTAATTGACCAGTAAAAAGTTCAAATAATACAATGCCGAATGCATAAACATCCGATTGGAAACTATAAGGATTTTCTATTTGCATTCGTATAACTTCAGGTGCCATCCATAATAATGATCCTGTTGCTTGTTGAAATTGTTTTGATCCTTTCCAATAAGTTTTAACTGTTGCCAAACCAAAATCCCCTATTTTCACTGAAAAATCATCGTGTAAGAAGACATTATTACTTTTTAAATCTCGATGTATAATATTTTTAGCATGAAGATAATCCATTCCTTGTGAAATTTGTAGTCCTATTTCAATTAATGTTAACAGATCGAATTTTGTTTCTAATACATGTAAATGCTTGTAAAGACTTGATCCCTCACACCACTGTGTTACAATTGCTAATTTTGGTTTTGAAACACATCCCATGAATAATAAAATATTCGCATGTCTAGTTTTACGGAGAACTGCAGCTTCATTTTTAAAAGCTTCTAATTGAGGGGGTGTTGGATCTTTAACATTAAGGGTTTTGACTGCTACTGGTCCATGCCAAAAACCTTTATACACTGTTCCAAAAGATCCTGCTCCAATCCGGCGACCAATTAAAATCTCTCCCACTCTAATTTCCCAGTTTTCAATCAATTCTCTCTGATCTTGACTTTCAGGTTCATCCGCAAATCGAACTCTAGGACGCCAAGGTGACTCATATATAGGAGAAGATTCAGCACTGTAACTATAAGAAGAGTTCTTAGGACTACCATAAGGAATTTGATCTTCATTTTCTAAATTTTTTCTGATATTATTTAATCTTTCAAAGATATCTTTTTGAGGTGACTCTTCTAATCGAGTTTGATTTTTATAATTAGGTGCAGATCTACTTCGTTTTCGTTTAGAATTAGTTTGTTTTGAATATCGGGAAGGGCGACAAATGTGTTTTGAAGTGTCATTGATAAATTGGTTACTGTTTATGGAATTTAATTGACAAGAAGAATCTAAAGGTTTTGGTGTTAAAACAATTGATTCTTTTTGCATTCGTAATCTGTGACATAGAGTTGGAACATTATGAGAACAACTTGCATGAAAACGATATCCACATGAACGGCAATAAAAGCCATGAAACAATAACCGATTGCATGATTCACAGAGAGCTAAGGAGAAGAAAGTTTTACGTTCAAAATCATGAGAAATATTTGTAGAAAAACTTGATAAATGATCTATTATTTCTACATATATTTCTTCACCTTTAAGACTAGAAATATCTTGATTCCATGAAATTGGTTCTTTTTGTTTAGAGTTTTTAAATACTCTACACATTTCGGGACTTAGTTTACGTAAATTCATTGCCTTAGATAAAGCTTCAAGTACACTTTGGCCAGATTTAACTGAAACTATTGTTCGCTGTTGATTAGGCAAAAATGCTCTTACTATTGAATTAGTGTTATTAAGTTTGTTTGTGAAATTTTCATCATTCGTTTTATTTTTTCTATTCGCTTCTTGTTCAATTTGTTCTAATAAGGCTTCTTCTATACTTACAAATTTATGTAATTTATTAGTTAAATCTTCATACATCGTTAGAAACAACTTTGGTGGATTTGTATAATCTCCAAATTTTGATATTAAAGCATCAATATTTTTCCTTGTAATTCGAATTATACTTTGAATATTAACAAGTTGTTCATTTAATGTTTCAGGTTCTTCATTAAATTTATTATTTCTAATTTGGTTATCTTCAAGATCTGATCCAATTTCACAATTTTTTTTTTTCACTGTAGTCATTTTGTTTTAAAGTATGATGATGTTTAGATGAACTCAAATGATAGGTAAAATAAATATCTGAAAAAACAAATAAAACATTGTAATTAGAAAACTAGTTATATATTTAAATATGCAATTAATTGTAAATATTTAAGAGAAAAACTAAACTAAATTTTTTTGTAAACAATAATTTCCTAATTTTTAAAAGTTTTATTATTATCATTATTATTATTAAGCTCTTCTTTTTTAACTCGTATATATTGCTTCTATTAAGAATAAAAAAAAATCTTAAATAATTTAATTTGTGTCTGTCGACCGCAATATTTTAATATTTACCTATTCATATTCAGTAATGTAAAATTTCAGATATCGTTCTAATAAGAAAAAAAAATTATTTTTGTAATACTTAAGAATCAATGTTAATATAATATATACGAACAAAGCAAAAAACAATGTAATGACCGGATATAAATTATAATTTATAATTATCATCCTTTTGCGTAAGTATATTGGGAGTTTTTTTTTTTTTTTTTGATAAATAATTTTACAAAAAAAAAAAAAACTTAACACAATACAGAAATAATTGTATTTTAATAATTGGAAATTTAGAAAATAATTTTGTAATTCCACCCTAAGAATATGTCCAAGTGATGAAATTATTATTATTTAATCATTTATATTTAAAAAGACTATCTTATATTTATATTATGATTAAATAGATTTTTAATGATATGGTCCATATTAAAAAAATATTCATTATTTTTTTACTTTTTTTATTATTAATGTTAGCAAAACGGGTTCAAAAAATACAAAATCAATAACATGCCTATGTTCGTGAAACACGCGATTTGTAAAATATCCTCTTAAATCCAAATATTAAAAAAAAGAAATGGATAATTTGTATACCTTTAATGTAAAATTTATTTTTAAAAGAAATTTTTAACATTTCAACTACAACTAATAATCACTATAATTATCATTATAATTTAATATAAAAATTCACAATGAGGTTTTTTCAATGTTAGTTAATTAC
Source organism: Labia minor (assembly GCA_963082975.1). NCBI lineage: Eukaryota > Metazoa > Arthropoda > Insecta > Dermaptera > Spongiphoridae > Labia > Labia minor. Next base: position 102,692,110 of record OY720344.1, read on the forward strand.
TTAATTAAATTAACTTAAACAAAGTTACTTTAATACTTGGATAAGAATTTATCAATCGTTGATTAATATATACTTACATTATTTTCCCTATTATCAAGAAAGGGAAAAACAAATAAAAAAAATAATTTTATTATATCAAATAAATTTTAGTTAATTAAAGGAAAGAATCATATGTATTTTATTTTCTCGTTCAATATGACGTTAATAAATTCAAAAATCACAAATTAAAAATAAAGAGAACAATATTGAAAGTCTACATTATTCATTTTTATCATATTATTATATAGTATATAGAAACTTATATACATGTGTATTAATTATATTTTTAAATTTATTTTCATTAGGATATTTCAAAATAATATATTATAGATCAGAGGTTCTTAAACTTATGTACTCCGCGGACCCCCACTTGGAGAAATTTTTTTTGACGGACCCCATCCCAACTTTAGGTACTTTACGTCATTTTATTAGTTAATTTCTGGCTTACGATCTCATAAGAACAAGGATATATGTTGAATATTTCTAACAGTGATTGGTGAATAACGATTTTTTTGCATATTGTAGAACACATTTTATTAGATATTATAATATTGAAGAAAGAAAATTCAGCTAAATATGAAGATGGAAACGGTAGCAATAGTTTTCTTGCACATTTCGTTGAATTTTGGTATTTGATCTCTGTTTCCTCACAAAGCCATGCCATACCTCCTTTTATATTAAATAAAGTTTTAACTGACTCATTATTTTCTCGTGCACCTGTACGATGGCTTTGTGGACCCCCAGTAAAGTCTTCGCGGACCCCCAGTAAATCCTTCAATAATTACTTAATGTTCTTAATAAATAAATTCTCAATAAAATTACTTAATATATTCTTTTAGCTGTAATTTAATCTTTAAGAGTATAAAAATATTTTAAACGAAATCAATTTTGGATTTTAATATACTTAAATAACAAGGAAATGGGAAAATGATCAGAATCTAGGAAAATTAAAAATTTCTTGAGGAAAAAAATTATGCACAAAAATTCAGAAGTCTATGAACTAATAAAATATAAATATAGATTTTGTCTTGGCTTACAATTATGAATAGGGATGAGCTAAAAATTAATATTTTTGAATTAATATATATGAATTAATATATGTATTATTTAATTAAGAAAATATAATATGTTATAATCTTTTATAGTATTATAGTATATTTTAAAAATGAAAAATAAAGACTATTTATCACAGAAAAAACAATTATATTATAATAATTAATTAATCTGTTCAAGTGAACTTCTACATTTTTTATTATCATATTATTTTATTATTAATGTGTTTGTTGTTTTGTTAATCCCACTTTAGTAATTAATTGATTGTAATCATTTAATGTAGAAAAAAATAATTCTTTCTTATAATATTATTTACATTAGTTTTGGCTTTATAATTTATTACAAACACCTAAATGAATACTTATCGATTTGTTTTTTCAATTTAATCTATTTAATCAATTATCTTAATTCTTAAAATTATACATAGGGGAGAGGGGTTCAATTTTTTTAATTTTCTAATATTTTTAACCCCTCAAGCCGGGAACCCGAGTACGTAGTCGCGCGACAAAATCTATCGTAAGGGCGGGACCCCGAGTCCGTACTCGCCGGCTTCCAGCGTTTATATAAATATGCATTTCTCTGGCATCTCTGGCATTATTAAATAACTTTCAATCTCATATCCATTAATAAATATTTAGTTCTAAAAATAAAAAAATTAATAAACCCTAACCTGCTTTTTCAAATGATCAATTGTCAATTTGATTGTGATCCCTACATCTGCAAAATCTAAGAATTAATTTAAAATTTAGGGTACAAATAAAGCTACCCTGAGATGTACTGAATCCCAAAGTAAGCTACTCTTTCATATATACAGCGCCCGCTCTAGCATCCGGGCAATAGAATAACTTGCCGGTTCTATATATTCATAAAATGTATTACATTCATAACCAAAATGCCGGACAAATGCCCGGATTACCGCGAGCTCTGATATATTTATATATTACTATCAGATTTATCAGGGATTTTTGTGAGATTGTTTTCTCGACGTTTTTTTTTTCGGCACCCATTTTGGCGCCATTTTCAAGAGATTATTTAGGTGGGAATATTTTTGGGATTCTGGGTCTTAGTCTGTGTGACCAAGAGTTAATATCGGGATTTTGGGTGGGTGGTTTTGTACTCTTTGCTCTCCGAAGAATCCTGGGCAGGCCCCCTAAACTCTATTGTTCTCAGTGAAACAAAGTTTTTGGCGCCATCTGGTTATGCTGGCATTCGAAAATATAATAAAAAAATCGGGCTTGTGTGTGTGTTGTGTGTGTGTTTGGTCTTTGCAATAAGTCCGATTTTTTTTCAATTAGTTACTGCCAGCATTCGCATGGTGGTGCCAAAAACTTTTTTTCATCGAGAACAATAGAGTTTAGCAGTCTGTTAGATGGTCTATGATCCTGGGCAATCCTGAGACTGGCATCCGTCCGCACTGGACAGTCAGTCTCGGGCTGAAGTCCAGTGCGGACCTAAATTCTTCGGAGCTCCACAGCAACGAGTGAGTACAAAACCACCCAACCTGTCAACCCAAAATCCCGATATTAACCCTTGGTCACACAGACTACAGAATCCCAAAAATATGCCCATCTAAATAATCTCTTGAAAATGGCGCCAAAATGGGTGCCGAAACGTCGAGAAAACAATCTCACAAAAATACGTGATTATATCCCTGATAAATCTGATAGTAATAATAACAATAACATTCACGGAAATCTACCAATATATATATATATATAATATATTAATGAAAAATCGTTTAAAACTTAAAAAAATAATTCAATTGTATGTGAGACAGAAAATCTACTTTCTAATAATATTAACAATATAACTTTCCTGAAAAAATAACATTTGTAAATAGTGACATGAAACAAATGACTCACACTTTGAAAGACACGTGTTTCTAGGAAGATTAACAATTAAAAAGGTTAAAGGAAAAATTAAAAATAAAATTAAAAATGACAATTAACTTAAAAATTAATAAATATATAGAAAATAAAAACTTATTATTTAAATTAAAATATATTTTTTTATTTTATTTTTCATTATATGTATATTAATATAATTAAGATATATTAATATAAGTATACAAGTTATTCACCTAATAGATTCAATATTTTTTATTTATTGCAAAAAATATATCGAATTTATTTAAGAGAGGATGTCGACTAACAGAAACATGTTATTTCTTTATGTATCTTTCTTTATCTAATAATTTTTAGATTAATTTTATTTTCATACATCATTCATCGCTATTTATAAGAGAATTAGTAATTGACTTACGATTGCGTAAATATCGATGAACGTGGTATGGATGCTGGTAGAAGAACGACTAAAATCCTTTTTCATTTTGTCCCGGAACGAAATGTCACTATACTTGTTTGGTCTTGAATGATTTTCTCAATACAAAGAGACCCTGCCACTTAAGAAAGAGGCCCTTTGCCCCTCAGAGTCTGTGGAGGGGGTAGGAATTTAAACAAAAAAAAAATTTTTTTTTTATATTTATTTAATTATTCTAAATGTATATATACTTATATAATTGCAAGATTAGAAATATACAAATATAAATAATAATATAAAATAAAATAAAAAAAAAAAACATTTATTCTTACCTTGACAGTGAGTCAGATTGTCCTTTTCTTCCATATCCTTTCACTAATATTAGAAAAGGAGGATTTTATGCAATTTTTTATAAAAAGAATTTTATTTTTTCAAATAGATTATTTATTTATAAATTGTTTAATCTCAAGAGAGTAATAATTTTTAATTTGTTATTTTACAATCAGAATTTTTAAAGAAAGAATTCGTTATTAAAAATTTTACATGTAGTCACAACAGAAGATTTTTAACGAATGACTTGGAATAGTCTTAGACGAATCAGGAAAAATATTTTATAATATATCCTCTGAATTCTCAAAATGGAATTTTTGTTTGAATCATAACATGAATGCAAAAAATTAATAGGTATATTTGTGGAAGGAAAATAAAATATTTATAAAATTATTTTCTTATGTAGTTTTAATAATATATAAAGTATTATATAACAAAATATGTAAATCATGATTGAACTTGTCATTTAAATTTATTTTCTTTGTTATTATTTTCTTCTTTTTTCTAATAAAAATTAATATTATAATAAGAATCATATAAACTTGATAATTAAAATATACATGAATATTAATATTGGACAATTATTAATATTATTTTTTTTTAATAAATTATAAATTCATTTTTAATGGAGCCTAAAAAATAATTATAATGTATATTTTTTCAATTTTTTCCAGAAATTTCCAGGTACGTGTTTTGGAATTGAAAAGGGATCACAAAAGAAAGGAATCTCTTTTAAAGGTTAAAAAGAATCTCAGGTCGGAAAAAATATCTTTTTAGAAAAATTTGTATAGAATTTATATATATATATATATATATATATATTTGGAACTTTTGATAAATCTATTAATTTTCAAATATTTATTATTATTAAATTTGGAAAATTTTAAAAGAAAATGAACGATACATGAGTGTGTTTCATTCGGATTGGTTTAATATAAACATAAAATAAAATTCAATATAACCTTTCGGCACACCAAAACCAAAAACAATAAATGAAAGAGAGATTGTCAGATACCTACAATACAATCTCTCTATGTTACCCCAACTGTGAAAAAAGTTCAAACAAATCAATATTGCAAAAAATTCAATTATAACGATATTTTAATTAAATGGTTTTATTTTCAATGTCGTTTACTATCGGTGAGATTGAACAATTTATTTAATTTTATTCCCTTTTTAAATTTAAATTCTATTGGATTCTCTCAAGAAATTTCAAAATTAAATTTTTTAACATGATTAATTCTAAACCATTTCTTTAATGCCAAAATTTTATTGATTAAATTAGTGGTGTGTGTATGTGTGTGTGTTTTATATAATATAATTGAATGCGCGGTATATACTAAGAAAGAGAGAATGAAAAAAAAATTAAGAAATAAATCTTTAAATGATTTATTAATATGGTATATGAACAAAAGAATTATAAAGGACTCTTCATTTTTTGAAGAAAATTAATTTGTATAATAAAATTTGACAGTTTTATAGCTTCTAGGATATATATTTTTTTAAAGAGACACTATCTTGAGCTCGTCTTGATGGGCCCTTATAAATAATAAATATAATAACGTTATTGATTGAATGAGATGGTCGATAATTTTATATCATTGTTAATTGTTGTATTCCCAGGAGTAAATTATTTATTCACAAGGACAAATATATAATTAATTACTCAATTATAATTGAAAAAAGATAATTATATATTTTTTTCAATTAGTTGATCAAAATGTTTGGTGCGAAACACTACATTATGATTGTATTATATATTAATCTTATACATTTAGTTTCTAGTAATGAATTATTATTAATGGAAACTTCCAAAAATAATTTTGATTTTCTTTATGAATTAATCAAGCAGCATTTTAATAACAATTTTGATACAGTACTATATTATCACTTAGAAGAATTAAATTTCTTCAGTTCCTTGATTCAATGGATGAATTTTAAGGCGAAGGGCATAAGAATTTATGATTTGAGTAAGATTCATTACCTAACTCGAGAATTTGGTTCTCATAATGTTTTGCTATTGTCAATTGATTTAACACAAAATATGATACAATATTTTCAACCGCATGACAATATAATTTTCTTTATTGACTCTTCTCAATTATATTACAATTTTAATTGTAATATACAAGATTATTTAACAAATAATACTTTATACGATTGTTGGACCTTTTACAGAGCGTTAATTTATATAAAATTTTCATCGAAATGTGGATTTGATAATCAATTGTGGATATGTAAACCATGGTTGAGCAAATTTCAAAAATGGACTCAGTCATTAAAGTATTCCTATTTTAATCTAAAACCTAATTTGCATAAATCTACTTTACTTATTAAATTTCATTTTCGAACTTATGATGATTCTGAAAAATACCAAGAATTACGTAATACAATTTTAGATAAATGGAATGGCACCGAAGGCACGGAAACATATTCACAAAATCAAATCCTTATTGCAAATGAACCGACCTATGATGAAAACAGTAGTTTTGCTTATGGTGTAATGTCAATGTGTTTTATAGTAAAAAAGGCACCTCCCAAACTTTCATTAAATATCTTACCTAAATGTTTGAGTTGGATGATGTGGATGTGGTTATTTATCTCCATGTTTCTATGTATTATTGTTTGGTATTGTTTAACATGCAAGAAATGGAATTCATTTAATTTACTGTCATTATTACAAAGTTTTGAATTTCATTATAAATTATTTATTTCAGAACCAAATAATAAAATAAAATCAATTCACCGGTTGCCCTTGAGAATAATGGTATCAAGTATTACACTAACCTCAATTGTAATTATATCTGTACTCCAAACAAATATTTATACACTTTTAAGGGATCCACTTTTTGATAAAGAAATTAATACTTTATCAGAAATGGAAGGAAAAAATATGACTATATACTGTCAATATACTTTTATGTGTATTGTTATTTTTAGCTTTTCTGATTTTGGAACGATCAGTAAGACTAACAAATGGTATTCAACTTGTAGTAAAAATGATCAAAATGATCAAAATGATCAAGAAGTAGTATATTCAGAGAATGAATTGCAAGTTAATTATACAATCTATGATAGTTTCCTACCAAATTGTACTTATTATCCTCGATATGATATGAACAAAATTTTTTTGAAGGATAATCAGGCATTAATGTACTCTTGTGAAATGGCAGATAAGCTTATAAGTTCAAATCCTATTTATAAAAGAAAAATGCATAAAGTAAAAGAAAAGATAGGATTATTTCCACTATTTGTCGTTTCTTTAATTACAGAGAGACAAATTATTTTCAAAGAAAGCCTTCAAATGATACTTGCAATTTTTCAATCAAATGGAATCAGCCATTGGTTTGATGAATATGAAGACTATAAATTTAATCTAAAAAATTTAATAAAAAATAATATTTTTAATGAATCCAAGAACCATCCTTTAGGTGTATTCAATCTTTTAGGTGCTTTTTTAATTTTATTTATTGGTTATTTAATAGCATTTATTATATTTCTTGTTGAAAATATTTGTAATAAATATATATTTGAAAAAAAAAGAATTTATTGAATTTGAGTAAAGAGAGAAAATGAACATTATGTTATTATAATGCTAGAAATGAAATACAATTTCTTTCTTTGAAATACATAATTTAATTATTATTTTTTGTTTAGTTTATTTATTTTTATTAATATTAAATTAATTAAATTAGACATTTGCAATATGAGAATACCTACTCTTGTGAAATTTTTAAGTTTTGTATAACTATTTTTGTAATTTATATTCACCTATTAAATTATTATTATTATTTAATTTAAAATATATCTTGTGTGAATAGAAAATATAATTTAATATAAATATAATATAAGTTTCAATTTTTTATAGGTATCATATCAAATTTTATTTAAATATTTCTTAAATTAAATTATTTATTTAAGTAAAATCGTTATATAAAGGACTTTTATTTTGATTTTTTTAGAAGTCTCTTTATTTTAATTATTTTAATTATTATTATTATTATATTTTGTATTATTGTCAATTGATCATTATTAATTGATTTTTAATTTAGTGCATTATTAGTTTCGTTCCGCTAGGAAACAGTGTAAATATGATTCAGTTATTTCATTGAAGCGGGAAAAAGATAGCACTCCACCGTTTGTTATGTAATGAGTAGATAAAAGAAAAGAAAGAGACACAGAGATTGACACAATACTTATGCCCATTTAAGTAATGAAATAAAAATTCTTAAATAAACAATTCTAGTCCTTTTTCATATTTATTTGTATTTTTTTGAGTTATTTTTATTATTGTTATAGTTTCAAACTATTAAATAATAAAATTATAAAAAAAAAAAATGTAATTGAATGATTAGGATATCTCAAAACATTTTACCACGTTTTTTTAAACAAAGAATATAATATTAATTTCCAAGAATTCTTATTAAAATACAAACATAATTTTAATAAAAATGTTTGAGTTGGGTTATATATATTACTACTAGAATAATATGTATATTATTATATTTAGAATTATTTCATTTAAAAAGACAAAAAAATAAAAAAAATATCATCACTTAATTAATTGTATAAATTATTAAATCAATTAAAAAAAATTATATGTAAATATTTAAATCTTCAAAATTGAATACAGTTTGAGAATGTTGTTATTGGTTCATTTTGCGGAAATTAGAATTGGAATGCAGGAGTATCACTATATATATATATATATATCGATGAGTAGTTTTATTCTATGATAGTATTGTATATAAATTGTTAAATTATTAAATTAAAATAACATAACATCGACAAGGCGTCAAAAGATTTTTAACGTTCCTAATCTAAAGTAGCTTGAATATCTAATATTTTATTTAAATTAAAATAGTAAATAAATTTTCATCTATTTATTAAAATTATAACTTTTACAATAAATTAATTAACTTTTAGTTTGTTTAGAAAATCTATATATATGTGTGTGTATGTGTGTCTGTCGCCAAAAATTTTCGATTTTTTAAATTTTGATTTTGGATTCGAGTAGAGCTTAAAAAAGTGTAATTGTAAAGTGGTCTTGGTTTTTTAAAATTCGGTTGGGAACATGGTTAAATCGGCGGTCAAAGTTGAAAATTTTCCATATATTATAACTACTGTAATTAGAGTTATTATAATATAAAATTATAAAGAAAAAATGTTTAAATTAAACCAAAATAGTCATAAAACATACACCCCTTAAACGTTAACAGATACATTTAAATTATTTGAAATTGTTTCTGTTGCTGGAAATTAATTTATTTCAAACCGTCGGTTGGTTCATGTCAACTTATTTAAAATTTGATATCTACATGTTGTCATTCAAAGAATGTTTATATTTTTATTTTTTATGTTATTTTTATATTTATATTTTATTATATTTTTAATTTTATTTTTTTAATATTGGCCTTTTTAAATTATTTATAAAACACTGAAAACATTCAAGATTATATGAATAAATGATTTTAATTTTGATCACATAATTGAATTTTCATTTTCAAGTAAGTAAGATATTATTATGGGTGGATTCACAATGTATGAAGGGACACTTCTAGAAATGTGGATGTTACGGCCAAGAACTTCGACTACCATAGAGCACAGAGATAGATAGATATAACATTTATAATAATAATATATAATTAATTTACTGATTAAATTAAAATATATTAAAAGTAAGAACAAATAAATGTTTTATCTAATATACTAATTGAACAGCTAGTATAGTATAATATTTTGTATTTACTGAGTCGCTGTAGAATAAATTGATAACGTCATTTAATTCTCCTATATTTCGAATAAGATAAATCTTCTAAACCTTGTGAAACAATTTCAAATAATTTAAATGTTTCTATTAATGAAATAAAAATCAAATATGGATATAATATAAATATTTTTAATTTTATTTTAAGAATAGATATATATCTCACAGGCGGTGGATGTGATGTTACATATATATATTTGTAACGGATGTATATTTATTATATATATATGACAAAGTCACCCCAGGCGCTGTTGCATGACTGAATGGCAACGTCTAGGGGATTCCGACGACGGTTGGTGACTTGGCATTATATAGCCAGTATGATCTCCACGTTCTTTGTGTAAAGACGTGTTTTGATGATCCTCCATGTTGGATGGATCCTTTGTGACTCCCATGGTGGAGAAGTAATATAATATTTCTTATAATTATACATTTTCTTTGACTCCCATGGTGGAGAAGTAATATAATATTTCTTATAATTATACATTTTCTTTGACTCCCATGGTGGAGAAGTAATATAATATTTCTTATAATTATACATTTTCTTTTAAACAACCGTTTTTCAATTTAACTTAAACTACATCCTTATTGACCAGTCTCATTAAATCTGCTTTACCCCTGAGTATAGCATGGCGCCCATTTAACCTTCATCTCTGCTGGACCATTGGAGGAAAGGGAGTTTGTTCTCTGCAGCTGCGGGTAATATTTTCCCCCTTCAAGAAGATATCCACCTGTTTACCTGTGGAGACCTTAAACTCCTTTTTTTTCCCTCTCCACATAAGATCCATTTTTTTCCCTCTCCCATTTCCGCTCTTCTCTCTTCTATCACATTTTCCCTCCCTTCTCTCCCCCTTCTTCCCTCCTCCTTGTAAGGGGCCTGTTGGCATCCACTGTGGGCCTCCCCCCCTTACAAATTGGCACCCAACGTGGGGCTCCCCTTACAAATTGACGCCCAACGTCGGGGCTCTGTTTTCCCCACCCCCTCCCCTTACAAATTGACGCCCAACGACAAGGCCTGTTTTCCCCACCCCTGTGAAGGCAATAAGTGATATTAGTGCAAATAATTTGTGAATATTAATCAACCATATGGTGACACTCGCCCTAAGGAACAACCACACTTAAGTACATTTATATATATTTTTTTTTCTTTTGGTTTTAAAACCTATGATTTTTTTTTTATTTTTCTTTCTATTATTTATACTTTGTTTGAGAATTGAATTTTTTTTTTCTCTCTTTCTCAGTTACATTGACATTGTATTATTATTATTATTATTTTTTATTTTTACTTTCATTGTATTTATTTATTATTTAGTTATTAGGATTTATTTAATTTAATATTCAATTTATATATTTTTATTTTTATATTATAGTTTTTACATACAATTAATTAATTATTATAATTAGTAGTAAAATATAGTATATAATTTATTGTTAAGAGATGGCTTTCCTCACTAGAGCACGTAAGGAGGATTTAATAGTTTTGGCTGATGAATTGGGCATTGAAATTAATAATTCAATGAAAATTATTCAAATTAAAGATGCTATATTAGCACATGATGATTTTGATGATGAGATAGCTCAGGGTATCCTCAATTCTATTGTAGAACAGAGAGTTGAAAGGCTAGAGTTAGAAAAAATTAGACTTAACTCACCTCATCAAAACCCTCCACCTGTAGGAGCCCCCTTTCCCCAAATAGATTTAGCCAATCGCCTCCCAAAACTTAATAAAAATGATGATATTAATTCATACTTAATGGTCTTTGAAAGACAGATGAATTTTTTTAAAATACCTCAAGAAAATTGGGTATCTTATTTATCTACAACCCTCCCTTTAGACCTAGTAAGGTTGTTATATAGAGAATCGGATAAAAATTTAATGGATTTTAATTATATTAAAACCCTTTTGATGCAAAGATTTAAAATCACTAAAGAAAAGATGCGTCAATTATTTTACAACAGTAAAAAATGTCCCACTCACACGTGGACTGATTTCTATCATAGCTTATTGGTTCATTTTGAATCATGGATAAAGGAATTGAATATCAATAACTTCGAGGCATTAAAGGATTTAATTATTACAAATCAATTAAAAACTCACGTGTCATCACAATGTCGTGAGCACTTTTTAGATGAATGGGAAACATTAAATAAGCCTCTTGAATTAATAAAAAAACTTGAAAATTATGACAACCTCCGAAATACGGATGGCAAAATTGTAAATAAAGTAGCCCCCCGTGGCACTGATACCGTTTCTACGGAGAAACCTTTTAAAAATGAAAAAAAATGTTATGGATGTGGGAAAATAGGTACTATTAAGCCCAAATGCACTGATTGCAATCCCCAATTAAAAACTAATAAAGTAGATCCTACTTTTAATTTTAGTAATACTATCAAAATATCTTCAAATGAACAAAAAGGATTTCTCCCTCTCCTCCCCATTCAAATAGGCGATGCCACGGGTACGGCATGTGCTGACTCTGGTGCCTCTCATTCCATAGGGAGTGAAAAATTATATAATATTTTAAAAAATAAAAATGTTACATTTTATAATAAATCAGTAACTATTAGTTTAGCTGATGGCTCTAGCCAAGAGCATCAAGTAGATTTAATTGAATTACCTATAAATATTAAAAATAAAATAGTGCCCACCAGGCTGATGTTTTTTCAAAATCAAAAAATCCCCAGAACCTTATTGGGAAATGATTTTTTAAAACAGGCAAGATTAATTATTGATCTTTGCTCTAACCAGTGGTATTTTAATAATGGAATGAAATTAAAATACCCCTTTGAGAAAGAGGAACCACTTATCGCCTCTGAACCTCACAAAATTAATTATTTATCGGATATTTTAAGTAATAAAAAGATTTTAAACGTCTCTCAAAGGCAAAAATTGAATTCTCTATTGAACGAATCCAATAATATCTTTACTGCAGGGGGAGAGCCTACACCTTTTGGTGAGCACATAAATGGACAGGTGATTTACAATGACAACTTCGTCCCAGAAATCACCCCTTATCTAAAGAGATTCGCAAATAATTTGAAATTTATAAATGAAAGAATCGAATCTAAGCAAGTAAAAAATAAGAATTACAATGATAAAAATCTTCAACAATTGTCATTTCCTATACAAACTTGCTCTTGGTATAGGAGATATATTCCTAAAAAGAGAGGTCGACCTCGAAAGGGTGACTCTAATTAATTATTAAGAACTATTGTATATTTTTCTTTGATTTTTGTGAACTTTTTTTATATTATTAATTGTTTAATTAATTATTAAGATTATTGTATATTTTTCTTTGATTTTTGTGAACTTTTTTTTATATTATTAATTGTTTAATTAAGTATTAAGATTATTATGTGTTTTTCTTAAATTTTTGAGAACTTATGTATTATCCATTTTTTTTTTAGTTAAGTATTAAGAATTATTATATCTTTGTCTTTAATCTTTATGAATTTTTTTTTGTTGTATTATTAAATATTGTTTTTCGCTTTTCTCTTTTTCTGACTCCTTCGTTGGGACTTCTTCAGGAGTCAGAGGGGGAGGATGTAACGGATGTATATTTATTATATATATATGACAAAGTCACCCCAGGCGCTGTTGCATGACTGAATGGCAACGTCTAGGGGATTCCGACGACGGTTGGTGACTTGGCATTATATAGCCAGTATGATCTCCACGTTCTTTGTGTAAAGACGTGTTTTGATGATCCTCCATGTTGGATGGATCCTTTGTGACTCCCATGGTGGAGAAGTAATATAATATTTCTTATAATTATACATTTTCTTTGACTCCCATGGTGGAGAAGTAATATAATATTTCTTATAATTATACATTTTCTTTGACTCCCATGGTGGAGAAGTAATATAATATTTCTTATAATTATACATTTTCTTTTAAACAACCGTTTTTCAATTTAACTTAAACTACATCCTTATTGACCAGTCTCATTAAATCTGCTTTACCCCTGAGTATAGCATGGCGCCCATTTAACCTTCATCTCTGCTGGACCATTGGAGGAAAGGGAGTTTGTTCTCTGCAGCTGCGGGTAATATTTTCCCCCTTCAAGAAGATATCCACCTGTTTACCTGTGGAGACCTTAAACTCCTTTTTTTTCCCTCTCCACATAAGATCCATTTTTTTCCCTCTCCCATTTCCGCTCTTCTCTCTTCTATCACATTTTCCCTCCCTTCTCTCCCCCTTCTTCCCTCCTCCTTGTAAGGGGCCTGTTGGCATCCACTGTGGGCCTCCCCCCCTTACAAATTGGCACCCAACGTGGGGCTCCCCTTACATATTTAAATTAAAAAAAAACTAATGAAGATGATTTTTCCCAGAGATGTGATCAATAAAACTCAATTTTTGTCTATAAATATTATCTCTGGTGTGAATATCAAAAAATCGTTAGAGCTGTTTCTGAGAACCCATTAATAAGATTAGATTTTTAATTCTAAAAAAAAGAAATTATATATTTATAAAAAATTTTGATTTTTTTTCTCTTCATTCCTAAACTCTTAATATATTTTATATATTACTGCTCATGGATATTTGAATGGAGTTTAAATTATAGTAAAAGTCCTTGAAAACTTTATTTTTTTAATTCTGGAAGAAAAACATTAAAAAAAATTTTGTCTTTTAAATTTTCTAATCCTTATATAAAAATCAATTAGGATATAATTAAATTGTAATATCATAATGTTAACCTTGACAGAGATAAATTAAATTTTTTATTTATTTAATTTATGAGAATATGACCGAATAAAAATTGGATACACAAACGAAAATCTATTTAGAAAATATACCTAAATATTATATATGATTGTATTATATTGAATTATATGTTTTAAAGGTAGATGTTTATTCTTGCAGAAAATTAAAATCATTAATTAGATGAAGATCCAAATAATTTTTTAGTGGAATTTTCCATTTGATATATTTATAAATTTGCCCATAATTTTTTTAGATTTGTTTTTTAAACCATCACTCTTAGGAATGAATTCAAGTAATTAATTTTCATATTACATATTATTTAGTATAATCAATAGAAATACTTATTGTAAAACTTTTTGTTCAGAGATAAACAATTTGTATTGAAAATTATTACAATTCAAAATATCATCAAAAGATCAAAAGATTTCCTAATTATTTTACATTTTTTTACAATTATTATTCCAATTGATCAGAAAACTTACTGACACTATATTTTATTAAATTAAAATTAAAATATAATATCTAATGTATATTGTAGTTTATATTATTTTCATAATGGAATGCAGAAGTCCCCTTTATTAATTTACGTTACGAATAAAAAAAATTAAATATTCAATAAATCATCGAATAAACATTGCTAATTCTCTTTACATAATAATACATATGTTTTTATATTATATAATATTATATATATTTTAAATTAATATTTTTTACATTAAGTATGTATTGTTAGTTATTAATAATGCCCATTAATGACATTTTTGAATTTGCTCTTAAGCAGAAGAAAGTTAATTTTATTATGGAATTCAATATCGCTATTAACTCATTGAATGATGTCATCAACGTCAAATAAAAAAATTAATAAGCTTAATACTAGTGATATGCAATATAGGAACAATCGTTTAGTGGTTTTTATTTGAAAAATTCCTGGATTTTCCGAAGAAAATAATTTTTCTCTCTTATAAAAATTTCAAAAAACCTTTTATTGCTTAATTGAATATAGTAGTAATTTTTTTAAATATTAATATTAATTTAATTTTTAATTCAATAATTGTCTTAAATTTGGTTAATAGACTCTTGTTTATGTATATAATGAAATTTTAATTTTATTTAATTAAATTCAAAGAGAAATACAATACTAATAATAATATAATAATAGTACTATAAAAGAATTAAAATGATCAAAATAATCTATTTTATAAAAAGGAAATTGTGGTAATATAAGATATTGTTTTATATTATTTGAGAAATATAAACAAGATAAAATATATTTGTAATTCCCAATTTAGTTATAATTAGAGTTATACATGTCAATTCTTTTAATATCTTTCTGAAGAGAATTGATGAAATATTCAATTTAATTGAAATGTTTTATTTTATTGTATTATAATAGGATAAGTAAATCTATTATATTTGTTTATATATATTAGAATTACAATGACTAAGCAATATCATAAATTTATTTATTTATTTTACTAAATTGGTTTTAAATATCATAAATAAATTATAATCTTGTAAAATATAAAGATTTTATTTATTTTTATTTTAATGTGTATTACAATTTTCATTATATTTAATTATTATTTCATTTTAAGTAAAATTGATCAAATGAAAAATAACCATTAGACCGATTTTAAGGCTCAGCGAGATTATTTCGAGAAACGTCAACGTGGTTTCATTGAAAATGACAACACAAATCACTCTCTCTTATGATCAACTCTACCTTCCTTTTCTTTGTGCCATTCAAGAGATCTGAGGAAGATATTGATGAGTCACAATGATGTCATCATCGCAATGACGTCATCGAAATGAAATCTGATCGGTGGTTACGTCATCTTATATTTTGGGCGTACATGGTCTTGCTCAATATGCCCCTTATTTGTTCCCTTAAGCATCGGCTTTTTTATTTAAATTTAGATATCATGAACATAAAAATTTCTTTCAAAATTCTTATAGCCAATTTAAAACTTCCCAGTTAAAACTTTTAATTTTTATCAATAAATAAGTATAAATATTAAATAAATAAAAAAAAATAAAATAGTTATTTTTTTATTGTTATTCTTATTATTTTAAATGATAAATTCATTGATATCAAAAATTATGTATTAAAAATAAAATAATATATCTATATCTCTATATATTTATTTTATATATATATATATATATATATATATATATATAGAGAGAGAGAGAGAGAGATATAGATATAATTAGAAAAATCTTTGACTAACCATATTGATAGAAAGACATTTCTTAAATAAATGTTGATTTATGGCGGTATTTTTAAATATTAATAGTTTATTAATAATAAATTGAAAACGAATATATTATTTAATTTGATATTTCTTATTTTATTATAATTTATCAAATCATATTAAAAAGTATATAATATTTATAATTTTAATTCTTAAATTATTTGATATATTACAAAATAAAAAAGTAAAATATTTTAAATTTATTGAGTTGAAAAACAATTAATTATTTTAATAATTTAGATATTTATATTTTTCTTTTCTTTAATTTGATATAATTTTTCATAAAGAATAGTCATATCTGAATGTTTTTCAATTTCATTATAAAACTGTTTTATTTAAAAGAAGTTTTAAATTATTACTATTTTATCGTTTATGTATTTTAATTTAAAATTATTTTTTTAATTAATATCTAATAATCATTAATTTTAATTGTAAATAATAAATTTAGTCTTTGATTATGAGAGAACCAAGAATGACATTTTCATAAAAGTGCCTCAAATGAAAAAAATACGTTTGGTCGATTAAGTAGCGCGTTGTTTGTAGATAAGAAGGTGGTGCGAGACAACATTTAGCGCATGCGCAATAGACAATCTAGAGCCCTTGGGATGGGAGAAAAGACCGTGACGAAGCCTGCGTTGCATTTTGACGTGGCCACTACGTACGCGCTTGCGTTTCACCATTCCTTTTGCTTTAAAGTTGGTGACGAGGATTACGACGTAACTAAACGACACGGGTAAGTTCCCTACATCTCCTCTCCCACCTCTCACATGTTGAAGAATAAAATAACCCTTCAAGTTGGGATAAAATTTCCTCACGAATGGTACACGGATCTCACCATTTGAAATCATACGAAATATCACCATGAAAAATATTTATCCTTGTCAAAAAGGTAGGATAATATGGCGTCTTAATGTAAAAGGTATAATTTTAGAAGTTAATCTAATTACAATTGAATTGAAAATAAATAAAGGAATTTTCAAATTTGATATGACCTTCATTTTATTTCAACTACGCCATGAGGTAAAAATCTATTTGTAATAATATTAAAATATTTGTTGTATTTTTCTCTTTTGCAAAATTTCTTATTTTTTTCTTGGCCTTGAACACAGAATAAATATAATAAATACAATATAAATGATATCCGATATTTTCTTATAAAATATATTTAGCTTTGTTAACCTAAAATATCGGGTTGTCATTAAGCATTTTTTTTATTTAATCGAAATCTTATATAATAATCGCAAAGTTTATTTATAGAAATATGAAGAATTAACAGCAAAAAAAGTCGAGTAAAATATTAGCTACAATAGTTTAAATGATTATATAACAGTTGCTAACTATGAATGTTAAACATTTTGGGATGAATATTATGGTTAATATTGATAAGATATCTAAACTATAAGAACGATTTGGAATATAATTCTTTGTCTCTATCCAATGATATTAACTAATATAAGTAGATATAAAAGTAAAATATTTTTAATTAAATATATATTTTAAATTAAATTAGTTTTTAAAAAAAAAATGTTAAACATTCTTAAATTCTTGGCACACATCAATATTTTAAAAAATTATTTTTATATTTTATTTCTATGATTTCACACCGGTCTATGATCTAATGCAGTGAGATTGAACATCTGGATAACCCTTCCAATTCAATTTTTAAAATTCTTTTAAATCATTTACATGATGCAATTTGACAAATGTTAATGTCAAAAAATTCTTGACATTTGTATTTTCTTTATTTTGTTAATTTTAAATTACATTTTTAAAACAATTTTCTTATTATATTTTTATTCCTGTTCTTAAACATTTTCACTATTTCAATATTATTTTTTAATTAAAATTAATTCAATTTTACGATTTCAGTTAGTGCGGTGGTCCTGGCTAGGACATGGACAGCATGGTTGAGGAAAACGGCACAAATCGAGATCCTTTAAGGGATCCACTAGGAAGTCCCGGTGACGGAACCACCTCTTCTGTTGTTGTTACTTCGGTACGAAGCCTCGTTCATTTACTTCCTAGTGATCAACAAACCCATAATAATAACAACGAATCATCAGTTACACAACAGGTACTAGTATCAAACAAGGTACCAAATACAGATAATGAGAGGGACTTGTATTGACATCCCAAATTCATAACTGGATTTTATACCTTTCTCACTTTTTAATTTAAAATTTTTCCTTTTTTAAATTGTAAAAAATTAGAAAATCACATCACTTATATTACTTTTTAGGAACATTTCAAACTTATAAAATTGGGCTGTCACTACTCTTCATGTAATAATTTCGATTGATCACAAATTTATAAATTATATTAATAAAATTGTGATCTCAAACCAGAACTTTGACAAATATTCATTAAAAATGTAAATTATAAAATTAATAAATGTTATCTTAATAACAACACCTTTAATCATAAATAAGGTTTTCTTTTCTCTATTTTGGGATAAATTATTCCAAATTAATCTTGACCTGTAAAAGAATTGACAAGTATTGACATCCCAAAGAAGAAATATTTTTCCTTTATTTTTGCTACAATTTAAATATTAGATTTAGAAATAGTAAGATTAATTAGTTAAAAATGCTTATTTAACACATGATAAAATAAAAGTATCAATTTATTTTTATTATTTCATTTAGATCTAATAAAATAAATCATTCTTTAAATTAATAGGATATTATGACATATATAATTTGAATAATTATTTTAAAATATTTTATATTTATGTTATAACCACTAGCAATATTTTTTTATTTATATTTTATTTTATTACGATTTGTGAATTTTAGAGATGATAAAATCAAATTTTTGATTCTATTAATAGTTATGATATACAATCCTATGTGATTTATAATTACTTGTTCTAATTTTAAAAATAAATATAATTAAATTAAAAAAATGTTGATTTAATAAATTTAAAATATTTTTTTGATAATTAATAAATAAATTTTTTATGATTTTATATTATCATTTCTTCACACATTTATATACATATATAATGGATTTATTTATATTATTTTCTTTTCATTATTCTTTTTATATAATGTTTTAAGTTCTGGTTTTATTTTATATTTTGGTACGATATGTTTGATATTGGTATATATATATATATCTATATTTATATATTAAAAAAAAACTTATTATAATTTCATATCATATTTTATAAATATAAATTAAAAATGTATTTTTTTATATATATTTAATTCATATTTTTTTTATATTATTATCTAGGTGCAATCAGTGATTCAAGCAAATCAACAATCTGTTATTCAGACACCTTCAAATATTCAGCTTCCAAAAGGCAATGTTATCCTTGTTAAACCCAATAGTGTTATTCAAACAACTCCAGGAACAGTACAAGCTCTTCAGGTAAATTCATTTCATTTTTTTTAATATTTTTATTTCTAATATACTTTTTATCAATTTAAAGTAATAGCTTTTCTTTACTATTCATAATTCACTTATTTATTTATGTAAATATTTAAAATTTATAAAATTTCATTTCTCATGTAATTAGAAATTAATAATTGATAAACTTGATGATGATAAAAGCTTCTGAAGTCATGTTATTATGTATTTTGATTAACAAACTCATTTAAAAGATTGAAGGGTTTTAAGAAATACTTTTCTTGATATAATTAATTTTTTATTAATTTTATATATTTAATCCTTATAAGAAAAGTTATGTAATTTCGAACAGAAGAACTTAATAACAATATTATTATGCATTTATATAAATAAATATAAAAATAGTATTAGTATAATTATGCTTAATTTAAAAATATTTTTATATATATATAATTTAATTTAAAAACTTACAGTCACACACATAATAATAATATTATTCTAATAAATCATTTTTATTCAATTGTTTCATATTTATTTTTAGGTTAATAATGTTTTGAATATTATAGTAAATTAAATCATTTAGTTTTAAATGTTAATTATTTTTTCTATGAGTTAAATTATTATTTCTTCATTCATGGCATTTGACTTTCCTACGTTAATAAATTAAATCTTAATTTTATAATTTTGACCATATCGAATAATGATACTGCATATTATTTTTAAGAATATTTTTAATATAATGTATATATATGTATGTCTATCTTTAGGTTGTTGAAACTGGAAGTGATGACAGTTTATCTAATGATGATGATTTGTCCAAAAAACGGAGAGATATCCTGACGCGGAGACCCTCTTATAGAAAAATTTTGAATGAATTAGGTGGAGGAGAAATCGCAGGTAAGAATTTATCTTATAAATATTTATTATATTATTATAATATATATATATATATATATATATATATATATTATTATAATATATATATATATATATATATATATATATATATATATATTAATATGATGTCGTCGTGACCGAGCGTATTTGTGAGTTAGTCTCTACATTTGCTTCAGCTCGACATCCCGCGATTATATTCCGTTCTGCATAAAAATAAAATTAATAATTTTCTGTCAATTCCAGGCGTTCTGGAATAGATCATAGATGGTGTTAGAAATTTATAATACATTTTTATAATAATATTTAACTGAACTGACATCATTCAATCAATGCTTTTTATCATTATAAGCTTAAGCAGAAAATAAATATTTATATCTATATATTAAAGAAAAGAAAATTAAATACTAATCAAAATAAAAGATAATACTAAATTATAAATAAATTTTATTTCTCAAGAATATTATAAGATTGAAATTTGTATTAAATAAAATATAGGTATATTTTATTTTTTTCACTTAGTATTGTGAATTTTAAACAGTGATTATTTTGTTGTTATAATTTATCAAATAAAAACATCGGATTTTTATTTAGAAGCTGAGAATATTTTTTGATTAAATCATTGTTTAATATCACCAAATAAATATATTTATAAAATATGTTTAATGAAAAATTCCAAAGAAACCAAATATGTTCGCTCTCTATTTGTTTTTATCTTATCTTATATTGTAGTTAGATAACTTTATTTTATAGCTTTTTTCTAATGGGTTTTTTTTCCTTCGATAATAATTTAATAATCTTCTTATTTTTGTATGATAATTTTAACAATCTATTGAAAATTGAATTTCTTATTTTAATTTTTTTAAAAATATCTTTTAATATTTTATACTGTAACTATATTTTTATATCATTTAAGAAATGAATAACCTTAAATTATAATGGCATGGTATACATATAATTTCTTCTAAAATTTAACATTTAATTTAATTAAAATGCTGCCAACATTCACACTTTTCTCAAATTTATCAAGTAAGTGAACAACGTTTAGATAATTTTAATTTATTATTTCTATTCCTCTATAATTAGAAAGTAATATTAGAAAGTAAACTTAAAATTATTTCAAAAATAATTGGGGTTTAGCTTTCCTCAACTTTTCCCTAAAAGCTCCTACTTTCCTAATTCTTAAACTATATATTTTTCTTTTATTTATTTTTTAATATTTATTTTCATTTCTTGTTCTTAGTTTACATTTATTATTTCAAATTGGATTCACGTCATCTTTTTGATTTTCATAAGCGAAAACATATGCAATAAAATAAATCCAATAGGTAGAAATTAAAATCACATAATTTTAAAATAGTTTTAATGTTCTTAATTGAAACTATACTACTAAGTTATATATATATATATATATTCTCGATTTAATTAATAATTATTTCCCAAACTTTGATATAAAATATAGAGATTATATAAGTTTCAAATTTCAAACATCTGGTACTAAATATTCCCTATTGTTTGTGTGCATCATATATACATGTTTTTTTTTCTTTTTTGAACTGAAATTCAAAATATTTTCTTGTATTTTTAGTTTATTTTAATAGAGAGGGATTAATAATTTTTATATGCTCAAAACTTCCCAATTTATATGATTTATTTTTATTTTTAGTCTCTTTTCTACTTTTTACCTATTGACTTTCAGTTAAAGTGGATTCGACTTCGGACTGCGAAACAAACGAGGACAGTGAATTGTCATCCCATTCGATTCAAACTCAATATTCGACAGGTCTGTAACGAATAATTCGTTTAACCCAGTCGGTCATTATTATTGTCTCTCTCTCTCTCTCTTTTTCTCTAAATACATATACTTCTATTTTTATTTGCTTTTTCTTTTTTCATTATTTAATATCTCATTTTCCTTGCTCTTTTTCTCCATTTTACTATTCTCTCCTTTTTCCTAGATCCAAATTGAAACATGGATGGGTTAAAATTTATCATAAAGGAATTTACAAATTGTTAATCATTCAATTTTAATTTCATAATAATTCTACGTATAAGTCATTTATAAGTCATTATATACTATAATTTTTAAATTGAAAAAACAATTTATTTCACTTGAAGATTGAATATCAGCACATTATCGATGTTCACTTGTTTAATCTATTAAATTATTAAATTTCTTTTTTTCAGAATATTTCCCTTTTAATGCATATCAACTTTTTTAAATAATTATTGAAACGAACCATTTTATTTATAAAAAAAAAGATTCTAAATTTGTGTGATCATGGAATAATTTATTTTTCTTTAAATCAAACTTTTTTTTAATCATTTATAATAAATACCTCTTTAATAATTAAACATCTTTTTTTTAATTTATAGTTAATTATTTTATTTTTCATTATTGACATAAAATAAAAATTTCCTTGCATATTATTTTTTTTCTTTTTATAATACATTTTTAATTTATTTTATTGTCTTATTAATTATTTATATATGTAATACATTTAATATTTGAAAATGACTTATTCATTCCTGTCACCCAAATAACATTAACTTCAAAATGTTATAAATATTTAATTATAAAATTCAGTTCTAATTTAAAATAAAATAATTAATATTCATAAATAAATTAATATTCATAAATAAAAAATATAGAAATGAATGATTGAGATTTTAATTATATGGTATAATTTATAAATGTTTTAATTTGACATTTTATAGAATACTATAGAATCTTTTACTAATTTTTTTTATTTATTTAATACCAATCATTTTTACTTAATTTAAACTAAATTGATAATTAAAAGAATATATTTGGTATTCTTAAGGAATTTCTCATTAGATTAAAAAAATTAATATTAAATCATTTTTTTTATGCTAATTATATTTGTTATTCAATATTGAAATTTAAATTGTTATAATATTTATTCCACAGTGATACCTGCTGGGGCTATTCAAATCGCCAGTCAGGGCGAAACAGTTACTGGATTACATACATTAACAATGACCAACGCCACTAATGCTGGTGGTACCACTCTTGTTCAATATGCCCAAGGACAAGATGGTCAATTCTATGTGCCAGGTTAGCATATTTTTTTTTAAAAATAAGATTTGATAATCTTAACAGTGAAGGAATATCCTATTAAATGTATAAATAAATGAAATTAACCCTTTAATTACTTTATTATCCTCTTTAAAATTAATTCATTAATGACATTGTAATTAATATTAAAAAAAAAGTTCATTTATATCTTAGATTTAATGTATTTATTGGAAATTTAAGTTTATTTACTTATTAATATTGAAATTGTTTTAGTGGTCACACAAGGAGGAATTGCTGGCGCACCTTTAATTGAAGAAGAGCAAGCCCGTAAAAAAGAAATGCGATTGTTGAAAAATAGGTAAAATTTATATTATTAGTATTTACTTTTTAAATTAAATATTAGAGTAGTTGAATAGAGGTTGAAAATAAATTGATAATAGCATGTAATTTCTGTATTTTCCTGTATTTAATCCATATTTGAGTAAAAAATAACATTGCATTATCCAGAATATATACTGCTAATAATGTTGTGTCACATATAATAAAAAATACATTATATATTTTTATTATTAAATATATCTATTTATACCTTGATAAAATTTTATTGAAAGTTTTTTCTAAAACATAAATTTATAGAGAAAAATACAGTAATATACATACATTAAAATTTTAAAGTTGTAGAGTGGTTCGGATGGTATAGTCAATCGAATATATAAATAAACGTGTCATATTTGTATAAAAGACTTTCTCACTCTTTTTTTTCTCTTAAATATATATAATATTTAAATAAATTTTAATATTAAAAAACTCACCTAACTAATTAAAAAATATAAGAATCAAACTTCCATTAGTATTTACTTTTTTAAGTTAAATATATTAAAGAAATTTTGAAAAAATTATATAACTACCTTTAGGAATCCATACTCTTCTACTAAGCTCCCTGGATACAGCATCCTAAATATCGAATAGGTTTTTGCCGGTAGTTGTACGGAAATAGAATTGCTTGGTCACTTGGTAGGCCCCCAGCTTAATTAAAGTTAAATAATGATTCAATTAATTTCACTAATATTCTAATTTCAATTTTTTCCAATAAACAGGGAAGCAGCGAGAGAGTGTCGAAGAAAGAAAAAGGAATATATAAAATGTTTAGAAAATAGAGTTGCTGTGCTTGAAAACCAAAATAAAACTTTAATAGATGAATTAAAAGCTTTAAAGGAACTTTATTGCCAACAAAAAACAGATTGAAAATTTTAAATTGTTACAATTTAAGAAAATATATACAATGAACTGTTTAAAAAATACATGATACAAACCCAAAGTACCTTAAAATTTAATTGAATGATTGTTGTTGATCAACACTATTAATTTGTTGTTTGAAGAAAACAGAATGACACATTTGTACACATAAAACTGTGTCTCTTTCATTAAAATTTTAAATTAGATAAATTTCATTTAGGAAATTTGTCTCTAAATGAAAGAGTTCAGTAATAATTTCTATGATATAATATATAATTATTTACAAATAATAATTATATGTATATATATATATATACACATATAGATATATATATATATATTTATGAAAAATGAAGGCTTGTGACTTGCATCATAAATTTAAAAAAAAAAAATTGTTCCAGACTAAGAATATAAAGACTTTTTCTTTTAAATATTAAGAGTTGTGTTTAAAGTTAAATTGGATATTCAGTTGAATTGTCAGAGTTCCAATTTGATCCTCATTTGTTTTGCCATTTTTATTAAATATATAAACTATAGATTAAAATGTTATAATTTTAACATAAATCTGTGCCATAGAATAGACTTTAATTATATTAACCCATTATAATTACTTCATTGCACATATTGGCCTTAAAAAAATTGAAATAGATACAAAAATTATATTATACAATCAAAATAATTTAATTTATATCTAAATAGAGTCAAATTTATCTTAATCGTTAAATTTATTTATGAAATATTTTTTATATGTTGATCATGTTTCATAAAAAGTAATTTATAATATCTATGGCATGGAACTTTTGGTATTTATTTTAAAATTATTCAAACAATTTTACCATTAGATTTATAATCCATTTACCAAAAATCTTATATTTAATTTTGTATTATATTGTAATTAATTTTTTTTACCACAACCAATAGAGAATATTATATATAATGATAATAGACTCTGGATTAATGATCAGTCAATCTTTATTAAACTAGAATGTTTTATAGATTTAAGTTTATCCTTAAATCTTTATTTTCTAATTTTATCTTTTTTTTATAAAAAAAATTAAAGAATGGAAATATAAATTAAAATAATTCAAAACTCAGAAAAGCTAACAATCAATCATTAAGCAAATCCATGCTTTTTTTAGTTTGTTGGTATTCTGGGCAATGTTAAATATCTATATATATTTAAATATTATATATTTTTATATAAGCAAATAATATAAAAAAAAGTAATCATGTTCTAAAAAAATGGAAAATATGAAACTAAATTAAATTAAATTATTCTATTAATTATTGGAAAATCAAAATATCATTTATTCTTAGTTTCCTCATTTATAGTAGAATAATAATCGATCTATATATTTATTTATTTATATATATATTTCATTTATCGCTTAATTGCTTGCAAACTACATTGTTGATTAAATCTAAGGACTTCGTTGTTAAGTTATTATTAACAATGTAGATGAGACGATAAATGCGATTTTATGATCTTTGTTGCACATTCTTATTATTACTATTATGATATTTGTATGTATATATGAATATCTTATGTTTTAGTTTATTAAAGAAATTATAGTTATAATAAATTTTCAAAAACTTATTAATATTTAATTGATTTGAAAAAAAGAATATTAATAATATTAACGAAATAAAATGTATATAATTGTATTTTTACATATCGAATGATAAATAATAATTTTTGTCTTTATTGATTATGATAAATGATAATCATAAAACAAAATTTATAAAACCTGAATGTTGCCTTCTTTTATACACCCCTACCTTGATCATTTTACATACAAAAATAATTCTGTATATATATAATATATATAATTAATATATTATACATATTTATAAATACTAATCATTGTAGTAAAATAATACTTTTCTTGAATAAAATCTAAATTTATTAATATATAATATTATTTTATAAGTTAATATGAAAAAAAAATAAAATTTATAAAATTTAAATTTTATGAAAAGTATTAATATTTTCCTTGAAATTTTATTTCAGAATTTAAAACACCAAGAATTTTTTTTATTTTTATTATTAGTTAACACTTTTTTAATTCATTTTTTTTTGGGTATTAAGCAAGACAGCTATTTTTTCCCCAAGACTTAATTTACTTATAGCTCCGGGCGTAATTCATACTCAAAAAGTGAATTTTAATGACATCTATTGAACATTAGAATAACTATAAATTAATTGGTATCTTCCATCAATTCTTTAAATTCTTATAAACATTTTCGGATACCTCTATTCCATCTCCCCAGAGATGGCATAACAATTCACTTTTTGTGAATAAATTTACATGTTAAAATGAAACTAATACTAAAGGCTAAATTTATTATAAATTTATAATATATTTAATTTATATAACATTTTTTTATAA
Source organism: Labia minor (assembly GCA_963082975.1). Taxonomy (NCBI): domain Eukaryota; kingdom Metazoa; phylum Arthropoda; class Insecta; order Dermaptera; family Spongiphoridae; genus Labia; species Labia minor. The sequence goes on from OY720344.1 coordinate 102,719,432, forward strand.
GATATTTTCATTTAAAATGTTTTAAAATTTTCTAATTTAAATAATACTTAAAAATACGATCATATTTAATTTTTTCAAAAACTTTTTCGTATTCACACAATATACAGAAATATGGTGCCAGATAGTGTTATTTTTTCTTTTCATTTAAGTAAAATTTCTTTTGAATCACATTGATTACTTCAAGAAGCTTAAAATAAACATGCAGCATCAAAATATAAATTACATGGTATCTGGTATCTACAAATTACCAGCAAAAATACTTTTTTGTTTTTACTTTTCAATCGTGAAAAATATCAGTTCAGTTTTTTGAAAGTAAATGTATTATAATCCCACAATTCACTATCAATTTGAAATTTTTGACATATCTCCATGTTTCAAGTCATTCTGATTCCAAAAAAGTGGTTTACTGTTGAAGTATGTGGGTGTATGTAACAGAGAAATCTTGTTAACAACAAAATTCCGGTCAAATGATAAAACCGATTATACTTAATTTTATATTAAGTCTTGTTTGGGTTGCTTTCGACCTGGCAATATTTTTGCTTAAATATATATTCATAAATATAACAATTAAATCTATCTATCTCTGTGGTTCTACGGAATTCGAAAGTTTTTGGCCGCAGCAACTACATTTCTCCAAGTATCCCTTCCTTCATTGTCCACCCACCGCGTTCTCGGTCTCCCAAGCGAATGAGTCCCAATAAATTTTTCGCCATTCTTTTCTTTCCAATTCTAGCCACGTACAATGCCTATCACAGCCATCTCGATTTTATAACCCTAACTAAATCTAAAGATGGATAAAATTCCTCGTTATGCATTTCCCCGAAGACCTCTCATTTTTCTTTGGTCCATAAATGCTGAGGATCCTCTTCTCAAATACTCTAAATCTACTCTCGTAAAATAATTTCTTTATATATTTTATTTTTGATCCCCTTTGATAATAATTTTGACCCGATAAGCCCCTTTACTGCATGATAACAGGCTTTACCCAAATTCAACCTGAATTTAAATTATTTTCGAATATTATTATCCTTCATGATTATTGAACCTAAGAATTTAAATTTTTCTACATTTTCATATTCTACATTTTGTATGTGAAGACTTTGTGAGTTAATACTGTTTCTCTCTGATACTAAATATATTTCATCTTATCACTATTAATTTCAAGCCTCACCTCTTTTCTGCCGAAACTCCTGTTATATTTAAGTAGTCTGCGTAAACTGATACTTGAATTTTTGGTAATTGTTTAGTCTAACCGATGTATCATGGATTTAAATAAAACTTTACCAGTTTAGGATACCTTTTTTGATTCCAAACAAACTTTCTTTAATCAGTATGTGGCGGTCGCTTTTAGTTTACGAGATAAAAATTATTAAAGTTTGCATATAAATCCTTTGATATACTATTTAGCTACCATGTTTTATTATTTGACCACCAAATGGCTCCACTAACTTTCGGTTTTTATAAGTTGTCGGTTTGGATTTAAGAAAATTAAAAAATTAATTAATTAAATAATTTTCCTTGTTACATGTAATTTTAAATTTTTAAAACTATATAAAATTATTATTAACAAAAACTACATTAATATATATTTTTCTTTTTTATTTATTCTTATACAAAACAGGTTTACTTTTTATATATTAATTTTATATTTATTAATATTGTAAATTAAAAAAAAATTATTTATATTTTAGACATTTTATTAATTGAACGAATAACCAGGGCCGCCCTAACCACAGGGCTAATTGGGCTATAGCCCTAGGGCGCAATCTTTCTGGGGGCGGCATTTGTTATTGGTTTATATATTTTTTCTTATTGTTAAATAGTAGTTTTATAGTAACCTCCAACCCTGAGTGACATTACTTCAAAGATTTTAATCATGCACATTCAAAATACATATCTATTTTTCTTATTCATTATAAGCATTGAATAAATAATTTTAATAAGAATCCTAACAGCAGCGATAATTGTGCAGTTTGAAAATGTTGACAAATAACATTTTCAACACAAATGACACTGTTTCAAATTTTATTGAAAAGTGTCTTTATTTTACGTGAATTTATTAGAAAATTTCTTATGAAAAGGGGCGCAAAATTTTAGAAGCCCACGGGCGCCGAAAATCTTAGGACGGCTCTGCGAATACCAAAAATCAAAATGCCCAATCGTTTTTTTTTTAAATCAAAGATTTCTAACTTTTCTATATTTTCACTCTTACTTTTTTTTATTAAAAAAAAATTACCGTTTCTTAATTTTACTAATAATTTAATTTAATAAATAAACCTCTGGCATTGTAATTTATATAAATTAAATTTACTTTAAAACTATTAACAATGATAATAATATAAAAGAAAAATTATGATAAAAATCAAACTTTCTTAAACTTTTTATATTGATACGACCTCACGTAAGGATAATTGTAAGTGAGAATAAATCATAATATTTAAAATTTCAGATGAGTGGAATTCACTTTTACCATTAAATAAATTTTTAGAATTAAAAACAATTGCAAATAAAAAACATCATAAATTTTTATATTCTCTTTTCAAGATAAATTAAAAAAATCTGGAATGTCTCCACTCGACTATCCAGCAATTTGAATTGGATTCATTAACATATATTATATTTCAATTAAATTTAATTAAAATTATGAATTATAAATTAAAATTAATAAATAATATTTATTAAACCAGCGCGTATTTTGGCTCTTTGTTGATGATACCACGTCACGTGCTGGCGCGTTAAAAAAATTTAAAAAATTAATTTCTGTATTTTCAGCGATTCAATCAAGCTGAAATTCTATATATAGCAGTTTTATACAATTTTTAATCATGTGAAAAACTATCAAACATATATCTTTATTTTTATGGTCAGTTTAGAGAAAAAATCAAAATCTCGACATAGAAAATTTTCGTGATCGCAATATTATCTCTGGCGAGTTAGTAAAAATGAAAACATGGTAGGTAATGACTCACTTCCGGATAAGCTACATTTCTCTAAAGTTAAAAGAAAAATACTAATATTGAATAATGCCCGTGTACCAAATTTCATGATTCTAGCTCAAACCGTTTTTGCGTAATCTTGTCTACATACACACACACACACTCAAATTTTTCTCACCTTAGTGAAAATGACTCAGGGACCTTTAAAACGAATAAAAACATCAAAATCTCGACATCGAAAATTTTCTTGATCACAATACTATCTCTGTCGAGATAGTAAAAAAAATTCCTTCTAGTTAAGGTGGGGAGGGAAAAAATCAGAAATCTAATTCCTTGGTTATTTTAAATATATATATATAAATATATATATATATATATATATATCGATTTTTATGGATAGCTGAACACATTCTAAAAAAAATGAAAGAAATATATTAAACATGAGTTGAAACTTTAATATTTTATTTACATATATAAAGAGTAATATGCCTTTGTTCATTTAAACTTATAAATATTTCCCTTTCTTGAAATAATTCAACAATTCTTCTATCAATTTGAGTTATTCAAACAAGCATGGCTTTTTACTTTTCAAACTTTTCGAATCAAATTTACAATTTCATAAAGTATTGTTAAAAATTCTCTTCTCTTGGTCCAATGCTTTCTATTCTCTCTCTCTCTCTCTCTCTCTCTTATCTATTTATCTATCTATCTATCACAATACATATATATATATATATATATATATATAGAGAGAGAGAGAGAGAGAGAGAGAGAGAGAGAAAGAGAAAGAGAGATATCTATATACTTATATTTGATGTCAATATTTTTTTTAACAAGATTCGCTGGCGTTTGCAAAAAAGAAAAAATCTCTAGCATCTTGTTAAGAACTATTCGCTTTAATGATATACCTTTGGAAATTGATGGCGCTGAATCATGACTGCCTGCTTGGAAAAGAGATCGATTCAATAAAGAGCTTCAAATTAGTGAACACATCAGGAACGAAGAAAGTGAGATTTATATAATATACCTACTTCTAGTCTTTCTTTATATTATAATGTTAGATTAATATTTAGGACAAAAAGATGATAATATAATAATAATATTTGTCTATCTTCAATATTTATTAGTGGAATAATATCTATCTTTTTATGCACTTGGCCGCCGCACATTCTTCTAACCGCCCATATAAACAGACACTTCTAATCAATTAATATTCTTTTCTATATAATTAGATTTTTCTCTTTTTCAACTATATTCTTTATTTACTTTATTGATGATGTCAATGGTATCTAGGACTATTATCTTATCTTATTATACTAGCAAAAATTATTTATAATAATATGTATATATATATTGTGATAGTAGATAAATTGATAAATAGATAAGAGAGAGAGAGAGAATAGAAAGCATTGGACCAAGAGAAGAGAAATTTGAATATTTTTGAGATATTAAACCGCTCTAAGAATTTTTTTGAAATTCATATTATAGATAATATTTATAAAGAAAAATCTATCTGTATTGATTCCAGTCTCGAGAAAAATCAAATTTATTAGTATTTTCCAAATTTAAAATAGTAAATTAATATGACGTCACAAATCACATCATTCACATTGAAATTTTCCTCTTGCCATTCTTTTTTAATTGATATTGTATTAATATTTTTTTATATTTAAAACATTTTAAAATTAAAAATTACTATATATCATGTTTAATTATTTAAAATAAATTTAAAATAATAAACTTATTTAAATATTTAATTAAGTTATTTTGTCTACAAAGTAATGATGACATTTTAACTGATTATAAGAGATATTATTTGATTAAATTAATTCAGTTTAAATCGTTTCTAATGCCAAATTATCTATTATTGAACTGGAAAAAAATTGTTACGTTATTGCAATAAGATGTTAGCCAAAGACAACTAGCCCAACAATTAAATGTAAGGCAATCATCCGATTCAAAGATTAACAAGAGATTTATAGAGACTGGTGACTATGGAAGAAGACAAGGAACTGGAAATCAATCTTCAGAGAGGGATGATCTATTTATTATTACTACGCTACTTTGAAATCGATAACGAACAGCAATTGCTGCTCAACAGGAACTGAAGCAAGTTTGAGGGGGTGCTGTTAGTGATGGGAAAGTAGAAGACGCAAGGAAGCATACCTCAACCCAAAATGGTTTGTCCTAAACTGACTGCAAATCATCGAGAAGCTCAAGAATATCAATGAGTATGTTGATAAACGGATGAGTGCAATGATAAAAGGAAACGGGTTTACAGAAGAACAGGCGAAAGATTTGCAGATTGCTGTTTCTTGTGTGATGTGAGCCGATATTTCTATTGATGGAAGAACTAATCTTTTATTAGAGATAATTTTATGCTGATGAAGGATAATGCCCGTTGCCACTCATAACAAGAGACCAACCTCTTTTTAAATGAAGTCCATATATTAACAATGAAGTGGCCTCTAATGAGTCCAGACTTAAATCCTATTGAACACTTATGGGATCAGCTCAAACGAATAATCAAAGCGTGGAAACCAGGACCAAGCAACATTGATCAATTAAAGGCAGCTTTGTTAGACGAATGGAAGGGGATTGATCAAGGGACGATCAAGAAGTTCATTTTATCAATGAAGAGTCGGCTAATTAACCTTATTAAAGTTAGGGGAGACAATACTAAACATTAAAATATCTTTAAATAAAGTATTTTTTCCTTGTTTTGTTGTTTTCGAATAATCCCTAACGTTCAATATTTTCGTTTATTTTAATCTTTCTTTCCCAATCAAATAATAACTAATTAACTAGATTATTTTTTATGGATATATAATAAGTATTTAAAATTTAATCTTTATGCTTTAATACTGTATAATTTTTATTAATTAAAGATTGTTTTAAGAATAACAATACCTCCCTTACTATCGTCGGTCGATAAAAATTACATTTAACAACTCGCAAGGAAGATGTATGTGTACTTGTGAATAAATAGGTTTTAATATTCATTTTATACAATAACGTCGAATACACTAAATCAGCGGCCGGGGAACCAGGGTAAATTACCCCAAATGGGGTAAAAATGAATCTTTTGTGAGTAAAAAGTATATATTTTTAATTTGCTTTTTTATAAACCTGTTAGTATATTTACAAATTAAATTTTTAGTTATTGTTTTATTTTCAAAATTATTATGGGGGGCGCTATAATAGGAAAGATGCTAAAAAGAGGCGATTTCGGTTTTATTTGGCTCTTCACCATGGAAATATCAACTTACACAAAAATATTTTGGGGTAATGATTAAAAAAGTTCCCCGACCGCTGCGCTTAATCAAAAAAAAATTGCAAAAGAAAACAAATTATGAACCTATGAAATAAATATCATGAAATTTCACTTGGGTTTGTCTTTTATGGATTTATGATGATGGCGGAGAAAACTAATGACGGGTCGCTTGTAACTGGGATGGGCACGTTATATGTGATGTCCTCAGAGGTTACTATCATTCCCCAATGTTTTTCTCAAACCAAATGTTCTAGGTTTTGAGATATAGAAAACGCGTCATATCCCTAACCGCGTCATATTACTTTACTGTTTTTCTTATTTTCTCAACACTTTGTTTTATGGTATTAATTGATTTTTATTAATACTTATAAATTAATATTCTTGCATTTTCTTGCCTTTTTAAACTCACTTTGTAATCATGATGGTTCAATATTATGATTAGATAACTTATTAGTAAGTTATATTTGCAGATATTACATCAAGATTAGAGTATCAACAACAATCATTCAATATTATTTTAACAAGTAGTTTCCAACAATTAGAATTTTTAATAAAAAAATTATTACTATAATAATAACTAAGCTGCCGCTCGGTCATTAAAAAAAATTATTCTATATAATCGGGTTTGGCTAATAATATTAATAGCTGGTTCACCAAGCCGCCATAATTTAAAAGAACATAAATTTAAAAAAAATAGTCATAAAACATACACCCCTTAAACGTACGTATTAATCCACTGATGGACAGAAAAGTATGGCCTGTGGATATAACATAATATATATTTCGTAATTTGATTTGATTTATATTTATAATATTTTGTATTTAAGGAAGCACTGTTTGACGTAGTTGCTGACGTCATTTAATTTTTCTATTTTAAATTAAGAAAAACTTACTAAAGATGATTTTCCGGAGGCTGAAACCAATACAGATCTATTTTTCTATATAAAAATTATCTATAGAGTGAATTTCAAAATAATCCTTCGAGCGGTTTAATATTTCAAAAATACAAATATATATACTTATATTTTCATTTAATTTCCCTTTTAATCGTATTTAATTCGATGAAAAGAGCACCTCCATAATAAATTGTTGCCTTATGGATATATTAGCTGCGTTAAGTCACTCAAGCATGGAATTTCAAGCGATCATTCAGAAAGGATGTTTAATCTTAGAACGGATATTAAATAAAATTAACTCAGATGTGCAGCAGACACCATTTTTTGAATAATATTATAAAAATTGTTTAGATTATTTTTTTTTAAAAATAATAAAATAAATTGATACGAAACTAATTCATTTGTTACATCCAATGATTACTATAGTATCAAATATAATTGATACAAATGTTACATTATTTAAATTTAATTGATTAATAAAATAAAATGCAAATATTATTAATTTAATAACCAATGGTATAACTGTAGAAATATATATATATAAAAACACCTTAAAAAACGAAAACTTTAAATGATACATAATAATAATGATATCTATAATATATAAATGATTTATAATTAAAAACTGAATATATTCACATATATTTCGATATATTATAAGAAAATTTCATTTAATTAGGAATTGGCGAAATAACATATTTATCACTTTTATCAAGGCCAATAAAATGAAAACTATGAATAAAAATATATAACTATATATAATAAGTTGACTTGTGGACAGGCGCAGAACCGACCGACAGTTTGAAATAAATTAATTTCCAGCTACAGTAAACAATTTCAAATTATTTAAATGTATCTATTAATGTAATAAGAAACATATATGGATATAACATAAATATTTTTAATTTTATTTTAATAATAATATATAAATAGGAGCTGGCTGTGACGTCATATAATTTAAAATTAAGAAAAAACTAATGAAGATGATTTTTCCCGAGGATAAAACCAATACCAGTGCATGATTCGTGGATATATGTAAAAAATCCCCTCATGTGAAATTTGGTGTGAAAATAACCCTTCCCTTCCTATCGTCGATCGGTAATACTACCACTTCCGGTTTCCGGATATACACTAAAAGTTGATCAATTCATGCTACTATACCAAATTTCATCAAAATCCGTTGAGCCGTTCAAGCTGTACACATCTATACGGACAGACATGCTAAAAATACTTTTCAAATTAAATTGCTCTATTAGCTATGGTTATGTAATCGTTTGTTGTATGAATGTATAATCACTATAAAATACCTGGGCCAATAACTGTATTTTTGAGGATTTTTTTTAGTGTTTATATTGAAAATGTGTCATGAGAAAATGATTTTTTTTTATTCATCAAAATTCTCATAGTATCTATGTTCTGCAAACCTAATTTGGCACAGATTGTTCCGCAATTTGCCCAGATATGCATTAAGGGCTGTTTAGAGTTGCTTAAGGGGACCAACGACTGTACTTTACCCCACGTAAAAATAAGTTGACCTGTGGCCAGGTCCGAACCGACCGACGGTTTGAAATAAATTAATTTCCAGCTACAGAAACAATTTCAAATAATTTTCATATATCTATTAATGTAATAAAAAACAGATATGGATACATAAATAAATAATATAAACATTTTTAATTTTATTTTATTTATAATATATTTGCAAGACAAGGCTGTGACCTCATGAATGGCTGGATGACGTCATATAATTTTAAATCAAGAAAAAACTAATAAATATGATTTTTCTCGAGGATAAAACCAATACAAAGTGCATGATTCGTGGTGATATATAAAAAAATCTCCTTTGGTGTGAAAATAACCCTTTCCTTCCTATCGTCGATCGCTAATACTACCACTTCCGGTTTCCGGAATTGCACCAAAAGTTGATCAATTCATCCCACTGATGCATTAAGTAAATATACCAAATTTCATCAAAATCGGTTGAGCCGTTCAGGCTGTACACATCTATACGGACGGACAGACGGACAGACGGACAGACGGACGGACAGACATCATGCTAAAAATACTTTTTTCTGTTTAGAAAATGCATGATTCGTGGAGATATGTAAAAATCTCCACATGTGAAATTTGGTGTGAAAACAATACCTCCCTTACTATCGTCGGTCGGTAAAAATAGCCACCCTATTCCTAGGGAGTGACTTGTCCCGATCCCACTAGATGGCAGCACTAAATGGCAAACTAAAAACACATCAGGATCTAAATAGAAGAAAACACAGTGATATGGGATCGTTTTGTGACAACACTGAATTCAAGCAGAAAGAAGTCAAAATTTAAATCTCCTAGATACGCTGCCACCATTACTTATTAAATTATCAAATTTAATACTTTTAAATTTTGAAAATATAATAATAAATTATTATTTTAAAATTTAATTATATATATTTTGATGTTCTAATTAATTTAAGAATGAACAGATTTTCAAATATATCTTTTAAAAAAATTTTTACATAGTTATAAAATATATTTATTACATTTCGAATTAATTTAATAGTGAATTAATTATAAAATTCATAATTTAAAATTTCGTTTGATCTTATAAATATAGAGAAGGCTCTTTAATTCAACGAGGGAGTGAACTTTAAAATAGTTCTCCTTTGATGAAAACTTTTAAAAGCGAATGTTAATATATAAATATATTTTTCTCTACTCCTTATGAGTATTTATTTAAATTAAAATTGTTATTTACATAGATTGTGAAATCATTACAATTTCCAAACATGTATTAATAAAAAATTATATTAATAAAATTTTGTTATATTTAAATTTAAATTATCAATCGATTAAAATATTTAATTTATATTAAAGGAACAATTGTGTTCCTAATTAACTTTAGTTTTATATTTAAAACACAATCCTATCTTAATAAAATGGAGAAATTAGCAGATGCTAGTAAAGCCCATTTATTGATAACGATAACAAAAGACGAACTTGAAATTCCGTTTAAATACAATCTTCAAAATTTTTACAATAATAAATAAACATCAATCTTATACCAATTACGATAAGGCAATCACTTTTGTTATAGTCAGACAAATCGGATATGATAGACTAGAACAAAAGGAAGCTGAACGAAGCTCAAAAAATTAAACCACCAAAACTCCAGTTTCCCAAGTAGCAATTGCTAATCTCATCGACATATTTAATCGAGTTAAGTCATTTAATCCTCAAACTGATGATATAAATACTTATTTAACTTCATTCGTAAAATAAATGACGATTCTCAATGGATATTATCCCATTATCTAATTTATCTCTTGAAATCCCTTCTTTATATTACAAGGAAGCTGAACCTGAAGATGAAATCATCTTTGAAGTTATTAAAACATTTTTAAAACAAAGATTTAAAATCACACCGCAACCAAATCGAAAATCATTTTTTAATTAATCGAAGCTCGTTTCTTCTACTTGGAAAGATTTTTGTTATTCGTTAACAAACCAGATAGACACTTGGCATGCGGAATTAGATATTGATATGTTCAATAAAAGCTATATTAACACACTATGAGCGGGGCGGGTATTTGTACCCGTTGCGGGGACTGCCACTTATAAGCGGGGCGGGTATTTATACCCGTTGCCACTTATATGAGGGATATATATTAGTTATCGTTTAAAATAAGTAATTTTAAGTGACACAAGGGAAAATATATATTATCACACTATGAGCGGCTAGCGTCCGCCCCGCTTATAAGTGGCAGTCCCCGCAACGGGTACAAATACCCGCCCCGCTCATAGTGTGTTAAAGAACTTAGTAATAGTCTGTCAATTCAAAAAACAAATTGAAAGTGATTGCAGGGAACATTTTTTTGGTGAATGGGAATTTTTTGTAGATCTTTTTGGTCTAGCAAATCACTTAGGTAATTATGATGGCTTAAGGAACAAACTTAAGAAAAAATATTTGAAAACTCTGAAAGTGAAATGTTTGAAAGTTAATAATTCTCCAAAATTCCACAAACCTACACGAACCATGTTATTGTTGAAATATGGGCCATCAAAGTTAAATGAACAAAATGTAGTCCAAAACCGAAATCAGTTGATAAACATCAAATTGTATATATAAATCTTTCTCTCTTGTAGAAAGTAACAAATTGATGTTAAAATTTAAATTCAATCTGGTAAATGTCTTTCTAGCAGACGGTATCGTTCAAAATTATGAGTGTTTGATCATACCAACACAAGCAATCAAATAAAATATAAACATTTAAAAGTATATTTTATTTTCTGCCAATAGGTCAAATTAAATAGATCCTTTTAGACTTGATTTATTAAAATTATTTCAAATTGTCATTGACACTACAAGGAAACATGACAATTCAGTGATGAGATAAATCCATAAAAAATTCCTAGTCTATTTGCATGACTTAATTCTCCTCACGTCTTTTTTTGAAAAGTAAGTGAAATAATTAGATCAATGGATCACATCTACCTTGTAAAGGTCATGAAATAAATAATGAAAATATACCAGCAATAGAAGAGGTGACTCCTCCCAACAAAGTAAAAAAATTAATGTTCTTTTTACAAAAGTACAGGCGATTTATTCCAAATAAAGAAATTAATCTGAAAATGCGCTGAAGATTAACAAAATATTTTCATAGCATTAAAAATCAAACTAGTCACAGCACCTGTTCTGGCACACATAAAATAAATTCTAACTTTGTCCGTAAAAATAATGTAAATAATTCTAATTATTACAAATACTTATATTACGATAATGAATTTTAAATTAGACCAAAAATCATTTTAATACTTTGACTAAAACAATTTTAAATAAAAAATTTAATGGAATTATGTAATTTTCAAAAAAAGCAAAGAGAACTTTCAGGGATTAACATTTATGAATAAAACCCCCACTTCTCATTTTTTTAGAATCCAGCTGAGGACACGTCTTAGATTTTGCAAGTGGAGCCACCTTTATGGGAGTATATTATAGGTTTGCTATAATATTTGAAATTAATTTTATTTAAAAAGACTTACTTTTTACATTTACTATACAAAGGGCTTATCTATTTGGTAATATTATTCTTTTTTTCAATTCATTACACATATCTGATTCCACATCATTATAAATATTTAATGAATTAAAATTTCATTTAATTTTATTTTTTTTCCAACAGCCATCACTCGTATCATTATTATAATTAACTCTTAGATGTTCCAATTAATTTTTTTCATATTACTATTCTAATTGATTTTTTATTAAATTATTTCTTTTGTTATATAAAATGAATTTGTTATTTAGAACTCCTATTTCAATCCACTTACAATTTTCATTCTTTGAATAAATTATTATTATATTATTATCCGTAACAAAGTCCGATCTCTTTTTCCAGTTATAATTTTTCATATTTTGCATATTTTTATATAAAATATCGCCGGCGACACACATGGTCAAAATTTATTCATATTAATTCAATTTACTATTATCTTATTTAATTTTCCAAGCCATTTTCCCCCTTTCCCCCCATATTTTCATTATCTCCACGTGCGGAGGAACCCTTTTTACTAGTGAATCTTATTGCCTTTTTCATACATACGATCACAGGTGTTTTCTCACAAAATATTCCTTGTCTGCTGACACCCGCACGCTTTCACTAATTAATTAATTATATGATAATACACAATAACATTTTTATGCTATAAATTAATTTATTTTTATATAACCATTAATCTCTTATAAGTAAGAGAGCGCAAAAAAAGGCATTTGCCATTTTTAAAATTTGAGCCTTTTCAAGATTTTTTTTAAAGATCTCCACCGATCTATAAAAATCAAACACACTGGTAGATTTTAAAAAACGTCCTTTTTGCCTTTTTTTGGCATTCCGCGCCTTTTTTAAAAAATCGCATTTTTTTCGAGCTTTTTTTGCCATTTTTCGCAAATTTTTTAGATTTTTTTGCAACAAAAAAAAAAAAAAAAAAAAAATTTCAGTCGTTTGCAATTTTTTTGCAAATTCATAAAGTATCCAACTCTTGCAATTTGACATTTTAAGTATATATAATTTTGAATTTCCTTTAGAAATTAAAAATATTATATTAAAAAAAAGAGTCGAAGTAATAGAAAGAGAGTAGAAAAGTGGATTTTCGCAAAAAATTTCATATAGTTGATATGATTCAACACCAAACAGCAGTAAAGTTTCAGAACAAGCCCAGCCATTAACACAAAAGATTGAAATCTGCAATATTCAGATTATATATTATTTAGTTTAATCCTGTTTATACATTTGGTCTTATCTATGATTTGGTCTTGGGTTAATCTATCTACATTCTATTTTGTGTTAATCTATCGACATTCTATTTTTGATTACTCTTGTTACGATTTACAAACAATATATTTTTAATTTATATTAAGGGACTCTAGTTTAGAGGAATTTGTTCTCTTCATCAGTCTTTAAGGCAAAGTCCTCAAAACTACAGTATAATCTCTTTATATAATAAAATATTATTTTACAAGCATAAGGCAACCTTTATTATTTCTTTAATTTATAAAAGTTCTGATACTCTGGTCAAAAAACTACTTACTAATACTAAATTCTCAACTACCCCTTGATTTGATTTGTGTTTCTTCTAACTTCGGGGTCATCGCCACTTCAATAACTTAAAGATCCCAAATTAAGCTTACACGATTCACTTTACATCTTAGATGGTGTGAAAAAAAAATTGAGAAAACTGTCGGACAGTTCAAACAAAGATTTCCAAAGTGTTGAAGAATAATATGGGTTTAGATTTTATGAGACAATCATGCGATATACTAAGTGGTTTAAATATTGAGCCAAACCACTTAGTCACAAATAAACTAAAAAATAGTGAAATTATGGCTCTGAAATTTGCACCTCTCACATCTTGTGATATTGAGAGGTCATTTTCTATTTATAAAAATATTCTGATCTTCAAATGTATTTTGTGTGCAATTTCTTTATAAATAGGGATGATGTAACATCTGAGAGAGAACAGTTCTAATAATTATGTTTTGTTTATATTTTATTTCATAAAATAATAATAAAGTAAAAATATTATATTTATAAATAAAATCCCTTTTTATTTTTTTTTGTTACTTTTTCTCAGTATATATGTTTTATAAAAATGAAGGATTTAAATTTCTTTCCCTTCTTATTAAAATATATTTCTTTTAAAAATTATTTGATATTCGTTAATATCAGGGCTTCGAACCGTTATTTTTTTCGTTTCGGTTTTCGTTCCGGTTCAATAAAAAAAAAAAATATCAGTTCGGTTCCGGTTTTCGTTCCGGCAAAAATAACGGTTTTTTTCGGTTTTCGGTTTTCGGTTCAGCTCCGATTAATTAATTTTAAAGACCTTTTATTTGTATTAGAAATTTAGGTCGGGGTATGCCGAGTCTCCCATAAATATATAAAAATATTTCTTGCTACCACCCTAAATCATACTACATGAATTGATACAATATAATATAAATAATAATAATTAATTAAAGGTATAATAATTAGAAGTATATAATATAAGATGTTAATATAATTTATTAAACGAAACAAATAAGTATGAATATTTTTTTACATCCTTCTACTTTCAAACACTCAACAAACGAAACAAATTCGTATATTTAATGTTAAAGTATACAGGATTCTTGGATATATTTACTTATAATTATAACTAGAATTATAAAAGATGAAAATTATACCTCTAATTATTAAAATATCTTCTAATATATTTTCATTTAAACTATTTCTATTGTCTCGTAAAATAAACTTTAAACCAGAGAAAGCTCTTTCAACACTAACTTGTGTTGCAGTATCTCCTAAAACCACCATTGCAATTTTGTTAAAATGAGGATATGTATTTTTATTTTCCTCCCAAAATTCTAAAATAAGTTTTTTACTGTCTAATCTTCGTACTTGGTCAAAGGTATTCAATATTTGTTTAAATTTATTTAATAATTTTATTTATATTTATGAATCATTTTCTTTATATCAATACATAACCCTGTAACAAATGGAATAAATAATTTAAAAAATTAATACTATCATTAAATCAAAATATCAGTATTAAACAAACGATGAAAACATTAAATTCTGTATTGCGACTACGAGACGCTGCCAACACAACCGAAGGGAGAGTATGACTACGACACTAATTTTTGAAACAAAGTTTTTAGCGACACCATGCAGTGCGAGGCATAACTAATTGAAAAAAATTCGGGCTTGGGTGTTGCCAAAACACCTCTTGTGGCAACTCTGGATTGAACACGTACTGAACCGAAATAAACCGATATTATTTTTTTCGGTTCAGCTCCGGTTTTCGTTCCGACAAAAATATCGGTTTTTTTCGGTTTTCGGTTTTCGGTTCAGTTCCGGTTCGAAGCCCT
Source organism: Labia minor (assembly GCA_963082975.1). Lineage (NCBI taxonomy): Eukaryota > Metazoa > Arthropoda > Insecta > Dermaptera > Spongiphoridae > Labia > Labia minor. The sequence goes on from OY720344.1 coordinate 102,734,927, forward strand.
GGTTAATATAAGTAAAATTTGTTAATGTTTAAATACTATTTTGCTAACATAACCTAATTTATTAAAAGAGTCTATTTATCTATAAAAATACAATATTTTTTGGAAAATTTTTGAAAAACATAGCCTATTTACAGCCTTTTTTTAAAATAATGCCTTTTTGACAGCCTTTTTTAACAAAAAAAACTTGCCTTTTTAGGCGCCTTTTTTGCGCTCTCTACTTATAAATTTTCCAAGTTAAATGTATGAGAGTTAAGCTCGATTGATTTCTTGTTCTAAGTCCCCATCTGTTTCAAACAGACAACAAAGTTCAAGTTGGTTTCATTCACGAAGATGGGGAGTGAATCAAGCAGCAACTCTTGATTCATCCATAATTCATCAACAGAGATAACAGTCTGTCGTCTGCCCAAGAAATAACAGAATTCAGAATGGCGTGTTATACCAAGAAACAATGCGTTATCCTCCTGTTTGTGGAGAAAATAAAAATATTTTAAATTTCAATAGTTTAAGATTATATATTTTATTTCTAGATTGTATAATTTAAAAAATAATATAATAAATATAATAAAATAATTTCTCTAAATACGCGAATGTAAGTTTTCATTTAAAATCAATAAATACATAAAAAATATTAATTAATTAATTTCACTCTTAAATAAAAAAAAATATAAAATTTTTTTTAAAAACATGCTTTTATTTAAATGCACTAAAAATGAGAAAATAATTTCTCCACAAACACCACGATTTCCTTATAATTAATCAGATCTAAAAAATGAAAGCGTGGGCGCCAAACATGCAGAGAAAAAATTAAATTCTATTTTAAATAGACATAGTTATCAATTATAGTGGAAAGGAAAAAAAAGAATACGAAGGACATTTCATTGTATATTCTGTTTTTTTTTCCTTTCCACTATTATTATTATATTATTATTATTAGTAGTATTATGATTATTAGATTATTGGTTTATAATTTATATATACAGATATCTTTTCAAAAACAATATCTACTTTATTAGATATTCATTTAAATTAAAAAATAACGTATTTTATTTTTACAAATTAATTTTATTAAAATAATAACTTTTAGAATAAATGTGGATTTAATTCAAATGAGTTACGAGGGCAGTTCAATAAGTCCGTGATTTTTTAAATGAAACCTAGGTTTTTGGATAAAAAATTAAATTGGCTCTTATGTAACCAAATAAAGGCAATAAATAAATAAATAAATATACTCGTATATATTTATAGATAATTACTGTTTTTCAATATTATGCATTATGTAATTACTAATTGATAAAAATAATACCTCGTAGGTCACCTATGACTTAGGATGAACCAGAATATTGCATTGTCAACGGAGTTACATATGTATGCGAAATTTCAGCTCATTCGAACATTGGGAAGTGGGTCAAATTCACCTTGCAAGATTTGACGACAGGACACGAGTTGAAACTAAATAAATTCGTGTAAAATAAAAATAGAATACTTCTATAATCATGTTTAAAAGTTAATAAGGTATATATATATATATATACGTATAAAAAAATGTTTTTGTTTTTGTTATTTGAATAAATAAATAATAAATTATTTATTCAAATATATTTTGAATTAAAGTATTGTCTATCTCTTAAATTTTTATTTCAATCTGAATACACATTCATTCATAAAAAAAAAAGAAGAATGTTCTTGAATTGGCGAATTCTCCTGCTTGAATAATGAAATCAACATTATCAATGCAAATGCTATGAACCTATTTCCATGATTTAAATCCCAACACTCCGAGGCATGCATCGAACTTAGAGAGAATATACAAGTACTAGTTTACTTTAAGATCCCGTGGGTTAGCCAAATGGAATCAAATATACAAACGCAACAAAAGTAACGATTCAAGTACGAGTATCAAAGATTGACGGTTTATAACTTAGAAATAAATTTGTTTTCTTTTTTTTTTTCTTAAGAAAAATCAATTTTTAATAAAATAATAAAATAAAAATAAAAATGGAAGATTCTTGACAAAACTTGACTTTTGTATATTCTAAACAAGGACAGCGCCTATCAAGTCGGTTATATTAATTAAAGATCTTATGATCATTAGTATAGTATCGAACAGATTAATTGAAACAAGACGAAAATTTGTATAAAATCTTTTATTCATTATTTATTTCAATAATAGAAACAAATTATTACGATTAATATTTTATGTGGCTTCCCTTGGCCTCAATTAAGAGTTTGATCGTCTTTGGCATTGTATCCACAAGTTTTTTGCTGATTGTCAGCATCCTTTCATCTCTAAACCATATATTGATAATTGTGGTTTTTAATTTTTCCACTCTGTGGTACAATCCAATGTAGACAATCGATTCTTGCAAATTGCCCACAGATTCTTTATCGGGTTGATGTCTGATGAATTCCCTGGCCAATCTAATATCGTGATATGGTTTTCCGAAAAAGATTTGATCATTTTTTTCGATGTATGGCATGGAGCAAAATCCTGCTGAAAAACTCACTCGACATTTCTTGTTTTTCAATTCTGGTATCATTTTTTCTACCAAATTGGACCGGTACTTTTGACTTTTCATCATACATGACACTGGAACAACACGTCCTAGTCTATAATTTGAGAAACACCCCCAGAACATTGTTTTTAAGAGGGTGTTTGGTGGTTGAGATGTCGTGTGATGAGTTCAGTTTATCTTTTCCCCTTGGATTGAACCAAAATTATCGGTCTTGCACTATGAAATGACTCTCATCTTTTTCAATCTTCAGCCATCCAATTTTCATATTTTTTGGTCCATATAAGTCTTTTGGCTTTCATTGTTATTGTTAAAAAATGTTTCTTGTCAGGTTTCCTTGCTGATCTTCCCGCTTCAAGAGGTCTTTGACGAACAATCATGGAAGTTACGTGGACACACAGTTTCAGCCAATTCAGGAGCAAGGTCTACTGCAGTTTTAGGGCAATCATTTTGGCTAGAATTCAGTAATAGCTGGTCATCTCGTTTATTTTTGCACCACATTTCCTCTTCCTCTTCACTGAGATATCCCCTGACCCCTTATGGCGATTGACTGTAGCCAAACTTACTCCAACCTCTGCTGCAATGTTTTTGTGGTATGCTTAGCCATCGTCACGATCATTACTCGTTTATTCATCGATACAACCATCTTTGTAAGTATGGGCAAAATGCTGAAATTTAACAATTTTTATTTGAAATAACAAAAAATAAGAAAAAATCACTCAACCGATATTAAAGCAAGTGTTGCACACTGAGCAATGCTTGCTAGATTGTGTCAAAAATAAAAATAACCACAGTATTGCCATTACAAATACTAATAAGGGCGACAAAGTGCAAAGAATGGAAAAAAATGTTTTTGTTTCAATTAATCTGTTCGATACTGTACGGGTCCTATCAACCTTTACCTTAATTTTCTTGATCGGAAGCTTTACTTTTTTTATCAAGTAGTTTCCAAATTTTGATCCTGGAGGCTGGGTTGACTCCGTCCATTAGACCCCAACTAGAGAAAATTCTTTGCCAGACCCGGGAATACTAGAATGAATTTAAATACCTATATTATAACAATCAATATTTTTATTTTATTTCTAACATTTTCAATTATTCCTTATCATTATTCTTTTCTTTCTCGAAAATGCTATAATTTCTAAAAAGTAAGATACTATAGTGATTAAGATTTTTATTTGCCATCAATAAAATTTGATTTATTTTAATTTAACAATAGTTTTTAGCATTAGTTCTGACTTTTTTCGTGCTTAAACTAAACGAATATTAGTATTAATAAATATATTATGTTTCATAATGATAGGGTGTTGCCTACATTGAAGGCGTTATTATAGAGACCATCCTTCTGTTAATACCTTAAAAATTATTTTTATTAATATTTTAAAACAGTGTCTGTTAAAATAACTAGGAAATTTGTTTCACAATAATATAAATAAGAAAATCTCAGGAAATTAAATACAACTTATCAATAATAGCATAAAAGTATTATAGTAGTAGAATTCTTTAGTGTACTCGTAATAAAATTCCTTATATTATTGTTTATTGTTTTATTGAGATATAATGCACACAAATAGAAAATATTCAGAGATAAAATTATTAATTTGTGTGATAAGGTAATAAAGCAATTCTGAAAAAATTTTTTATCAAGTTGCTTCAGATTATTCCTAAATAAAATAGTTTTGGGAAATGAGATATGCAATGAAATAACATTGAGAAACCCAATCAATTATGAGATAAGAATTCTGGGCATATTAAAGTGATATATTAACAAATGATTTTAAATATTTCAAGGTATACTACTATTGTACCGTGATACGCAGTTTGATGATTTACTAATTGACTAATTTCAATCAATGATTTTAAATACAATATTTATATGTATTAGAGTTTTATATTATCTTAGTGATTTATATATATATATGAAAATGAATTTTTTAATCTAATTAGAGGAAAAATTACATCGTTATTTAAAAACTCATTAAGAATTTATTTTTAATCAATTTTTTAAATTAGTTAAAAATAAAATATCCTTCGATAAAAATAAAATTATATATACTTCCCTATATATTTCGACATTGTAAGAGAATAAGAATAAAGTAAAATAACAATAATTTTTTTTTTTCAATATAAGATTTTATCTTCATTTGAAATAACAATTCTAAAAAGTTGTTTATAACTTGGTGGTATATAAAAGTAACTAAGATGACTTATATATATTTCTTTCATGTCGGGATTTTTTTTCAAGTGAATAAAGGTGTTGGGATAGTGAAGGGCTTATTCTCTTTGACCGTGAACTCCATCGTTTGTGTGCATTCCGCAATCGATCAGAAACTGGGAAGGAGAGCCTCTCCTCGTCTCTTCCACTTTCACCTCTTGAGTGCCTTTCTGACCAGCCATGAATTCAAATAGACAGCTTCCACTTTGCTCCCCCGCCCCAAATCCACTTGGCGCGTTCTCCATTACGAATCATGACGATTGGAGGGTTGTACCTATTTATTCGTCTCTTAAACAAATTCACCCACTCACTTTTACTCTACTATTTCACTTTATATATATACATATATATATATATAAACAAATAGAAATATATAGATTATTGATGTTCTTCAATAGAAGACATCATGAAATGATGAATACTAAAAGAAAGAAAAAGGAATGTAATCAAAATTTATATTTAAAAGTTTAATAAGAAGAATTGAACAAATAGGTATAATATATTTTATATATTAAAAAAATACTATATACTTTAATAATATTATCTATTAAGTAGGTACTATATATATTAAATAAATATATTCTATAACTTTTATAGTAAATTTTGGAACATAAGTCGAGTATAAAAGAAAAAAAAAAGAAAATCAAAAACTTTATAGGTATATATTTATTATTATACAAATATCTATATTGTTTTCTCAATTATATTTTAAAATTCATCAATAATGATATCATTAACTAATATATGAATAAATTTTGATATAGGCAATATGGATATTTTATTTATCGATAATTAAATGTTGAAAAAAGATATTCGACTAATTTCAGCGTATATCTTATTTATTTGCAAAATAATAAATAATAAGAGGAATTTTAAAATTATTTAAATTATTTTTAATTATAACCCCAAAATATTTATTTTTGTTTAAAAACAAATATAAATATTTCTATATTATGAATATTCCTGATTTAATGGATGATGAAACTATCGATTTTTTAAGGATATTTTTAATATAGGCATTTGAAATTTTTTTATACATAAAATAAATAATAATATATAATAAATATCTAAAAATAAATAAATATGTTAAATGTTTAAAAAATTGTATTATTATTCATTTTATTTTATTTTCTATAGGCTGAAAAGCCTATATCAAATTTATTAAAAGTTTAATTTCTTATAGATTCTCGAGTTAGATTTAAGAAAAATATATATATTTGTATTTTGTAAATATTCTTGATGGTTAAATGATGAAAATATCAATATTCCAGCCCCTTTTAATGTATCAAATTTATTTATAAAATAATAAATAGTATTTATTTCTTCATTACATTACATTTTATCATAAATAACTCAAAATCTACCAAAAATAATTTCTTATTAGATGAATAAATTTAATTTAGACTGAAAATATGCTTAAGGAAGAATATGTTTAAAAATGTTTTTTCAATATTTAATCATCAATTTTCATAATATGCAAATATCTATATCTTTTTTAAATTATAATCCAAAAATCTATCTTAAATGATTTTATTTATTATTTTATGAACAAATTTTATTGTAATCTGAAAATTTCCTTAAATAAGATTTTTTCTTTATTTAAACATCTTGTTATATAAGCTATAACACTGATGAACGATTAAAAGTGAATAAAATGAAATTCTGATTGCTTGTAACGTTATTTTATAGACTATAAAAGCAAAGTTGTATGATAAGTTCGGTTTCATACAATTTCAGTTTAAATTAATAATATATATGAATTTTAATCACAACAAGAATAATCAATAATCTATGTTTTAATTAATATATAACCATATACTATGTATTTATTAAGTTTATTCCAATCAATTTTAATTTAAACTTTATTATTAAATGATAAAGTTTTAATTAAATATTTCTTTTATTTTTAATTTATATTTATCTTTAGCCCTAACTTAATTTATCAATTTGTCTAAAAAATATTTACTTGTAATATGAAATTAATTATTTTCACTAAAGCATAAAATTGCTTGTTGTTTATATATTAATTGTGTTTGAGTGCAACAAATATCAAGCGATAAAAGGAATATAGCGTAATATTTGATAAATACAAATGTCCAATTTGTGGTCTACTTAAAATATTAATTCTCTAATTTGTAATTTTGTTACTTTAAATTTATTTATTGTTAAAATGATGCTTCCTTATACATTGCTATATATTATACATAAATTTATATATCTTTAATGTGTAAGTATACAAATTTAACATATAATTTTCATAAGAATTGAATTTTAATGCATAAATAAATATTAAAGGCTTCTCTCTCTTTTTGATATTACAATTAATAAATTTTAATTTTTATAGTGTATCAAATGAAAAAAAAAATAGTTTTGCAAAAATTATTATTATTTAATGATTTTTTCATAAATTTCACAATAAATTAATGAAATAATAATAATGATTGATATAATCTTTTAAATTCAATTAAATATTCCAGACTTATTTAAGATAATTAATGTAAATTATATACATTATAAAACATTACAATTATTTGAAATTTTACGCTTCAAATTCAATTTTATAATTAATTAACCTTATAATAATAATTAAAATAAGATAATATAATTTTAGAAATGTGAATTATCCATAAGTGATCTATAAAAATTCTATAATAATTAATTCTTAATTGTTTTGTGAGAGATAACTATTTCAATTATATTAATTAAAGATAAAATTTTTTTGCAAAAATAAATTAATAAAAAATTAAAAAATAAAATATACTAATTAAGCGATGTAAAAAAAAAATCGTTTGCAAATCCTTTATTTTAAAATAGATTCTAAAAAAATAATAATTTGCATGTATAATGAAAAATAATAAAAAGATAGTACTATAAAAAATTATAATTAAATTTAAATCTATTTATATATGTTTTGATTAATTTCACATTAATAATATTGAAGGATGAAACAAGAGCCTTGCAAAAACAATGGTGATTAATTCTTAAAATTATTTCTTTATCTCTTTATTTGATTTTCTCAGGATATTTTCCCCGTAAATTCTTATTTAGATTTTAACAATGGATTTTTAAAATAAGTTTTTTTTTTAGATTTCCTAAGTAAAGTTGTATAAAATAATGTTATTAAATACAATTATTCATCAAAGTTACAATTCTCTAAAAAAATCGAATGTTTTAAATTAAATATTACAAAATTACTAACCACTAAAGTTTAACTATAAAAAAAAACTGAATTTTGTTATATATAAATATTTTAATATATAATCATACAAATGCCTTTCAATCGTTGAATTTCATAAAGATGCCATAAATAATATTGGCAATCTGTTGTCTATTTAAAATAATGTAATTGAAATAGGATCGCTTGTTGGTATGGGACATTTTGTCATGTTTTTAATCTTTTCAAGTGCTAATAAATTACATCACATATGTTTCTTAAAATTACTATAGATCAACTGAGTGGAGTAGAGGGGGTAAGTTAGTGGCAGAAGGGCATAAGGGTTCTTCGGATGGGGGAGGATCATTGCTCCAGGGATCTCTCTAGAAGTCATATCTTTATTTGAATACTATACAGTTCCATGAACAGTTTTAAAATTTTCAATTGTAAAAAAATATAAAATTTGATATATCAATAACATTAAATTAAGTTCTTTCTCCAAGTGTCCCTTTCTTGAGTTACAACCACTCAACTCCTATTTTCTCCTATCTCTCTCATGTCTCTTCTCAACCCCCTGCGTTCTTGGTCCTCCATCTGGACGTTTACCAATTGGTCTTTCCACAAATAGGTTTTTCCCCAGTCTTATCTCTCATTCTTGAGACGTGTCCTGTCCTTTGAAACCGTCTCAATTTTAGTTTAAATAATTTATATGAACATTTCTATATGTATTAATTTTGACTATATATTTAGATACTTAAAAAAACATTTGGAAAAAATAAAATGAAAATATATTTTTAGGATATATAATATTAAATATAATATAAAAAAGTAAATATTTTGAATTTGAATTTCCTTCTTATTCCAACGATTATATTGAAAATGATTTAGTTAAACTTTAAGTTTCAATTTATCAAATTTTCATTATTAAAGTGGTTAGTTAATGAATACTTAATGAGTTTGCGAAAAGGTGTTAACTATTTGGCAGAAAATTTCAAACAACTGGTTTCATTATCTCAATTATCATTGTTTTCAAACTTTAACTGTTAACATAAAATATTTGTACATTTAAAGGAAAATGTGGTTTTTCAATTCACCAACAGGTTTAGAGGAGCAACCAATTGGATTGTACAAATCTCTTTTCTAAAGAATACGATTAGTTTAATGGTCAAAGGAAACCGTAAACTAGTGGTTCTCAACCTTTTTGGACCAAACGGTAACTTCTTAAGGCCGGCTTCATAATTCGGCCCCCTATAAATTTTAACTGATAAAAATTCAAAATCATCTTACCTTGTTTTTTTAAAACCGTATTGAAAAAAAGCGGAAATGTTTAAAAAGACTGTTGGCAAAATCATCTTACCTTTTTTTTACCGACCGACGATAGTAAGGGAGGTATTTTTAGAGTTGAAAATGATTTCGCCCCTAAAAAAAGTGTCTCCCCCCAAAATCTTATAGTCAAATAATCGCCCCCTTTAAGATGTCGATCGCCCAGGTTGAGAATCACTACCGTAAACAGTGTTATATATTATTATTGTATACTCCTTTATATTTTTACCGACCGACGATAGTAAGGGAGGTATTGTTTTCACACCAAATTTCACATGTGGAGATTTTTACATATCTCCACGAATCATGCATTTTCTTAACAGAAAAAAGTATTTTTAGCATGATGTCTGTCCGTCCGTCCGTCCGTCCGTCCGTATAGATGTGTACAGCCTGAACGGCTCAACCGATTTTGATGAAATTTGGTATATTTACTTAATGCATCAGTGGGATGAATTGATCAACTTTTGGTGCAAATCCGGAAACCGGAAGTGGTAGTATTAGCGATCGACGATAGGAAGGGAAGGGTTATTTTCACACCAAATTTCACATGAGGAGATTTTTTTATATATCACCACGAATCATGCACTTTGTGGTGGTTTTATTCTCGAGAAAAATCATATTTATTAGTTTTTTCTTGATTTAAAATTATTCATGACGTCACAGCCTAGTCTTGCATATATAATATATATAATTTTTATTAAATATATTAATTAGATTAGTGTTGTAATATTATATTTATATTAATATTTGCTTTTCTTTTACACCTCTCAACTTTCGAACATTTTAACTTTCACACACATTTAAAGGAACCAATTGTGTGCGAAAGTCAAGGTCCACCGTATAATTATATATATGGGATTTTAATACCTCGATTTTTAAAAAAAAATATTAGTCCTGTTATTTAGTTTTTTTAATGGCGTCATACATGTGCAATTAATTATTGGTGACAAATAGCGAAGTGAATGGGAATTAATATTCTTTTACGAATAGGAAAAAATAACTAATCCTGGATTCTCATTGGCTAAGGGACGTCACCACTTCTCATGCGGAACTCAGCTTGTGGCTCGGACCAGATCGCTTTGACCATCAACAAACAGATATTTCCCCAAGTGCCAATCAAAGTTACTTTGAACGGCCTCATAAGAATGATCTAGTGCAGAGGTTCCTAATCTTTTCTGGTTTGCGGCTCCCTAAATAATCGGATTTTTTCGAGGCTCCCTTAATACATCCGATTTTTTTTTATAAATTTTTACTCTCTTGAAAAATTGGAAAACTTTTCTTCCCTCCATCGAAAATGTTTCAGAGCATCACAAAATCATCTCTCTGATCTTTGTTTTTTTTTAGAACAATATTGAAAAAAATCTAAAATGTTAAAAAGTTTGCCCACAAAATCATCTTACCTTTTTTATAACCAAAAATTTCAAGTATTAGAAAATTTTTTCTCGACTTCCTTATGACGGCATCGTGGCTCCCTAGGGAGCCGCGGCTCACAGTTTGGGAATCACTGATCTAGTGCCTGAAGATTGTGAAGAAATTTTGTATATTTATATTTGTTATAAATAAATTGTTTTTATAAATTATACAATCTATTATTTAAAAACCGAAAGAAGACGTTTCGGTGTCCGTTTTCTTTTAGTGTAAGTGCTAGTGCCTAAGATTCCGACCACAGTTCCGTCTATCACAAAATTAAATCTTCGTCAAACAGACTCAGTGTACCAAAAATTCCCTTCTACAAAAACTCTCTCGATACTCAAATCTCACAATAAAACGGTAAAAAATATCTCAAAAATTACATCTCATAATAATAAAAACTTTCACAGAAACCTATATATATATATTTATAAAATTATCTAAAAAATCATTGTTTGTATTAATATATGATATATTATAAACATTTGTTAATCAAACTCATCTTCTCCATTTTCAAAACCATTCTATTAGATAATATTTAAACAAAGTTCCTCTAGATTATTTACCCATCCTATATTTCCTATACATCTGTTGATTTTAGATGATGAGAAATGCCTCGAAGCATAAGGCTTATTTCCTTTTCGTCTATCTAATACCTTTCGTTAAAATAATGGAAAAACAATACCAGAACCTATCGTCGGTCGGTAAAAATTGTAGAATTTTTACATTAATAGATTGAAGAAGTTTTTGTCTTTTAGTAGATCTTTTTCTACATAACATTAGAATCTCTCTGTTGTTCTGTTATCTCCCGGTGTGTTCCTTTAACCTGAATGAAGTCAATCATTCATCCAGTTGCAAACCGCAAACTTCCACCGGGAGTGGAACCATGTATCGTCAAAGAATGGAGAGAATTCCATCTTAAAACTATTTCTTAATTTATTATTTTGTGTATGTACACATGAATAAGATTATTTTATTTTATTTTTGTTTTTCTTATACCCTTAGTATAAATACTTCTGATAAATATAAAAGAGTACATTTTTAGGATACTTTTCAATCTTTTTCTTATTCGAAAATTCTTTAACCACTCTCCCTCCCCTTCACATTAAATTCTCTCTTTAATTTCTACAATGTAATACTTCTAATACTTCTTTTAGATTTAGACAAATGAGAAATGTATCTTTATTAACTTTTCATTGAAAAAGATTCAAATTCTTTATGAAAGTTTGTTTCATTGTTCTTTCAAAGCGTCAAAATAAAATTAAATATTTTCTTATATAATTATCTTAAAAAGTTAAAATTAATGAAAAATATTGCTAAATGTTTTCTTTTTTTATTTCTTTTTATAAAAATTAATTGAATACGAACAGTAAAATTATCACGGTAAATAAATTACTTTAATTAAAATTTACAGATAATCATATATTTATCATTTATATTTAATTATAAAGATTAAATTCAATAATAAACATTTAAAATAAAAGAATTAAGATTTTATCATTTAATACACGGCTTGGTATTAAATTAGTTTTTTTAATACGCATTTCGCCTTATTTATTAATTCAAATCGAATATAAGTGTTTAAAATAATTATTTTTTTTTAAATGTTTAGTTAAAGTTTAATTTTCAAATGAAAAAATAAAACAAAAACGTTTGTGTTTATGGGCAACTATTTTTTCTAAGAGAGAGAGGCACACTGCCAACTCATATACTTACTACAAAATCTGGAGTGTATACTCGACTATCTCGCAAATTTGAATTGGTTTAAATAACATATATTATATTTAAATTAAATTAAAATTAATAAATATATATTGAACCAGTGCGTGTTTGGCTCTTTGTTGATGGAACCACGTCACGTGCTGGCGCGTGATTTGGAGTCATGTTAAAAAATTAATTCCGTTATTTTCAGGGATTCAATCAAGCTGAAATTATATATATAGCAGTTTTATACAATTTTTAATCATGTGGAAAAACTATCAAACAAATATCTTTATTTTTACGATCAGTTTAGAGGAAAACGTCGTAGGTAATGACCCTCTTCCGGATGAGCTACATTTCTCTAAAGTTGAAAGAAAACTACAAATTTTGAATAATGCTCGTGTACCAAATTTAATTATTCTAGCTCAAACCGTTTTTGCATATTCTTGTCCACACACGCAAAGAGAGAGAGACATTTTTCCCAAACCTTAGTGAAAATGACTCAGGGACCTTCAAAGCGTATACAAACATCAAAATCTCGACATCGAAAATTTTCATGATCGCAATACTATCTCTGGCGAGATATTAGCAAGATAGTCAAAAGACAGTCAGTTGACTGAAACGAGTGAATTCGGATGACTTTAATTTATAGCTCTACGCGTAGTATTAGAAGTAGGACTACTGCGAACGACATTTAGAAAAAATATTATTGTCATATTTATAAAGAAACAGTCAGAATTTAATATTTTATTTTTCCTCTTCAAAAATTCATTTGATTTCAATGAAAAATAAAATCATAATTTTGTGATTATTATTATTATGGCTTAAATCAGTGGTTCCCAAACTTATTTGGCTAAGTGTCCCCTTTCCAGAAAATAATTTACTCAGCGCCCCCTTTCCACAAAAAATTTTACTCAGAGCCCCCTTGGAACTTACTTTTTTTAATTTTATTAACAAAATAAACAGAAAGAAAAATGTACCTATTTGCAAAATATTATAAATAAAGATATAAATTAGAAACATTAAATTTATGTATCTATTTATTGATCTCATAATAGAAAAGTAATTTACAAGTAATTTTCCCTAAATGCACCTGCGGCCATCACCACCCCCCTGGATCGCTCCAGCGCCCACGAAGGGGCGGTAACGCCCACTTTGGGAATCACTGGCTTAAATCCTCAAAAATCGCCAACAATATTATTATTATTATTTGAGTGATTTACACATTCAATAGGTTAATTAAAAGGGAAATCTATTTAATTTTTCTTTATAAAAAATAAAATTTTATATTTTTTTTTAACATATTAACTTTTAATAATTTCTGAAATTAGTTAATAAATTTAATTTAATGATTAATAGATTTTTCTAAACGTTATTCAATCACATGATCAATTAATTCTTATTTAAAAAAATATGTCTTTTTATCTTAATTCAGATTAATTGAATTAATTAACATAATTTAATTTTAATGTCTACTAAGTTTGACTTTTACTCTCCAACTATTAAATCCCCAACCTTCTTCTACCAACCAACTAACTCTCATTTATTGCCAGCTACTCTAGTTAGATTCCGGTGACTATAAAGTCAATTATGGGACGTGAAGGAAGAAATCTCGATTACTTCATAATCGGATTAATATATGAACACTAAGTTTAACCACTGCAATATTCAAGAGGGCTTTTTAATTTACAATTATAATTGGAAACTTAAATGAATTGATTTTTACAAGAACAAGTAGAGTAATTAACTAAAATAAAAGAAAAATCGATAAAATACTTATTTGTAAAATTTAATTTAATTTTAAAAATTAATTTTCTACTTACCTTGAAACTATAATTATTTGGCGATGCGATGATATCCTTATCTATCTGAAATAATTTTCCACTTTATTCAACTTTTCTTTCATTTGATTTAAATTTTATCGTGTAATAATAGTAACAAGTGGTGCAAATCTTATTAAACTTAGTCTTATCTACGTATATTATAAAACTTCTTTGTTAATAAATTGAAAAACACATTTAACTAATATTTATTATTTATTATACTATTTATTTATTTATTAAGTATCATATGACTTTAAGAAATTAAAATAGTTCCTTAGGATATATGGAAAAAGAATTTAAATAGTTAAGAAGGGATAAATCACTCTCTGGGAATGATCATTATGTATCTTCAAACATGAATTATGGTCATAAAATCTAGAATCATAAAAATAATGAGTGGTGGGAGAAAAGTTTGATCTTAACGATGTAAATTAGGAAAAGACGCAGTAAGTATTCAACAATAAGATATATAAACAATAAAAAGGTAGATGTAAATAAATATTGGATGAAAGGGACGACTTAGGTGGCTCAGGATAGGAATAGTTGGAGGAATGTGGTTACTACAACCAGGAACGATTGAGTTTAGAAACTTCATAAAGAAAAATATATATGGTCCTATTGATTTTGTTTTTAATAATCTGGAATTCTAATATTTCACATGTTATGTTTTTTAATAATTATACTACTTACACATTTTTTGGTAATTGTTTAATCGTATGTATGTATGATGGATTTTGAAAAAACTTTAACTGTAGATTCCTTTTTTGATTCCAAACAAACTTTCCTTAAGCAGTATGTGGCGGCTGCTTCTAGTTTACCAGATAAAAATTGCATATAAACCAGTTATGAATGAGCAGTCATCTAATGTTGTTTTAACTAATTCACTAATTTTCGGTCTTTATAAGTTCGGTTTGGATATAGGAAAATTATTCCTTATTATTTCCTTTTCTGAGCGACAATCCTCCAGTTCCTATCCTTTCCAATCTCTCTCACGTCCTTTCCCACATTATCCACCCACTGTGTCCTTGGTCTTCCAAGTGGACGTTTCCCACTAGGTCTCCCTACCAATAGATTTGTCGCCATTCTATCTTCTCCCATTTTAGCCACGTGTCCTTCCCACCGCAGCCTTCTCGATTTTATCATTCTAACTATATCTGGAGATGCATAGAGGTCATGCAATTCGTCGTTATGCAATCTTCGTCTATTTAGCTATTATTTTTTTATTATTTGATTTGACTAATTTTCGGTCTTTATAAGTTCGGTTTGGATATAGGAAAATTATTTAATTAATTAATTTTTTAATCTTCTTATATCTAAACCGAACTTATAAAAGCCGAAAATTAGTCAAATATCAAATAATGAAACATAGTAGCTAAATAGACGAAGATTGCATAACGACGGATTGCATGACCTCTATGCATCTCCAGATATAGTTAGAATTATAAAATCGAGAAGGCTGCGATGGGAAGGACACGTGGCTAGAATGGGAGAAGATAGAATGGCGACAAATATATTGGTAGGGAGACCTAGTGGGAAACGTCCACTTCGGAGACCAAGGACACGGTGGGTGGATAATGTGGGAAAGGATGGGAGAGGATATGGACTGGAGGGTTCTGGCTCAGAATAGGAATACTTGGAGGGGTGTGGTTGCTGCGGCCAAGAACTTTGGAGTTTCATAGAGCTACAGAAATATATATAGATATAGTAGCTAAATAGAAAATCAATGGATTTATATGCAAAATTTAATAATTTTTATCTCGTAAACTAGATGCGGCCTCCACATACTTCTTAAGGAAAGTTTGTTTGGAATCAAAAAAAGGAAGCTACGGGTAAAGTTTTATCAAAATCCATCATACATACATTAGATTAAACAATTACCCATTTTTTTATAAAAAAAAGAAATATTAATAAAACTACTTAAATAACTAGAATGTTAAATTAAAAAAAATGTTATTTTCAATTAATTAAAAGTAAATTAATTAAGGAATAATAAAAAAAGAAAATTGAATAATGAAATAAAACAAAAATAAATATATGCATATTCACTTTATTTGTAAAAAAAGCTGTTTTTTGGGCTTGAAATTAATTTCAACGCTGTAAGGAAGATCCATTTGCTAATATTAGGAAAATATTTTGCCCATTTCTATTGAGAAGAAAAAATACAATTGCTATTGCTCTTGGAATGTTATAATCTAGAAATTGAATAAAAAAAATTTAGCTACTAATACCCGTACAAATTTGTCGAATATACGACGTATATTTTCGCTTTTTAAGTTTATTATTGAATATTTATTTATTTATGAAGCACTTTTTTCAAAATGATCCTTTTTATAGCACTCAATTTATTTATTTATTTTTTTTTTGTACTTTTTTATTTGTTTATTAATTAATCTTAGTTGTTCATTTTAAAAAATAAAAATATTAAAAAAAATACATCCTAATTTTAGTTAACAGCGTACAATATTCAACAATGTTTTACTTTATGAAATTTTTTGTCTTCTCTATTAATTTTTTTTTATACAATAATTGTTTTTATATATATATATATATATTTATATTATTTTACATAATACTCTATTATAGTAATTTGGCCTAAGTGAGTTGTCTAGTCTTTTTCAGAGTTTAAATTATATACACATATATATATATCTATATATATAATTATATATAGATATATATATTAAAAATATCATTGCAGAAAATAAGCAGTCTTCTATTATTTCTCTGCAAATCAAAAAATTGAATTTAATTGAAATGAAAATTCATTGATTTATCTAAAAAGATTTAATGGAGTTCTTAAATTTTAGATAAATATTTTTAAGTAAATGAATTTATAATTTTTTTTATAAAGTATTTCGAGTATAAAAACTAATTATAATTTATTATGATAAATTAAAATTCTTTATTTTATATTTGAGTTACTTTTCAAATATTTTTTCAATCTTAAATATTTTTAATTTTTGAAATTACTGATATCCATGTTTTTATAAATATTATAAAAATTATATAGATAATTCAAATTTAATCAAATGATTGAGATGATTAAAAATAAATAGGATTATTTATAAATAAAATCAACTTGATATTTTATTTAAATAATATAAGTAAACATTTTTTTTTTTTAAAAAAAAACATTTCATAGAATTAAATTTTATTGATTAAATTAGTTATTTTTTAAATCTATCATATGATAAATTAGAAAAAAAGTTTTCCATTTGTAATATAGAATTTATTCAGTAGAGATGAAATAAATAGTATAAAATATTAAAGTATCATTAAAAGTATTGTTATTTTACTTAGAAAAATCTTAAAATGACACTTCACTTTATTTCAATAAATTATCTAAGTTTTTCTTAGTGATTTGGTTTAAAAAAATTTAGAATTAAATATTAATTAATAAAAATACTAAAAATTGAATATATTGTAATAATATTTAAAAGATAAAAATATATTAATTATTTTTTTTATTTAATTATATAAACACATTTTATATATATTATATATAATTTATTAATATAAACGAAAAATAAATTAAAAATTTGAACTTTTTTTTCAAATCATTTTCATCTCTGCTTGAAATTATCATTTAAAACCTTCCTCCAAGAACATATTCATATATAAGTAAAATAATTAAGTAAAAGATAATTTAAAATAATTAACAGTAATAATTTATAATAGTCAGAGGTTCAAAAAATAAATCAATAAAAAGAAAAAGAAAAAAAAAAATTCTTTTTTGAGATATTTCTTTAAACATAATTTTCACAATTGGAAATATTGATATCCTATATCCTTTAATGGCATATTCGAAATTCCTTCCTCTTTTCTTTCATGTTAATCGGAATGCTCGATCCCTAATAGTCTTATAATATTTTGGCAGCCTTATATCTATGTATTTCCATTACTATCACAGATTGAATTCATTATACTTTTAAGATAATTACATAATGGAGATTATACAAAGTAAGAATAAATTAAAGAAATTTGCTCTAATTAGGAGTATTAGAAAAAGTCATTAGCTTTAATGGCGAATAAGGCAAGTATTAGTTTGGATTTATTTAATTTCTTAAAATAAAAGTTTTTCATTTTTCTAATTTCGCTCATTAATTTCTCGCTTTTTTAACTTTATAAGAAAAAATGAATAAATCGTATATATATATACACATTTTGTTAAATTTATCTATTTTATTTATTGATTATCTTCATCATGAAAAAAATATTTTGTTATATTAAATCTATGACATGAACCATTTTGTTTTGTTTTTATATATTTGTGTGTGAGGAAGGGGGAAGGGGGGTGATGTGACTTAATGCTCTACACCAGTGATTGCAATTACGTGGCACACGTGCCAAGATTGGCACGTTTCGAAATTTTGCTAGCACGCGTTATAAAAATATGAAAAAAAAAATTTTGTTGCATCATACAGGTTTAAAAATTTCTCCGCGCGAAGTTATCTTACGTTTCAGTTCTCATCACTAAAATAGCTAGTGATAGCTGCATTAACAGTATTTCCTTCAACATACTTTTGCGAATTCTTATTTTCTCAAATGAATGTAATTTTTACCAAAACCAAAAACAGAATATATGTAATATTACATATCAAATATAGACCACTTAGCGTCACAATTTATACAAAAAAAAGATCTCATACTGGGCAAGTGTAGAAAATATAGTGTTTCTTTCTAATTGAAGTAAACTTTTATTGTTTCATTTTTGATATATTATTTTTTATCGTTTAGTTAGTTCTTGATATTTTTTTTTTGATTACATATATTTAAGTTTTGAATAAAATATAAAAACGAATAAGTACATTTTAATTTTTTGATATTTCAATACTATTTTATTTTATGCCAGGCCAAAATATTGGTTTGAACAGAAACATCTTTTTTGGCACGATACCCAAAATCTAATTGCGACCACTGCTTTACAGTATAGGTTCCCAAACTTTTTTTGTGTCGTAGACCCCTTGCCATGTTTTTCGGTTTGGGGTAAACCTCCAAAATTGATTTTTTTTTTTATAAAAAAATTTTACCCATTTTTAGAGCACATATTGAAAAATATCAAAAAATGTTCGGAAAAACAATTTACCTTTTTTTTAGAGCCGGGAAAACACGTAGACCCCCATTTTCATTTCATGGACCCCCAAATTTGTTATTCGCTGCCGCAGACCCCTTGCAGGTCTAAATCAACGCCTTTGAGAATCTCTGCTCTACAGCAAGTGAGAGAAACCTTTTTTTATCAAAGGGCCAAAAAAAAGTTCAACATTTTTTTGTGGACCGCAGACAAAATAAAACAAACAACTTAATAAATTATTAAACCTTATATATTTAATGAACAATTGGTATAATTCATATCTATTTCTAGGTTTCAAAAAATCGTTTCATTGTTGCAGCATTATTATCATAATACTAGTCATTCCCGGTATCATATGCTGCCGGCAGCATAACTCTTCTAAGAATATAAAATTATTAACTTTATTCATATAGTCGTAATAATTTTTTTTTTAGTTTTTTTTCAATATTTAATAATAACAAAATAAAATTTAAAAAAAATTAAGTTAGTTACTAATTAATAATTTTTAAAATTTGTAACTAACTTCATAATATTACAGACATCACACGACGAAAATTATATATGTATTGATATATTTAATATATATACCAATAAAGTGATATTGTGCTTGGCGGGCAGCGGGTTGCTCACCCCTGCTCTACAGTCTAGAAATAACACCCTGTTTCAGTTTAAGTTCATATTTTGTAGATAGATTTTAAATTTCCAAAGAATGTTTGACAAAAATGTTATTTCATGTTCCTTAAATATTAATTTCCTCATATTTTATTTATATTATGTGTAAATATACTACCTTCAAAGAGTTTTTGAGAAAGGATTATATTTTGGTTAAAAAATTTATTTAAATAATATAAAACAACCAAAGGGGGCTTGGCTGAGAGTGTATCGTGGCAACCTTCTACAAAAGAAGTCGGCGTTCGATTCTCACCAAGAACGGATTTTTCTAATAAATTCAATTTAACATCAGCTTCCTCCGGCTCCAGGAACTGACAAGCCCTGGTTCTATACAACCCTGCACCAGCATGACTTCCTCAAAAACAAGCAACCATAAGCAACAATGGATCGTGATGAGAATAACTCCAATTGGTACCCAATCCACCCGTCACCAGGAGGATCCGGAACTTCACGAGCACTCAAAATAGAAGAAAAAAAGTTAACACCTAAAGAACATTCATATATGGGCACACTTAACATCAATACCCTTATTCAAGCAACAATGGTTCGTGATGAGAATAACACCGGATCTTTATGAGCACACAAAAAAAGAAGAATGAAGTTAACACCTAAAGAACATTCATATATGGGCACACTTAACATCAATACCCTTATTCAAGCAACAATGGTTCGTGATGAGAATAACACCGGATCTTTATGAGCACACAAAAAAAGAAGAATGAAGTTAACACCTAAAGAACATTCATATATGGCCACACTTAATATCAATACTCTTGTATATGGGAGCTTTCCTATAGATGGTCCAGACGCAAATAATAATAATAATAAAACAACCAAATAAAAAATTATAAATAAACATAATATATTTAATAATTATTTAATAATAAAAAATTGATTGATTGATAGATCGATTTTCTGCTCATACCAGTTAATTTTACTCAATTATTATTATTATTAAAATAATTATATAATATATTCAGAATACCAAATTAAATTGATCTGGCTTCTTTAAAAGATACATAAAGTTTGCTAAATTCATATTGATAATTTACATCTCAAAAACATCAAACTCGTTATTGAATACAAGCAAACCACTTTGTCTATTGAAAAATTGATTAAAAGTAAAGTTCGTTTAAGAGAATTTAAAATTCTTTCACTTTCTAAATATAAAAAGGAAAGTACGTTTCAGTATTTATTCAGTATATATACCTATATATCATATTTAAACTTTATAAATTTTTTGAAATTAAAATTATGATTAAAATAATTAATTATTTTTCTTAATTCTTTCAATTAGACCAATTAAACTTCAATCTTGTTTTAATTTTATGGTATCATTATTTTCTTTTAAATTATATTGATAATTGGAAAATGGTTAAGTACAACCTATTATTATTATCATTATTATGTGATTAAGGATGTATCGACATCTCAGTCCATTAACTAACAAAGAGCAATAAATAGTATATTAATCAATATTGGATATATCTTCCTAATTTGAACTAAATGTGATTGCACAATTAATTATTATCTATCAACTTATATTTATACATTTAAATTTACAAGAATACATTAAATGTTCAATTAGGAATAATATTAAAAATCTTTGTTTATTTTAATCATAATATTTGGTGAAAAATTTTAAAATCTTAAATGTACGGTATTTTTCTGAAATTTATTAATTTTATTATGATTTTATATTTTATTGATTTTTTAATGTGTTCCACTTGAATTTTTTCTATTTATTTTTATATATATTAAAGTTTTTCTATTGATTGAGCAAACTCAATCTACCACCATATTAAATCAACCAATATATCATATTTTATCAGATATTATTAATATATATTTAAAAAAGTGTAATATTCAGTCTATTGACAATCTGTGAAATTAAAGACCCCTTTTCGACAATAAAAATATCTCTCCACTTTAATATATTTTCTATATTAGAATTAGAAAATAGAGGAAGAAAATCGAGAGAGATGATAAGAAAGATGAGATTATTGGATATTTATAAATCTACTACTGGGGCTCAAACCCGCCTACGGCTGCCTTCATGAAAGATTGTATTTTTAAAGTATAATAACAGATAATAGTTTTATTTTCTTTTAAATTTTTAATATTAAATTATTTGATCAATTTAAGTTATCGATTTATTTAAAATTAACCAATCACTAAAATGAATCATTTTTGTTAAAATTAAAGTCCCAATTAAGCAAATGCATATTTATATATAAGCAATTAGTATTTTATAATTTCTATTTCTAATTTATTAAAAATTTAAAACAATATATATCTTATCTTATCTTCTTATACGAGTAAAAATTGTTTCTCTGTTTCTCTGTTTCATTGTTCTCAAAAACCGCTCTAACGATTTTTTTGAAATTCACAACAGAGATAGTATTTATAAAGAAAAATTGAGTTTTATTGATCACATCTCACGAAACTTTATTAGTTCTTCTTAATTTAAATTTATAATATATTGATGACGTCACAACCACCGCCTGTGAGATATATATATCTATTCTTAAAATAAAATTAAAAATATTTATATTATATTCATATATTTGATTTTTTAATTTCATTAATAGTTTTACATTTAAATTATTTGAAATTGTTTCACACAACGTTTAAAAGAAGATTTATCTTTATATTCGATTCAATACATAGTAGGAGAATTAAATGACATCATCAATTTATTATAGAACGAATCCGTAAATATATTTTTAATATTATATATTAGCTATTGATTATATTGTAATTCCACTCTTAATTATATACTTACATGAAAAAGGAAATCCAATTATGAGATCAAAATTAAAATTAAAATATGATTTTTTAGACATCCTCTAGGCATTTTTAATATTAGATTTATTGATTAAAAGAAAACAAAAACAAAATTAAATTATAAATATAAATAAAACATAAAAATTATAAATATTATATACATATTCTTTGACCAATTATATGTTGCATGTTGTGAGTATGTGATTACACAAATTGGGAAAAAATCACTCAAGTTAGGCTAAGCAGACGTCTTAAATATTATAAGAGATTCGGCAATTGCAATTACAGATAGCGAGGAAAAATTAATGGAGGTTTGAAATTAATAGTGATAAGAAAAAATATTTAGTGAGACAAAGAGGAACAGTATTAACATACAAAATCTTAATATACAATTTAAATCGAGGTATCAATCGGGAAACGCCTGTTATCATGCAGTAAAGAGGCTTATCTCATCAAAATTATTATCAAAGGGAATCAAGACCATGGACGCATAGGAAGGACGTAAGAGAGATAGGACAAGGGCTCAGGATAGGGACATTTGGAGAAATGTGGCCAAGAACTTTCGACTATCTTTGAGCTATATAAATAGAAGAATACTACTTTTAACCAAATACGATGTACCACTCGGGGGTACAGGGGGCGGAGCCCCCGTCCAGCTGTGAAGAGCGCCGAAGGCGCTCGGACCAGCTGGTTTTTATAATATTATAAACATATAAAATAAAATTTCCTACTTAATCATATTATATTAAAATTAAAATTAAAAATTCAAACTATTCGATAAATTATTTAATCAATTTATCTGTTTTTAAATTGAATTAAAACTGTCTTATATATCTAATAATAATCTTAAATATATAAAAAATACTTAATCAATTAATATATATTTTATATGTGTTAAACCAATCATAAGATTAAGCTAAGAGATAATTGAAATAAAAAATTAATAAAAAAAATTTAATCTAGCCAATTAAATGTTTTGTTTATGATTTTGTTTTTATTATAGGATGGGATTTCCATATAGCAAATATTTTGGAAACATTTTTTTTTGGGTTTTCTCTGCAAATTTTGAAATGCAAATATGCTAATGTTTGTGACTAATCTTAAACTAGTCATTCCAATTCAATGTTTTGTATATTTTTACCGACACCGACGATAGGAAGGGAAGGTATTGTTTTCACACCAAATTTTACATGTGGATATTTTTACATATCTCCACGAATCATGCATTTTTTTAACAGAAAAAAGTATTTTTAGCATGATGTCCATCCGTCTGTCCGTTATGTGTCCGTATAGTAATGTACAGCTTGAACGGCTCAACGGATTTTGATAAAATTTGGTATATATACTTAATGCATCAGTAGCGTGAATTCATCACCTTTGGTGTATATCCGAAAACCAAAAGTGGTAGTTTCATTCATTCATTGTCGGAAATTTTTTACTTAAAATATTGTAGAAATTAATAATTGAGTAATTAAACTAAAAGTAGAATCCAAGATAATATAATTTAGTCATTTTAATTCAAGTATTAAAAATATTTTTTTTTATAGTTTATAGATATATATATATAATGTTGTTTGGAAATTAATTTATTTCGAGTCGTCGGTCGATTCTGTGCCTGGTCTCACAGCTCGTTTTTATATTATATACCAGATGATAAATAAATTGAAATGCATGATTCATTTTATTTTAGTTATACACTCCGACACATTCATTTAATATAATAAAGAAAGTCACCAAGTACGAATACTAAAAATCCTTTGGGGGAATAACTTTAGATTGGACTTGAAGAACTTACAGTTGAGTGGTAAAGATAAGATATATGTTGAGATGTGGTTTCTGTGGTTTTGAAACTATCATTAACTTTTCTATATATTAATATATTCTAATGCGATTAATATTATTATTACTTAAAAAATATCCGAATTATACTTTATTGGCTTTATTTCCAAATACGTTTTTATATTTCAATTTTATATTTATTAAATTTAGTTTGTATTTTTACTGTATTGCGATCACGAAAATTTTCGATGTTGAGATTTTGATGTTTTTATACGTTTTGAAGGTTCCTGAATCATTTTCACTAAGGTTGAGAAAATGTCTGTGTGTGTGTATGTGTGTGTATGTGTGTGTGTGTGTATGTATGTAGGCAAGATTACGCAAAAACGGTTTGAGCTAGAATGATGCAATTTGGTACATGAGCATTATTCAAAATTCATAGTTTTCTATCAACTTTTGAGAAATGTAGCTCAACCGGAAGAGGGTCATTACCTACAACGTTTTGATTTTTTTTCCTCTAAAGTGACCGTAAAAATGAAGATATATGTTTGATAATTTTTCACATGATTAATAATTGTATAAAACTGCTATATATAGAATTTCAGCTTGATTGAATCGCTGAAAGTAACAGAATTAATTTTTTAACACTGCAAATTTCACGCGCCAACACGTGCCATGGTGCCATCAATAAAAAACCAAACATGCGCTGGTTTAATATTTATTATTTATAATTTATAATTAATTAAATTTAATTTAAATATAATATATTATGTTATTTAATCCAATTCAAATTGCGAGAGCTTATTTTTTTAATTTAAAAAGAGTGAATTGAAAATCATGATTAAAATTACCAACAGAAACATTTTTTCTTCTTTTTCTAATAATAATAATAATTGAGGTTTATTAACATTTGATTAAATGGTCATTCAATTCCTTCTACACTAATCATTTTTATGTTAATAACATAATTACCGTTAGATTTATTTAATAGTAACAAATGTGATTTATAATAATAAATAAACCATTTTTATGAAGACAAATACGGAGGAAAACAAATATACATATTGAATTTTTTTTAATATCGGTTAAACACAAAATATTGGATCTCAGCAAACTGTTGCAAGTCTTTTTGATTGATATGAGAAATTTTATGGATAGAACTTGAAAAGTCGTTTCTTATTATTCATGAATTGAAGGAAATGATATCGAGTCACACACAAATATATGAAATATTATGTGATAAGTGAAAAGTTACACATAATGATGTGTTGTACAAATTTAAGTTCATATTTAGAAATGAATGACATTACAAGTAAATAAAAACTTCACAAAAGGACAATTTATAAAGAGTAAATCCGTTATAAAAGAGAAGAAAAGGTATACAAGAAATAAAATTTAAAAGTGAATTATATTTTATTCTATCTTAAAGCAAAAGTCCATTCATGTTTTCAGAGAAACAAACCTACATAGTACAAAAGGACCATCCATTTATTCTCATTAAATGAGAAAGAAGGTAATCCAGAAAATACATTCGGTAATTTTTATTCTCTTTGTTAAGTGCTTTTTCAAATCATAATTAATGGATTAAACTATAATTTCGAGATGAAATATATCTCAACATTTTAACAAAAAACAAAATAAAATTTTTCATTTATTTGCTTTCTTATATCTTTAGAGGGTATAAAATAAACAGGTGCAAAAACAAACACATTACACTAAATCAAATAATAACGAAAATAAAATTAAACAAATCAATTTTAATAACAAAATAAATAATATTAAATTAAAATTCAATTATAAATCATTAAAAACAAACAAACGTCTAAATCGATAGTTGTTCTAGATTTTATAACTAGAGTTTTGTTTAGTACATAAACAAATAAATAAATAGTTTTAGGTAAAGTAAGATTTACATTTTCTAAATGGTTATAAATAATTAGAACTAGCGTAAAGTGTTTAATCAATTTTAAAAGACATACGATATTACATCTGTGAATATGTTTTCAAATATATATAAATATTTCATGAAAATAAATAAATAATTAATAATAATATGAATAAAACATGTGAAAAGATACCTGATATAAACCACTCTATTTAAAGTACTGTATTAAAGATACATATATTTGTTTAAGTTCAGATGATTTGATTGTAAGATAAATAATGAACTCAATCAGAATTATGAATTTTTACCGACCGACGATAGTAAGGGAGGTATTGTTTTCACACCAAATTTCACATGTGGAGATTTTTACATATCTCCACGAATCATGCATTTTCTTAACAGAAAAAAGTATTTTTAGCATGTCCGTCTGTCCGTCTGTCCGTATAGATGTGTACAGCCTGAACGGCTCAACGGATTTTGATGAAATTTGGTATATTTACTTAATGCATCAGTGGGATGAATTGATCAACTTTTGGTGCAAATCCGGAAACCGGAAGTGGTAGTATTAGCGATCGACGATAGGAAGGAAAGGGTTATTTTCACACCAAATTTCACATGAAGAGATTTTTTTATATATCACCACGAATCATGCACTTTGTATTGGTTTTATCCTCGGGAAAATCATATTTATTAGTTTTTTCTTGATTTAAAATTATATGACGTCATCCAGCCATTCATGCTGGCCTTGCATATATATTATAAATAATATAAAATTAAAAATGTTTATATTTATTATTTATGTATCCATATCTGTTTTTTATTACATTAATAGATATATTAAAATTATTTGAAATTGTTTCTGTAGCTGGAAATTAATTTACTTCAAACCGTCAGTCGGTTCGGACCTGGCCACAGGTCAACTTATTTCAAATATTTTAATATTTTTGAAAAAGTTTAAAATTAATTTTGTACAATACAAGAGATTTAATACATTTTTATAATAAATTATTAATTTTCTTTCTTTACAAAAAATTATTCAAAACGGGATAATAGTATAATAAAAAAATATTTATAAAATAAATTTAAGTAAATTATGCTTTATTTATTTTAAAAAGTAATGATTGAATGACAAAAATTGAAAAATCCCCCACTATTATTAAATATAAATAATTATATCATTAGCCACTGTATTAGTTAAAACGCTCCACAGTAGCCTGGTGGGTATTGAGTTTATCTACTACAGCGTTTCTCAAACTTTCAGTAATCGTGGTCAAGTTTTCAAACCTAATTTTCATCGCCCCCTGCCCTCCACAATAAAATGTATACAACAATAATGTATATTGAGTATTTTGGTTTCTGTTTTTAAATTATTTTTAACATACTTCCAAACAAGAGATTGTGTACATGTGTGGTTTTCTTTCAGTCAGTGACTTTATTTTTTATAAAATAATATTTTCTCTTGAATATTTTTGCGCCTCACAGTTTGAGAATCGCTGGTCTACTAAATTCTTGGACTTGTTCGATTCCTAGCCAAGAAATTTTTCTATTTCTGATATTTAGTACAAGCTTCACCCAGTTTAAGTGATTGAAATTTGTAAGTTACTTGAAACAAGAAGTAGAAAAAAATAAAATAGAAATTTAGAGGACCGTTGTATTGATAATACAACAACTCTAGCCCGCTTTCAAAGGATGTTCAAAAGTCAGAAGATTTTTTTATTTTCTATTTTTATAGATGATAATCACTCACCAAATTGAACACTGATGATATAACTTTCAATTATTTTCATTTAATAATAATAAATATATGATTGATAAAAATATAATTTAACATATTTCAAAAACAAATGAAACTTTTTTTAGTATTAACTAAAATATGAAAAACAGCTTTGTTTAGAAATAATCTCTTAATTGACTCGGAAATCAGGAAAAATCTACTTCATTAATTAAACTTAAAGAGAATGTGATTAACTCTAATACAAAGGCCATCAATCTTTTTATGACATTTTTCCTCGCGTAAGCAAACGGTCCACCATGAATTCTATCCATTTGATTATTTAACACAAAGGCCGAAAGAAAGTAGAGGCATTTTTTACCCCTTATCCTTTACCACAAGCTAATCAATAATTCTTTTATATTCCATTCATCTTGTTTTTACTTTCAAAGTAATATCAAATCTCAAATATTATTAAATAAAATTAATAATGTCTAAACTTGTTTATATCTAATCATATATATGAGCATATATATATACACGTACGCATGAGCTTTATAATTATATTTAAATTTTGAATATTTGTTTTGAATCAAATATAATAATATTGATTTAATACTGTTTACTTCAATGAAAAGTGATATTTACCATGATGTTATTCAATTATTCATGTTATACATATTTAAAACAAAAATATGTTTTTAAATTGTATCTATGATATAAAAACATACAGTTTGATAAAAATAATTGTTAATACTTGTTAATTAAGGAATTCTATCAATTTATTTCGATTTTTATATAAATCAAACAAGAAAAATAAGGTTTTTCATTTTTGTTTATTTTTTAAATTTATTTTAGTCATTCAATATGTATATTTTTAGCTTATTTTAATTTAATAATCATTTTTTTTTATTTATGATTTTGTTTAATAGATATTATTTTTTCATTTTTTATTTATTTATACGTTTAATATTTAAATACTTAATATTTTGAGAGTAAAAATTTTAATTAAATTGAATTGATCATGGTATCAGACTCATCATTGAATTGTATAGTACAAGTAATATGTGTAATTTTTTTTAATTACAAATTAAAGAAAATATATAAAATTTAAGTGTTTAAATGTTTTTAGATAAAAATATAATTATAATAATAATAAATATACATATTTTCTAATAATAATTTTTTGTATATATTATAAAAATAAAAATATATTAAAAAAAATAATGAAAATATGATTTCACAATAGCCATTTCTTATGTGATGTTTTAAAATCTGCTCACATCTCACAATTCAATATAAAGTTTTATTCTCACAGCAAATCCAATCGGTACGTTCTTGGTTAATTTTGAGAATTTCCTTAGAGACCAAACACGGGAGTTATTTAATTACTAAGAATCGGAATCTACCTGGTATGTACTTTCTTTGATGGAATTCTCAGGAGCCCTGCAAATAATTATCAATTGTATAATATAAATGCTTTTGATTCTTAAAAGAGAATAAGACTCACAGCGATGTATATGTTCTTTTCATGTTTGTATTCAACTTTAAAGCGTAGAAACTTTAAAGGATGTCTTATTTCAGGAGAGGGATAGTATTCAGAAAGTCACTTTAGAAATAATTTAATTAGTTAAATCGCTATCCACTCTCGTTCAAATCTTATTTAGAAATCAAATACAAATTTTTAACATTATAGAAATCAGCTGAACTCCTCCTAAATTAAAAAAATAATATTGAAAATAATTGATTATTCAATTCTTCAAAATTTCTCAAAAAAAAGAAAAAAAGAAATAAAATAAAATATTAAATCATTTATTTTTAAATTAATTATTAATTATTTTCATTATGAATGGTGACGAGAAAATGTTATTGTCATGAAAACATTCTCAACCGGCTGATTGCTGACAACAGCGCCCTCATGGCGATAACATTTTTCCGTTACTATTGTACTTGGTTGATAATTCTAGAAATGTCATATGTTACTTAATTCCATAAATAATTTTTATGAATCTTCACAGATTGCTTTAAAAGATACAACAAATGTGTTATGAAAATTTAGAAAACAATTAACAAACGACTGATTAGCCAGAAACAGTCTTATTTGGTTAATATAAACACAAACTAATGGAGTATAAAGAAGGTAAAATTAATTTCCAACCAACTTAGCAATGAACGAACAAAATTTCGTTGTTGAGGTTAAGTTCGGAAGCGCATTGGATATAATAATACATAATTATTAAATATATCATTTTTTTTTAATTTTCATTAATTATTTGTTCTATAATCAATAAAAATATATTGATTCTTCTTTCATCTTATTATAATTCATTTTACAAGAAATTTATATGTACTAAACTGGAGGAAAAAAATTTGAATTTTCAAATGATTAAATAGGAATATTTTTTAAAGAAGATTAATGAAATCAATTAATCAATTTTTCTTATCAATTTTGACCAGTCGAATTATTGAAGGATTTCTCTAATTTTTGTTTTTACAATATTACAACATGTTATCCTTTTACTTTGTAGTTATATTCAATAAATACATGTACATTTATAAATTATAAAATATGATTTTAATGAAGAAAAAAAATTATCTTATAAAAACTTGAAATTCATTAGCCAATTTAAATTAAAATCTTTGTGACTAGTCAAAAACATATCTTTTTGAGAAAAGCATTTAATTTCTCTTCGTAATCCGATCTGTTTGTTATAATTAGAACCAAAGACAAAATCTTTGTTGAAATTAGATTCATTATTTTACAAAACAACCTCTCTAAAGGCAAAACGACATTTTTTTTCACTAAACACATTTATTATAACCGAGTGTTAATTTTTACTTTTTTTTCTTTTTCTTTTTTTTTTTTTTGTTTGATGCAGATGATATTTTGGCAACGATTAAGGGCCATTATTAATCATTCCATGTCATAAATTAAAGTCAGAGTGAAGGATGTCGCTTCATTTTAGGGTTAAAATTTGCAAACTTTATTTTATAACAAAAAAAATTCCAATCTGGCATAAAAAAATATATATACCTAGAGATCCATTTTATTTTCCTCGATTAACTGTAGTTAAACCATTCATGATAGTTAATAAACTAAGTAAATCATACAAAGAATTTGATAAAATCTTTTTTTTTTTTGCAAATTCATTTAAAAAAAAATTTAGAAAAAAAATTCAATATTTTTATTTACAGTCTATTAAATAATGAGAAATAAATACAAAAATTCATGTGAATCTGTAATTACATATATCTTTAAAATCGTAAAAATAAAAAATAGGTTATAGACCAGTGTTTCCTAAAGTGGAGCCCACGCCCCACATGGGGGCAATTCGAAAATGAACTCGACACTAGTTTAACTCTTTTTAATATTAAAAACTATATATAAAGGTTAGTTAGGGAGCATAAGAATTTTAAAAGGGCTTATGTGGGGCATAAAATAAGCTGGGAAACGCTGTTGTAGACAAAATAAATAAAATTAATAAAGTATTTAATTTTAATTTTGTTGTTTTGTTTCTACTTGTTTATTTTTATTTTTATCGATACCTATGTTAAATATATTTGGTGTTGACAAATACTAATCGTTAATCAAATCAATTAATCTAATTTATAGCGAAGTCGTAAATTAAAAAAAATAAAAAATTTGCGGTAATGATGGTGGTCGGTACGAGAATAAGCTTTGCCTCTGGGGGGGGGACGCGTAACAGTTTTTGTTCATTATGTTATGTTATGTTATGTCATTATGGGCTGGTCTTTCTTATGAACATTATGTATTATTGTTGTTAATAAATTCTCTATATTTTATGTTTATTTGTATATCTTTTTTTTACTTTAATTAATAATTAAGTAATCTCGGTTGTTATAATTCCAATCTCTTTTAAAAATTTCATATTTTTAAATATTAAAATTAAAGAATTATTGAAATATATAAATAATAATAAAATATTTGAATTTAATTAATTTCTTACAATAAATGACATATAGTACTGCATAATCGATATTGAAACAGTGTAGTGGTTTGATGGAAATAAAAAACTCACCTCGACCCTAACATACTTATTTCTTAACAATAAATAAACTTTTCTTTGCTAACTTTATGAATAAACTAAATAAAATGATATCCAATTAAGATTTAAAATATTAAAAGATCGTTATTTAGAGAATATTTCTTTCTTTTTCTGTCCAATTAAGTCATTATAAAAAAATATTTATTTCTATCATTTTTACGACATTACATTTTATTTTAAACCGACATAAAATTATTTATTATAAATAAAGTAATAAAGTAAATAAAATCAACTTCATAATTTAAACTCTTTATAGGGTTAAAAAAGTATTACTTGAATAGAAAAAATGATCATTGATAGGTATCTAATTAAACAAAAATTATTGGTCATTTTTGTAGGATTCATAACCTACCTACAAAATTTGATTTCAATCAGGCATATAATAATGATTGAAAAGTATTCACAAATATTTTTATATAATTATATTTAAAAAAAAAGGAATCTTATAAATTAAAGAAATAAAAAAATCTCATTTTTTTCATGATTCCAATATCTGCAGCGTTTTCACAGTAAAAAATATTCAATAAATAAATGATTATCAAATATACAAAAATTATATAAAATTTAAAATTAAACTTATTATTAAAAATATTAATCATCACAATACAATTTATTTATTAACATTTGATTGAAAATTTATTAATTATTGTATTAAAATAAAATTTCAAAATTTGATACCCATTAACTATAATTTTGAAATGTTGGGTGGTTTGTTAAAAATATTATTTTAAAGAATTAAAAAAAATTGTTATTTCTATTATAATTCTAAATTTATTATATTTTTTGCGATGAAATCACATTAAATGGTCAATTCGTATTCTTTTTTACTTCTGACAATCTTAATTTGATTGATTTTAAGAGAAATTATGTAAATTAATACGAGAAAAGTTACATTGATAAATGAATCCGGTTTATGTAAAAACCCTTTATAATGTATGTTTTCCGTTGTATCTAAGTTTTGAATACTATTTTTTTTTCTTGTGCTCTAATAGCTATTTCCATTAGAACTTATCGTATAATCAAGAAATAGGAAACTCAATAATTACTAGGAAACTAGGCTGACTACTGGCCTCATTCGCAATACTGATTGAATTACATATAATCGTTTATAGTCTCGAATAATATCTCAATAAATAATACTATAAAATGAATACTCTTTATGATGTGAGTGGTTTGGATTAAAGGAAACAAAATAATCATTATCATTATTTATTAATGAAAGAAAGTAATAACCTTAAATTGTCATCATTATCAAATGAATACAAAGATAATAAATTTTTTGAAAATCGACAAAATCAAAACACATTTTATTTTGTTATTTTTTTTTTCTCAACTTCACTTGGCGTCTGTCTCTCTGTCTGTTCGCTCTTTTGACAAATTGAAATCGATTTTTCATCATCTTTATTTTTATTATAAGAAAATAAGATTCCTAATTTGGTATTTTTGAAATTGTATTTAATATTACCACCAAATGAAAATAACTATGAAATTAAAAATTTTGGAATTCTATATACTTTAGATATTAAATTGTCCCGGTTGATCTTTTAATTTCAATAAATATTACTAACAAGTTAGTTTTACAATAAATATATATGTAGATTGGTTATTTATTTTATGAATTATTATTGGTGGTGGTATTTATTTATTTATTTATTATACATATACATTTTATTAATTTTATTAAATAAAAAAACATTATTATGATATATCTTTTAAGGTATATTTTTTACATTAATAAAAATGAAATAAAAATTTCTAAAATGAATTTAGAAAATAATAAGTATCAACAAATTTGATAATATCGTAAAATTGTCATATGCAATCATATAACTCGGTAATTGGATTTGTATCAAACGATTTTTTGATGAAATAAAGTTTATTTTAAAATGGTATTGGAATGAATAAAATTTAAAATCCTTAATATAGTCAAGTTTTAATATCACCTTAAATTACCGCTTTACGTCTCCAGGGCTTAAAGTAAATTCTATTATAACTAATAAGTAAAATAACTTCATTTAAATATTTTTAATGTTTGATGTTTTAAAATAATAAAGGGAATGAAATGGTTTAAATTCGATTATATTCTTTAGTCGAATTTGAAAATGAAAATGGCACTGACTGAATGAAATAAATACTTTGGAATAGCGTTTCTCAACCTTTTTGGACCAAACACCCACTTCGTAAGGTCGGCTTCATAATTCGCCCCCCCCCCCCTATAAATTTTAAATCGAGTTTGAGAACCTGATCGCAAATCATCTTACCTTTTTTTTTAAAACCATAATGAAAAAAAGCGGAAATGTTTAAAACCCTGACCGCAAAATCATCTTACCTTTTTTTTAGAGTTGAAAATGATTTCGCCCCCCAAAATAACTATCGCCCCCCCCCCCCCTCCTTTAAGATGTCGATCGCCCAGGTTGAGAATCACTACTTTAGAGGGAGTGTAACATAAATAATAATTAAAAATTTATTTATTTTTTTAAAAATTCTCGATATTAATATCGTAGCTGTTTTAAATAATTTAATTTTTTATAACTTTTTGTTTGTTTTTATTTATTTATATGTATATATTTCACAAAAAAACAATAAATATTGTTGATAAAGTAGGATTGATTGTAAACAAAAAACAATTAATTTAGAAATGATCTTCAAGTTTGTTTTGTATTTCTAATCAATTTCTATGATTATCTTTTTATATAATTAATGCAATTTGAAAAACAAATATCATGTAATAACAAGGCATGTCCAAATATTATATTCTCTGGTATTCGATTAATTAAAACAACTTTATTAATTTCTTTTCATGTTTATTAAATCAATTTAAATCAATGTTCTTTTTATCTTTTGCAATATTATTAAACACTATCCTATTAAATAAAATATAATAATAATAAAATAAAATAAATAAAACAAAAAAAAACCTTATTAATATCGTTAGGTACTTTTTGTTCTTTTTATAATGGTTTTGATTACAATCTATTTTTTTTTTTTTTTTATTTTTGTATTAATATTTTTTCATGTTGTATGTAATTATATGCCATTAATATATAAACATATTTTTTTTTAATTTAAGAACATTACTATTTTATTTAATAAATATCTGTTTTAAGAACTCCATTAAAAGGTTGATTGTTTTTTTCTCATGAGTGCTTTTGATAAGTGCATAAATAAAAAATGATATTCGAGATGGCAACTGAAAAATGTCTTGATACAAAAATACTTTCTATATTTGGAGCTAAACTGCTTCTATTTCATACATAATGTGCTGGAGTCTGTGGCTTCCAGCATCGGAAACAGCAAGGGAACACACAGTGAAGTGTATTCTTGAACGCTTCCCGGAAGTCTCGATTGAAGTAGGCGTAGATGAGCGGATTCAAGGCGGAATTGAAGTACCCGATCCAGAAGAGCACGGCAATCAGTACATCGGGACAGGAGCAAGAGTCGCCGCAGAGCGAAGTGATCACGTACCAGAGGAAAAATGGTAACCAGCAGAGCATAAACGCCCCCATTATAATACCCAAAGTGCGAGCGGCTTTATGTTCCGTTTTCCAGCTCGTCGATTGATGACGAACCGTGGAAGTACCTGGAAGAAAAAACAAACAATGGAGATTATTTTAAGAAATATGTATTTTAAGAATAAAAATAATAAAATATATTAAATATCGAACATTTATTAAAGTTTAAGTCTTTTTTCACCAGTGAATAATAAAAAAATGAATCATAACAACAAAAATTAATTTCAGACATTTTTTTTTGGGTTTTTGGGTTTGAAAACTCATCCATTAATCCTGCTTTGGGTTATGCTTTGAGATTCTCATTAATTTGTTTTTAAGAAATAAATAATTATAATTAATAATATAAATTAAAAGAAAAGTTTAGTAGTTTAACTTGATAGCTTAGTAGTTATAGTAATAATGTTCAGTCAATCTTGAACTCACTTAATTTCAAGATTTAATAATTAACTTTTAATTAAATTAATTTATTAATTTACTCTAATAAACTATTTTTTATAAATTATAAAACAATACACATACAATAAAGAATAATACATGTTGTAGACATATACTATATGTATATTAAAAAGAAATATCCAAAAAGCCTTTCAACTGATTGAAACCTTTTAAAAATCAATTATTACGATTGTTTTATCATAAATCGATTTTTCATTGAACGACATACAAACAGAACTAATATTGATTTGTATATTATCGGCATGAAATTACTATAATTTCCAAGAAAAATATTTATTTATCCTCATATTTCAGGAACAAATTATCAAAAAATCATTAACATATTATCAAAAGGTCAGATTTAACAACAATACTATTTAAGTAAAAATGATTTTAATTACATGTTTAATTCTTTAATCGTACTAATGATATGCCTGATCTAATATGATAATTCTCAATTGAAAATTTATTGAAGTATTTTTTATTTTTTTCAAAATATATATTTATATATATATATAGAGAGAGAGAGGGGGGGGGGGTTAGTGAAAGATGAGAGTAATTCAATAGTTAAAAACAAAAAAAAATCATTAAATTTGATAAATAAATCTTTAATTAAACTATTATAAGTTTAAATATAAATTACTTATTGATAATTATTTCTTAATAAATTAGTTTTATAACCGATAAATCAGTGATTCTCAACCTATTTTACCGCGGCACACTTTTAATGGTTTAAAAATTTGGCGGCACTCAAAGAAAAAGATAATTGTAAAAGTTATTTACTTATTTACCATATTAAAAAAATTGAAAAAAGTCGAAAATGTTTAAGAGCCTGATCCCAAAAACATTTTCCCTTTTTTTTTAGAACCATACTTAAAAAAGTCGGAAATGTTTAAGAGCCTCTTTACATTTGTAAAATTTTGCGGCACATTTTTAAAATCTCGCGGCACAGTGGTTGAGAATCAGTATAATAAATAATCTATTACTTCATAAATGAAGCAATCGATAAGTTAATACGATAATTTCAAGTCTTTATCATCATCATCATCAAATTTTTATAATCCTTTATTAACAATAACTAAATTGAACGAATTGATCTTCGGGTCTAACAGGGCCTAACAGACATTAAAAGGCGGGTCTGTAGAGAGAAAGATAAAGTAATGTTATAGAATATTATACGCATTTCGAAAAGGGATTCCATTATCCTTCACTTCTTTTCAAGTATCTGTTAAGAGATTGAATCATTTAGAACTTTCATAAAAGTGCCATTATATCCGACAATGGTGTGTTTGGCTAGCCTATTGATCGACTTCCGCCAATACAATCCTATCTTCGGGATAAAATCTTAATTTCATTTATGAACAAATATAAAAAGCATAGCAAAAGAAATTGTTAAGATATTTAATTGATGAAAAAAATGGATACTTTAATAAAATTTATTATATATTATATGATATATGCTATATATATATATGTTTATCTCTATAATGTACTAATGTACTAGAGCGTTTTTTGTTACAAAAACCATATTCTTATGTGAAATACCTTCATCTAATGTCTATTCTTTCTCTATTTCATATCTTTTACCTGAATGTTTTCTATCGACCTCTTTCTTGGATTAAAGTCATTTCCAAATTAATTTCGCTTTAGATAAACTTCATCCAAACTTTTCTTCACCCATTCAAGCCTCCTATCCTGCTCACTCCAATGCAATCTCTTCCAATTTATTACTATGTTTGAGGATTTATAGTTATGTAATCTCAATATATGTATATATGCTTGAAAAATTTATAAAAAAAACATTGATTTTTTATTTTAATAATACGAGGATGGACTGAAAAGTTTCCGTCCTGACCAAGAAAAACGATGTTTTTCAATTTTTTTTTTGTTTTATTTTTCAAAATTCAAGATAGCTAAGACCTGTACGATGTCAGCTGAACGTAATATTTTGCAAAACCATATGAATATGGAAAACTATGTGCAACGTGGGTGCAGCATTTCCTAACGTTAGACCAAAAATTGCTTCGAAAAACCATTTCTAACGACAATTTGGAGCTGTAGGCGTAATCCAAACGAATTTTTGCGTCGATTTTTAACTGTTGATGAGACTTAAAATAAATCAAATTTAATTAATTAAATAAATAATTTATTAAATAATTAAATTAATTAAATTAATTAGAACACCGTTATGAGAAATGTATCAGTGTTGATGGATATTATGTTGAAAAATATAGCAAAAAAAAATTGAAAAACATCGATTTTCTTGGCCAGGTCGGAAACTTTTCAGACCACCCTCGATTGTGTTTTATTTATTAATAAAATAAGTTGACCTGTGGCCAGGTCCGAACCGACCGACGGTTTGAAATAAATTAATTTCCAGCTACAGAAATAATTTCAAATAATTTCAATATATCTATTAATGTAATAAAAAACAGATATGGATACATGAATAATAAATATAAACATTTTTAATTTTATTTTATTTATAATATATATGCAAGACCAGGCTGTGACGTCATGAATGGCTGGATGATGTCATATAATTTTAAATCAAGAAAAAACTAATAAATATGATTTTCCCGAGGATAAAACCAATACAAAGTGTATGATTCGTGGTGATATATAAAAAAATCTCCTCATGTGAAAGTTGGTGTGAAAATAACCCTTCCCTTCCTATCGCCGATCGCTAATACTACCACTTCCGGTTTCCGGATTTGCACCAAAAGTTGATCAATTCATCCCACTGATGCATTAAGTAAATATACCAAATTTCATCAAAATCTGTTGAGCCGTTCAGGCTGTACATATCTATACGGACGGACGGACAGACATCATGCTAAAAATACTTTTTTCTGTTAAGAAAATGCATGATTCGTGGAGATATGTAAAAATCTCCACATGTGAAATTTGGTGTGAAAACAATACCTCCCTTACTATCGTCGGTCGGTAAAAAATCTATATATTTAATACGATAGTGTCCGTCTGTACGCAAAAAACTCCAGAGCCTAAACTACAAGGAGTAAGGTAACCAAATTTTTCTGAGGTGAAGGGTACCTCAAATGATGAAAAATAAAAAAGAAAGTAGAATCTTAAGTAACTCCTGAGCTGAGCTGCGGGTGTTTCATTTTTCAGAAATATATATAAAGGAGACTGTTTGTATGTATGTAATTTGTTTACTTTATTGCTGTCATAGAAACGGATATATATATAATTAGAACCTCTCTCTCTCCCTCTATTTAAAATTTTAAAAAATGGAGTGTTCTAGCCAAATTAAGAAATTTAAATTCCTTATGCAACATTGATAGGTAAATGAATTGGACTGGAAGAGGAGACATATGATTAGAGAAATTGGGGAAAAATCAACCGCGAAATGTAATTAAACAAAAAAATTCAAGAATTATGATACGGATACGACTTACATACAATCAATATACAAAATGTAGAATTTGAAAAAGTATAAATATTTAAATACTTAAGATCTCTAATCACGAAGGATAATAATATTCGAGAAGAATTTAAATCGACGTTGTAATTGAGTAACGCCTGTTATTATGCAGTAAAGGGGCTTAAATCATCAAAGAGGATCAAAATTAAAATATATAAAACAATTATTTTTCATGTTGATCGATGACTAGGGTGACCATATTTCGATAACACCAAACCGGGACAAACGGTATACCTTTTTTTTAGAACTAAATTGAAAAAATTTTGAAAAAAAAAATTACGAAATGTCCTAAATATTGAAAAAACAGTAGGGTGTCCCGAAGACATTTTTGGGACAGAGCACCTAAAGACGGGACGTTTGGTCACCCTATAGATGACTCTGGGAGACGAGAGTAGATTTGGAGTATTTGTGAGATTAATATTGTTCGCAGCATTTATAGGCCAAAAGAAGATGAGGTCACAGGGAGATGGCGGAGATGGCATAACGAGAAATAATGTCCAGATATAGTTAAGGTTATAAAATCAAGAAGGCTGGGATGGGATTGGGACGTGGTTGGAATTGGAGAAACTAGAAATTGGGAGAAACCGATTGGGAAACATCCGGTGGAAGACCAAGGACCAAGGTGGGTGGACAATGAAGGAAGGGACATGGGAGAGATGGGAGAGATAGGACAGGGTAGGATTTGGTTGTGCCTCAGGATAGGGACGCTTAGAGAAATGGGGATGCTGCGGTTAAGAATTTTCGAAAACTGTAGAGACACAGAGTTAGATAAATACATTAATAATATATAATTAATTTACTGATTAAATTAAAATATATTTTACAAGAAAACAAATACATGTCTTATCTACTTATACTGATTGAAACAAAATGGATGAAATCCTTTTACATACAGACTTTCAACCAAATACTATGTATCACTCGGGGGTACAGGGGGCGGAGCCCCCGTCTAGGTGTGAAGAGCGCCGAAGGCGCTCGGAGCAGCTAGTAATAATAATTATTTCATTAAGTATTTAGAAATAACAGAGATGTAATTTCAAAAATTGTTTTTAATATTGTATTCTTCAAAGTAGTGGAATTAATAATTGGAGTAGACTAGAAATTATATTCTTTGTTCTAGACCTGTTTTTGATCATCCTTCTATAATTATAATTATAATATATATTCATAAAATTTAATCTTTCCTTTTTATTATGAACATTACTATTTTAATTAATTATTGTTGTCTCGATTTTCATTTAAACTAAGAATATATTATATTTTAATATCAAAATGTATAATAATATGTACAAAGAACGAAATGAGTATTTGATATTACAAGTATAAGTATAATGTTTTCATATTATATTCCTTTCAGATTCTACGCCTTTGTATATTTAAATTATAAAAAAATTGAATCAATTCATTCGAGCATTTAAAAAATATTGATTATTCTTTTTTATTTTATATTTATGGACATATATATATTTTTATTTCCATTAGTAAGAACAACAACAACAACAACAAAATTCATTCTAAATATTAATTGAAAAATTGATAAAATGGGAATCAAAGTGGAAAGAGTAATTTATTTTAGTAGAAGGAGGATCTAATCGAAAGTGAGCAGGAAACTGCGTGACGCGTTATTTAATTTTATTAATCTTTTTTTTTAATAAAAAATTGTTTTTTATTTAAATTTAAGAGATCAGTTTGCATTGGTTGGCAAAATTCCCACAATTAAATTATATTGGATTAATTTCCGAGGCTCAAAAACAAAAATATGAAAACAAATTAATTGATGGATAGTTACTTTTTATCATTCTATTATTAAGATGATTTGTCTAATAATAATAATAATAATTTTTCAATTATTTACAATCAATTTTGTCCAGAGAATAAACTTCCAAACGTCCAAACGAAGTGAAATCTCTAAAAATTTGTTGTCTGTTTGTCTGTTCCTTTAACATGAAATTTGGTACATGTGGGAATAGACTGGATATATAAGGGGAACCTCGCAGCCAAGAGAACATTCAGTCGAAAAGTCGCACCAAGAACACATCAGTCGGTGTAGTCACATTAGACGCAGCAGTGGCATCCTCCGAGTTGCCTGCACCATCTGCGAACTGCCTAGACCAGTGGTTCTTAAACTGTGGTCCGCGGACCCCTGGGGGTCCGCGAAGCCTTTACTGGGGGTCCGCGGTCCTCGGAAAAAAATCATCGTAAAAATATATACATATATAAATATTTAAAGTTCATTGTTTAACTATATCCTCCTAGAGAATTACGGCTATAATTTAATACTATTAATAATACTATTTTATTTTATTAAATTGATAATTATGTCAATTAATTTTTTGTGAATAAATAAACATATATAAAAAACTATATATAAAATTTGAATTTTCATCCATTCATTCATTTAAAATCATTTTTCGATTGTTCCTTTAAAATAACCCCTCTTAGGGGCTCGGAAGGGGAGGCATATAAGGGAATTTTCTTTCACTTTGTTATTGGGGAAAACCAGGGGAGGGGACAGTCTTACCCGGAAAAACCCAAATTGTCAGCGTCCACTCTGGGGTTTTAAACAGTTTTAAAGCAAATGTTAATTATAAGTTCATTTCTCAACGAGTTGTATCTTTAAATTATTTTTATTAATGTTAATTATAAGTTCATTTCTCAACGAGTTGTATCTTTAAATTATTTTTATTAATTTAATTAATTATAATTAAATTATAGCTAATAATAGTTTATTATAGCTAATAATTTTTTTAATTTTTAGTGTAATTTGCATGATCATTATTTTATAAAAACACTAAACACATTTTGCAATTTCCCAGAAAGGCTGTTTTTGAGAGTAAGTATAAGTTAGTTTTATGAATAAAAAATATTTATTTTAATAATATTTTAGAATCAAATTACGAAATTAATAATATTTTAGAATCAAATTACGAAATTAATAATATTTTAGAATCAAATTACGAAATATATTTATTATATAAATTAATATTCATTTAAAATGATATTAAATCATTTATTTAAAATTATTTAAAACATTTATTAAAATGATTTAAAACATTCATTTAAAATGATATTAAAACATTCATTTAAAATCATATTAAAACATAGCTAGTAAATAATAATTCGTTATATTTATATTATATTTATATTATTGTAGTTCAATGTTAATAAATTACTCCATAAAATGGATCGTTGGCTACAAACTGGTTCAACACAGAAACGGAAAGAATCAGATGATGAGGCATCAACAGCAAACTCTACCAAGAAACGCAAAACTAGAAAATATTCGGATGATTATTTATCATTTGGATTTACTTATATTTGCAACAATGATGTGGAAAGACCAGTCTGCGTTCTATGTCAGGAAAGTTTATCCAATGAAAGTATGAAACCTGCTAATCTCAGACGTCATTTACAAACAAAGCACAGCGAGCATGTTAGTAAGTCTATCGAATTTTTTAAAATGAAAAAAGAAGAACTTAATTCAAGTCAGAAATTGATGGTAAAGACGGGATCTGGTGGTATGAGTAAGAAAGCAGTAATGGCATCATATGAAGTAGCTCTACTTATTGCTAAAGCAGGAAAGCCGCATAATATAGCAGAGCAATTAATTCTTCCTGCTACAAAAGTAATTACAAATATAATGTTAGGAACTAAAGCAGCAAACGATATAAATTTGATTTCATTATCAAATGATACGGTTAAGAATAGGATTGAAGACATGTCATGTAATATAAAAGAAGAATTAATATCGAGAGTGCGCAAAAGTCACTATTACTCATTACAATTGGATGAAAGTACTGATGTCACTAATAATGCCAATTTGTTAGCTTTCATTAGATATGAGTTTGAAAATCAAATACAAGAAGATGTATTGTTTTGTGATTCACTACCTTCACGAACGACAGCTAATGACATATTTAACAGTTTGAATAATTTTATAACCGAAAATGAAATAGAGTGGCCAAAATGTGTTGGAATTTGCACTGATGGTGCTCGTGCAATGTCAGGTACAAGAACTGGATTGATTGCTCTTATTAAAAATGTTGCGCCTCAGGTTGTTTGGAATCATTGCTGCATTCACAGAGAATCATTAGCAGCCAAAAATATGTCACCAGATTTGAAAAGAACATTAGACGAAGTAGTTAAAATTGTCAATTTCATTAAGGCTCGTCCACTTAATTCCAGAGTTTTTAAAATTTTGTGTGAGGAAATGGGTAGTCAACATACACATTTATTATTACATACAGATGTACGTTGGTTGTCCCGCGGGAAAGTACTCATTCGCCTTTTTGAGCTTCGAGATGAAATACGATTGTTTTTAATAGATGCGCATTTTGAACTGACCGAATGTTTCAATGATTTTATCTGGTTAGCTAAGGTGGCTTACTTGACTGATATTTTTACAAAATTGAACGAACTTAATTTGAGCCTGCAAGGTACTGTTGTAAATATATTTAAAGTTGAAGATAAAATAGAAGCAATGATTAAAAAAATCGACTTGTGGTCGAAACGCATCCAGAACGGTGTATATGAGTCTTTTCCAACTCTCAATGATTTCATAGAAAGCTCCAGTGAAAAATTGCTTAATCAAACGCGTCAATTATTTGTTGAACATTTAATTACTTTGAAAAGCAACTTCAGGAAGTATTTTTCTACTCCTGATCCTTGCAATAACTGGATCAGAGATCCATTTAATATGGAAATTACAAATGCTAAACATTTATCTGCACCTGAACAAGATATTCTCGTGGAATTATCATGTGATACAACTTATAAACTAAAATTTAACAAAACTGAATTGAGCAACTTTTGGTTACTTCTCAGGTCAGATTATCCTGCGCTTGCAAATAAAGCACTTCAACACTTGATTCCATTCTGCACAACATATTTATGCGAACAAGCTTTTTCGGTACTATTTTATATTAAGTCTAAATATAGAAACAAATTAAATGTAGAGCCGGATCTTAGATTAAAAGTTTCCAATATTAAGCCAGATATTGAGATTCTTGTTTCAAGAAAACAACTGCATACATCTCATTAAATATGTAAGTTATATTTAATGAGATAGATGCAGTTATTTTTTAAAATATTTCTTATTTAATATTTTGTGAAAAAAATTATAAAATATTTATATGAATTTAATGTAAGTACCCATTATAATTTGTGAGATTTGTTGCTATGACAATGTTTGTATTTTCTTTCTTCAATATTATAATTTCTAATAAAATGTGTTCTACAATATGCAAAAAAATCGTTATTCACCAATCAC
The DNA here is from genome assembly GCA_963082975.1 of Labia minor. NCBI lineage: Eukaryota > Metazoa > Arthropoda > Insecta > Dermaptera > Spongiphoridae > Labia > Labia minor. The sequence continues at coordinate 102,779,693 of OY720344.1, forward strand.
TGTTAGAAATATTCATCATATATCCTTGTCCTTATGAGATCGTAAGCCAGAAATTAATTAATAAAATGACGAAAAGTACCTAAAGTTGTGATGGGGGTCCGTCAAAAAAAATTTTTTCAAGTGGGGGTCCGCGGAGTACATAAGTTTAAGAACCTATGGCCTAGACAACTCCGTAACCGTATGATGTTCAAACATGGAAGCAAATGTGCCAAGACTTACTTTATAGCCATCATTGGAATCATCGGAAGTGATAGAGAAAGCATTGTCCTTTTCGATGCACCAGGTTACACAGCCAATACTTTTCTACTCAATTTGCTATTTGCTTTTGTGAGGAAAGAGAAAGACATGGCTCTGACTATTGCCTCCTCTGGCATAGCAGCAACTCTGCTTGTTGGTGGTTAAACAGCACATTCGTCCTTCAAGTGCCATATTTCCAAGGGCATATGACAGAGACATGTTCTCAAAACCTTCAAGCTAATTGTCTGGGATGAGGCTTCCATGAGACACAGAACAAGACATTACAGGATTTGTAGTATTACATAAAGTATAAGTTAATTTATTAAATTTTGGATATATATTTATCTCTCTGGCTCTACGGAACTCGAAAGTTCTTGGCCGCAGCAACTACACTTCTCCAAGTATCCCTATTCTGAGCTACAACCTTCCAATCTCTATCCTCTTCTATCTCTCTCTTGTCCCTCCTACATTATTCACCCACCGTGTCTTTAGTCTTCCAAGCGGCTGAAATTTTGAATGGGATCACTAAAATTCTCTTACAGTCATCATATTGCTGGTCTAATACTCGTATTAGATGTCATGATTAATTAAATAACATTTTCATAAAAATAAATGTCTATCAAATATTCAATGTAAATATTTCATATTTATTTCCAATATTTTGTTTTTATTTTACTTTTATTTTTACCGACCAATATTAGGAAGGGAATGTATTGTTTTCACACCAAATTTCACATCTGGAGATTTTTAGATATCTTTACGAATCATGCATTTTGTTAACAGAAAAAAATATTTTTAGCATGATGTCTGTCCATTGTGTGTCCGGATATTCGTGTATTGCTTAACGGTTCAACAGATTTTGATAAAACTTGGTATATTTACTTAATGCGTCAGTAGCATGAATTCATCAACTTTCAATACACACCAAACCGTCACTCTCTGAGGATGCATTGTTTTCCATCCCCTAGATGCGGCAATTTTGTTTGTTGACGTATCCGCCAATATGGAAATGCACCTCATCCGAAAAGATGATTTTTTGGCCAAAATTCGGCGTCTCCTTCAATGGCGTACTGCAAGACCAGCCAATGCAGCTATTTGAATGAAATAGTATTTCATAAATAATCGGAAGGTCTATACTTCACTATGAAAAAATAAATTTGTATAAAATAAGTTTTTGTTTTATTGCATTAAAAAAAAATGTTACATGACTGACCCTGTATATATATTTTGATAAACTTATTATGATATTTATGATTTATAATTTAAAAAATAATAATTTTAAATAAATCAAGACATTCTTTAGGTATGTCCAATTTTGAGTGAAATTTATTTCAGAGACTAGATTATTAATAGTTAACGCCTCTTTAACGAACATTTCACCAATTTTCTTCATTTAAAATCCTTTTAACATACTCCACTTTCTAAAAGTAGTTTCGAGAAGGTAATTGAAAATCTATAAAACGCCACTTGGAAAAAGAAAACACTCGCACAATTTCCTGATGAAAATCATAAGGATAACTAATTAAATGTTTAAACTGTTTATGAAACTGAAATGTTTAAACATTTCTAATTAAAATAATTAATGATCCTTTTTGGGTTGTCTATTTACAGCTTCTCTGAGCGCTCTTTTTTCTTTTATTTCTTATTAGCTTCTTTGATAACTTTATGAAATTTTGATAAACTTTTTGAAAATGATTTTCGCTAATTAAAAAAAAAAAAGAGTAAAAGAAAAAATCCAATAAGTTTTTTTATTAATTTATCAAAATAAAAAAAATAGTGAAGGTTATTTAATTTGGAAGGTAATTTAGAAACGAGAATTATAGATATTAAATTAATTAAATTATATACTTAAATAAATATCAATTTGAAATATTATTGTCCAGTTGGAAAAACCATATACATATCTGTTTTTTTTTAACGGCTGAAATCGTATTATATTGTACTATCAAAAATTGTATAATTTGTATTTTTACTATCTCGCCAGATAGTATTGCGATCACGAAAATTTTCGATGTTGAGATTTTGATGTTTTTATACGTTTTGAAGGTTCCTGAATCATTTTCACTAAGGTTGAGAAAAATGTCTGTGTGTGTGTGTATGTGTGTGTGTGTGTATGTATGTAGACAAGATTACGCAAAAACGGTTTGAGCTAGAATGATGAAATTTGGTACATGGACATTATTCAAAATTCATAGTTTTCTATCAACTTTTGAGAAATGTAGCTCAACCGGAAGAGGGTCATTACCTACAACGTTTTGATTTTTTTTCCTCTAAAGTGACCGTAAAGATAAAGATATATGTTTGATAATTTTTCACATGATTAATAATAGTATAAAACTGCTATATATAGAATTTCAGCTTGATTGAATCGCTGAAAGTACCAGAATTAATTTTTTAACACTGCAAATCTCACGCGCCAACACGTGCCATGGTGCCATCAATAAAAAGCCAAACATGCGCTGGTTTAATATTTATTATTTATAATTTATAATTAATTAAATTTAATTTAAATATAATATATTATGTTATTTAATCCAATTCAAATTGCGAGATATTCGAGTGGAGACACTCCAGCTTATTTAAATATTAAACCGCTCGAATATATAGAATATATATAGAATTTCAGCTTGAAACGCTGAAAGTACCAGAATTAATTTTGTAACACTTTGAATGGTAATCACGCGCCAGCACGTGACGTGGTGCCATCAAAAAAGAGCCTAACACGCGCTGGTTTAAATTATTAATTAATTTTAATTTATAATTTATATTAAATTTAATTTAAATATAATATATGTGTTAATTAATCCAATTTAAATTTGCGAGATAGTCAATTGGAGACACTCCCGATTTTTTTTTAATATGCTTGCATTCGTTTAAAACATTTAAAACACAAATTTTCTCATTACAAAATACAAATCAATTTCGATAATTGATATGAGAATTGTTACAATTCTTCATCAAATAAAGTTATATATTAGTTTTTTTATTTAAAATGAATTTTTCTAAAGAATCTAACTTTTACTTTTATATTGGTCTACATTTAATTATTAACAGTAGAGATCAAATGGTTAGATAAATAATATATCCTAGTAAATATTTCAAATATTGATCATGCACACATTTCAATGTGAAGGGTGATCGTTAACAAGTATTTATTGAACTTTAAAGACATTGATATTCGAACAATTGTCTCAGGTGTGTGTTTAGGACTTGGAGTTAGAACCAATGTGATTTTGGATTAATTTCCAATCCAGTTCAAGCATTCCGCTTTCTTGTTGCTACTCAATATTGTTATTCAATATGACATTGGAAATATCTGCGATTAGTTAAAGTAATTGAAATCGAAAGATATTTTCATTATTTAATTAAATCTAATACAATTTTAATAAATAAATATATTTTCAATATTTTTTTTCCATTAATTAAAAAAAAAAATAATTCAAATCAGTTTAGCTATTATTGATTAATTTTTTAATTAAATAATATATTTTATATTTTTTTTTTAATTTCATTAAATACTTTAACATTATTAGTTATATTTAATATCTTATATAGCATTTTATATGTAAAATTTATGAGGCGTTGAGGATTCTAAGGATAAACTTTTCCCCGGGTCTATATTATTTTTTTACAATCCTAATAAAAATTTCAGAAAATCTAAACGTTAATTTTCATGTCGTGTTTGCCGTTGTATTCCTTTCGAAATACGCATAATTCGTGAGCTAAGAAATCATTTAAAATTTTTTTTCTTGATAACCATTTATTTAATGACCATAATATATATATGTAAATAACATTTGTATAATTTGAATTATTTAATTAGTTAGTTATTTAATTTTCTTGTATATTTTAAGTTGCCGGACTGAAATTCGTTTATGTTATAATATGATATATTTTTCTTTTCATAGAAAATTCATTCTAATTTATAAATCTTTTTAATATTAAATTTTGTTATATTATATTTCATTTAGAAAACAAATAACTATAAAAATCGATTTGCTTGTATTTAAGGTAAGCAAATCGCTCTTAAAATTGTATATTTTTTATCTTATTTTAATTAATAAAATTTGCTTGTATTTAAGGTACATCGATTTGGTTATTTAATTTATAATCCTAATCTCCATATTATAAATCGATTTGAATATTCCCCTCTTCCTTACCAATAAGTGTTGACATCTGTTGCAATAATAGCCCACCCAGGTGTCAAACTTGAAGACGGACGATTCTAGACAGGCCGGGCACGAACCGTCCGTCTGCATGGAGTCTTGGACGTCATAAGAAATCTTAGTATAAAACTTGAATTAAGAGAGATAAATCCATCACAAGTGGAAAAATTATTTGTTTTGGAAAAATTTCAAGGAAGAGAAAATGCAAGTGAATGGCTGGACACTTTTGAAGTTGAATGTGAGAGACATGATATAGTTCTAGATGAAAAAAAGGTTAGAGTTTTAAGAGTGTTTTTAGAAGGAAATTCTATAGAATGGTATAAATCTACATTATATAAATTAACGGTTCATGGAAATTGGACAGAATGGCGAGATTCTTTTTTGGAAACATATGCAGATAAAAATTGGAATAATGTAATTTATGCATTTAATTATAGATATATTAAGGGTTCATTGATGGATTATGCACTAAAAAAGGAAAGATTATTGTTAGAGACAGAAATGGACATGTCACAAAAATCACGGATAAATCATATAGTGGTTGGATTGCCTAATTTTATGAGAGAATTCCTTGATAAGGAGGAGGTAAATACAACTGAAAAATTAATGAGTCAAATCCGTCGATACGAAGATTTTAATAAAAAAAAACATAAAGAACCTAGACTTACACAAAATAATAGGGAATTTTCAACAAATAATTTCCAAAATATGCGTAAACAATTGGAGAAGAAACCATGCAGAATTTGTGAGTTATTAGGAATGCGTGGGAGATTTCATCCCGAAGAAGCATGTAGAAATAGTAAACAAAATAATATGAAGAGAGTGAACTCAACAGAAATAGATTACTCGTATGAAAATGATGAACATGAGCCAAAAAACGGGCTGTTACACCACTAATTCGTTTAAAAATGATTCTTAATAAAAAGAAATCAATACAAGGAATATATGATAGCGGGTCTAATGTTACGCTAATCAATTCAAAGATCTTAGAAGATGTTCAAGATAATATAATAAATGATGAACAAATATTTAAAACAATTAGTGGTGTGGAAAAAAGTTTTAATAAAATAAAAATTTCACTCAAAATAAATAAGATAGAAAGAGAGATAGAGGTCTATGTTATAAAGAATAATAATTTTTCTTATGACATACTTCTAGGGTTAGATGCAATAAAAAAATTTAGATTAATACAAGATGATCGTCTAAAAATATATCAGAGAATGAATGATGGTAAGGTTGAAATGGTGAATAGATATGGCTTTGATGTTAATGATAGTGTAAATGTCGTTGAGATCGAAAGAATAATTAAACATTTAGACGAAGAAAAAAAAAATAAATTTATAGGATTGATAAGCAAATATAAACAGTGTTTTGCGACAAATAAATATGATGTAGGTCTTGTGAAAACTCACGAAGCTCATATAAAATTAATAGAAAATAAATATATATCGAAAAAGCCTTACAGGTGCTCTATTATAGATCAAGCAGAGATTGAAAATCAAATATCAAATTTGCTAGAAAAAGGATTAATAGAAGAATCTAAGTCTCCTTTTGGGGCACCTGTGACGTTAGCATTTAAGAAAGAAGATGGAAAGCGTACGAGGCTATGCATTGACTTTCGAGAATTGAATAAGATATTGGTTCCGGAATCACAACCGTTTCCAAGAATTGACGACACTATAGTGAAAACAAGAAATTGTAAGTTTTATACAGTATTAGATATAAATTCGGCCTTTTGGTCTATTCCAATAAGAGCAAAAGACAGATATAAACTTGCTTTTGTAACACAAAATTCTCACTATCAGTGGACAAGACTCCCGTTTGGTCTGAAAATAAGTCCAGCGGTTTTCCAAAGAGTTTTGGCAAATGCCATTAGACGTAATGGGCTACAGGATTTTTGTCTTAATTATATAGATGACATTCTAATATTTTCAAGAAATTTTGAAGAACATTTGAAGCATGTAGAAAGAGTTATGCAAATAATTAATCAAGAAGGGTTTAAATTAAAGTTATCAAAGTGCGTTTTTGCCCAGGACACAGTTAGATACCTGGGACATGTTCTTGGGTATAATACAGTTAAACCGCATCATGATAATCTTAGATCAATAAGGGAGTTTCCAAAACCTAAAAATAAAAAAAATATTAGACAGTTTTTAGGCAAGATAAATTTTTATTATAAATATATACCCAATAGTATAAAATTACTCGAACCTCTTCATATTTTATTAAGAAAGAATTCTCCTTTTTTATGGACAAATGAATGTGACGAAACATTTGCAAAAGTAAAAAAATATCTATGTGAGAGTCCTATTTTAGCAATTTTTGACCCAAACCGTCCAACTATGTTATTTACAGACGCAAGTGGCGTGGGCGTGGGAGCAATCTTAAAACAAGTTCAGGAAAATGGAGAATTACTTCCAGTTGCATATTATTCAAAAAAATTAACACCAACACAAAGAAAAAAGAAGGCAATTTATTTAGAATGTCTTGCGATTAAGGAAGCAGTGCAATATTGGCAACATTGGTTGATAGGTCATAAGTTTTTGGTTTTTACAGACCATAAACCCTTGGAGAATTTGAAGATAAAATCAAGGACTGACGAAGAATTAGGCCACCTAGTGTATTATTTGTCCCAATATGATTTTCAAATAAAATACTCACCAGGCAAAGAAAATGTGGAAGCTGATGCGCTTTCGAGAAACCCTGTGTTGGAATGTTTTGAGGGGGAGGAGGACGAGATTAAAATTGTTAATTTAGTTTCAATAGAAGATGTTACTGAAAATCAAAAACTTAATAAAAGAGAAATTTTAAATATGAAGGATAAAATTATAAAAAATGGTTTAGTATATAAGCAAATTGGAAAAAGAGAAAGAATTTTAATTTCAGAAGATTTTGGTTTGAAGCTCATTGAAAGAGTTCACAAGTTTTATGGTCATATAGGAATCGGTCATTTAGCTGCCAAGATTCGTCCCTTTTATTATTTTAAAAGAATGGATAGACATATAAGAGAATTATGTATGAAGTGTGATATTTGTAAAAGAAACAAATCTAGAAGATGTAGAGAAATTGGGCGGTTATCACAGATAGGTCCAGCAAGTGAACCTTTTGAAATAATGGCTATTGATACAATTGGCGGATTTTCTGGAAATAATTCACAAAAAAAATATTTGCATTTACTTGTGGATCACTTTAGTAGATATGCCTTTGTTTATCCGTCATCTGAACAAAAAGCCCAAGATTTTATAAAATTAATAGACCCTATAGTGAAAAAACACAAAATAAAGATTATTTTAGCAGATAGGTATGGCAGTATCAATTCTGAAGAATTTAAATCATATTTAAAAAAACATAACATCTTATTAGTTTTCACTGCCACAGATTGCCCATTTTCAAACGGCCTTAATGAGCGATTGAATCAGACTTTGGTCAATAGAATCAGATGCAAGTTACAAGAAGAAAAAACAAGATCATGGGCTATGATTGCATTAGAATGTGCTGAAAATTATAATAATAATCAAACCGTACACAGTGTCACGAAATTTTCACCAGCATATTTATTAAATGGAAAAGAGCTATCAATAGTACCGGAAGAATTAAAAGTGAGAAGAAATTTAACGGAAGACAGGAAAACAGCATTAGAAAATTCTAAAAAAAATCATAATATTAATAAAGATCGAATTGATAAAAAGAAACAAGAACATACCTTTAAAATAAATGATTGGGTTTATGTCGAAACAGGAAATAAAATAAATCGGAATAAATTGGACCCTATAAGAAGAGGACCATATAAAGTGATATGTAAATTATCAAACACAATGTACGAAATTGATATAGGAAAAAGACGTTATGGACCAAGTGTGTTTCATAGTTCTCAACTTATTCCGTGTTTTAGTAAAGTTCCACTGAACAATTTTTAAAATTGTTCTCTGCAAGAGGGGGAGATGTAAATAACATTTGTATAATTTGAATTATTTAATTAGTTAGTTATTTAATTTTCTTGTATATTTTAAGTTGCCGGACTGAAATTCGTTTATGTTATAATATGATATATTTTTCTTTTCATAGAAAATTCATTCTAATTTATAAATCTTTTTAATATTAAATTTTGTTATATTATATTTCATTTAGAAAACAAATAACTATAAAAATCGATTTGCTTGTATTTAAGGTAAGCAAATCGCTCTTAAAATTGTATATTTTTTATCTTATTTTAATTAATAAAATTTGCTTGTATTTAAGGTACATCGATTTGGTTATTTAATTTATAATCCTAATCTCCATATTATATATATATATATATATATATATAATACCACATATATACATATATTTCTATAAGAGCAGTGATTATCAACCATTTTTTTTACCGTGGCACACAAAGAAAAAGATAAGTGTAAAAGTTATTTACTTATTTACGATATTGAAAAAATTGAAGAAAAAGTCAAAAATGTTTAAGAGCATAAGCGCAAAAACATTTTACCTTTTTTTTAGAACCATATTGAAAATAAGTTGACCTGTGGCCAGGTCCGAACCGACCGACGGTTTGAAATAAATTAATTTCCAGCTACAGAAACAATTTCAAATAATTTTAATATATCTATTAATGTAATAAAAAACAGATATGGATAGAACATAAATATTTGTAATTTTATTTTATTTATAATATATATGTAAGACCAGACTGTGACGTCATGAATGGCTGGATGACGTCATATAATTTTAATTAAGAAAAAACTAATAAAGATGATTTTTCTCGAGAATAAAACCACCACAAAGTGCATGATTCGTGGTGATATGTAAAAAATCTCCTCATGTGAAATTTGGTGTGAAAATAACCCTTCCCTTCCTACCGTCGATCGCTAATACTACCACTTCCGGTTTCCGGATTTGCACCAAAAGTTGATCAATTCATCCCACTGATGCATTAAGTAAATATACCAAATTTCATCAACATCCGTTGAACCGTTCAGGCTGTACACATCTATACGGACGGATGGACAGACATCATGCTAAAAATACTTTTTTCAGTTAAGAAAATGCATGATTCGTGGAGATATGTAAAAATCTCCACATGTGAAATTTGGTGTGAAAACAATACCTCCCTTACTATCGTCGGTCGGTTAAAAATTGACAAAAAAGTCGGAAATGTTTAAGAGCCTGATCGCAAAAACATTTTTACTTTTTACCGACCGACGATAGTAAGGGAGGTATTGTTTTTTATAGAACCATATTGAAAAATTCATTTGAAAAATTTGGCGGCACATTTTGATAATCTCGCAGCACAGTGATTGAAAATCACACACTGCATTAGATAATACTTCTAATCTACAATTTCAAACATTTTTTTATCCTATATTATACATTAGTTAATGGTGATTTTCTATTTATTAATTTTTTTTATCTTTTATTTTTATTTTATCTTTAGTCTTTGTAATGAATGTTAATACTTTAAGTACAGTTATATAATTATGTTTAATATTCCTTTATAAATTCTACAAGATACGAGTATAATCTGATAATTTCACGTTCGTATTTTCTACTTGAATTTCTATTCTAATCTTTGTAAAACTATGTAAAGATGTTTTTTGTGATATGATGCTATAAATTGTCACAAAATCTAATAGGGTAGTGAAGAAACTCGTGTATATATAGTATATTATACTTACATATAGTAAGAATTTATGTGTCTCTTCGAAATGTCAATATCAACACCATCTCTTATCTTTTATATTTATTTCTGTTATTAATATTCTTTTTCTCTTTAATAATAAGTCTTAACTTTAATTTAAACAGAAAGAAAAATTTTTAAATTAAATAGAAACACAATTTTTGTTTTGTACAAAATATTCAAAAGTAGCTTAGTGATTGAACAAGAGGGTTTATTCAGTTTAAATATTATATAATTAAAAATATATTCTTAAAAGAATAGAACATTTAATTAAAATGTCTAAAATGAACTTAGAAATAATCATAAAAATAAATTAAATTTGTGGAGTTTTCATTTAATCTGGATTCGAATTTTCACTTCTTTAGTTAATTATTTAATGAAAAAAAAAATTAAGAAAAAATATTAGATTTGGTTCATTTTTTCAATTATAAACTCATTTTTTCATTCGAAGTAAAAAAAAAATAGAAATTTCTCTTTTTCATTAATATCGATTCATTAATACAAATACAATTCATTGATTTGAATGGAAAAAGATATCAATATTCTAAGAATTGTATTATTATACTCGATTTTGATTTCGCTCATTTAAAGGAGGATGATGGAAAGAATTCTTTTAGCAATTAATCAAAGACTTCAGTCCAATTCAAAGGTAACGACTTTTATTCGCCTCAATAAAAGAAAGATTTAACTATTGATTGACGAGTCTTATCCCTTGAATTTGTAATTTAATTTTATTGAGTGCCTCGTCGTCAGAGCCAGTTTTAAACCCTCAAGCGATCTCTGACTACGTTTGATGCAATTCAATAGCGTTTCCTGGAAATCGAAACTTTTCTCATTTATTTAATGATTTTTTTTTTAATTTTCCTTTTGAGGGTTTTGTTGAACTATCCTAAATATTGGTAAATTTCTTGTTTTTATATACAAAGTTAATTGATTTTCAAAAATTGAATAAAAAAATAAGTAAATTATATTTATAATTTTCTAATAACTAATTTCTTAGAATTATAATTAAAAATTATAATAAATAATTATCTCAGTAATAAATAAATAATAAATTTTTAGTTTGGAATAATAAGTAAATTTTTAAAATATAAAAATTATATTAACACACTATGAGCGGGGCAGGTATTTATACCCGTTGCCACTTATATGAGGGATATATATTAGTTATCGTTTAAAATAAGTAATTTTAAGTGATACAAGGGAAAATATATATTATATAAGTGACAACGGGTATAAATACCAGGGCTTCGAACCGTTATTTTTTTCGTTTCGGTTTTCGTTCCGGTTCAATAAAAAAAAAAAATATCAGTTCGGTTCCGGTTTTCGTTCCGGCAAAAATAACGGTTTTTTTCGGTTTTCGGTTTTCGGTTCAGTTCCGATGAATTAATTTTAAAGACCTTTTATTTGTATTAGAAATTTAGGTCGGGGTATGCCGAGTCTGCCATAAATTAGCGCCCGAAAAATATTTTTTGCAACCACCCTAAATCATACTACATGAATTCATACAATATAATATAAATAATAATTAATTAAAGGTATAATAATTAGAAGTATATAATATAAGATGTTAATATAATTTATTAAACAGAACAAATATGTATGAATATTTTTTTACATCCTTCTACTTTCAAACACTCAACAAATGAAACAAATTCGTATATTTAATGTTAAAATATACAGGATTCTTGGATATATTTACTTATAATTATAACTATAAAGAAACAAATTCGTATATTTAATGTTAAAGTATTCAGGATTCTTGGATATATTTACTTATAATTTTAACTATAATTATAAAAGATCAAAATTACCTCTAATTATTAAAATATCTTCCAATATATTTTCATTTAAACTATTTCTGTTGTCTCGTAAAATAAACTTTAAACCAGAGAAAGCTCTTTCAACACTAACTTGTGTTGCAGGAGCCCCCAAAACTACCATTGCAATTTTGTATAAATGAGGATAAGTAATTTTATTTTCCTCCCAAAATTCTAAAATAGGTTTTTTACTGTCTAATCTTCGAACTTGGTCAAAGTTATTCAATAAGAAGTCAATATCCACGTCTGTAGAAATAGGGAGTCTACGTGTCTTATTCCCTTAGAACTAGAATATGATTATTATTTAATACTTATTTATTTATTATTTAATAACTTAGAATATTATTATTATTTATATTATTTATTATTGTAAATAATTATTGTATTTATTTTGTTTTCATATTTAGACCCAAATGACTTTAAATTATAACGACTATAAAAATAAGCTTTATCAAGACAAGATTTCATCTAATTTTAAATAAAAAAAATAGTGAAAATGTTTTAATGCTATTTTTATAAATTGTATTAGTTTGTTATATTATATAAAACTTAAATAAAGTTTTGTTTAAATTTATTTAATAATTTTATTTATATTTATGAATCTTTTTCTTTATATTAATATATAACTCTGTCTCTGGAATAAATAATTTAAAAAATTAATACTTACGTTATCATTAAATCAAAATATCAGTATTAAACAAACGATGAAAACAATTAAATTCTGTATTGCGACTACGAGACGCTGCCAACACAATCGAAGGGAGAGTATGACTCAGTATGACTAGGACATTAATTTTTGAAACAAAGTTTTTAGCGACACCATGCAGTACAAGGCATAACTAATTGAAAAAAATTCGGGCTTGTGTGTTGCCAAAACGCCCAAAACACCACTTCTGGCAACTCTGGATTGAACTCGTACTGAACCGAAATAAACCGATATTTTTTTTTCGGTTCAGCTCCGGTTTTCGTTCCGACAAAAATATCGGTTTTTTTCGGTTTTCGGTTTTCGGTTCAGTTCCGGTTCGAAGCCCTGATAAATACCCGACCCGCTTATAAGTGGCAGTCCCCGCAACGGGTACAAATACCCGCCCCGCTCATAGTGTGTTAAATATCCTATATTCTTATATGAGCAAAAATTATTTGTATTTTAGATCAGTGGTGATCAATGAAATGATCAAGAAATATTATACTCTATTATAACATATACAATACTTATAACTATAGGCGGAGGAAATATTAGACGATATCATTGCGGGTTCATGCCAAATCGATCAACATTAATTAAGATATTTTCATTATGACAGATATTAAAAAAACCGCGAATTCAATATTTCTGTTCACTAATTATTTGTAGACTTTAGTAAAACCTACGCATGACTCAATAGATCCGGATAAACTTTTTCAAATTTTGATCTTAAAATTTATCTTGAAGGTAGTAAAGAAAGAGTAAGATGCGGAAATCAATTGTAAAATATTAGGTTACCCAGACGACATAAATATAATAGGAGATTCGGCAATTGCAATTACAGATAGCGAGGAAAAATTAATCGAGGTAGGAAAAGAGATGAGGTTTGAAATTAATAATGACAAATAAATATATTTAGAAACAAACAGGAGCAGTATTAACATACAAAATGTAGAATTTGAATATGTAGAAAAATTGAATGTAATCACGAAGGATAATAATATTTGAGAAGAATTTAAATCGAAGTTGCAATCGGGAAACGCCTGTTATCATGCAGTTAAGAGGCTTATCTCATCAAAATTATTATAAAAGGGAATGAAAATTAAAATATATAAAACAATTATTTTGTCTGTTGTATTATATGGGTGTGAGACATGGTCTATGATCTTAGGAGATGAGAGTGGATTCAGAGTATTTGAGAATAGGATTCTCCCCAGCATTTATGGGCCAAAGAAAGATGAGGACACCAGGGAATGACGTAAGAAAGATGGAACAGAGGCTCAGGATAAGGACACTTGGAGAAATGTGGTTGTAGCTGCCAAGAACTTTCGAGTAGATAGATATAACTTATTCAATAAAAATATATATAATTAATTTACTGATTAAATTAAAATATATTTTAATCACACAATAAGAAATGAATGTTTTATGTTATACATTGATTGAAACAAAATGGATGAAAACCTTTTACTACTTTCAACCAAATACTATGTACCACTCGGGGGTACAGGGGGCGGAGCCCCCGTCTAGATGTGAAGAGCGACGAAGGAGCTCTGAGCAGCTAGTTATATATAAACGTCCTAGGGAATTTATTAATATTCCTAACAAAGAAACCCCTAATATTCTTAAAACAATATTCACAGTCCATAAAGAATAATTTTTTTAAACTATCAAACGGTGACTCGGTGTACCAGGTATTTTATTATTAATAAATTTAATATCAATGATAATAAGTAAAATATAAACTAATATTAGTATATACTAGCTGTTCAGACCGCCTTCGGCTCTGTATCCTGTACCCCCAAAATGATACATAATATTTAGTTGAAAGTCTGGATGAAATAGGATTTCATTTATTTGATTTCAATCACTATATTATAACATTCAATATCCGTTTGTGTTTTTAATTATTTTATAATTTCATTACTAAATTAATTAAATATTTTATTAAATATGTTATATTAATATTATTATAATATTGCTTTTTTAAAATCATCAGTTTATTATATAATTTTTATTATAATGCAATTTTGGGAAAACTAAAGTAAGAGAGTGGAGCAGTTTTATAAAACTAAAAATTTTATTAAGTTATTTCGTCTCCTCACAACCATAAAAATTTAAATAAATTCAAATATTTATTTTTTTAAACTGTGTCATAAAATAATTAGAAATATTAAATGTTCTTAGCGAGATTAGATTTGTTCTAATGTTGTCCGATTTGGCCTTAATCAGTATTGATATTCCCGCAAGATTAAAAAAGCTTATAAGTTGAGACCTACCCAAATTCAATTGATTTACCCATCGAAGTTGCATAAGTTACCTAAAATTTAAAACTTGTATTGAAAAATTTAAAATATAAATTATAATTCTACGAATATATATACGAATATTATAAAGGTTTCTTTCAAATGGCAGGAGGCAGTTATCCCACTCTTTAAGAACCAACTGCAATAACTATAGGGGAATTTCTCTTTTGACGACATCTTATAAGATTCCCTCGAATATTATCTCCATGAAATTACAACCATATGCAGAGGAAATATCAGAAGAATATCAGTGAGGGTTCAGGCCAAACCGATCAACTGTAGATCAGATATTCTCATTAAGGCAGATATTAGAAAAAAAACACGAATTCAATATCTCTGTTAACCAAATTTTTGTAGACTTTACAAAAGCATATGACTCAATAGACCGGGAAAAACTTTTTCAAATCTTGATCTTGATGCGAATTCCAAAAAAAACTAGTACGTATGATTCAAATTTGTCTTGTAGGTAGTAAAGGAATAGTAAGATGCGGGAATCAACTATCAGAAACTTTCGAAATTCGGAATGGATTAAAACAAGGAGACGCATTATCACCAATTTTATTTAATTTAGTTCTGGAATATGTAATTAGACAAAAGGGAAAGGAAAAAATCAAACGGAATAGAAATAAACAAAAAAATTCAAGTATTAGGTTTCGCACCCGACTTAAATATAATAGGAGATTCGGCAAGTGTAATTAAAGATAGCGTTGAAAAATTAATTGAAGCAGGAAAAGAGGTGGGGCTGGAAATAAATATTGCTAAGACAAAGTATTTAGTAACAGAGAGGAATAGTATTAACAAACAAAGTCTTAACATACAAAATATAGAATTTGAAAATGTAGAAAAATTTAAATACTTAGGTTCTGTAATAACGAAAGATAATAATGTTCGAGAAGAGTTTAAAGCGAGGTTACAATCGGGAAGCGCCTGTTATCATGCCATAAAGGGGCTATTCGCGTCAAAATTATTATCAAAGAGGACAAAAATTAAAATATATAAAAAAATTATTTTACCGGTTGTATTATATGGGTGTGAGGCATGGACTATGACCTTAGGAGACGAGAATAGATTTAGAGTATTTGAGAAAAGGATTCTGCGAAGCATTTATGGGACAAAGAAAGATGAGGTCACCGGGGAATGGCGGAGACTGCATAACGAGGAATTGCATGACCTCTATGCATCTCCAGATATAGTTAGAATTATAAAATTATAAAAAATTATTTTTGAATTCATAAAACGCTAAAAAATTCTCAAATTAATTATGTTCAAGTAGAGTTATATAAGAATATTGCGATGTAATTTCATAGTTACAGTTTTGACAATTTTGAGTCTATAACGTCACAATTTTCTGAACAGACAGACATATAGTCAGGAAAAATTCTAAAATCACTTTTGGATTCCAGAGGCCATGAAACGTGATGATATACACAAAATTTAAAATTCTGTGTAATATGCAGAGAAAAATCTATATATATATATTATCTTCAAAGCAAAGATAACTATAGATCAGTGGTTCCCAAACTTATTTGGCCAAGCGCCCCCTTTCCAGAAAAAAATTTACTCAGCGCCCCCTTAGAAATTAAGTTTTTTTAATTTTAATAACAATTAAACAGAAAGATAAATGTACCTATTTTCAAAATATTATAAATAAAGGTGTAAATTAGAAACCTTGAAATTATGTATTTATTTATTGATCTCAGAATAGAAAAGTAATAAACAAAAAATTTTCCCTAAATTCATCTGTGGCCATCACCGCCCGCGGTATCGCCCACTTTGGGAATCACTGTAATAGATGATAGATAGATAGGTCATTTCAATTTGAATAATAAACAATTGTTATGTTATATAAATAGATATAAAAATAATAGGTAGTCAAATCTTGATTCGTTTGTTTTATCTAATGAAGATTTTGGTGATGGTTCAACCCAAATCCATTGGTAAGATGAAATTACACGATCAGCCACAAACTGATTAACATTTCACATTCATGCGGCGGCAACCGATTTCAATAAATTTTATTGATTGCTATCAAATGAAACCTCAAATTGAAATTACTCTTTATCTAAATAATATATGATATAATCTATACAATATCTAAAAGTGAAATATTTATATCAATACTTTATTATAAAAGTATTAAATTAATTGTTTCAATGTAGAATTAATTGAATATATTTTCTCTACTAGATGATTTAATTGTTGAAATTGAGTGATCGATAATGGAAAACGAGTGAAGAAATTTTCAAATAAAGCACCAATAAATGGAAATTAAGCAATCAATGATGGATTTTTAAAAGCTTTTGAAAATTACAAACGCACACAAAAAAAAAAAGAATAAACAATTGGTATAGCACTTCTCTTTTTTAATCTATGTATATTTAAAGAGCTGTAACCAGGATTTTATTTCCATAGAAAATGTATATAGAATTAACCTCCCACAAGTGATAAATTACAAATATCTGAATGTAAGAAATTAAAATTTTTAGTTTAACAAGTTTTTAACGTTAATCTGAATAAGTGTTGAATTAGTATTTGGTGTGAAATAAACAAATGTCTAGCACTTTTTTGTGTTCCCATTAAAAGATATATGTATGTATATATTTAAATAGAAATACAAATAAATTATACATGGAGAATTCTAAGATATTTTAAAACAATTCAAACTAGAACATTGAATAAAAACAAAACTACCTAGTTATTTTTACCGACCGACGATAGTAAGGGAGGTATTGTTTTCACACCAAATTTCACATGTGGAGATTTTTACATATCTCCACGAATCATGCATTTTCTTAGCATGATGTCTGTCCGTCCGTCTTTCCGTCCGTATAGATGTGTACAGCCTGAACGGCTCAACCGATTTTGATGAAATTTGGTATATTTACTTAATGCATCAGTGGGATGAATTGATCAACTTTTGGTACAAATCCGGAAACCGGAAGAGGTAGTATTAGCGATCGACGATAGGAAGAGAAGGGTTATTTTCAGACCAAACTTCACATAAGGAGATTTTTTACATATCACCACGAATCATGCACTTTGTGGTGGTTTTATTCTCGAGAAAAATCATCTTTATTAGTTTTTTCTTAATTAAAATTATATGAGGTCATCCAGCCATTCATGACGTCACAGCCTGGTCTTACATATATATCTATATATATATAAAAAAAGGTTTTTGTCTGCACATTGCTCAGAATTTAAAAATTTTTGCATATCTTCGCGTTTCATGACCTCTAGAATCCAAAAGTGACTTTAGAATTTTTCTGTCCGGAAAATTACTATTTTATAGACTCAGAATTGGCTGAACCGATTTCTATGAAATTTCATCACAATATTCTTATATACCCCTAGAGTAACATAGGCTATAAATTTCATTTATATCTAAACAATAACCGCAGAAATTAATTTTTTAAAGTTTATATAATTCTCCGTGTTGTTCATTCAAGAGCCTGGCGTGGCCCACTGGCTCTAGCGGAATCATTTTAAACAATGAATTATCATAGCGATTCCCAATAAAAGAATTATTATAATATTTCACTTTTTATTTTAAATTCTAATATTTAAATATCAATTCAATTAAATCTATTATTCTAAAAGTTCCCATTTTAATTAATTTAATAAAATATTTAGATCATATTTATATTAACTTAATTTTTATTTATTCTTTCTATATATTTGAATATTTCTTCTTTTCTATTTGAAAGTGAAAGGTTAAAAAATCTCGCTAAGAACATTCAATATTTCTATACACAAATTATTCAGAGTATTGGCAAAGCGTATCACTCACAATCAGTGTAAATTGAAATTTATATAAATTAACAAAGTGAAACTTTTTATTTGTTTAAATTTTATTACAATGAATCAAAAAAATTAAATATATAGATCACATGATTAATAAAAGCAAGAAACTTGAGAGAATATAACTGTTGGACGGAGGTCGGACATGACAGAAACTGTAAGCGAAATCTTCATGTTGGGACTAATAATTTTCAAATCTCCTAGCACCACAGAATTAGATAAGTTTCTCTTAAGGGAGGAAATTAACTATGATCTAGTAAAATTAATAAATGAACTTAATAATAAAAAATCAATTAATTTAAATTAATACTATTATTGAATGTATATATTGTTAATTTATCTATAGTTTTATACCGTTAATTTTTATAAATTGTCTCAAGTCTATTTTTGCATTTTCTCAAGTTTCATTATAATTAAAAATATTCAATAATAATCTAGCAATGAAAATAAAATATCAAAATATAATGATCAAGAAATATTATACTCTATTTCACTATTATAACATATACAATACTTAAGAACCATAGGCGGAGGAAATATTAGGAGATATCATTCCGGGTTCAGGCCAAATCGATCACAACATTAATTAAGATATTTTCATTATGACAGATATTAGGAAAAAAACTGCGAATTCAATATTTCTGTTCACTAATTATTTGTAGACTTTAGTAAAACATACACATGACTCAATATAGATCAGCATAAACTTTTTCAAATTTTGATCTTCAAATTTGTCTTGAAGGTAGTAAAGAAAGAATAAGATGCGGAAATCAATTGTAAAATGTTAGGTTACCCAGACGACTTAAATATAATAGGAGATTAGGAAATTGCAATTGCAGATAGCGAGGAAAAATTAATGGAGGTTTGAAATTAATAGTGATAAGAAAAAATATTTAGAAACAAAGAGGAAGAGTATTAACATACAAAATCTTAAGATACAAAATGTAGAATTTGAATATGTAGAAAAATTGAATGTAATCACGAAGGATAATAATATTTGAGAAGAATTTAAATCGGGGTTGCAATCGGGAAACGCCTGTTATCTTGCAATAAAGAGGCTTATCTCTTCAAAATTATTATCAAAGGGAATATATAAAAAAATTATTTTGCCTGTTGCATTATATGGGTGGGAGGCATGGTCTATGACCCTGGGAGATGAGAGTAGATTCAGTGTTTGAGAATAGGATTCTTCCCTGCATTTATTGGCCAAAGAAAGATGAGGTCACCGGGGAATGGGGGAGACTGCATAACAAGAAATTGCATGGCCTCTCTGCATCTTCAGAAATAGTTAGGGTTATATAAAAGGGAAAAAGCTGCGATAGGCAGGGCACGTGGCTAGAATGGGAGAGGAAAAAGATATTGGTGGGGAGACCGATTGGAAAACGTCCGCTTGGAAAACCAAGGACGCGTAGGAAGGGACGTAAGAGAGATGGGACAAGGGCTCAGGATAGGGATACTTGGAGAAATTTGGTTGTTGGGGCCAAGAACTTTCGAGTATCTTTGAGCCACATAGATAGATCGATATAACATATACAATAATAATCTTATATATAAAATTCTCGTGTCACAAAACTTTGAAATCATACTCCTCC
Source organism: Labia minor (assembly GCA_963082975.1). NCBI lineage: Eukaryota > Metazoa > Arthropoda > Insecta > Dermaptera > Spongiphoridae > Labia > Labia minor. The sequence continues at coordinate 102,799,965 of OY720344.1, forward strand.
GAAACGGCTTGACCGATTCTTATGAAATTTTTTATGTATATTCAGTAGGTCTCAGGGCATGTCAGACTTCCTTTAGAAAACCGCTAATTGGTAAGGTGTGTCCAGGAAATGCTAATTAATTAAAAATAGTTTAGTTACCATACTAGCTCATAGAGGCGCTGGTGGCGATAATTTGACATGTATATAAATTCTAATACAAGACTTGCAAACAAAGCGGTTCCTGGCCGAGCGAGCTAGCTGAGTTCGAAACTTGCAAAGGCACATTTTTTTCTTTAAGTATTATATATTTTTTTTTAAAATTTATTAATTTTTATTATTTTAATATTTTATTAAATTAAATTTTATTATTAAATTTTATTTTATTAAATTAAATTTTATTTTATTAAATTAATAATTATGTAAACTATATAAAATTTGAATTTTCATTCATTCATTTAAAATGATATTAAAATATTCCTTTGAAATATAATAAATAATTAAATTAATCCCTACTAGGGCCTCGGGGGGGGGGGGGGGGAAGATAACTTTCTCTTTTTGGAAAAACCCATATTGCCATCCCCAGCTCGACTATCTATATATAAAAAAAAAGGTTTTTGTCTGCATATTGCTCAGAATTTAAAAATTATTATAATATTTCACTTTTTATTTTAAATTCTAATATTTAAATATCAATTAAATTAAATAATTTATTCTAAAAGTTCTCATTTAAATTTATTTAATAAAATATTTAGATCATATTTAACTTAATTTTTATTTATTCTTTCTATATAATTGAATATTTCTTCTTTTCTATTTGAAAGTGAAAGCTTAAAAAACTGAATATATTATTTTTAAACTTTTATCAATACAAAAATATTTTCAAAACTTCAATTAAAATGACAAAATTTTATTATTTTCGTTTTTGTTTCAATTATTAATTACAAATATATTTTAAGTGCAAAAATGATTTCTTGGTTAATTAAAATATGTTTTTTAGACAAATGATATTACGAGATGTTTTAAATTTATGTCTTTTTTATATTGAGTATTTTTTTTTAAAATTAAAATTTGTTTTAAATCAAAATTATTGTATTCTATTATATTTTTTTATTAATAGGCTTCTTTTTTTATTTTTAATTTTTAATAAATTCTCTTTTTTGATATGATATTAATAAAAAATAATATTCAATTGTATTTAAATTTAAAAATTAGAATATTTGAATTTTTTTAAATTTTAACACATGTAATCAATCATATGGATAACGAATGGAACATTTTGAAAATCAAGTTGGTATTAAATTCAGAAAAAAATACTGATATATAGAATATAATAGACCATTCGAATATAATTTAAAACTATTTATCTCCTTTTATTTTAAATTTAAAAAAACGGAGTGTTAAGAAATTAAGATGCCTGGATAGGTAAATGGGCTGGAAGAGGAGGTAATTTATAATATTCTTCTAATTCAGATTGAAATTAATGGTGATAAGAAAAAATATTTAGTAACAAAATCTATATACAAAATGTAGAATTTGAATATGTAGAAAAATTGAATGTAATCACGAAGGATAATAATATTTGAGAAGAATATATATATTTAAATCGAAGTTGTAATCGGGAAACGCCTGTTATCATGCAGTAAAGAGGCTTATCTCATCAAAATTATTATCAAAAGGAATCAAAATTAAAATATATAAACCAATTATTTTGCCTGTTGTATTATATGGGTGGGACGCAAGGTCTATGACCCTGGGAGATGAGAGTAGATCCAGAGTATTCTTTCCAGCATTTATTGGCCAAAGAAAGATGAGGTCACCGGGGAATGGCGGAGACTGCACATCGAGGAATTGCATGACCTCTATGCATCTTCAGAAATAGTTAGGGTTATAAAAGCGAAAAAGCTGCGATAGGCAGGGGACGCGGCTAGAATGGGAGAGGAAAAAGATTTTGGATTGGAAAACGTCCGCTTGGAAGACCAAGGACGTGTAGGAAGGGACGTAAGAGAGATGGGACAAGGGCTCAGGATAGGGACACTTGGAGAAATGTGGTTGCTGCGGCCTAGAACTTTCGAGTTCCTTAGAGTCACATAGATAGATAGATATAACATATACAATAATAATATATATAATTAATTTAGTGATTAAATTAAAATGTATTTTAAATAAGAACACAAAAAGAAATGAATGTTTTATGTAATATACTGATTGAAACAAAATGGATGAAAACCTTTTACTCGGGGGGGTACAGGGGGCGGAGCCCCCGTCTTGGTGCGGAGAGCGCCGAAGGCGCTCGGGGCAGCTAGTAATATATATAATTAATTTACTGATTAAATTAAAATAGATTTTGAATAAGAACACAAAAAGAAATGAATGTTTTATGTAATATACGGATTGAAACAAAATGGATGAAAACCTTTTACTACTTTCAACCAAATACTATGTACCACTCGGGGGTACAGGGGGCGGAGCCCCCGTCTAGGTGTGAAGAGCGCCGAAGGCGCTCTGAGCAGCTTGTTATAAATAAAATAAAATTACAAATATTTATGTTCTATCCATATCTGTTTTTTATTACATTAATAGATATATTAAAATTATTTGAAATTGCTTCTGTGGCTGGAAATTAATTTACTTCAAACCGTCGGTCGGTTCGGACCTGGCCATAGGTCAACTTATTTTATTGAAAATAATATTTAATAATTATCGTTTATTTATATTTTTTATTAATTTGTTGATCATTTGTTATTTTTTTATCCATCAATATCACATGTCTAAAACTTTTGTTGAATAAAACCAAATTCCTAAAATTATTAGGTTTATATGCCTAAGTTTGTTCTCAAATGATTTCAACAACAACATTTTCTTTATATATAATTAAAATAAATTAAAATTTCTAAATAAATTTAACTTATTTTATAAATTATATTTGAAATAAAATATCCTTCAATAGAAAATAGAGCAACTACTATCCACCGTCAGAGATACTATTGAGATCATGAAAGTTTTCAATGTCGAAATTTTGATGTTTTTATACGTTTTGAAGACCCCTGAGACATTCTTACTAAGGTTAAGTTATTAAATTAATATTTAAATATTCAATAATAATTATAACTAAATCTTACTATCTCGACAGAGACATTATTCAAAATTTGTAGTTTTCTATCAACTTTTGCGAAATGTCGCTCATCCGGAAGTGGGTCATTACCTACCATGTTTTCATTTTTACTATCTCGCCAGAGATAATATTGCGATGACAAAAATTTTCCATGTTGAGATTTTGATTTTTTCTCTAAACTGACCATAAAAATAAAGATATATGTTTGATAGTTTTTCACGTGATTAATAATTGTATAAAACAGCTATATATATAGAATTTCAGTTTAATTAGTAGAAAGTAGAGGAATTAATTTTTTAACCATTAAATAAATGTTTAGAATTAAAAACAATTGCAAATAAAAAAAATCATAAAATTTTCTATTCTTTTTTCATGATAAATTAAAAAAATTTGGAGTGTCTTCACTCGACTATCCCGCAAATTTGAATTGGATTCATTAACATATATTATATTTCAATTAAATTTAATTAAAATTATGAATTATAAATTAAATTAATAAATAATATTTATTAAACCAGCGCGTATTTTGGCTCTTTGTTGATGATACCACGTCACGTGCTGGCGCGTTAAAAAAATTTAAAAAATTAATTTCGGTATTTTCAGACATTTTTCTCAACCTTAATGAAAATGATTCAGGGTCCTTCAAAATGTATAAAAACATCAAAATCTCGACATCGAAAATTTTCTTGATCGGAATCTGGCGAGATAGTAAAAAAAGAGAATATAAAAAAATTAAATGTTAATTAATCATATAAAATCAATCCAAAAATAAAAATTAAATCTTTATTAAACTTTTTAAATATATTTATATATTTTTTTAAATAATAAACTTGTCTTTTACCAAAAAAAAAAAAATAAAAAAAAATTGTTTACATGTTTTAAACTTGTCTGAATAAAAGCATCATAGCTTGGATGCTCTGTTTATAAACTAGTTAATGTTATAATTCATTCAGCCGCCGCGTGGAAAAGGTTTAATTATTAAACTGTTGTCTGAATTCGTGTTTGGTGTCCATCAAATAAACAATGCAATTACCAACCAAGCCTGGAATAAAAAAACAACAAGAGACAAAAAAGAAATTAAATCATATCTAATTACATAATTTTATGTCTCGACCAAAACTATGTTTTAATTATTATTATTATTATTATTATTACAATGTAGAGATAATTAATCTATATAATATAATCATATATGTATGAATAATTAAAATAATAAAAAAAGAATAGAAATTAATAAAAATTACTTTAGATATACCTATGATATACCTACATATCTGATCCTCCAATTCCTCAAATCCACTTTTTATTGTCTGTCCATTTTTTCTATCCACCTATCTAAAACTTCTTGTTAGCATTTGGAGTCTCGGGTCCCACTCATTGAAACATTCTCAATTTCAAGACTAATTTTAATAATTAGAAGAAGCATATTTCATTTTTTTTTTTACAATTTTCAAAATATTTCAAATTTATTAAATAATCAAATACAAAAAGCAAACATATTAAGACTCAAAATTATCAGAGATATATAAATAGATAGATAAATAAAATTATAATTAATAAACAATAAAATTTTGATTAAAAACAAGTTTTTATAAAAATAATGATTATATTTAATTTTATTATTTGATAAAAATAAATAAAAGTAAACATTATCAAAATTTTCTTTAAAATATCTTTAAACATTTATAACGGAATTTTTAGGTCTTATATTAAGGATCATTCGTCACTCGTCACTGGACGCTCGAACAATGCAGTCGCTTGATAACGATTGCAGAAGTAGAAACGTTGTGTATATGTTTGTATTTTTTGAATAAATTTACAATAACAAATATCAATTTGTGGTTTAATTTACAAAATTCGGTTATAAATAAAAACCACCACCAAAGCTTTAATAATTTAATATCTTTAAACATATTTTTTATTTCATTTTGTAACGTTCTATATTATTAATATTAGTAAAAGATAAATACATCTAAAATATTAAAGATATTAATCCTTAACATCATGAGGAAATTGAATAAGGAGTGTAATGATTCTCAACCACTGTGCCGCGGAACTTTTGTGGGCCGCGAGATTTTCAAAATGTGCCGCCAAATTATTACAAATCAAAAGAGGCTCTTAAACATTTCAGACTTTTTTTATACATTTTTTCAATTTGGTTCTTAAAAAAAAAGGTAAACCTTTTTAGGACCACTTTTTACTATCTCGCCAGAGATAGTATTGCGATCATGAAAATTTTCGATGTTGAGATTTTGATGTTTTTATACGTTTTGAAGGTTCCTGAATCATTTTTACTAAGGTTGAGAAAAATGTATGTATGTGTGTGTATGTGTGTGTGTGTGTGTGTATGTATGTAGACAAGATTACGCAAAAACGGTTTGAGCTAGAATGATGAAATTTGGTACATGGACATTATTCAAAATTCATAGTTTTCTATCAACTTTTGAGAAATGTAGCTCAACTCGAAGAGGGTCATTACCTACAACGTTTTGATTTTTTTTCCTCTAAAGTAACCGTAAAAATAAAAATATATGTTTGATAATTTTTCACATGATTAATAATTGTATAAAACTGCTATATATAGAATTTCAGCTTGATTGAATTACTGAAAGTACCAGAATTAATTTTTTAACACTGCAAATCTCACGCGCCAACACGTGCCATGGTGCCATCAATAAAAAGCCAAACATGCGCTGGTTTAATATTTATTATTTATAATTTATAATTAATTAAATTTAATTTAAATATAATATATTATGTTATTTAATCCAATTCAAATTGCGAGATAGTCGAGTGGAGACACTCCAGCTAATTTCAATATGGTATACTTTTACACTTATCTTTTTCTTTGTGTGCCGCCAAATTTTTAAACCGTTAAAAGTGTGCCGCGGTAAAAAAAAGGTTGAGAATCACTGGTGTAGGGTAATGGAGTAAATAAATAGGGGGTCAAGTAAAGATTATTTTAAATATATTTCAGTGTTTCTTCTCTCTTAATAAATAGGATATTAAAATTTATTTCTTGTAAAAATTTCATTTGAATCAGTATTTGTAATATTGTTATAGCTAATATAATAAAATGTATACATATTTACAAATCTTAATATAGGAAAAGTTTAACCACATTTATATCGGCCAAATTTTTATCTCAGTATTTTTTTTTAAGTATTAGCTAGTCTAGAAGGGGACAAATATACAAAATATCAATTAGTCAGATAACTCTCTACCATTATATATTTGTAAATTAAGCATTAGTTAAAATCTATTTAAATAAATAATTTAATTTTAAAATGAGTTTTTAGATAAGCAAATGACTAGTGAATATGATCAATAAAATAATCTGATTATGAACAGTAAATGTCAGATCATTTATCAGAAAAATAATTTCATTGTATTCCATTTTTTTAAAAAACTGAGTAGTTATTAAGCATATTCAATTCATCATAATTACGCCCTTTTAGTTTTTTTTTTATTTTTACAATCTCAGATTAGTAGTTATTTTTCATTGTTATCTTTAGAATTCTTTATGCGCTCAAAAATATTGATTTAATAATCAATTTTATATCAAAAAATCATTTTATTCCTCAACCAATTTAAATATTAAGAATCATTTATCATGCTGAGAATTTTAATAAAAATATTATTTTATTAGGTTGGGGAAAAAGAAATCCATTATTTTTTCGGTAGATGGCTGTAGTGATCGATATCTCGTAAATTATCGATCAAACAATTTCAAATTTATGCTCGTTGTCAAGGTAACAGTTCGCACTAAAAGAATTCGTTTGCAGTTTTTTGTTTTGTCCATTCAGTTCTGAGTTACACGGCGTTAAAGATGGAAGTCAACAAAGAGAAAATTCGGTACATTTTACAGTTTTCCTTTGATAAGGGCGAAAATGCAAGTCAGGCGGCTGAAAATGTGAATAGTGTTTATGGTCCCGATACTGTAACAGCTAATTACGCGCAATTTTGGTTTCGTCGATTCCGTTTGGGTATTTTTGACGTTAAGGATGCCCCTCGCACAGGCAGGCCCGTCGTCGAAAATGTCGACAAAGTCACTGAAATCATCGAAGTGGACCGGCATGTTAGTAGTCGTAGCATCGCCCAGGAGTTAAAGATCGACCACAAAACAGTTTTAAACCATTTGCACAAAGCTGGGTTTAAAAAAAAGCTTGAGATGTTTGGGTGCCACACCAATTAACACCAAAAAACATGATGGATCGAATTTCCATCTGCGAAGCCTTGGCCAAACGTAATGAAATCAACCCATTTCTTAAACGGATGGTGACTGGGGATGAGAAATGGGTCACATACGACAACATTATGCGAAAGCGATCGTGGTCAAAGCATGTTTTAGTGATAAGAAATTGGCATCAAGGGAAGAGTGTGAAAATCAATTGCTGGAGTTTTTCGCTAATAAGGACCAAGACTTTTATGAGAGAGGCATAATGAAGCTACCATTAAAATGGCAACAAATTATAGAACAAAATGGTGCATATTTGACCTAAATCGGACAATGCAAAACATGTTAAATAATGTCTTGAAGTTCACGTAAAAATAATGGATTTCTTTTTCCCCAACCTATTATTTAAATATTGATTTTTGTGTTTTATTATTATATTCAATTATTTATTATATTACTTATCTATAACAATACTATTTAAATAGTATTTATCTATTATATCCTTATTATATAATTATTAATGATCAATTAAATGAAAATGGAACTTAGATTCAAATAAATATTTCCTATTAAATATAATTTCTTAATTTGATGAATAATGAACAAATTTTTGAATATATTAATGTTATTTCATAATATAATAATTATTTATATATTGTTTTATCAATAAAACTATATTGATTCAAAATTCACATTTTTACTATCTCGCCAGATATAGTATTTCGATCACGAAAATTTTCGATTTCAAGATTTTGATGTTTTTATACATTTTGAAGGTTCCTGAATCATTTTCATTTTAGTTGAGAAAAATGTCTGTGTGTGTGTGTATGTGTATATAGACAAGATTAAGCAAAAACAGTTTGAGCTAGAATAATGAAATTTGGTACACGGGCATTATTCAAAATTCGTAGTTTGATATCAACTTTTGGGAAAGAGGACCATTACCTACCACGTTTTCATTTTCTTTTCCTCTAAACTCTAAACTGACCGTAAAAGTAAAGATATATGTTTGATAGTTTTTCACATGATTAAAAATGGTATAAAACTGATATATATAGAATATCAGCTTGATTGAGTCGCTGAAAGTACCCGAATTAATTTTTTAACACTGCAAATCACGCGCCAGCATGTGTCGTGGTGCCATCAACAAAGATCCAATAACACGTTGGTTTAATAAATATTATTTATTGATTTTAATTTATAATTTAATTAATTAAATGTAATTTAAATATAATATATGTTATTTAATCCAATTCAAATTGCGAGATAGTCGAGTGGTGACACTCCAGCTTATTTAATCAAATATTATACTAAATTTTATATTGAGTAAAGGAAACATTTTAACTCTTCTATTCTTGTTTAACTTTTTTCTTATTAAGCAACTAATATAGAGCAAATATTATTATAATATTGTAACTTCCAAATTTGATCAATTATGCCAATTATCTTAATGTTTTATTAATAAAATTTCCCTACCGTTAACAGGTGGTTCTATAAACTTGTATTAACGTGCAGATCAAAAGATTTGCTAGCCAATGTTAAGAAGATAGACGTTTATTCTATCGTTTCACACTTTTATTTTTATAAAATGTACACTCATAATCGAATTTCACTTTAAATAAAATAATATGATTTTTTTTATTATTATATTATTTTGATTATCAATTGAACACAATTTGAATGAATTAAGTAGATGGATCATGGAGATACTGGATAACTTTCTTTTTTGTGTTTTTATTGAGTACTAAAGGCGGTACATATGTACGAGGGTGGGGTGAAAAGTTTCCGGCCTGACCAAGAAAAACGATGTTTTTAAATTTTTTTTTTGCTTTATTTTTCAACATAATCTCCATCAACACTGATATATTTCTCATAACGGTGTTCTAATATATTTAATTAATTAATTGGTTAAATTTAATTTAATTTAATTTAACTCTCATCAACAGTTATGAATCGACGCAAAAATTCGTTTGGGTTACGCCTACAGCGCTAAATTGTCGGTAGAAATGGTTTTTCGAAGCAGTTTTTGGTCTAAAGTTAGCAAACGCGGCACCCACGTTGCACACAGCTTTCCATATTCAAATGGTTGTGCAAAATATTTTGCACAAGTTTAGCTGACATCGTACAGGTCTCAGCTATCTTGAATGTTGAAAAATAAAGCAAAAAAAAATTTAAAAACATCGTTTTTCTTGGTCAGGCCGGAAACTTTTCACCCCACCTTCGTATATCATTTTAAATTTAAATTATTATTTTTTCTATTTAAATATTTTTTTAAAATTTATTATAATTATATTAAATTAATAATAATAAAAAAAATATAATTTTTTTCAAAGAAAAATCAATAAAAAACCTACCGTAAATGATTCTTTGATATTCTATTAAATCATGATTGATGGTTATGCGATCACTGATAAAGATTATTTGGAAGACAATAGTTAAACAAATATCTTGACTTATATTTTTTTACCTCTTGTTTTCGAGCCATAGTAAATAATAATAAATTCAATAAAACATTAATTATAGGTAATTGTTTAGATTAACCGATGTATGATGGATTTGGATAAAACTTTACCAATGGATTTCTTTTTTGATTCAAAATAAACTTTCCATAAGCAGTTTGTGGCGGTAGCTTCTAGTTTAACTAATTTATATGCATTAATAATTTTTTTCATGTAAAATAGAAGTGACCGCCACATACTGCTTAATGAAAGTTTATTTTGAATCAAAAAAGGAATCCATTGGTAAAGTTTTATCCAAATCCATCATACATCGGTTAGACTAAACAATTACCAAAATATAAATGAATTGAATATTATAAATTTTTTTTTGTGTATATTTTTAATAAATTTATAAATTAATTATTTATAATTTAACTTCAAGATTTATTCAAATTTACAAATTTCTAAGAAATAATTCATTATCAAACTAATTATTACTTTCCCGCATACTTCGTATAAGGGAAGTATTGGAATCGTCAAAAATTTCGACTTCGAGATTTCGATAGATCTTGACGTTTAAGACCTCCCTGAGTCGGAAAATATCATTTTTCGAATTTTGTCTGTGTGTATGTATGTATGTATGTATGTATGTATGTATGTATGTATGTATGTAATGTCTGTGAGCAAATTTACTCAAAAACTAATCAAGCTAGGACTTCGAAATTTGGTACACCGATATTATTCACAGTTTGTAGATTTCTATCAAAATTTCGTCAAAATCGGTTAACCGGAAGTGGTACTTTACCTACACTGGTTGCGTTTACCTTTCAAGTAAAGTACCAGTTTGCTTCGAGATATTTGCTTCCTATTTTGTATATAGATTTAAAAATATATGAAAAAAATTCAGATACCAAATTTCATCATGATCTGACTACCGGAAGTGACATTTTACCTATACAAGTAGCGTTAGGTGTAAATTATAAATATATATAATAGTGTTAAACCATTTTACTTTATAATTTAAATTAATTAGTTTGTTTATTTTTATTGTTGTTAAAACATAATAATAATAACCTAATTACCTATTTATATGCGGGAAAGTCTAGTCGAGGACAGTCCCGAATTTTTTTTAATCGCAATACCATTTTAATAATGATATAAATAAATAAATTAAAATTACCTTAACAATGAAGAAAATTTAATTTTTAGTAAGTATGTTTTAATAAAAATAGAAAAAAGATCTGGAAAAACATGTCGAAGGTATTTTTTCATTGACTTTTGTGTTTCAAGAGAAAAAAAATATTTTTTTTTCATATAAGCATTCCTCTCTTTTCAATTTTTTCAAATAATGGGGGCAAACATGTCCCCAACCGTATTTTCCTCAGGCATATAGATTTTCTATATGATCATATTTTATTTGTAATATATATGATCTGGTTCAACATATATATAACTATGTACACCTATATATACATATGTATCATGTAAAATATAGAAGTAAAGCGACTAATATATTACCTTCCAGGCATGAATGCAAACAAATCCATAAGTATTTAATATTTCTCAACTAAATAAAAAAAAAAGTTAAAATATTTCCCTTTCACTATGAATCAGAGAAGATTTTTATACATTCAATCATTTTTAGTTAATAATATCTGTTTTTTTTAATTTAGAAATAAAATTCACTTCCCTGATGAAAATTAATAGTTAATACTACTCGCTGAATTCAATTTTCATATTCAATCTAAAAAAAAACATAAATTTTTCTTTGTGTATTTTTTCATAGTTTTCTATTAAGAGCATAATCTAATCCAATCTAAATTCAATAATTTTTTTTATATCATTTTTACTTTAAATTAAGTAAACATTTTATTCATACTATGAAAGATAATAAGTTGACCTGTGGCCAGGCAAATATACCAAATTTTATCAAAATCCGTTGAGTCGTTCAAGCTGTACAAATCTATATGGACACACGGACGGACGGACAGACATCATGCTAAAAATACTTTTTTCTGTTAATAAAATGTATGATTCGTGGAGATATGTGAAAATCTTTACATATGAAATTTGGTGTGAAAACAATACCTCCCTTACTATCGTCGGTCGGTAAAAATAAACAAACGAACTTATTCCCCAACCTATTACATAAATTTAAAATAAATATTTGAAATAAAAATTGAGCTAAATTTACACAATAGTTATGCCCTTCAATAAATTAGTAGTTATTTTAATAAATGCCTTTATTTTAATTTTAAAAATATATATAGACACAATTTATAAATGAATTATTTCAATAGAAATTTGAATTTTTCGTTCTAAAACATAATTTTCATTTCAATATATTATATATATTCTGTTAAGTATGTAAACAATTATCGCTCTTTCACTGGTTTCCCTGATAAAAGTGTGAATAAGCAAAAAATATTTGAAATGTATGTTAAATTGTACAAATGGGGTTGGATGGTCCTTAACCTGTTTTTAAAGTCAAGGAGGATTTCCATTTTTTTTTTGACACTCTAAATTTTATTTATTTATTTATTTTTGTGAAATTTGCATTTTAAAATATTTATATCCTTTTATACGTACATAATGACATAAAAAAAAATTATTTAAATTAATGCACGGTCGCAAACTGTAAAACTAGTAAATTACAATTAGTGGGTACTTTGTATTATATATATATATATATATATATATAATATAATAATAATATATAATAGTTCATAAATGAAAGTAAAATAAAAAAAATGAGATAAATAAAGCTTGGCGGAATATATAAAAGGAGAAAACTTAATAAAATTGTATTTATTTATTTTTTTAATATATAAAGAGTAAACATAATTAAAGTTAAAAAGCAATTAATTTCAAGTTGATAAACATAAAAGTTTAAAAAATAAATATAAACGAATAAAGAAGTTTTTACCGGTGGGAGGAGGATTGAAGGATATTCTCGCTTTCATAACCGATAAGAAAAAGACAAGCTAAAGAGATGAAGAGAGGATGTTGTACTGATTAAAAGTAAAAGAAAATAAAAAATTACGGATGCCTGCTTTGAATCCATTCGTTAGCATAGGACCAATTATTCTTTACGAAAGACATTTGTTCATTGTTCATCACATCATCATCATCATCATAAGGGAAGTTCTTATCCTAACATAACCCTTTCTTATCAAAGACATTCATGGGACAATACCATACCTGTGCTTATCGTATCTTTGGGATTGCATGTAGCATATCGTTCAATGATGAACACACTCTGGCAATTTCTTTGTTAAACAAAATTTACTCAACCTTAAAAAAAACATCCTATAACATTAATAAGTCTTTTTGTTAGAAAAAAAATAATGATATAGTTATAATTATGCCAAAATAAATTACAAGGTGTCTTTTTAATTATTTAAACTTATAGTGAGTAAAAATAAATAACTTTTTTTTAAGATTAACGAAATATTTTGATGATGAAGATGGCTGAGGTTAGAAACCGTTTAGGAAAGTAATTACTAGGCCCAAGTTTTTAAAAATATAAATCATAATTCCCTCAAATATATATCTTAAAATAAATCATATTTTTTCTTAATAATAGTAATAATAAGAATAGACATCTATGTATGTCACTAGATGTCAACTCATAATTAATCATGATTGAAATGTTTTTTTTTCAAACTGAATTTTAATATTATTGGTTAATATTTTTCATTTTGATATTAAAATTAATTATATTTAATTGGAATTTTTTTTATTCGTGGATATTGTATTATTGTTTTTTTTTTTAAATTAATAATGAATCCCGTTAATTCATATAGCAAGGTTGGTTATTTTTGTAAAAATTAGATATAATTATTTTAGATTTAGTTTAAATCAAATTGTCAGTAGTTTTACATGGCATACTAAATTTGCTATATAAAATTTACAATTCAAATTAACCGCATAATATATATATATATATCAACATCATTACTTTATCAATAAAAATGATAAAAAACAAAAATGAAAAAAATCTACACTATGTATCAGATTACAATGAAATTTGTCACAGATATAGAGAACAAGTACCGGGACCCCGAGCCTCGGCTCGGTAATTAAGTTAAAAAAAAATAATTCATTATTATTGGGTTTGGCTGATAATATTAATACTTGGGACACCGAGCTGACATACAATTCTTTAATTATTTATTACAATTATTAAATGTTGCATCATTGCATCAATCTGATTAAAATGAATGGAACTGGGGTCCTCAATAATACATAAATATGTATTATTAGGTATGTTTCTAAATGCATGAATATTTTTTTTTATTGGAAGAATGATAAATATATATCGTAATTTATAATTATAAAACATTATTAAAATATATATTTTTAATTTTATTTCGAAATTAAATAAAAAATTTTAAAATATTTTAAATATAAAAAAAATATTAATACAATATCCTTTAAAAAAAGGTGGGAGTCAAATTTCAATATGGATGACATAGTGTCGTCATCCATATATAAATTTAAATTAAGAAAAAACTAATGAAGATGTATTTTTCCAGAGATGTGATCAATAAAACTTAATTTTTCTTTATAAATACTATATCTAGTGTAAATTTCAAAAAAATGGTTAGAGCGCTTTTTGAGAATCCATGGCCAAACAAACAAACAATTTTAGCTAGCATAATAAGATAAGATGGAGGAAGAAAAACAAAAAAAACATAAATTGGATTTAAAATTTAATTACTATATTCAGAAAATATAAATTTGAAAAAAAACTATGAAAATATATTGAAATAAATTAAACTAAGGATAATTATCATTCTCTAATTATATTTAATGAATTTTGATCGAAAACATTAATATTTAGCAATGTACCCATAAATAAATTATGTTTCGAAGCACAACAAATCAAATGCATCATTAACATAATATTAATTCAAAATTAATAGTAATTAGAATTTGAAATTTTCCTAATATACTATGTCGCAAAATTGAAATTAATTATAAATATAAATAGCGAGATTCTATTTTTATAAAAATATATTTCGAATTGAAATCGAATAAAAAAATATACAATTAAATTATTAATATTGTGAAAACAAATATTTATTTATTATATTAATTAACTTATATATTTCCTTATACTTTGCTTTATTTCTATTTTAATTATAATTTTCTTTGTGATTTGTTTGCCATGTTTATCCATGAAATCATTATCTTTTGTTTTAAATCATAAATACAATTATTTTAATGAAATCCTCAATTAGCAAAAATAATTAATATAGGCGTTACTATTATGTCGGTTATAATATCAAGTCATATTCTTATATGATGTATTTTCATTTATTTTCTCATTATAATTATCTCGTACACCCACGACATTTGTTTTAACATCTTTATCCAAGATTTATTTTGAAATATTACATTTAATTTTGTTCTTCTATATATATGAATATATATAGGATTAATAATAAAAAAAAATTTAATTAGTTAAAAATTTTTTAATATTAATAGTAATAACAAAACAAGTAAATACATTTTTTAAATCAATTCATTACATAATTATTATAGATCAGTAATGGCGAACCTTTTTGAGAAGTGGGTCGAATTTTAATCATTATTTTTTTAGATCTAGCTCGTGGGTCACTAAGTATTTAATTGAAAAAGGAATAAAGAAAATCAGATACAATATATATTTTGTATAAATATTTATAAAAAATTAATAGGTGTTTCTCAACCTTTTATAATAGTATTCACGGCCCAATTTTCAATCATAATTTTCATCGCGCTGTTAAATAATGGGTACATTTGGCCATATGAAAATGTTTCAGAGCATCGCAAAATCATCTGATCTAAATAAAAAAAAATGAAAAGAAAATCGAAAATGTTCAAAAGTTTGGCCACAAAATCATCTTACCTTTTTTTGACATAAAAAAATTTATAAAAATCAAAGTGTGGGTCAGTTAAAAAGCTTGGGTGGGTCAGTGTCTGACTATAAGGGGATAGTTTATATAAGAAAATAAGTCTTCTTCCTAGCATTTGTCCCTTGCGGGGTATGCTGCTTTGGACAGCCTCAAAGGGTCCTGTTTTTATGTGATTTTCTGCGTAAGCGAAGAAATCCCCCAGGGATATGTGAAGGATTTTAAATATTGAATTGATGGGATTTGGGATATGATTAGGGTTTGGGACACGACTTTCTCAATGGAAGGCGAGGAAAGTCGTGGCTTGCGTGAGCAGGGTTGCTTCCCTGAAGTGGACCTTTCTCTATCGGGGTCATAGAGAGAGTCCACCCGCTACTCCTTGAGTTATCCTGCTTCCTTATATATAATAATAATTATTACTCTTAAAAAAATGTTGATTAACAAAAATTTCGTTTTTTTTTAAATTTGATTTTCATTATTATTGTATTAAACCTCTCTTTTAAATTTAATAAATACAACTGATTTTTCTTTGTTATTATACTCGAGTGACATTAATTAGATATAAAAATAAATGAAAAATAAATAAAAAAAAAATGTTTTCAATTTGTAAGTATATCTTTTTGAAATGAAAAGTTTAAAATGGAAATTCTTTTGAGAATGCAGAAAATAATAAAGGACCTTTATCATATATTTAAGAATTCTTTTAGAAAGAGTAATTTGAATTTAATTGGGCGTTTGTCTTGAGTACTAACATGTCTGGAAAAGTGGGCATCTGATCTTGTGCTATGTTCTAAAATCAATATAATTTAAAATTTTCCCGATAATTCTATTGATTTTAGATTATATACATTAATTAATTTGACTTTTTTTTTTTATAATATAAACAATAGTACATGTCACAATTCTTTTTGGATGAAATATTTACCTTAATCAATTGTTATGTTAATTAAATATTTATAAAAATAATTACTCCTTAAAATATTAATTCTTTTCTTTCTATTTTTGATTATACACCTGATTGAGAATATTATGGACATTCCATTAATTTATTTGATAAAGTAAAAATTTAATAAGAAAAAATAAAAAATAATTAATTGACTGATGTTATAAAAAAAATCTGGTTTTTTAGGTTTCTCAAAATTCTTAATAGCAACATATATGTAATTATTTATTTGAGATAATTTATTGATATAAATTATTTATTTATTTATTGAAATTATAGATTAAGATAAATTTAAAAAAAATATTCAAAAAATTACTATGTGGCAAAATAAAAGATTCGATATTTCTATTTTAATCTTTAAGACAAACTTAAGTAAATAAATTGACAGACGTGGACAAGACTTAGATTCAACATTGACATAGGAAACAAATAGATCAAAGGTATACACAAACAAATATACCTAGAAATACACTAGGGGAGAGAATAAAATGTAATTGAATCACAAATAATAACATTCAACAAGTTTTAATAAATATGGAATCTAAATTAAAAAAAAATATATTTTTGATTAAAATAAAAAAACAATTTTTACAGGGTTTATAAAAATTTATAAAAATGTTTATACAACTACCAA
Organism: Labia minor; assembly: GCA_963082975.1. Taxonomy (NCBI): domain Eukaryota; kingdom Metazoa; phylum Arthropoda; class Insecta; order Dermaptera; family Spongiphoridae; genus Labia; species Labia minor. The sequence goes on from OY720344.1 coordinate 102,817,148, forward strand.
AATCTTCCAATCTTAATTAAATTAATTCTCAAATATTACTTTTTATTTATAAACAAATTTAATTTTTAATTTGTTTAATTTTTTTACTATCTCGCCAGAGATAGTATTGCGATCATTAAAATTTTCGATGTCGAGATTTTGATGGTTTTATACGTTCAGTTCCTGAGTCCTTTTCACTAATTTGAGAAAAATGTATGTGTGTGTGTGTGTGTGCGTAGACAAGATTACGGAAAAACGGTTTGAGCTAGAATCATGAAATTTGGTATACGGGTATTATTCAAAATTCGTATTTTGAGAAATGTCTCTTATTAGGAAGAGGGTCATTACCTACCACAGTTTCATTTTTTTTCCTCTAAAGTGACCGTAAAAATAAAGATATATGTTTGATAGTTTTTCACGTGATTAAAATTGTATAAAACTGCTATATATAGAATTTCAGCTTGATTGAATCACTAAAAGTACCGGAATTAAATTTTTAACAGATTCACTGCCAATCACGTGGTGCCATCAACAAAGAGAGCCAAACAAGCGCTGGTTTAATATATATTTATTAATTTTAATTTATAATTTATAATTAATTAAATTTAATTTCAATATAATATATATTATATAATCCAATTCAAATTTGCAAGATAGTCGAGTTGAGACACTCCAGATTTATTTTTACTTACTTTCTAAATTGTTTTATTAAAATATTAAATAATACTTAAAATGAATAAAATTGTTATATTAATTAAAAAAATTAATTCATTTCTTATTCTAAACATATTAAAGAAAAATATTTTTAATTTAACATTTGTTTTTTTTTATTGTTTTCATGAACGCTCACTAATCATTGATTTTATCGGTTAAATGTTTATAAAAAACAACATTACAGCCATTGAGATGAATTTCACGTTTCATTTTAATGAGCAAGTATCTATCGTTAATAACACCAACTTGCTAAAGAACAAACTTCCAATGGAATCTATTCTAAATGTAAATTTTTTTTCATCCCTTCTTCTCATCTCACCATTACTCAGAAGAAGAAGAACTTCAACTGACAGAAATACTGACAATTCATTCATTCATTCATTCATTCATTAAATACTATGATTGATGAATTCAATTGTCATCCGGCTTTATTCTCAGAGAAATAATCAACATTTTGACATCTTAATAGAAGTACTCGAAGCGTCTTAATTAACTTGGCGGAGCTGTTGCTGTTATTCTCATTTCGATTAATCAAATCATTTGTTCTAGTTTTTTTTTTTATTATTTTCTTTGATATTCTATAAAACATTTTGATGAAAGGAATCATTAAAAAAATGAACATTTATAGAGAAATCAAAATTACACATTTCCTTTATATTTTTACCGACCGACGATAGTAAGGGAGGTATTGTTTTCACACCAAATTTCACATGTGGAGATTTTTACATATCTCCACGAATCATGCATTTTCTTAACAGAAAAAAGTATTTTTAGCATGATGTCTGTCCGTTCATCCGTCCGTATAGATGTGTACAGCCTGAACAGCTCAACCGATTTTGATTAAATTTGGTATATTTACTTAATGCATCAGTGGGATGAATTGATCAACTTTTGGTGCAAATCCGGAAACCGGAAATGGTAGTATTAGTGATCGACGATAGGAAGGGAAGGGTTATTTTCACACCAAATTTCACATGAGGAGATTTTTTTATATATCACCACGAATCATGCACTTTGTATTGGTTTTATCCTCGGGAAAACCATATTTATTAGTTTTTTCTTGATTTAAAATTATATGACGTCATCCAGCCATTCATGACGTCACAGCCTGGTCTTACATATATATTATAAATAATATAAAATTAAAAATGTTTATATTTATTATTTATGTATCCATATCTGTTTTTTATTACATTAAATGATATATTAAAATTATTTGAAATTGTTTCTGTAGCTGGAAATTAATTTACTTCAAACCGTCGGTCGGTTCGGACCTGGCCACAGGTCAACTTATTTAATAGTAATTATTAAATAATCAACTAATTTAACCAAATGTGAATAGTAATTTATAAATTTACGATCAAAATAATAATTGTATATTTTTATAATAATATTATGTATATTATTGTACGTTTTGTTCTATTTGAGAGATCATTATTGTGAAGATGGCTACAATTGACAGGTGTACTATATTCATTGTTAAAGTTAAGATTGTTTTTAATAATAGATTGTAGAGATAAATTCTTATTTTACTTTTTTTGTATTTGTTTCTATTTTTTTTTTTTTGTTTGTATATTTTGAAAATATGTGATTTTAATTTTAGTTGAGGATTTACAATCCTGCTTAAAATTCCAAAATGCCACATAAGGATAAATAATTATTATAAATAAAAACATGATTATATAATAATACTTTTCTGTGAATTATTCGATGAAAATTACGTTCTTGTACATAATAATAATTAAGAACATAATTCATTTAATTGGAAAGTCTCTCCATGGTGGCGCTGTTGTTAAATCTATTCATCTCTACAAATTGAACATAACCGATTAATAATTATAATATTTAGTCATAATATAATTTGATTATCAAGAGAAAATTATTAATAATCGAAATAATATATATAATATATATATATATATTCATACGGAATAATTAATTTAAATCAAATGTCAAAAGTTATTTAAAAAGAAAAAAATTAGTGAAATAACATTAGTAAAGTAGATTAAAATACTTTTTAAAACTTTTAAGAAACTCTGATGAATACGAACAATCTTACCATTGAAAAATACATTTCTTTAAGACACCTCTTCATTTTTTTATGAATAATTATAAGATTAAATTTGGATAGAAAATTAAAATATAAAAATAAATTTATATTTATAAACTCGGATTCTTATATATGAATAATGTTAGATGGTTTAAAGTTAATAAATATTTCTGAAAGATAAATGGAGATAGAAAATGGAAAGGGTGGTTTAGCTTTTTTGCATAAATTGATATTCATAAATTTTTTTTTTTTTTAAAGTAAATTTGGAGAACTTTAATGAGTGAAATAAAAATAGCTTAACAATTATTTATGTTGTTTTTAAATTGTTAAATTATTGAAAAACCAATAAAGTTTTTGATTAATTTTCCTTTACCTTTAATTTATAAGTCCAATTAAAAAAAAATGAACAGAAATTTATGGCAAATTTTGAACAAAATCAATAGAATTAAAAAGTTCAATGTAAAATATAAATTGATATTTTCGATGAAATAATTGAACTTACATTATTAAATTTGAAAGTATCCGTCCAAAATTTTCGTAACATCAAATTGGTATTTATTTTTTTATAATTATTAACAAAAATTCGTAAATTTCTCATTAAAATTTAACTAAAATCTTTCTTTTAATGATGAAACTAATTAAATATTGAAATACATTAAGTAAATTAATGAATAATAAATATCATTTTAACTTTGTTTTTCTTTTTGATATTAAAACAAAAATAAGTAAATTTATATAATATGATAATGTAAGGTCTTTAAATTCAATGAAAATAGGGGTCGTTACATTGAATTTGATAAAAAATTATAGTACTCTTGTTAAAAAGGTTTCAATTTATGTATTTATATATATACTTAACATTTTTTTTTACATAATGAATAAATAATTTAGTATTAATTAGTTTCGGACGGAAAGCAATTGACTTGGTCCTCATTGCTAGAGAGTGCTTCCCACTTTTAATTAAATAAAAAAACATTGTAAATATTTTAAACTAATTTAAAAATGATTATATTATAAATGAAAAGGGGTTTTCTCTTCGTCATATATAATTTATAGATGTATTTATCATTGTATTAAATATTATATATAATTCAAATAAGTATATGTTTATGTAGTCATCGTTTTCTGAGAATATGAGAATATAATAATGATATTTAAACAATGTAATATTATATATCCCTACTTACACTATATATTATGTAATGCTTATATATTCATAACAGAATGCTTTTATTTAGAAAGAAATCTGTCGATCTCTTTTCAAGAGATGCAATTATTTATAATTCCTAAGAAACATGGATATTCCATTATCTTTAGTCTCTTCAATCGTAATACCTTCAATGCAATTCTATTCCATTAGTTAAGCTCAAACTAGCACTTTGATATTCCATTCAGAACATAAGATCACTTATTGGAAAAAGAAAAACAAGTCTCGATACATTTATTGAGTGGATTTCGTATATCGAATTTACAATTCATATTGAGATTTTATATTATCATGATAAAAAGATCTTTTTTCTAAATATTCCATCTAATTGATGCATTGTGTTTGTAGTATAAAGGCAAATCAATACTTGTATTCAAATAAATAAGCATATATATAATAATACATAGTATCTTAGAACGAATACGTAGTTTTAGGTCAGAACGTTGATGATAACTTTAGTGTTTGTAGTATTCAATTTACTATTATTATTAAATTAAGTTAATCTTCTTTCACTCATCAACCTTCTTTTTATATCTTTTTAGTGTCATGGGTGCTTCACCCATTGGTGAAAATAAGCCTTATACAAAAAGATGGGAATTTTTGGATTTGATGTTGGCAGCACACATGTTCCACAGTAGCATTGGAGATTTAGTAGCCATGGATCAGTGGAACGTACAAGAACGTGTTGTAGCCTTGCACGCTTATTATCGAAATAGTGACAGTTTGGTTCAGGCTTTACGCGAGTTTAGGCTGCATTTCAACCTTCCTCCTCGCATTCCAACGAAACATACAATTCGAACTTGGGTTGGTAATTTTGAGCATACTGGTTCAGTGGTTTGGTAACCAAGACATTTCCAGGAACGGTGACATTGTTTAGCCACCTCGTTCCCCCCGATCAGTGTGCGATTTTCATTTATGGGGTTACTTGAAGAGTGTAGTCTACAATCCACGTCCCAAAACCCTACCTGCTATCAAAACAAGGATTGCAGAGGAGATCGCAGCAATACCACTCGACACTTTGCACCAGGTAATGCAGAATATTCAAAATCGACTTGCTGAATGCATCCAGCAAGACGGACATCATCTTCGCGATATTATCTTAAAAACTTGAATGTTTCTTTAATTTCACATGTTGTAGTGTACATTGAGCACCCTGAATAAATTTTTAAAAACTTTGTTCCTTGTTTTTTTCTTTCTTCAAAAGTCTCCATCTTTTTGCGCCACCCTGTATAAGAATAGTAGTATGCCAGTCACACAGGAGCCTACAAAATGAGTGGAACTACTGAGAACGCGTCATAATGCTGAAGAATATATTTACAACTAAACCATTGGGTCCGAAACGAAACCGTATCTTGTGCTGGAAAACCAATTCATTCTCAAATTTTGCTTCTTACTTGAAACGTGGAGATCTGAGAATAAACGCAGACCGGAAGGGAACCTCATTTAAAAGTTCTTTATTTTCAAAAAAATCTAGAATCTGAGATTTTTTGGGGTCTTCCCTGAATCTTAATTATCATCATCATCAAGATTTCAACCGAATAATAAAAATATTATTCTTTCCTTAATCTCATACAGGATTTAATTCGACTCAAGACTGCCATTAACATAAAATCCACTAATATTTTTCCTCAATTTGATGTCATCGTCATCCTTCAATCTAACCATCTCAAAATTTATTAATGTCCATTAATACTAAATTCCTGCTATAATAAATATCCATACTTACATATCTATATCTATCTCTGTGGCTCTACGGAACTCGAAATTTCTTGGCCGCAGCAACCACACCCCTCCAAGTATTCCTATTCTGAGCCACAACCCTCCAGTCCCTATCCTCTCCCATCTCTCTCACGTCCCTTTCCACATTATCCATCCACCGCGTCCTTGGTCTTCCAATCGAAAATACTTACATATAACATCCATATTTTTATTATATATTCGTATTAATTTTTAATGACTCCATGAATATGAATGAAGTAAATGTACCGTTAAAGTTTTTTTAAAATAATTGACGTTTTAATTATCACGAATATAAAAGCTATGATGTCAATCAATTTGGAAAATAGATTATTAAAGATAACAATTTTAAATAGAATTCGGAATGTAAACAGAAAGGTAAAATTTTATTTACTAAATAAGTCAAATTTCATGGATGAAAAACTTCTGAATTTGTTTGTTATATGAGTTTCAACCTACTAGCTCTAGAGAAAAAAAATTTATACATAAATGAAAAAAGTTTAGAGTGAAAAACAATAACAATGTATTTTATACATATGTAATGTATTGGAAATATATTATATAATATACATTATTATATAGTGAGAATGTGTTAGAATAATAAGAAGGAAGTTGAGTTGGCATTCTTTAAGCCGTGGGAAAAATATAATCAAGGGTGATCGTTATGTAAGAAAAGAAAGATTACTAATGGGTGCAACGGAGACAGAGGATGAGAGAAGGAGATGGCGAAAGGGGAAGGAGGGGAGGCTCAAGGTGAGATGAACCTAAAGCGAGCGAGAGTGTGGCAGTCAGTGGAGAATGTACACGAGAGAATAAGTGATTGAATTATCGATAATTATAAGATGTGTGTGTTAATTTTGATCTGTTTAGTGAATCTGTGTTCCTGGCCAGGGGAGTGTGAGTAAAGCAAATTTAATTACATTAAATGCATTTGAATAAATTCGTATGAAATTGATTAAATAAATGAATTAATTTGGATAAGATATATTAAATAAGTTAATGTAAAATTGATTGAATAAATAAAGTAAATAATATGAATTATGATTAACTGAATTAATATAAAATTAATTAAATAAGCAAGTTGAATTAAATAAGTTATAATTGAAAGAATTAATGTAAAATTGATTGAATAAATAAATTAAATAATATAAATTATGATTGAAGGAATTAATGTAAAATTAATTAAATAAACAAGTTAAATTAAATAAATTGTATGTGAATATATTAATGATTTAAATTTGATTTATAATTGTATCCTAATTAAATGAACAAATTAAATAAATTATACTTGAAATAAATTAAATGATGTTTTTAATAAACAATTAACACATTCGTCGCATATAGGTGGCATGATCTCGTACCTTCTTTCTAGCATTGGTGCAAGTAAGTACGCGGCCCATTACAACTGGTGTCAGGTGTGGGGTTGAGGGTTTAGGGGTAGAGAGTAAAATAATTAAGCAAAATTTTGAGGATTGCATCGATAACATTTAATTAAAATGGGAATATTTTGTTAATAGTTAATTCCTTTCAAACCAAAGATAAAGTAAAATTCTGAGAGCAGGGATACGGAAATTTGGGAGTATTTAAGTGAGGGAGAGTACGATAAAATTAAACCCTAGACCTGGTGTTTGCTCAACATCGAAGTTGAAAGCACCCCCACGAAACATGGAGGAACAGATCCATAATTTGGAACAACAATTAGGACAATTGCAGGCCCAGTTATCAAATCTGACTGGGGCGGCTGGTCCCGTGGAGGTACGCGTCAATCGAGACCCTAATTGGGGAATAGTGGAGGGGATGTCGCCCTGGACGGGGACAGGACAGATTGACCTATTCCTCAATAAATTTGAGCAATTGGCCAAAATGGGTAACATACCCGAGGACCAGAGGAGGGAGGTCTTGGAATGGAAGCTGGAGGGAACGGCGTTGAGAGTCGTCAGAAATTTACCAGGAGATATCACTTGGGAAGGGGTGAAGGAACAACTGAGAGCGAGGTTCAAGCCGGAAGACACGGCCACCCAAAGGATGAGAATGGTCCTGACTATGGGTCAAACTCCGCAAGAGAGTGCAGCGGATTATCTAGATAGATTACGAGATGCAATGGCCGGGATAGATTGGGCGGGTACAGGAATTACCCTATTGGCTCGGTTTCTAGAAGGGCTCAGAGGCGAACCGGGTAGACAAGCCCGAGTAGCAGCCCCCACGACCGAGGAAGGAGCCTTACAGATTGCGCAACGGTGGGAAAAAGAGGGAAGGAATGTCCCGGAAACCCGCTTTACCTACCCATGGAGACGTAGAGACAACACACGGTTCACGAGTAACCCTGCGATTAGGGGCAGGTGTTACAATTGTAATCGGGAGGGACACATGGCTCGGATGTGCCCCATAAAGAGGGAACCGAATAGTACCATTGGGGGTACAGAGAAAAGAGGGAACATCAAACCTCGTGAAGGATGCTATAGGTGCGGGAGTAGGGAGCACTTTATAAGGCAGTGTCCCCGACCTCCCCAGGTGAAGTGTGTGGCCGAAGAAAACATCCATACGCAAGTGGCCCCAAAAGAGTTCGGACTCCCTCCGCCCCAAGAGTGAGTCCGAAGAGATTCGGATCTCTCCTGGTAACCGCAATCAACACCAATGCGGATAAGGCTACTAGAGTGAGACTGAGTATAGGGGGACGGGAATTGGAGATGCTAGTGGACACGGGGTCGGAAGTGTCGATCTTAAAAGCTCCTATTCCAGATATCCCTGTAATGGGATATCCGCGAAATGCGTGTGGAGTTACGGGAGATCTGTTGCCCATTAGTGGTCAACAAATGCTTCCGATACTGGTGACGAAGAAAAGAATCATGCATCCATTCATTATTTGCGATGTACGAATAGCGGGAGATGGGCTCCTGGGAATGGATGTGTTGACCGCTTTGGGAGCGGTGATTGATGTGCAGAAAAGGGAGTGCCGTTGGAACGGCACAGCACGAGGTAACGGGAAAGGGAAAAGGGGCGTTGGGGATGGGAGTAATTTGGAGATTATTCCCCTGGAACGACCTAGAGGAGTAGTTAGCACTGAAACTGATGACACGGAATTTGGAGCCATTAGTGGCATTCCGCCTGTCACCGGGATAGAAGTGCAAGAGGAGGTCGTGAGAGCGCGAGTAATTGGCACTAGAAAGGATGACACGGAATTTGAAGCCATTAGTGGCATTCCGCCTGTCACCGGGATAGAAGGAGGGCCAGAAGAGGACGTGAGGGCAAGGGTAATTAGCACTGGGAAAGAGGACACGGAATTTGAAGCCATTAGTGGCATTCCGCCTGTCACAGGGGTAGAAGGATTGCCAGAGGAGGTCGTGAGAGCAAAACAGAGGAAAGTAATTCCGGCGTGGTCCGAGGTAGTGGTCTGGGCTGAGGTAGATAATGCACAAGATGGCTCAGAAATGGTAGTGGAACCGGTTATATTGGCGCAACCAGTGTTACGAGTAGGGCGGACTTGTGTGAGAGTCGAGAAAGGAAGTGTACCGGTCAGAGTAATAAACTTATCTAGTAGGGAGGCAGTGATAGATCGTCGCCAACAACTTGCCAAAGCCAGCACGATACCAATATTAGACCAAAGTTGTATTTGCCGAGTGCAGGTGGTTGAACAAGAAACCAAACATCAATGGGTATCTAAGTTCAAGGAAAAGTTGACCCACCTGCCTAAAAATCACCAACATCAGATGTTCGAGCTATTGAACGAATATGCTTCATTGATGTATGAAGAGGGAACAACGGGATTGGGTTGTGCACTAGGTGTGAAGCATAAAATTGTCACTGAAGGATCGGCTCCCATCTTTAAACGACCCTATAGAGTGCCGCATGCGATGAGACCCGAAGTAGAAAAACAGATCGGGAAGATGCTAGAAGAAGGAGTGATTGTAGAATCAGATTCGCCATGGTCAGCACCCGTAGTACTAGTACCCAAAAAGAGTACAGACGGGAGGGTTAAATATCGATTTTGTACTGACTACCGAGCTCTGAACAGTGTAACGAAGATTCCGGTGTATCCGATACCTAATATCACGGAGACGCTAGAATCCTTAGGAAATGCACAATATTTCACTACCCTAGACCTGGCAAGTGGGTACCACCAAATTCAGGTAGCTCCAGAAGATAGAGAGAAAACCGCATTCACTACTTTTATGGGGCATTTTGAGTACGCAAGAATGCCGTTCGGTTTAGCCGGGGCTCCAGCTACTTTCCAACGCTTGATGGATCGGGTGTTGGCTGGAATTAAGGGAAGAGAATGTTTCGTATATCTAGATGATGTGGTAGTATTTGGTACAACATTTACAGAACATCAAAGAAGGTTGCGAAACGTATTCGAATGCCTCCGACAGGCAAGACTGCAAATACAACTAGAGAAATGTCATTTCGCGGTGGGAGAAGTGGGGTACCTGGGGCATCGGGTGGGGAAAGATGGAGTTCGACCCGATCCAAAAACAGTGGAAGCGATTAATAACTACCCACAACCGAAAAACGTAAAAGAGATACAACAGTTTCTGGGACTCTCAGGGTGGTACAGGAGGTTTATCCCTGAGTATGCTAATATTGCGAAGCCATTGACGGTCCTCACGAAGAAAGACCAGAAGTTCCAATGGGGGAAGGACCAGGAACAAGCGTTTCTTTCTCTCACAAAATTCCTGTGTAGTGACACCGTACTCGTTTATCCAGATTTCACACTGCCGTTTATCTTGGCCACAGACGCCTCGAACGAGGCTTTAGGCGCAGTGTTATCACAGCGTCGAGACGGATATGAAAGGCCGATTGCGTACGCCAGTCGAACGTTGAACAAGGCCGAAAGTAACTACACAGTAACGGAGAAAGAACTACTTGCTGTAGTGTGGGCGACGCAACAATTTCGGTGTTACCTATATGGGAGGAAATTCCAACTGATAACTGACCACGCGGCCTTGAAATGGATGTTAAGTCTGCATGATCCGTCACAGCGGTTGACACGATGGGCGCTACGACTGGCGGAATATGACTATACAGTAGAACATCGACCGGGGAAGTTACATCGGAATGCGGATGCTCTCAGCAGGGTGAAAGTTAGTGAGGAAGGCCCTGAGTCGAAGGTGCATACGATTCGAACTTTATTGAGAACCACAGCGACCGAAAAAGAATGGCGCGAATCACAAGATCAAGATGAGGACTGTCAGCGGTGGGCACGGAGCGGCAAAGCCCAAGCAAGATCCGATGGGTGTTTGTACGTAGTAGATGATCACCAAACCCGTCTAATGGTACCCCGAGAAAAGGTGCCCATGATACTGGAAGAGAATCATGATAGACCCACGGCGGGGCATAGAGGGGTACAGGGAACCTTATCACGAATCCAGCGACAATATTTTTGGGAGGGAATGGAACGGGACGTAGAGTCCTGGGTGAAACAGTGTAGTATATGTACCCAGATGAAGTCGCCAACTGGACTTCGAGCTCCCGTTCAACCACATGAGATCCCCAGAAGGCCCTTCCAAATGATAGCACTAGATGTCGTGGAATTCCCGAAGTCCACCCGAGGTAATAGATACCTTTTGACGGTACTAGATCACTACTCCCGGTACTTGGAAGCGATACCCATGCCGAACCAAACAGCGGCCAGAGTGATCCGTGCGCTCACGGAAGAAGTAATAAGCCGGCATGGGATCCCAGAAATCATCTTAACCGATCAAGGAAGAAATTTCACCTCTAAACTATTCCTGGGACTATGTCAACGTTTAGGAATAAAGAAGGTACAAACAACAGCCTATCATCCAGAATCGAACGGACGAGTGGAAAGGGTACACAAAACAATAAATGAGATGCTTCGACCGTGGGTGAGAACAGACGGTAAAGACTGGGATGTTTGGTTGCCATACGCGTTAATGGCTTATCGGAGCGGACCCCATTCCAGCACTGGGTTTTCGCCGAATGTGTTAGCATTCGGCCGGGAAACAGACATTAATATCACCGTAAAAAATCAACATCATCAAGAAGGGCCAGATAGATGGGCATATCTAAACGACTTGTGCGACCGGATAGAACATCTACAACAACGGTCGATAAATCAGTCGGAAGCCAGGTTACAGGCGAGCAGGAAACAGGCTAATAAACATCGAAAATTCCGAAGGTTAGAGGTAGGGGATGAAGTATATGTATACAACCCCGTTCTGAAAGAGTCAGAAGCTCGGAAATTTTATAAGCCTTGGAAGGGCCCCTACACGATAGCGACAAAAAATTCCGAAGTGGTATATGGAGTGTGGTGGAGCCCCACTAAGATTGTCAACATACATGTGAATCGTTTGAAACCAGCCAATATAGAACGCCGCGGAGTGAACCGTGTATATGAACACACGGGAGATATGTTGATGGCACCCAAAAATTACGCCTTAGCTCATTGCGTATCGGCCGACTTACGCATGTCCCAAGGTGTTGCAAAAACTATACGAGACACCTATCCGAGGCACCCTTGCGAAAAGATCCCAGAACCAACCATCGGAGAGATCCTAGTACAATACCACCCAGATAGAGTAATACTTCACTGTGTCACGAAAACAAAAGCGAGTGACAAGCCGCGCCCTGAAAACGTGAAAATGACAATCAAGAACCTTCTACTGAAGGCGACCGAGGTAGGAATCCCAGCATTGGCGGTTCCGCGCTTAGGATGCGGAATGGACGGCCTCAAATGGGTACAAGTCAAGAAGTGGCTAAAAGAGCTAACCCCCGACTACCCGGTGAGAGTACACATATACACACCAGCGGCCATTGGAACCCCAACGCCAACTGATGATGAAGAGGAGAAAAACCGAATTTGGGAGAGCGATTCGGAAGACGATGTGTGGTCAGGGGAAGAGGACATTTCATTGAGTCCGTGGCGAGAACAGAATGACTCCCAGCCCAATTGGAATGGAGTAGGACAACTAGATTATTCCGCAAGACCCAGCGAGATAGAGGAGATCGAGCCCGAAGGGGAGAAGGAAACACCTCCTGTAATTAATTTAGAAAGCCAAGATGAAATAGACATCGCAGAAGCACTAAGGGAAGAGGAATCCCTCAGAATTGACAGAAGAGATCCAGAGTCTGGGCGACAGGAGACAGAGACCGGTGAGCACGTTACTCAAGGGGAAACAGGACAAACTTCGCAGGATGAAGAAAATCAAAGGGAGGAGGGGTGGGAGGATATAGATTCCCCGGCTAGCCCGGAGAAATCACCCAACACTCGGGACCAGAATGCACACCCTCCTCACACACCACCCAATAGAGATGTCCCGGTTAGGGGTAGCGTGGAGGCCCAACCCAGTACCAGTAGCCCGGGGACAAGACCTCCCACAACAGCCGGGGCGACAAAGAACCCTAATACGAGTAAACCACCCGTTGGAGTCCCACCAAAAAAGAGAGGGGTAGGGCGTCCTAAAAAGAGAACCATTTGGAATTTCCATAAAAAAAAGGAGTAATGTTTCTTTGTTTCTTCTCTCACAGGCCAAACTAACGATGCGATGGGGAAGCAGGCGGGGGAGAGGGAGGAGATAATGCCACTGGGAGTCTATTTTGAACCAGTCGACGATGTGGTAATTACGGGAGATGAGTGGCGGATTGTAACGGAAGTCGACGTGAAAGAGATTCAAGGGAAGGTATCGGTCATCAGGAATTCTCTGGAGAAATTACAGGATGACCGATACGCTCTCTTAGAAGGAGAACCTTTGAAGGCAATAGATTTTAAGGAGGATATGTCCTATATTAAGACCAGTTTCGAGATGACGGAGGGGATTATTTCACATTTGAGTGAAATGCTACCCCCGGCGCGAAGTCGACGTGGTCTGGTGGACGCGGGGGGGCACGTTTTAAAATTCATTTTCGGAACTTTAGATAATGAAGATCTGGTGGAATTGAATACCAGATTACAAAATTTAAATGAAGTTAATGAACAAATGAGTCATTACTTCGATGATCAAATCACAGCATTAGACCAACTCGACCATAAAACTAATCAAAATTTCGACTTGATTAAACAGCATGCTAGAACATTATTGGAATTAGCCACTTTGATAGACCGAAATTTTAATTGGACACTTGGACGGCAAAACGCAGCCGAAAAATTTTTTCAAGAAGCGTTAGAATTAATGACTAAGACACGACGCCTGGGGCAAGCAGTGACGTCAGTTCGAAACTGGTTAGAGGATGTCCTCGGGATTGTTCAATCGGCGGCAGCGGGACGCCTCGATGCGCGATTGATCAACCCAAAAATGTTATTAGAATTAATGATAGATATAAATAAGAAACTCCCCGAAGGACAGGAATGGCTGACCCCGCTAGAATTACGATTTGTTTATAAGTACTATGATACATCATTAGTGAAAGTGTATAGTGTCAAGAACGCTATCCGTTTCGTGATCTCACTTCCGTTGAAGACAGTATCCCAGTCAGGAACAATATATTTCGTTCATGTTGTGCCGACAGCTCGGGGGGGAGTGAGGACCAAGCTAGTGAAAATTTCCCCGTGGATCCTCGTAACGCATGACCACCAAAAATATACCACGCTAGAACATAGATATGTGGACAGCTGCCGGGGACGGGAGCCGATGGTGTGTCAACAGCCTATCCCACTCGTAGCCCGATCCCAACTCAGTTGTGTCAGCGCCCTCTTCTTCAAACACGCGGAGCATCTAGACAGTTACTGCTCATGGGAAGTGTTATTAGGGGCGATTACTGATTTTTTGGGAACCATCATATTCTGGTTCCCATTGGTATTATAGTATATCACGACCTCAAGTGGCCCGGCAAAGTTGCCGTACCAATAGCAAACCTAGATTCGATGATATCCAACTACATCAACAAGGCATCGTTACCGTTCCGGAGGGATGTCAGCTATATACAAATCAACATCTGTTGATGTCTAGGAGCGCGGGTCAATCGAGAATCACGATACCAACTCCAGTGATATTTACCGGCCATAAAGAAGAACCCCTAATAACAGAGACATCACGTAAGGAGAACACAATAATGGCGGAGGGACTGAAAAGCTTGGAGTCGATAAGAGCTGAGTTGGGAAGGACCTCGATGAGTGTTCCATTATCCAGGTTGCGGGAGGAGGCGAGGTTGATACAGGGCAAAAGGAAACAGCATCTTATCGCTGGCGGGACCGGTGGTGGAGCAGTCTTAGTGAGTCTGTGTGGACTGGTGGGGTATCTTTGGTGGAAGAAGTGTACACGGAGGAAGAGGAAGGCCGGGAAACTGCAGAATCAACTGGGAAGTGATGTGGACATAGACAAAACAGAGGAGGGGTCGAACTGTTGAAAAGGATTGTTTCGGGAAAAACCTTTACCCCGAAACAATCTTTTTTAAAGGGTGGGGGAGTGTAATGTATTGGAAATATATTATATAATATACATTATTATATAGTGAGAATGTGTTAGAATAATAAGAAGGAAGTTGAGTTGGCATTCTTTAAGCCGTGGGAAAAATATAATCAAGGGTGATCGTTATGTAAGAAAAGAAAGATTACTAATGGGTGCAACGGAGACAGAGGATGAGAGAAGGAGATGGCGAAAGGGGAAGGAGGGGAGGCTCAAGGTGAGATGAACCTAAAGCGAGCGAGAGTGTGGCAGTCAGTGGAGAATGTACACGAGAGAATAAGTGATTGAATTATCGATAATTATAAGATGTGTGTGTTAATTTTGATCTGTTTAGTGAATCTGTGTTCCTGGCCAGGGGAGTGTGAGTAAAGCAAATTTAATTACATTAAATGCATTTGAATAAATTCGTATGAAATTGATTAAATAAATGAATTAATTTGGATAAGATATATTAAATAAGTTAATGTAAAATTGATTGAATAAATAAAGTAAATAATATGAATTATGATTAACTGAATTAATATAAAATTAATTAAATAAGCAAGTTGAATTAAATAAGTTATAATTGAAAGAATTAATGTAAAATTGATTGAATAAATAAATTAAATAATATAAATTATGATTGAAGGAATTAATGTAAAATTAATTAAATAAACAAGTTAAATTAAATAAATTGTATGTGAATATATTAATGATTTAAATTTGATTTATAATTGTATCCTAATTAAATGAACAAATTAAATAAATTATACTTGAAATAAATTAAATGATGTTTTTAATAAACAATTAACACATTCGTCGCATATAGGTGGCATGATCTCGTACCTTCTTTCTAGCATTGGTGCAAGTAAGTACGCGGCCCATTACACATACTAAATGAATAAATATGCTAAAAAAGAGTTGGATAATAAACAAAGGAAGTTATTGACCTCAGGTTGTATATCGAATTTAATTAATAATCATTTATTTAAGTTTTCAACCAAAATGATCAAAAAACTTTCAATTAAAAAAACTATAATTAACTCATTAAATGGAAAGAAAAATGTTGTAGATCGATTTTTATCTCTAGAATTTTTTTCTTTAAATCTAAACATACAAAATAGAGTGAAAATGTGTACTTAGGTAAATAGAATTTAAGAATTCATATAAGAAAATATTTAAAAAGAATATAAAATAGAATCAGAATAGCATAAAAAAATCTGATTAAATAAAATCACCAATAACTTAAATATTTTATAAGAAAATAAACAAATAAATAATGGAAAAACTCTCTCTCTCTCTATATATATATATATATATAATGCTTTCTTAATTTTAAAATAAATAATATTTATTTGTTTTTTTATCTATCTTTTATTTAGATTTGTTTAACCAATAGCATACCAAATTCTAAATGTGTATTAATAATCAATATAGAATTACTTATAATTATAAAAAAAATATTTTCTAATTGATATTTGACAAAAATGAAAAGTGTATATTTATTTAATAATTAAAAATTCAAAAATAATTTAAATTACAATTATTTATTTATAAGAAAATAGAGAATAATTACTATGATAATTTTTCATAAATATAGAATCATTACTAAGGATTATACGGGTTTCGAGGATAATTCAATCAAATCATCCTTGAGGGAGACAAATTGATGATGAAAATAATCGAATAAACTTATTATATATACAGTGTAAACATAAATTAAAAATAAAAAATTCGGTGGTAATGGATTGCGCCTCTACTGGGGGGTTCGAGAACAAGGATTTATTTTGTTCATTATGTTATGTTATGTTATTATGTTATGGGAAGCCATCTTATGAAAATGATGTATTACGATGATTTGATGATAAATTTTTTGTATTTTACATTTTATGTTTAATTGTATATTATTTTTACTTTATTTAATAACTAAATAATCTCAACTCCAACAACAGTAATTATTTGGTATTAAAATCTAGAAAATATAATCCTATGAATAGATTCGCACTTCTCAGTAATGATCTATTAATAATATTTAAAAAAGGCGCGTGTCTTACTTAAATTTATAAATAATAACAATTTAAATGTTAATTTTTATAAATATAAAAATAAATAAATATATATTTATCTTGATAGAAATATAAGCCAATAATAATTATACATCAAGGTATATATACGAGATATACTAAATTAACAGATAATATTTAATGTACACATCTTCTAAAGAGACTAATCTCATTTAATTTTATTTTTAATAATATTTTTAATTATGTATTTTATTTGTTGATTATATATTCGTAAATTTCTATTTTTGGATGGTTCTAATTTTCTTTCTATTTTAGTAATTTAAGAAATTATATATTTCGGATTTATTATAATTATTGTAATATTATCTAGTGTTCCGCTAAAAATATGTTAATCAATATTAATTTGAAGTTTAAAAAGTAAATTTAAATTTGCTTATGAAAATGCTCCAAAAACAAAACCTAGAATTTAAAGTAGATAACATTATCTAATATTACTCTCATTTAAAAATAAAATTCATTATTAAATTAAAATTTTATTGAAATAACTAGATATGAATGAAATAATAATATATCGTACATATACAATTTATAATAAAACTATTGTTTAATTTTTGAATAATAAATTTAATTTTATATTAAGTATATAGATTGAGTTTATTGAATGAAAAAGGTTTCATAATTAAACATCACCAACACTGGTATTATATTATAACTCAGCTAACTCTATTTACCTTTAATTAGATAATAGAGATAAGGATTTATAGAAGAGAGAAGGCAACGGAAGGGGGAAACATAAAATCCCTGTTTCGCTTATGTAAAACTTTTCAGAAGGCATTGTAAACAAATCTGTGCTCGAAAATTAATGGTCAAATAATTAATTCCATTTAAGATGAAGTTTAATAATAAAGTGATGCTAATTAATCAATCTATATATTTAGTGTTTAGAATAAGAAGATAAAATTCTACTTATAACACAAATGTTAAATAAATAATACCATGCGTTGAAAATCAAAAGTTTATTTTTACTTTTGATCGTTTTCAAACTTGAAAATTAAATATACATCCTCTAAATCATTTTTTGAGGCAAATCTTAGAAATAACATTTATAAATATTAAATGATGCATGAAAATTTCCATTAAAAGTTAATTAAAACATTAAGAGAAAAATAAATAAATAAGGAGATATTATATAATATTTATTCTCCCATTTTCTCTAATAGTTTTAGTTAGATTAACAATAGTGTTATCGCTTAGTGTTGGGAAGTAACTTTGTTGCTAGTGATGAGTGATTTCCATGGTGATATGATAATTAACTTTAAAATTTACTTTAAATCTCAAGTGGCTTCTTTATATATCTTCTCCAATAGTATTAGGTTGTTAATTAATTACTTTATTTATTGATTGATTTCTAAAAAATAAAAAAATTATTATCATAAGATACGATATTGCGACGACACGTTTATGATTAAACTAAATGAAAAATTTTAAATGTACTATATTTGAACATATATTTAGGAATTAGATTAAATTTTTTTTTATAATCTGTTTTTATTTGTGTGTTATTATAAAATAAAAAATTCATTTATTAAATGTCTATATATATTTTTAAAATTGAAATAAAGGCATTTATTAAAATAACTACTAATTTATTGAAGGGCATAACTATTGTGTAAATTTAGCTCAATTTTTATTTCAAATATTTATTTTAAATTTATGTAATAGGTTGGGGAATAAGTTCGTTCATTTATTTTTTTTATTTAAGTGATTTGTTTGTTGATTGGCAAGTGTTGTTGTTGTATTTATTAGAAAATGCTTTTTCTACTCTACAAAGTTGTGTCATTAACTTTTTAATATAATTTTATTTCTTCCTTTTTTCAAACTTAGAAATAGAATATCCTGGTGGGAAAAATCAGCATTTTCGACACCTTCATTTCTTCACTTTTCATCGCAATCAAAAAGCAGGTGAAGCCGCTCGTGGCAACGTGTATGGAGAAGGTGTCATAAGAGAACGCACAGCACAAAAATGGTTTGCGAAGTTCGAAAACAGCGACTTTAACCTCGCAGCGGATGACCTTCAGAATTCGATGAGGAGCTTCTCAAAGTGCTTTTGAAGGAAGAGGGTAGCCAAAACAGTCGTGAATTGACCGAAAAAATGAAATGCGATCATTAGACGATCCTCAATTATCTTCATTCGGTAGGATTTACCAAAAAACTCGGAGACTGTGTTGTCTCACAAGCTTAACGAAATCAACAAAGAAAATCTTCAGAAATTCTCAACACCTCGTAAGCCACCCAGCAACACGCGATCATAAACAGCGGTTTTTGTACCGAATCGTCATTGGTGATAAGAAATTGTGCCTGTACGTCAATATGAAGTAAAGAAAGGAGAGGATGGCCCCACGAGACACACGGAAGCCGAGAGTCAAGCAAGATCTCCACCCGAAAAAGACCATGATCTGCGTTTGGTGGTACTAGGAAGGCATAATACACTGGGAAATGCTTGGAAATAATGCAACGGTCAACAAGGAGCTCTACATCGTCAAACTACGCTCATAAATCAGGCTATGCGACTGAAAAGACCCGATCGACAAGGCCAATGCCAGACCCCATGTTGCACAAGTCGTCAAAACCGCACTTTAAAAACTCGATCAGGAGGTTCTTTAGCATCCACCGTGCTCTTCGGACAATGCGCCAACCGATTATCACCTTTTCCACTCATGTCAAGTCAAATCAGGGGTATTACCTTTGACGGCGAAGAGGACCTCAAAAACTGTCTCAACAACTTCTTCGTCACCAGACCAGGTGAAGGGCATCAACAAATTGGTCGAGAGGTGGAAGGAGGTGGTAAACAGTAACATCAAATACATAGTTGATTGATTTATTGTTATAATTATTGTTTGTGTTTAAATAAAGCTCTTTGAAAAAAAACGAACGACCTTATTCCCCAACCAATAGTTTATTAGAATTTCTATAGAGACATTTATCAGTCAATCATACCTCTTGAATACAAAATTTTTTAACTCTTAATCTATAATTTCATTAAGTTTAATTCCCCCAGCATAAATCATTATGATCCATTTATATATTTTCTTAATATTTATTTTTAACCAATGCCTTTATTAAGAGTTAATTTCATATTTTTTTTTCCAATAAAATAATCTTTTTTTTATTGTTGCTTTAATCATAATAATAGACAATGCATTATTTAATACAAATTCTTCATAGGAAGATTATTGCATATGATAAATGCATATTTTTTTATAAATTAAAAGTATCATTATTATTGTAAAAAATTCTAAAATTACACCTCTAGATATATATATTATATAAATATATATAGATATAAAAAGCATTTTTTTATATATAAGTTTCAATTAACTATTCTATAAGTATTTTTAATTAAAATATGAAATATAAAATGCATAATACATAATAATAAAATATATATAATGTATCGTGTAATATTATAAAAATAATAAATAAATAACAAAAAAATAAAATAAAATACAAAACAAAAAAATTGATCAAAAATATAATATTTTAGAGATAGAGAGATTAATTACTGATTTATATTTCTTTTCTTTATTTGTTATGGATCCAATGATTATTGTTATTACTTTTTTCAATCAATTTTAATTAATTTTTTTGACTTATGATAATATCAGTTAAAATTTATGTGAATTTCTATCCTTTGGATTATAAATATTATTTTTTTTTTTTTTTTTTGTAATTACTGAAACGTGAACGAATGGATTCTGTAGATAAGTAAATAGTAGGATTAGACTTAACCTTGATAGAGAAGGAAAGGATTCCTTCCTTCTTACACCGCCTGGTCGCCTGATCCACTTCCCTCCCTCCTCCCTATTCTCCATTCCATTCCTTCTTAACTGTTCTCCTTCCTGATTTTCGTCTTTCTCTCACTTTCGGTGTTATATGCAAGTGGGAGGGAAAAACCGGAGACTGCAGGTACCCCCGGGTCTAAATTCACACCACCTCGACCCCCCTCCCCCCATCCGAAAAAAAGGGGGGACGTCGCTGACGACTCGGAGCCCCAGCAGAGCAGCAACCAGCAACCAGGAGCAGAGTTAGAAAATCAATACAAACTGCGGGTTCGGGATTCTCTCTAGGGTTGCAGGGGTAGAGAGGTGTTTTAGAAGAGGGTATCAAAAGGGGATGCCTTTGACACCGTGTTGGGGTAACTCTCCCTTCGATACCCCCAACCACTCACATCGTCTACCTGTGAGCAAAGTGATCAATTTCATCATCATCATCATCATCATCAATGAAAGGGAAGTCAAGAATGCAATCCCAAGCCATTCACCAAATTAACTATTTATTTATTTAAATTATCAAATGAATAATAAAGAAAAAATAATAAATATTTACATATCTATGTATTTAAAAGTCAAATATTGTCAAAGGAATGGAACTTGAATGAATTCCATATTCAAACTATAATATAAAATAAACTATACAGGTATAAATTATTATTTTTTCAATATTTTTCTTCGTCAGTTTATGTATTACATTTTCTCACCTTCTGTTTTTTTATCTATTTCATTTTTTTTTTATTTATTATACCTGTCGTATACATAAAATATAACATTTATCGTGTTTTTTTTAAATTAGATGAAGATAAAAAAAAAAGGTTAAATAAAATTACATCTTTTTTAGTGACATCTCATTTTCTAAAAGAGGTATTTGACTAATGAAAAAGAAAATATATTACTTATATATATTGAGAGAGATAATTTTTACTTAAATGAAATCGAAAATTTTTTATCTCTATAAAATTAGGAATTTTTGGCTTGATAATTATATTTCTATATTATTTCAATTAAACACTAATTCTATTCAATTTCTAAACCCATTCCAAGACAACAGTAGACCATTATTCGAGGATTATTTCTCCAAAGTGTTTATCAATATTCTCAATCTTATAATCAGTAGTTAATGTGTGTAGTTGCATTCAAGATTAATACATATAGTCTCTAAATAAATTATTAAAAGTGATAATAATACGATAGAAGTAATAGAAATTGAATATTAAAATCCCTTTTAATATAAAAAAACATGTGAAATGAACTTGAAAAATACCCTGATATAACAATATTCATTATATACTCCAAAAAGTAAAAATATAAGATAAAAATCGGGAGTGTCCTCCCCTAGACTTTCCCGCATAATAATAGGTAATTAGGTTATTATTATGTTTTAACAACAATAAAAATAAACAAACTAATTAATTTAAATTATAAAGTAAAATAGTTTAACACTATTATATATATTTATAATTTACACCTAACGCTACTTGTATAGGTAAAATGTCACTTCCGGTAGTCAGATCATAATGAAATTTGGTATCTGAATTTATTTTTTTCATATTTTTAAATCTATATACAAAATATGAAGCAAATATTTCGAAGCAAACTGATACTTTACTTGAAAGGTAAACGCAACCAGTGTAGGTAAAGTACAACTTCCGGTTAATCGATTTTGATGAAATTATGATAGATATCTACAAATTGTGAATAATATCGGTGGACCAAATTTCGAAGTCCTAGCTTGATTAGTTTTTGAGTAAATTTGCTCACAGACATTACATACATATATACATACATACATACATACATACACACACAGACATAATTCGAAAAATGGTATTTTCCGACTCAGGGAGGTCTAAAACGTCAAGATCTATCGAAATCTCGAAGTCGAAATTTTTGACGATTCCAATACTTCCCTTATACGAAGTATGCGGGAAAGTAAAAATAAGTTTATTTAATAAGTTATTTTGCTACAATTCTTTTGACTACAGATTTTTTTTATAATAATTATGTAATAAACAATTAATTTTGTATTCTGTCTTTTTTAAATTTATTTTTTATGAGTATATGTATATTCATTTTATATAGATTATAAGATTTGTGTTGAATATGTAATCATATTAATTTAAATTTGAATTTGTGTTGCTACTTTAACAACTGTTTGGCTTTTCATAATAAATTATATGAAAAAACAGCAATGCGGCTCTCATTGACTTCATCCTTGCCCATCCCTAGTATAGATGCAATATGCATATATATAGGGAAATATATAAATATATATATATATATAGGGGATAAATAAAAAAAATGATTTGTTTTAATAATTGGGGCAGAGAATTTAATTCTTAAATTTTAAATATATTGACGTTTCATCTCAATTTTTGAGAAATTCTAATCGAGACATAGAATATTTAATAGTTCATATTTGATTGTGAAATTATTCAACTTTTAATTTCAACTTATATATAGTCAATTTTTTTTTTTTTTTTTATTATAATTATTTGTGATTAAATATCTAAATTAAGTTTCATTCTTTTGTAACCATTGGTAAATTTCATTAGAAGGTATGAAATAGAAATTGCTATTAAATTTCAATCTCCTGTTTAATTAATCAAATCGCGGGCTTAAACTTGAATTAAACATGGCAGGCAAGAAATAAAGCATCATTGAAAACTAATTAGAAGATAAATGATGAGGAATATTTGACACTCCAACGGAAATTTTAATTTACCTAACTAGAAATGATAACATATCATTTTCCATTTCATATTTGAAGCTTTAATGTATTCTCAATTCAATTATTTAAATTAAAATTTTGTAAAAAGTAAATTTTTTTTATTTGTATAATATAATTTATAATAATTCAAATATATGATTTTTTATAAATTATCAAATAACTTTAGAGAATGGGTCCAGATTTGAGCGTGCATTAAGATTTGGATTAGTAGGAAGAATGCAATTCCAAAAAAATTTGCCATTTATTAAGCTTCAAAATTATAATAAATATACTACATTGTTGTGCTGGACAAAAGGACGATCGATCATGTATAAGAAAAATTAATGATGATCTTACCAGTTGCTCTCTCTTATGATGTTTCAAAAAGAATATTTAATAGAAGAGCAAACGTTAAGTGGTAAACATAAATTTTGCATTTTTAAAAAAAAAAATAATTGAATTAATTTAAATTTATATATATTAACTGAAATGGGAATAGTTTTGGGTGATTGATAAAAATAAATTTATTATTTTTATTCATGACAGTAGCAAATTTGAGGCAAATTTAAATTGTGACTTGCGAAATAATTTCATGCAAATATCTGGAAGGACAATAGCAAAGAATGAGGGGAAACATTTGTATTTTGAAATATATTGTCTTTATGGGTTTTATAGTTACAATGTGTACTCTTTATTATCTAACTTTAGAGGTAATCGGTCATTAATTTTAAAAATTAGGTACAATTATTTTTATCTCAAATAATTGATATTCTTCTTCCTCCTAGCATTTGTCTTTTACAGGGGCTGATTCTTTGGACAGTTTTCTCAAATTTGGACTGCTGTTTACATCTTTCAGGACAAGTTGTTTCAGCCTCATGCAGCCTCATATGTAGGGTCCTGTCCACCTCTGAAGAAAACCTCCAATCTGACGCCTGAGAGGGGGGGAGGGGAGATTTGTGAAGGATTGAAATATTGAAATGAGATGGGATTAGGGTTTGGGACGCGACTTACTCAATTGAAGGCGAAGAAAAGTCGTGGTTTGCGTGAGTAGGGTTGCTTTCCTGAAGTGGACGTATCTCTATCGGGGTCATAGGGAATGTCTAATTTTTCTTTAAATTAATTTTACTGGTTTGCGAGTTGCATCTATTCAGCGACATCTTTCGAAAAAATAAAAACCACAAATTCCATAGAAAATAGAACTATGTTAGTAGTAGTACATAAAAAAGATTATATATATACATCAATTTTTGTTATACTTATAATTCATCCTATTTAAATTAAATAATTGATATTAAAATGTTTAAAATAATTCTATCTATCTATCTCTGTGGTTCTACAGAACCCGAAATTTCTTGGCCGCAACAAACATATTCCTCCAAGAGTCCCTATTCTGTGCTTTACCCCTCCAACACTCCTTGTTTCTCCTATCTCACATACGTTCCTTACTACATTGTTCGTCCATTGTGTCCTTGGACTTCCTATTGAACGTTTCCCAATCGGTCTCCCCACAAATATATATTTCGCCAGTCTTTCATCTCTCATTTTGCTACGCGTCTTGCTCATTCTCAATTTTTTGACCCTAACTATTTTTGGAGATGCATAGGGGTCAATTCCTAGTTATCCAATCCGCCATTTTCCGATGACACATAGATGCTGCGAATAATCTTATTTTCAAATATGCTAAATTTTTTTAATGTTTAAAATAAAAATATGTAAATAATGACTTTTATATGATGGTTAATCATGTTTAATCATACTAGAGTTAATTACTATTAATCTATAATAAATATAAGTTATGTATATATTTATTTATTAATTCTATAATTTAACATTTTACTTAATAAAAAATTAAATTAAATAAATTAATTAAATTAATATTTTTTATCATGATTTTATAAAATAATTATAATTTAATAAAAAAATAGAAATATTTACAAAAATAAAAAAAATAAATATAATTAATTTTATATGATAATATTCATATGTTTTAAAATATAAACTAATTATTAAGTAAAATAAAATATTCCATTACTGAATTATTCAAGTAATTACCTATATTTCTATTTTGGTAACCACAACTTTCCACTTACCTCTAATTATAACTTAAATAATCTTTTTATTAGAGTTAGTGGTTTTAGTCAATTTGCAAGTTCATCATCAAGAATCTTAACCTTAGTCTTTTAACCCCACCAACACCATTAATCTCTTAAGTCTCTTTTGGTTTACTAAAACACCCGGTTTTAGAAATTTTCATCATATAATCATGCATAACTATAAATATTAAAAGGTAACCCACTATTATACATTATAAAGTCTAGTTATCATCTCAAATTTATAGTATTATATTATTAGGTGCTTTCATGTATTCCGATCATTTTTTCACTTTAAAAAGGCATTTATTCACAAAAATTGGTCCAATATATTGCTACTGAGAAATTAATGCGATTAACTCCACATTTAAAGAAACTGAGAAAATGAAGCCCAAAGTTCACAGCTTGTAGAAAATTCAGGTTTTTTGATTACAGAAAAATGTATATTGCATTGCAATATTAAGATTATCAAGTTCATTTTCATTTCATATGTTGCAGATTACATTACATTACATTACTAGCAAAATTTAAAAAATTGGAGTTAATTAATTTGGCTCCTGAGTGGAACATATATTAAATAAAATATTTTCCATAATTTTCTACAACTTTTACTCTTTCTTTCTTGCAACATGGCGATAACGTGTCGAAAGAACGATGTTGGTTTGGCAGCGATCTATCCATTCTTCAGGATTTCGAAACCATGTACCAGCCAAGCCATGCTACATTGATCTCAAAAAGTGGTAATCAGGTAGCGCTATGTCTGGTGAGTACACTAGGTGCAGTAGAACTTTCCCTTTGAGCTGCAACAGTGCTATCTTCCCAACTCTTGCAACGTGTGGTCGAGCGTTGTCATGCAAGAGGATGATTTTGCGTCTGTTATTTGCTATTGCTGGTCTTTTTTACAACAATAAGTTGTTCAATTTGTTTGATGTGGTAGACATCTGCAGTTACAGTTTTATTAGGTTTTATTTAGGAGCTCGTAATACACTACACCATGCTGATACCACCATAAGCACAGCAAGACATTATGACCATGAATATTTCGTTTCAGTATCGAGGTGGGTGATCCTCCTGAATTAACTCATGACTTTTTGCTCTAGTGATTGTCATAGTAGATTCATTTTTCATAGCCAGTCACAATACGCTGAAAACGTTCAAAATGGTATTTTCAGTCAATTTGTCTTGTAGCTATTTTCTAACCAAAACAGACAATTGGGATATGTCGTAGCAGCATCACCATAAGTTACTAAAAGTATTTGATGAGCTTCAACATCAGATTTCAAATTAAACAAGAAAATAAATTAATGTCAAAAATGCAATTTTGAGTGTTCCATGATTAGCTTCCATATACACTGAATAACTCAATAATACTAAGTGGAAAACTGTTTATTTATGTAGAGATATGTTAAAATCAGCGAATTTTAGGCTAGTTTGTTTGCATTGATACTTAACCAATAACGTCTTAACCAATTGAAATACATGCAACCGCCTAAAAATTAGTTTAATTAATTATTATAAATTAAAATGTCCATAAGTAATTATAATGACTCACGACTTTAAATTTAGCTTAATAAATAAATGTAAACATAATATTTTAAATTTAAAATATACCAAACTACATAAAAAAAAAATTAATGTAATTTTCTTATATGCGAGGTAAGAAATTAATATAAAATATTGAATGATTTTCTTTTAATAAAAAACAAATTGATATTTTTCTATTTAATACCAAAATATTGCCCATTCTATGTAAATGAATTGTGATTATAATAATTATATTTTTGTTATGTTTGAATTATTAATCAAAACAAATATAAATATTTTGTATACAAATCAAAATATTTACATAAAACAACGATCTCTCATATAATATATAATTTTATACTTTCAGTGGAGATAAATAAACAAACTATGTAGGACATTGCCACTAAAGCTATCATTATTTTATATAGAGTTAATTTTCGAAAACGGTCCAATGACCATCTCGTATTTAATAATTTGAAAAAAAAAAAAACTTTTAAATATGTACTCAGTTCAAACCTAAATCTTGTTTATTCTAATTTTGTAGAACTTTTATAATATGTAGTCCAGGGCTGAGCAACATTTTTTATCAAAGGGCCAAACGAAAGTTCAACATTTCTTGGCGGGTCTCATTGTCAGACGAAAAATACTATTTAATAAATTATCAAACCTTAAATAATTTATGAATAATTTACATAATACCAACATGTTTATTTCATTATTTTAGCGATTATTATGATATATATTTGACTTTACAGTAATCAAGTGGCCCGAAAATGTTTAGGATACCAATAAAATTATTTGTACTATTATGCTTGGCCGGCGGCAAAAATTTGTTCGGAGAGCCTCATGCGGCCCGCGAGCCTCGGGTGTGCAACATGTGCATGTGTATGTTCTTGCAGGCATTACTGTTAATATTTTATAATTTTGCCTTTTATAATATTACATTTTATTTTTTAAAAACAAAAATTGTTAACTCAAAATATCTGTTTATATAATTATAGTGGGTAGTTGAAAAAATCTTTTCGTATTTTGTCCATAGATGTCGTTGGAATCGTATATCTCCAGTGCTACCAATCACATTGTGTCATACCATATAGCAGAGGTTCTTAAACTTATGTACTCCGCGGACCCCCACTTGAGAAAATTCTTTTTGACGGACCCCATCCCAACTTTAGGTAGTTTACGTCATTTTATTAGTTAATTTCTGGCTTAAGATCTCATAAGAACAAGGATATATGGTGAATATTTCTAACAGTGATTGGTGAATAACGATTTTTTTGCATATTGTAGAACATATTTTATTAGAAAATTCAGCTAAATATGAAGATGGAAACTGTAGCAATAATTTTCTTGCACATTTCGTTGAATTTGGGTATTTGATCTGTTTCCTCACAAAGCCATGCCATCGCTTCTTTTATATTAAATAAAGTTTTAACTGACTCATCATTTTCTCGTGCACCTGTACGATGGCTTTGCGGACCCCCAGTAAAGGCTTCGCGGACCCCCAGGGGTCCGCGGACCACAGTTTAAGAACCTCTGCCATATAGTGTTGGAAAGGTGAAATTTCAATCTTCATTTAACCTTAAAGAAAATTAAATTTGGTGAAGCCGAACAAAAGTTACAGCTTTTCAAAAATGAGTGAAAATAATAAAGAAATTCGCTATATTTTGAAATTTTTGTATAACAATACCTCCCTTACTATCGTCGGTCGGTAAAAAAGGGAAGAATGCCACGCAAGCCGCCAATGAAATTTGTGAAGTTCAGGGAGACGATGCTATATCAGTTCGTATAGCACATCAATGGTTCTCTCGCTTTCGTTCTGGAAATTTCGATGTGAAAGATGCACCTCGTTCTGGTCGACCTATCGTTGAAAAAGTCGATGAAATTATGGAAAAGATTGACAAGGACCGTCAGATAAGCAGCCATGACATTGCCAAGGAACTAAACATTCATCATCAAACGGTTTTGAAAAAGGCTGGCTACAAAAAGAAGCTTGATATGTAGGTACCACATGATTAGAAATACGAAAATACTTTACGACTTCCCTATATTATTATAATATAAATGTTATTTAATATAATATTGTAGTATCACAATGAAATTTTACAAGTAAAATATATTTTCAAGTAGTTAATAATTAAAGCAGATATTAAGATATTTACTATGAAAAAAATGCATGGTAAGTATTTTAATTTCATAAAAAAGAATACTTTTATTTTAAGTACCACCTTAATTTTATTGAATCCCAAAAATATTTTAATAAAAATTAAATTATTTTTCCTCAAATTATTGTCTCTAAATTTAATTTAATAAAATTATTAGTTTATTTAAAAAAAGGATCATGATAAAAATTGTATAATTAAAAAATATGTTAGTCTATTTTTGTTTATGAATAGTTAATTCAAGATTTTTTTCACCATTCGACATTTGGACAGCTATTTTTGAGCAAATTTCAGAAGTTTTGGAAAGAACCCTTTGGGATATTTGCAATATTGTTGAAATAGTTGTCATTCTATTTGTATGACGACTCCATTTGCAGGTATTTCTTGCAATATTTAGATTATTAAGTATCTGTGGGTTGTTGCCATACCAACAACTTTTTGAAAAACGCAATTGATTAACGATGATATTTCAATTTCTGCGTTAATGTGCTTTTATAGGAATTCAGAAAGAGGAAATACTTTAGTAAATTCTCTATAAAGATCCTTAAGAAATTCCCAATTCATATGTAGGACGTGAAATTAATCTTCTATGTTCATTTTCAACTCTTTCTGTAAGAGTAATGATATGTTCATTTTTGCGTAAAGGTTTCGGTCTTCCACTTTTTACTATATTTTTAAGACAATCAGTTTGTTAAAATTGTATTACTTTGAATTGGCGAGATTGTTTATGGCCAATTATTTACAATGAATAAATCACAAATTTTTCAATGGTTATTTTCAAAATAAGTATGAACAATGTAAACATATTGAAGACGTGTATATCTATCCATAATTAAAATTCGACTAAAAATCTTCTAAAATAAAACTCGCATTCAAACGTTATTCACTGCAGATATTTGAACGCAAAAATTTGGACCACTCTTCATAATAATTTTTACTATCTCGCCAGAGATAATATTGCGATCACGAAAATTTTCGATGTAGAGATTTTGATGTTTTTATACGTTTTGAAGGTCCTTGAGTCATTTTCACTAAGGTTGAGAAAAATATCTCTGTGTGTGTATGTAGACAAGATTACGCAAAAATAGTTTGAGCTAGAATCATAAAATTTGGTCAACGGTCATTATTCAAAATTCTTAGTTTGCTATCAACTTTTAAGAAATGTAACTCACCTAAGGTTCATTACCCACCACGTTTTCATTTTTTTTTCCTGTAAACCAGGGATTATTAAACTTTTTTCATTCGCGACCCCATTTATGATTGCGAGTTTCCTGGCGACCGAAAGATAAATAAATATTTTTTGATGATTTATTTATTGGGTAACAATATACATACATATGAATCTAAAATTAAAAATTGCACAAAAAGTTGTAAAATGGTATATATTATAGTTACAGTGTATTTAAATATTTGACATTAAAATCTTTCGCGAACCCAGATTTTTGCTACGCGACCCCCTTTAGGCCTGCTCTATACTTACCGTAAAAATAACGATATATGTTTGATAGTTTTTCAAATGATTAAAAATTGTATAAAACTGATATATATAGAATTTCAACTTGTTTGATTCGCTGAAAGTACCGGAATTAATTTTTTAACACTGCAAATCACGCTCGAGCAGGTGACGTGGTGCCATCAACAAAGAGCCAAACACGCGCTGGTTTATTACATATTATTTATTAATTTTAATTTATAACTTAATTAATTACATTTAATTTAAATATAATATATGTGTTAATTAATCAAATCCAAATTTGCGAGATAGTCGAGTGGAGACGCTCCAGATTTTTTTTTAATAATAATATCTTTATTTTTTTATTTTTTATTCTAAGTAATTGAATAAAAAATATTTTATAAATTAGTATTATTTTTAAAATTGTAAAATACAAATACACTAGAAAATTTAAAAATAATTATTTTTCACAGCTATCAAACTACATAAAGTTGGCGGTGACAGGAAGTCAGCACCATCTCCAGAATAATAATATCAATTTATTTACGACCTTTCTGCTTATATATAATATAAAATTGTTTCGCCCACTACCTTTAAACACTTACTACCAATTGGTAAATATATCGAGACATCCAAGAGGGCGATAAAATAAACATCAATTCCCTCAACTCGCAATATTTTCTTTAAAATTTCACCATTTAGAATAAATTTTCATTATTAAAAAATAAGCTGGAGTGTCTCCACTCGACTATCTCGCAATTTGAATTGGATTAAATAACATATATAAATTTAATTAATCTCTGGCGAGATAGTAAAAATCAAAACGTTGTAAGTAATGACCCTCTTCGGGTTGAGCTACTTTTCTCAAAAGTTGATAGAAAACTACGAATTTTGAATAATGCCCGTATACCAAATTTCATTATTCTAGTTCAACTCAGCTTTTTGCGTAATCTTGTCTACATAAACACACACACAGACATTTTTCTCAACTTTAGTGAAAATGACTCAGGGACCTTCAAAACGTATAAAAACATCAAAATCTCAACAGCGAAAATTTTGCGAGATAGTAAAAATGATTGAAATTTTTTATGCGATTAAATACAAATAATTTTTATTATTATTGTTTTTCTTTAATAAATGAATAAAAAAAATTAAATTAATTTTAATTACATATCTATTTTAATCCGTTTAATTATTATTATAAATAAAATGATTGACCCTTTGTTCCTTTGTATATATTCAAATAAATAATAAATTAGTAAAATCGATTAGAATATAATAATATTTGTTATTTTGATTTTTTTTCATACCTTTAATGAATGGATTGTCATATTATTATTAACTGACATCAATCTGATCAAATACAAACAACTTCAAACGAGAGCTATATTTTATAATTTCATTCATACTATTCATTAACAAATATTAAATATTAAAATGTATTACAAATAATAATCTAATATATGTAATAATATATTGAAAATAATTAATTAAATCTATGATTCAATTGAATTTTTATTTCTTGTAAAATTAATTTTCGAAATATGCATTATTTTTTTTTTCTTTTAAATTAATTTTTAATAAAAAAATATTAAAATACATCCAACGTTAAATTAATTTAAAAAAATGGTTGAAATAGAAAATAAGGTTTAATCTGTATTGGGAATTGGGTTTCATATTCTTTCTAGTATCCACTGAGAGAAATTAAGCCTGACTCCCCAGGCACATATGGAAAAAAAATATTTCATCTCGTACAATGGATGGAAAGCTTTTAACTTTTGAATAAATTATAATTTTTTTTAAAAAGATAAATTATCTTGGTATTCAATTGATGTCAGATCACTGACTGGTTTTTAACAACTAAAAATAAAATACATATTTTTTCCTTATATTTATTTTCCAAGTGCTGAGAATGCAGTATAAATATTACAAGTATTGAGTTTTGGATGAGAAATCAGATTTTTTTTCTTTATATTTTTAAATCTTATAAATCCAAATCTGACATTTTTCCCTTCATTCCATTGAGAAGGTTATAGCATCTACGCTAGTGATTCTAAACTTGTGGGACGCGAGAATATCCAAGAGAAATTTTTATTTAAAAAATTGAATAACTGAATGAAAAGAAAGCACTCATACACCTTTATTAATGTTTTTATATTGTATATTTTTTTAAAATTTTTAATTTTGGAAAAGCTATCAATTGAACTTTTAATTATAGTAAAAATATTTTAGAAAAGACATTTGAAAAATGAGTACTAATAATCCTTTCATTGTTTCTCTATTGAAGATAATCACCCCAGTCCCCATAGAATATAGAACAAAGTAATCTAATAGAGTATCCCTTAGAAACTCTAGAAATAATGCCTAGTTTCAATTCAATAAAAATTTGTATTTGTTTAAATTTTAATATAATCAATTAAATAAATTTAAAATAAATATATATAGATCATGTGGCTAGAAGAGTGAGAAAGACAAGCAGGGATCTTGGTTAGCTATGGGCAGACCAATTGAGCAACCTTCAGTTGGTAGACCAAAGGTAAAGGAGAACTTGAAGAAGTTGAGAATTTCTAATTTTAGATAAGTTTCTTCTGAGGGAAAAAGAAACTATATATTCTAGAAAAATTAATAAAGACAAAAACCCATAAAAAACAAATAAATAAATTTATTTAAATTAAAACTATTAATGAATGTATATATTTTTAGCTTATCTATAGTTTTATATAATGTTAAAAAGTTAATTTTACTTTTATAAAATTTCTCAGGTCTCTAATTTTAAATGTTCTTAAATTTCATTATTATTTATATAGATTTCCTTTAAAATTATATATTTATACATTTTTTTTTCTTTTCTTTATTTATATTTAGGAAATTTATAAAAATAATGCTAAATTATGTAGAATGACATATAAAAATATAATCATCCAGATTTATTTATAAATTTTTGTTTATAGTAAAAAGAGAAAAAATGTTAAGATCTTATATTCTTTATCATGTGATATCTGAAAAAAAAAAAAAAAAAAAAAAAAATAGAGGAAATGTCGGCTCTGAAGGCGCCATTTCCAATATGAATATTCATAAATAAAAACAAAATAAATCCCAAAATCAAAAAAAAAAAAAAAAAAAAAAAATTAGCTCAAAAGAAAAATATAATAAATCATATCGTATAAATCATTAAAAAACCAAGAAGTTTTTAAAGCCAAAAGTTTGATTACATTAATTAAGATAAATTAATTTACGATTTCAAAAAATATTATAAAATACTCATATGAATAATATACAATATGGTAATATTATCGTTTTAAATATAGAATTGCTATTATTTTAAATATAGAAATAGAAAAATATAAAATAAATTAAAAATAAATATATAAAAGGAAAAAAAAAAAAAAAAAAAAAAACTAATAAAATGAATATAGATAAAGATGAACTAATTAACTTGAAAATGGATTAAATTAAAATAGAGATGTACAGAAATAATAAAATTTTGGAGCAAAAATTTGTGAACATGGTCGAAGAACGAAATGGTTTAATTGAGAGAAATATATATAAATAAAAATAACTTAAATCGTGAATCAAAAATGAGAAACGTCATCCAATATGGTTTGAAAGAGGAGGAAGAAAATCTTGAGGAATTAGAAAACAAAAATCTAAATAAAAGAAAAACCTATTTCATTTAAATAACGATAAAAATAATTAAATAAATAACCTCAAAAAAATAAATAAAAATAAAGGTTTTGATAATTTGAGACACGATTCAAGATTATAATAGGAACTAAAATTCAATATTAATTTTTGAACAAAGGTAGAAAAATTTAAATTGACAATAAATACAAGTATATGGATATATGGAAATATATAAATAAAAAATAAATTATTAGATATATCTACGATTAAAAATAATCTCTTAAATAAGAAATATTAAATGACAAAAATTTATCCACAAATGACTATTTTAATCTGTTATAATGGTGGATTACATTTGAAGATTTTATATAAAACAAAAAACAAACAAAACAACAACAAAAAAAAATCCTAAAAAGATGAACTAATTGTGAAAAAAAAAAAAAAAGCAAATTTCTCATAATTCACTAATTCAACTTTTAATTTTAATTTATTTTTTCTTTAAATCAACTTTTATTAGAGTTGGTCATTATTAACTGGAGGGGGTCTATGCCCGAAAGGGCCAGGTTATATAAGTACTTATATTTGGGAGAGGCCTATGCCCAAACGGGCCTGGTACTTAGTGAAATAATTATAATAAAAAAAAAAAAAAAAAAAAAAAAATAGTAATTATCTTCTTTTGTACACTTAAAAGTTACCTATTTTTTGTAAATATTCTGTACCAATAAAGGCTAAATAAATAAATAAATAAAATTTCATTATAATTATGTTAAAAATATTGAATAAAAAAATGAAAATGAAATGATTAAGAAATATTTTACTTTATTATAACATATACTATAAAATATATAATGAATTTACTGATTAAATTAAAATATATTTTAAATAAGAACACAAAAATATATGAATGTTTTAATAAACTGATTGAAATAAAATGAATGAAAACATTTTGAAAACAGACTTTCAATCAAGTATACTATGCATTACTTCGAGAGTACAGAGGGCTTTAATAATCATAAATATATCTACATATATATTAAAATTTTAGTTCATTCCATATTTTTAAATTTCTAATTAATTTTTTTGTTTAGTAATTATTTAAAATTGTTGTTTATATGAATGAATGAATGAAATATATTCTGTCAAAAGGAAAATAATATTTTCAAATAATATAATATTATCAATTAACTTTAAGAAAATAATTAATTAAATAGTTATATATATTATAATATGTAATGGATCTGTGGAATCATGAGACAATAGTGGATGCTTCACCGCATATGACATTTTCAAGTACAATATGTTCATTGAATGTTAAAATTCAATACCAAAGACGAGATTGCACTTGTTTATTGGCAGATAAAATGCGCTGATACGCCAAGTCATGAATTACACAAGATAGACTGAATGCAATACGCCTACGAACAAATCCCTGAGTTAGACACCATAAAATATTACTCACTACAGGCATACAATTACTTTAGACTTTACAAAAGAACACACTCAGCCTAGTCGAATGTTAATAATTTAGTTAAGAGAAATTGTGAGAATTCGAAAAAAAAAATAACGAATCTACTTAAAGAATTAAAAATGGGTTTCTTTCAAGTATTACATATATCAACAAAAGTTTCATCAATAAAGGAAAAAAATCTAACTATCTCTGGCTCTACAGAACTCGAAAGTTCTTGGCCGCAGTAACCACATTCCTCCAAGTAGCCCTATCCTTCTTCCATCCCTCCACATTCAACATTGTTCACCATTTCCCGTAGACCTGATCTTTCTTTGGCCCATAAATGCTACGAAGGATTCTATTTTCAAATAATCTAAATCTATTCTCATCTCTTAATGTCATAGACCATGCCTCACACCCACATATACAATAAAATATTAGTTTTATATATTTTAATTTTGGTTTTTTCCTTGAATATAATTTAGACGCCCCTTTGCTGCATGATAATGGGCGTTAACCGATTGCAACCTGAATTTAAATTGAATTATGAAGGAAAAAATTAAATTAAAAATATTTAATAAATAATTTATTTGTAGTATTTAGAATAAAAAATAAAATTGTAAAAAGTTGTTAATTACCGATAATATAAATCTATTATTATGGAAATATTGAAAAATAATATAGTTTCCGATCTACCGTGACTTTTAAAAGTTTTTTGAAAAAAAAAATTAATTATCTATCGTAGTAAATTAATTCTAAATTCATATTTGTATGTATATTGGTAAAATAATTACAATTGCATTATGCGATTCCTTTTTTCATTTCAATAATTTTGAATGTAATCACAAAAAAAGAGATGAGAGAAAAAATAGAAAATAAAATTTAATCGATCATTTGAAAATTTTAATATGAAAAAGAAATGTAAAGTTTAATTTTTCTAATTTCTGTTATGAATAATTTTAGAATATATGTGATATATTAATAATTGACATTTCCAGTTTAACGTCAGTAAATAATTTTTTTTTTTAATTATATTTTTAATTTTAATTACAAAAAATGTTATGAAATATAATTTCCATGAACAATGTACTTGAGCTTGATAATTGAATCTAATAAACAATATAAAATGATATAATAATATAATAATACTATTATATAATAATGTATATAGAAAGAGCCCTTACTAAATACTAAATAGATCCTATATTATTAGGCGTAATCCAAACGAATTTTTACGTCGCTTCATAACTCTTGATGAGACTTAACTTAAATTAAATTAAATTTAATCAATTAAAATCAATCAATCTACCGACATTTGGCGCTGTAGGCGTATTCTAAACGAATTTTTACGTCGATTCATAACTGTTGATAAGAGTTAAATTAAATTAAATTAAATTTAACCAATTAATTAATTAAATTAATTAGAACACCGTTATGAGAAATGTATCAGTGTTGATGGAGATTATGTTGAAAAATATTGCAAAAAAAAAAAAAAAAATTTAAAAACATTGTTTTTCTTGGTCAGGCCGGAAACTTTTCACCCAACCCTCGTAATTTTGCTTGATATTTTTTTTAAATTTTTTATGACTTCTAAAATTACCTAGAAAAATACTTTACTGTTAACATAAGTTCTATGAATATTCCTTTGAACATTAAATGATTTTAAATATATATACATTATTTTCTTTCTTAAAAAAGTATATTACGTTTTCGAAATAGATTACTACTTGAACTACAATTATAAACTAACATAGTTATTTATTTTGCCTAAAGATTATATTTAATATGCATGAGTTTATTGACATCTAATTGATCTTTATCTATTTTTAGAACGTAAATTTCTTTTTGTTCGAATATTTGATTTGGTTTCTATTCTATTCTTTGATTTACATATATATATATATATATATATATATATATATATATCCTATTTTTTTTCTTTTTCTTTTTATAAATACGAACCTATAATCAAAAAAATAATAATAAAAAATATATATTAAAAATAAACGTATAATTTTACAAAAAAAAAAAAAAAAATAAAAATAAATTAGTAATTATTTAATAATATGAATAATGGAAACAAATAGAAACATGAAAATCTGTTGACGACTGTCTGTCTGAACATTTAATAAATAACATATATTATGAACTATTTTTTAGATCGATTTATTCTAATAGGACAAAATTGATTTTTCAAATTATAATTTAATTAAGTGATTCAAAATCCGTTTTATATATTATTCATTGGTTCTAAATAAGTGATAAATATTATTATTTATGATAATATGTATATAAAGTTTTTAACTTACATTTTTATCGTATTAGGAATAGAAAAATAGAATTTAACTTTCATTTATTTATATAGCACTATTTTCTATACTAATTTAATTCCGTACATTAATATTTGAATACATAAATAAAGTAAGAGATATATTATTTTATCTAAGAGAATAATAAAATATATAAAAATAACTTATTCTCGCTCTAGTATTTACGACGCCCCAGTCAATTGAATAAATTGCCGCCAGGCACATTTGCCGCCCCGGATAAAGGTCCGGTTTGCCGCCCTCTAGAGCTCTGATTACATTTATAAATAAATTCATGTCAAAAAAAAAAAAAAAATTAAAACAATAAACTGATTATTCTGTTTTTCATTTGTAATTTAAATTTTGTCACATTGTAGATGGATCTCACTTCTCCCTATCGGCTTAAATTTAAAAATTAATTTAAACTTTATTAAATTTTAATCAATTAGTATATATTTACTCGTATAATGAATTAAATGTATTTTCTAAAAACCAAAACAAAAAGATATTTAGTTTAATTTCATAATTTATTAAATTTTTTTCTAAAGAATTTTTAAAAGTAATTCTCAAAGTATTGGTTGATTTCATCAGTAGTATTTGACAATAATTTATCATTTCTTCAATTAATTTTTTAAATAGTTTTTGCAATGTATTGTTCTTTTTTTTCAGTTCATTAATAAAACTTTTTTTTTTATTCAATTGATACTTTGAAATACTTTTTTCAATAATAAAATTTCATCTCTCTCTCTCTCTCCCTCTCTCTTTGACTACGATCAAATTCTAGATTCAAAATCTTTCACCTTGAATCCCCACCCTTTGACCTATTTTTCTCTTTGATGAATCACTTTCATTGATTTTCTAATTATTCTCGAACGAAAATAGTGATTTCAAATCCCTTTCAATTGTCTATTTCTTAGCTTTTACCTGTAAATTTCCGTGACAGGCAACAGGACATGTGATAGAAAGGATATCTATCGAGCGAAAGGATCCTGACAGGCTTGAGATTTCCTGACACTTCATGTTTCCATTCAAAGTACCAACTCTATTAATAAGCATGTTAAAATGTTTATAAACATTGTACAAATGACCTTTATAGAAAATTTCTACGCTCAATGAATTTCTCTCACGCATATATTAACAAATATTGTTTCCAAGTGTAAACGAAAGGTACAAAAGGGAATATAATTAAAATTAATACAAATTAATGTTAATGTGTATCGATTGGATCTTTGATCGTTGCAACATACTGTTAATATGCTTTTGTAAATCATATCCAGCTAAAAAGGGAGGGGGAGAAGGGAAGAGGAGGGAGGCGTTGATGCTCAAATGGAGAGGATGGATTATGATGAATAATCTTTTAGTTTAGAGGAGATCGAGCGTAAATTTTATCCTGAGAGAATATATAATGGTTGGGAACCCTTTTCAATTTGCCCTTTTGGAATAGAGAGATTACTATCTCATTAGATCCTTTAATCGGAAATTAAAATGATTGAATAGCCAAAAACAAATGAAATTTATTAAATTAATATTTTTTAATATATATTCGAAAATTAATAATAATATTAATAAAATTATATATTTCAATTTTAGTAAAACTAATATTATACTTTAAATAATTTCCCGACATTTTTAAATAAAATATTTATAAATATAGTAAAATACATCAATCAATATTTATAACAAAAGTAAATTATTCTATAAAAATAAATATTTGTCGAAAGCCCTCTTAAAATGTCATAAAATTTCATAAACTTAAATTACATAAATGAAAATAATATACTTTTATTGAATTTAAAAATTTATATTTTGTAATATTACTTAATATTATCAGTTTATTCTATAAAAAATGTATTTAAAATAAAAGAAATTGATGAAATCTATTGTAGAATATAATTACACTAGTGGACTTCTTTCTATATTGTATAAATAAGAATTATATTATGTCAACATATTTGATTTCATGAAATTTTAATAAATCTTTAAAAATTAATTGAAGTATTCAAGGTATTGATCTCTCGCTTAAAAATATCCCCTCTTTATTGATTTTTACTTTTAAATTCCTAAAAATATAGTGTATTATATATGAATTACGCTTAACATATTCTTTATTTGGTAATTATTCAAGAAAACGCATTTTCGTGGATTTGGATTATACATTACCAGGGGTTATAAACTATAATAAACATTTCTTATGAAATTTTTTCGGGCCTCTTTTAGATTATAAGATATAAAAATTACTAAAATTTGCAAATAAATCTATTGATATTCTATTTAGTTAGTTTATGTTTTATCCGTTTGACTACCAGAGGGCGCACTAATTTTCAGTTTTTATAAATTCGGTTTGGATTTTAATAAATCCAAACCGAACTTATAAAATCGAAAATTAATGAATAATTAGTGAATTAGTCAATAAAGCATTACTTAATGGTCACCCTTCGACGTTCATAACTAATCTGTCAAACTTCAAAAAATCTTTATTTTAATATTTTTAACTCGTAAACTAGAAGAGGCCCGAAAAAATTTCATAAGAAAAGTTTATTTGGAATTGCAAAGGAACCGACTAGTATTATCCAAATCCACGAAAATGCGTTTACTTGAATAATTACCCTTTTTATTAATAAACCCTCCAGAACTATTATATTAATATGGATAAATACTTTTACACACACACACACACACATATTTGTTTAATTAAATTATAATACATTACATAATAAATAGGGCTAAATTTTAAAATTTTAGGTATTAAATAAATAAATAATTATTTACAAATCAAAAATTTTTATAAAAATTAATTATAAATCACTTATAAAATAGAATTATAGGGTTTTTAGAAGGCCAATATAAAATTGTTTTTTTTTTGTTTATTGATTGAAGGTAAAAAATAGATTCTTGGATTCTCTTTTGATTTTTTATCACAGTAATATTTAAATAAATAATAGTATTTTTCATTTACTGTATTTATTTTAATCTTGATTAGTTTTAATAATTTCTGGAATATATTTTTTCCCCTAGAAGTTAGCGGTAGTGTGAAATGACCCTTTCTTTCTTATCCAACAATTCATATCCTACCCACATCAATAAAGATGGAGAATAATTTATTGTTCAATTGTCTTAAGAAATAATCGCTTTAAAACCATTCATTCGAAAGAATGCAGTTTTCGAGTAAAACGATCGTTAAGATTCAACGCCATTAAAAAGCGGTTGATGATGATTTTAACAAATTATTTTTTATTTCTATCAATCTGTCTTTTTGAAAGCTATCAATTAATTAAGTATGATAAAAAAAATCAATTACTAAATTTTTATACATTTTAGTTCAATTTAATATTATTATTATTACAGTGCAAATTGAATATCCATTCATATTACTTGTTACAATATTTAAAGATGTTGATGAAGTTAATACTTAAGAATGCAAGTTAATAAGGATCATAGAGAGTGTTTAATTAATAATTATATCGTTAGATAAATTGACTCAAGTTTTGTTTGTTTTGTTATTAACAAAAAGTTAATTAAAATTTGTTTAAAAGTGATTCTGTAGTTTAAATACGGTTTTATATTTTATAATACTTTTGCTTTGAAGATTAATTAATTAATTTAAATATTTTTTTTTAATACAACTATTATCAAAAGAGTTTAAAGGTGGCCAAAATATGAACCAGAATTATCGTCATTTGGGCCTTCCACAAAAAACGAAAGTAAAATATATAAAACGGAAATTTCTTCTTTTCGATTCCTTTATCAAATCGATGTTAGTTTATGGAGCGGAAATCTTTGGATGGCAAGAAAAAAAGAAAATAAAGTGGATTCACAGGGAATGTATATAGTCTAACTTGGACTTGTCAGACTAACTTTGGTGATGAGAAGTCGAAGGATATAAAATAAAAAGATCGCTTTTAGAAATGACTTAAATGTGAATTCATTTAATGAATGCAAAGAAAGAAAAGTGGACAGGAAGTAATGGGAAACATTTGGGGTAGGATCGTACAAAAATTACGGAGAGTTTGAGAGAAGGAAATTGAATTGGCCATATTTTTAGCTGCCTATAGGTTGGGGTGTGGAGGCTAGGGTATGGTTTGTAACAAACCAGAAGAAAAAGAAGGATTCACTGGACAAATTAAGGAAGATGAATTGTTATTTTTTTAAATGATACATTTATTTTTGAAATAATATTTTTTCATGGGTTGTTCATTATGTTATATAAATTAGAATTATTCTTAATAAATATATGTGTGTGTATCCAGTGGGATTATTCATTCTATATTTTAATTATTTAATAATACTAATATTGAAATTATTTGTTTCCAAAAAAAAAAACTTTTCAAAAGAATAGCCAGTATATTTAATTAAATAAATTTTGCACAGCATGTAATGCCTTATTCTCAACCACCACTGTGCCGCGACACTTTAGTGTGCCGCGAGATTATGAGGATCTTAAACACTTCCGACTTTTTTTTTTTAAAAAAAAAAAGTAAAAAGTTTTTGGAACTAGTCTCTTAAACATTCGACTTTTTTTCTAAATTTTTTCAATTTGGTTCTAAAAATTAAAAAAAAAGTAAAATGTTTTTGGGACCACTTTTTTCAATATGGTATACTTTGACACTTATCTTTTTCTTTGTTTACCGCCAAATTTTTAAACCTTTAAAAATGTGCCGCGGTAAAAAAAGGTTAACAATCACTGCCTTATGGCATAGGTGGCATTGAGATAATACTCAGTAAATACAAATTTTAAGTTATAAAATTCAAATTATTTCCTACAATACATAGTCATGTATAATAATAAAAATAATGATAATAATAATAATAATAATAATATATTGTTTTTACATAATTTAACATGTTTTTGCAAATATTTACAATCTGAATGAGTAAATCCTTCATAGAAAATTTAAGTATTTACTTAGATATCCAATTAATATATCTTCATTAATATTCAGAATATTTCAAAACTCACATATAGATTTTTATATTTACATATTTTATATACATCCTCTAAAACCAACTCACTTCGAAATGCATGGAGAGATGATTCTCAAGGAAAATTTAGAATTAGATTGATATTTTCATTAATTAATTAAAAATATATAAATAAATAAATAAATATATCTTACATATATTATAATATATAGATAAATAGATAGATATTATGTATTTTTCAATACAAATTATTATATATACTTATTTTGATACAAGATGATTAAATGAACCATAGAAAGATTTAATAAAGTCAAGAAATAACTGACATAAAAACGATAAAAGCGTTGAAAAAATAAAGATAATAAATATTTACATTAAAATTCGGCGAATTTAAAAGATCACGTC
This sequence comes from Labia minor, assembly GCA_963082975.1. Taxonomy (NCBI): domain Eukaryota; kingdom Metazoa; phylum Arthropoda; class Insecta; order Dermaptera; family Spongiphoridae; genus Labia; species Labia minor. The sequence goes on from OY720344.1 coordinate 102,860,671, forward strand.
TTGACGTGGAACCCCTCAGGGAACAAGTGTACCAAAAAAAACAGCACGATAAGGCAAATGTTAAGAGCTTAATTCAAATGTCTAACAATCAAATGCAGGTAATTTATAGATGTTATGTGTACAAATAAAAATACAATAAAATACTCTATAAAATTTCTTCTTTTTTCACTTAATAATTAAATAACATTCTCTATTTAAATCGTTTATTAAATTCCTTAAAAATATCGATTCTAAACATTTAAAGTGACATTTTCCACAACTATAAATGTTCTAATTAATATATTCACGCTTCTAATGTAGTCTTTTATGTTATATATAATCATTTTTTCTAAAAAAAATAATTTTTTATTAAGAGTTTTAATTGAATTCGCAATACTTTCTACTACTTAATTCAATTTACATATAATATTTAAATCTAATTATGAAATAATCTATTAACAGATCAAGAGATTAAAGATGAAGGTTCAGAGCAACCGTTGTCTTGATCATACATTACATTTACACAGCTTTCCTTGAGGTTTTTTACTTTTCAATAGCTAAAGATTTTTTTAGAGTAAAGTATTTAAAAAAATATTAATAATTCTAGCCTACAAAAATAAAACAATATAACAATATTTAATAATAATATTAATTATTTAATGATATCAAAAACTATTTATTTAAAAATGTAGATTATCAATCAAATACTCTAAAAATGTTGAATTGAATAGAATAATGATTATATTAATATATAATAATGTAATAAGGAAAATATATTCAAGTATTTTAAGTTTATAATTAAAATTATCTTTTTTTATTTTATTAATAATTTTCAGACTAATAAACATTGGTTAAAAATCTCAATCTTAATGTATACATCAAATTAATATCACTTTACAAGTTTGGTTAAAGATTTAGAGATCGAAGATAAGATCTTACTCTTCATAAAGTTGCTTCTTAGACTAAGAATATAATTTTCATATAAATGACAGATTATTGATTACTTTGTACTTTTTTTTCTAAAAATGGTTTACTTTAAGGCTTCAAAGCATCGTTTCTTAATCGGGGTTGAACTTGTCCCTTGGGTGGATTATTCAGATTGAATAGAGGATTAGTACAAGAGAATAGAATACTTAACATTATATTCTACGAATAAAGCTAACATCTATGCAAAGAGGTAGTTTTTCATTTGACTATAAGATCTATGACGAGGGCTTTTTGCTGTACACTGAGAATGAAACAACAGATTCAGAGATTAAGAGAACAATACCAAATGAAGGAATATTCCTGTTAAAATTGAACTGAATAAAGCACCCTCTTACAAGAAAAAACTTGTGGTGAAATGTATTTAGAAAAAAGAATGTTTTTCATTTTCTTTAAGAAAAGGATTAGGATTATGATTAAAAAAAATCTTGATATTTTTGTATTTTTATCCGACAAGCTTCTAAGAAACTTTCTCTAATATCTTTATACTTATATCTAAATGTATATTTGTTTTTGCATTTATCTATAACATTAAGTAAGACAAACATTTTAGATGTTTAAAAATAATCATAGAATTAAATTTTATAATTAAAAAATAGAAATTATTAAATAATATAAAAAAATATTATGCTGTGTTATTTATGATAATTATACTTATATAAATATCGATCTATTTATCTATCTCTTTGGTCTACGGAACTCGAAAGTTCTTGGCCGCAGCAACCACACTTCTCCAAGTATCCCTATCCTGAGCCACAACCCTCCAATCCTTACTATCTCACATCTCTCTTACGTCTATTCCTATATTGTCCACCCACCGCGTCCGTGGTCTTCCAAATAAATATAAATATAAGATAAGATAATTTAAGATAAATATAAGATAATTCAATTTTTAAATTTTTGTTATTAAAATTAAAAAAAACATACCTAAACTTTGATTAAAGTTACCGGAATAAAAAATCAAAAATTATTTATTTATTTATAAATCAAAATATATTTATATTGAAATTGTATGTGATTTCAATTATTTTATCAGTTTGCAGTGATAATTAAATATTTAAAAAATTGTATACTATAATTATGCCATAGACAAGGACATGTTTAAAACAACCTCCACTCCTAATGACGTAAATTTGCTTCAATGGCCTTATAAATATTTCCATTTATTTCAAATGTTCTCACCATAATAATACTTATTTAAAATAAATTTCATTTTTTAATAACTAAATCAATTGATTAGATATAAAAATTGATCTAGTTATTAGACCAAAATCCATGATTAAGTTTCTAAATCGAGGAAGTCGAAAATTTATGTTGTTAAATTATTTAAATTAGTTTTCAAACTTCTTGACGTATCTAGGTCAATCTTTAAACATTGTAAAGAAAATAGAATGGCTTATCATCCTATTTACCTAGTATTTATTATAGATTTGTTTTTATTTTATATTTAAAATGAAATGTTTCTCTTAAAATGATGAGAAATCATTTTCTATTGACAAATTATAGTTTTAATTCTATTTAGATATTAATATTTTTTCTAGATAAAAAAATGACTGGTGGTTTTTGAAATATATTATTAATTTGATCGAAATCTATCATGAAGAATTGGTATTTAGTGATCGCTGAGTCAAATTATGTTTCTATTCATTCATACGTAAAAAAATTTAAATTTATGATCAATTAATTTAATGACACATAGAATATAAAAATAATTAATTTATTTTAATACATTAGTACCTGTTTCTCCGAGCCGCCGCTCGGTACTTTAAAAAAATTATTCCTTATGAACTATGAATATTTAAGATTAAGATTATTATTTAAAATAAATAGATGACAAATTATATGAACCAATTATAAATAATTTAAAAGAAAATAAATTCAAAAAAAATAGTCATAAAATATACAGCCTTAAACGAACGTATTAATGCCCTGATAGACAGAAAAGCATGTGGATAACATAAAATATATTTCGTAATTTGAATACAAAATATTATTAAAATAAATATTTTAAATTTTATTTTAATAATATTTTGTATTTAAGGAATCGCTGTCCTATTTTAAATTAAGAAAAAACTAACAAAGATTATTTGTTCCGAGTCTGAAACCAATACAGATCGATTTTTCTTTATAAAAATGATCTATGGTTTGAATTTTAAAAAAAATTTTTGAGCGGTTTAATATTTTACAAATATAAGTTATACTCCCGCATAAACGCAAAGGCAACACTTTATATGACGTCCACATTAAAGCAACGTCAACAATTTAAAATCTTTTAAATAGCAGCTTCTCATTCAAACTAATCAGTTGCAGGGTGTCAGAACCCGAATCCACGTTACTTTGCCCTATCATAAAAGTGTACCCCGCGCCCCTCAACAATCAGCGCAGAGCGGTTCGGCTCAATCAAAATCAAATTGACCCTCAACTCCGGCTAATTGGATGTGTTAGTCGTTAACCCATAACCTGCTCATCAACCATCTTTTACGTGTGTCTCACTCATCCAACTCCTGCTATAATAATCATAACATCAGTGCATAATACTCTTTTTCATCCCCGTTCGTGTTTGTGTCTACCAGTGTCAGGTAGCTCCGAGGTGAAATTCCTCCTCTTAAGGTGATCCTCATCCTGGTAATAACTACCTACCAGAGGTCATACTTCTCCTGGTGAACCATTGCGGTTAAGTTCACCAACCTCCCCTTAAACTACAGGCGGGTCGGCACGTTAAAGTAGCACGACATTCCAAACGAACAATTAATAATTTCCATTTCTCATATTTGTTTTTATACTACGACTAATAATACATTTTATACTACGAATAATAATTCAATTTATATTACAAATAATAATACAATTTATAATACAATTATACTACAATTATATAACAATTGAATAAACAACAAGAATATAATTTATAAACTTTGTGCTGTCCTTATCAACCAAGTTTCCTGTATTAAAAAACCCTTAGAAATAACAAATCATAATTAATAAACAATACATTCCTCCTTTCGATCAAAAAACATCCTTTTAAAAAATTGAGTTATCCAGATGGAGGATGTATATATATATATATATATATATATATATATATATATGTAATTTTTGCTAGTATAGTAAGATAAGATTTATTTATAATAACTATTTACATACTTAAAAATAATAATATTAAAATAGATTAATAATTCAAAATTAATTAGATCCTAATTGTCTCTAAAAGAAGTTTCCTATTGAAAAGATATATCATTCACAAATTTTATAATTATACAATATATTATTGAGAAAATTAAATAATAAATTATAGAAGAAAAAAAATTATTTTTTTTTATATTTTAATAATTAAATCATCCGTTTTTTTTATTTTTTGTTATGTAAAATAATATTCTATAGAAGAACGAATTGAAAATATTTGCGTTTTATTTTCTTATATAAATCCCTATTAGAAACAAAATAGAGATAAATTTCCAGAAGCGAATCGTTTTTATTTAATAAAAGAAATAAAAAAAAAATAAATAAAAATAATAATAATAATAAAAATAAAGAAAAGGCGAGAAAAGAATTTTATGCACTCTCTGCATTTTCGGCTGTCAAATAAATTGAATTTCGAAACATTGAATAGAAAGATAAACTAATAATCTCTTCCATTTGACCTAAACATATACACTGAAAGGATATATACAAACAAGTTACGTTTGTAAACAAGTAATTTCCATCAAAGACGTAATAATTATATTAGCAAATCCTTTCAAATTATTTGAGCCGAAGTTCACAACCAAACAGAGCATAATAATAAACGAAGATAAGAAAATGGTGGGTACACCCCAAACATGATAAGAACAAGAGGCCTATTAGCAAGGAACTTAAAGAAGGAATATTAAGAGTATAAAATAATTTTATGAAAAATATCGAAACATCAATATTTGATCATGGAATTAAAATGACAACAATTTTACAAATTTCAAATTCATTAATTTCTCACATCTCTGCCGAGATAAAGAGAGGCAATGAATTTTCTCAATACCTTGGGTAGATTTTAACATTTCGAAGACCCAATTGAACAGAAGTTTAGAGAAAATCCGCTTTGATATTCAAAAACAACCCAATTTCCCCCCCCCCCCCCAGGAACAAATCAGTTTTAACAACCCGTCGCTACACAATTGATAACCATGCTAGTTTTTTGCCTACCAGTGACGTCATGATGTTTTCTCATATTAAGGTGCTTGAATAAGTTCTCGCTGTTTTTTTTGTGAAAATCAATGCTTTATTTACACAATGTGGTGCACAACACGTCACTCAAAGTACAGCCCATCACAAGACACTACTTTTTCCCATCCCTCCAATTCTTCGTCTTTAAACTTTTTCGGTGCGCCAGAACGTTCTTTATCTTGAAGATCAAAATCGTCATTTTTGAACCGTCGAAACCAGTCTATGCAAGTCGTTTCCGACAGAGCATGTTCCCCATACGTCTCAACAAGAATTCGGCGTGCTTCAGCTGCTGATTTCTTCTGTATAAAATAATGCAATAGAATTCCCCGCAAATACTCTTTTCGTGGCACAAAACTCGACATCTTTAAGCACTCAGAACAAAATGTGGTTGACACTGTGGCAAACAGAAACACACTGGCGTTCAAGAATACGAACAGTATTTCCTGGAAATGCGTTTGTTTCAGAAATATCATCAACTTATATTACTGGAAACGCCATCTGTTAGAAAACAGCGAGAACTTATTCAAGCACCTTATATTTTAATGCAAGGAAGTCGGGGATAAAATTAGTAAAAGCATTACCTATTATCACAAAAGATCAGATTAATCAATCAATAAGTAAATAAAATAAATAAAGATGTTAGGTTGTTTAGTAATTTGTGATTTTATATTCCTGTTTACAAAAAAAATCATATTAAAGTTTTTATATAACTTAACTGAGTTTTTTTTTACGATACCATAATATCTTTATAAATATTGAGAACAACAACCACCCGTTGAGTGTGAATCATATAAGAATTATTTTAATTTCATTTATCAACTCCCATTCATCTAATGAAGGCTATTATATACATAAATAAAGTTGATCCAGTCGGTGATGAATACACGTAAACTCTTTTGAACATCCTAGTTAGTAACAATATTGGTCCTCACTCTACATAGTACACACACATACTTCTCCGAAGCCCTTTTAAACCTTTTGTGTCATTAAAGAGCGTTAATCCAAACTTGTTATGTTGAGAGTATTAAGGTTCAGCTTAACTTGACTTTTCCACTTGACTTGGCAACACCCACAATTTCACCCCTCCTTTTACTAACTTAGTAAGGTATTTATTTTCAATAAAGTAAATATTCCTCAACGTTCCCTTGCCACCATCATCATTTTTGAATTAATATTTACTTATTTTTCTTTGTTATTTGTACAAGTCTTCTAGAATGTTATTTTTAAAGGGCAATAAACGTACCATTCAATTTTTATTTGTTGTCTGTTTACGTTCTAAAAAGTTAGGGTTAAAGTTCTTATTTGAGATAAAAGTTATTAAATAGTAATTAAAAAGAAAGATTAGAAGAATAAAGTAACTAAATCTACAATCCATCTGATAAGGGAAATGTATTAAAAAATTGAATGTTATGATAACAAAAATATTAATAGTTGAAAATTTAAATGTTAATTTTATAAATTAATACAATTTTTATTAGATTTAATTGATAATCATTTTATATTTTTATAGCTGCTCACACCGCCTTCGGCGTTCTTCACACCTAGACTATACCCTCGAAGTAATAGAAAGTTTTTGACTGAAAGTTTATATATAAAAGGTTTTCATTCATTTGTTTCAATCAGTATATTACATAAAACATTAATTTGTTTTTGTGTTCTTATTTAAAATATATTTTAATTTAATCAATAAATTAATTATATATTATATCTATATATATATATGTTATATCTATCTATCTCTGTGGCTCCACGGTGTTCGAAAGTTCTTGGCCGCAAAAACCACATTTCTCCAAGTGTCCCTATCCGGAGCTATAACCATCTAACTTCTACCCTGTCCTTTCCTACATAGTCCACCCATATTAAAAACTTACGTGAAAATCTAATTATGAGATCTAAATTAAAATTATTTATTCATATAATCTTGAAAATTAAAAGAGGTAATATGTTTTCACTGTATTAAAGAAGTTAAAAGGGCCAATATAAGAAAAATAAAAATAAAAATATCAAATTTTAAAAAATTAATCTGCAGTTATTAATTAGATATTAATAAAATTTATATCCTATGTTCAAATAGAGGTAAATAAGAATATTGTCATGTAATTTCATCGAAACCGGTTCAGCCAATTTTGAGTCTATAACAACAAAATTTCCGAACAGACAGACAGACATGAAAAATTCTAAAGTCACTTTTGGATTCTAGATGTCGCGAAGATATGCAAATTTAAATTCTGGGCAATGTGTAGACAAAAACCTATTTTATATACCATATATATATATATATATAAATGTTATTGTAAGAATGTACCAAAAAGATAATTATTGGAAATTAATATTTTTTGCATACTTTATATATATATATATGTTGGTTTAGGTTTCCGTGAATGTTATTGTTATTATTACTATCAGATTTATCAGGGATATAATCACGTATTTTTGTGAGATTGTTTTCTCTACGTTTCGGTACCCATTTTGGTGCCATTTTCAAGAGATTATTTAGGTGGGAATGTTTTTGGGATCCTTATATTAACCCTTGTTCACACAGACTAAGATCCAGAATCTCAAAAATATTCCCAGCTAAATAATCTCTTGAAAATGGCGGCAAAATGGGTGCCGAAACGTCGAGAAAACAATCTCAAAAAAATACGTGATTATATCCCTGATAAATCTGATAGTAATATATATATATATATTAGTTTAATCAATAATCAATTCACTATTTTATAAAAAAAAAAAATTTAAATATATATATGTATTTATAGTATATTATAAAAATACAATTTCGTGTATTTATCAAATAAAATATAATGTTTCAAAGACCAATTATAGTTTAATATATATTTTATATAAAATATGTATATATGCCTTGTTACAATATATATACATGATATGTATATAGTTAATATTATTACATTTTCTTTTTGATTTTGTATTACTGAATAAAGCAAAGAACGATACAGACATATTATTTATTAGCCTTGTTTCGTGTATGTGCTCTTTGATATTTAAAATAAAATACCTACACCAAATACTATATTAAATGTTACTTGTTGTATGATAAAGCACAATAAATGTGATAATATATAATATGATATCTATATTAAAGCATTTCACTCTTACGGACATTTAATAGAACAGAATAACTGACAATTGTCTAACCATATTATTATTTTACACACATAGGTACATTAGAATAGTCAATTGATTCCTATGATGTAAATATTTATTATATAATATAATATTATATAATTTAATAACGTGAAATAAATAAATTACAAATAACAAATAAATTAAATTGTAAATAAGCCTTGAATATTACTAAACTACATATCTATGCGCACGGCAGTGCGCCGGCCAAGTTCCAGCAAGCCGCGCGCATGCCGTAAGTATATTTACACGAATGGTTTGGAGTCACTTTTGACCCCCCTGTATCTCAGTGCTTATTGCAAGTACAGAGATAAAATTTTATCTACGTAGTCATATACTAGAACTAAAGCAGTATGCCAAATTTCATAGTTATAGCTTCAGTAGATCCTGAAATATGACCCTGTGAAAATAGCTTATTTTGGAACTGATTCACTGATTGGTCAACAAAATTCTTAGGGTATTTCCAATTGTCCTAGCGCTATGAAATTTGGCATACAGGTCGTGTGTTATAAGTAGATTAACAAAAAATTATGAAATTTAAGAAATCGGTCAAGCTTGAGTTGTTATAATCGAATATCAATGCGATTTTAACGAATTCAAACGAATTCATTGGTTTTTTTCAGAAACTAATCAAGCTAGGACTTCGAAATTTGGTACACCGATATTATTCACAGTTTGTAGATTTCTTTTAAAATTTCGTCAAAATCGGTTAACCGGAAGTGGTACTTTACCTACACTGGTTGCGTTTACCTTTCAAGTAAAGTACCAGTTTGCTTCGAGATATTTGCTTCATATTTTGTATATAGATTTAAAAATATGAAAAAAATTCAGAAACCAAATTTCATCATGATCTGACTACCGGAAGTGACATTTTACCTATACAAGTAGCGTTAGGTGTAAATTATAAATATATATAATAGTGTTAAACCATTTTACTTTGTAATTTAAATTAATGTTTGTTTATTTTTATTGTTATAACTTAACAGTTTCTATATAATTTTCAATTAATATTAATAGTTCTAATTATTTATTATTCAATACAAGTTGGAAATTCAGAACTATAAAATAAAAGAACAAATAAAATTATTATATTTAATATATAAACAAATATAATTTTAATTTAAAAAAATTTGCAATTTTTTTAAACACAAAATTACTTCAAAGGCTAAGAATGGACGCGGGCGCGGCACAAAAAGGAAAAAATAGGAAGCTTTCTTAAAAAAAAGTATTGAAATCTAATCAAAAACATACCTGTTAAAAAGGGGGCCAAGTTCCTATCGGCAATTTGTTTGCCTAAAAAAGGGTTCAAATCCATCCCAATGCCAAGTTTAGATGCACTTCAAAATCATTCATAATCATTTTTATCAACAGCCTGATCCACTGGTAAACATTTGGCATTCCAAAGAATCGCCACCACACCCAGTCCTCCGCCTCCTGCATCCAGGCACGGCACTTTATTCACGTCAACGGTCCATCTGGCCGAAATTCACTTTACCATACACCCAACTTAAAATATGGTATAGTTGTTAAAATACGTAGGTACATGGTTTAAAATATCTAAAATTATAATACTTAGAAATTTGAACTTGGCAGGTTTTCGTACTGTACGTAACACTAGATTAATTGTATAATTATATTTATTATTTAAATATATAAATTAACCTGCTAATTCTAAGTATTAAAATTGTAGATATTTTAAACCAAGTACCTACGTATTTTAACAACTATACCATATTTTAAGTTGGGTATATGGTAAAGTGAATTTCGGCCAGATGAACCGTTGACGTGAATAAAGTGGCGTGTAGTGTGCCTGGATGCAGGAGGCGGAGGACTTGGGGTGGGACTGAGTGTTTTGTACAGCACGAAAACCTGCCAAGTTCAAATTTCTAAGTATTATAATTTTAGATATTTTAAACCATGTACCTACGTATTTTAACAACTATACCATATTTTAAGTTGGGTGTATGGTAAAGTGAATTTCGGCCAGATGGACCGTTGACGTGAATAAAGTGCCGTGCCTGGATGCAGGAGGCGGAGGACTGGGTGTGGTGGCGATTCTTTGGAATGCCAAATGTTTACCAGTGGATCAGGCTGTTGATAAAAATGATTATGAATGATTTTGAAGTGCATCTAAACTTGGCATTGGGATGGATTTGAACCCTTTTTTAGGCAAACAAATTGCCGATAGGAACTTGGCCCCCTTTTTAACAGGTATGTTTTTGATTAGATGTAGTTAACATAAATATAAAAACTGATCATATTTGATCCCATTTTTAAATTCATTTTCAGTATTGGTAAAAATGTAAAGCTGATTAATTAAAAAACAATACTAAGATTTCGCAGTTTTTGACTGATGTGATCATAACATCAAAAGTTTAGGCGTCACTCTCTGCGTTCATCTCTGCCGGCAGCGTCGTGATGCCCTCACATTACATGCGTATTATTATTATTATTATTATTATTAGAACACGTTTAATTTAACTTACACCTGAAGTTAATAAGATCTATTAATAATAATCAATGTTAAAATATTATAATATAGCTTTTACTAACTTAAAAATATAATATAAATTTAATCTTTAAACGAGAAATTGACTATTTGTTCAGTGTAAATGAAAATTTTTTACACGCTTTTATTTAGTTTCATATCGTGTCCTGTAGTCAAATCTTGCAAGGTGAATTTGACCCTCTATCCAATGTTCGAATGAGCTGAAATTTTGCATACATATGTAACTCCGATGACAATGGAATATTCAGGTTCATCACAAGTCATAGGTGACTTCAGAGGTATTATTAATTAATAAATAATAATAATATTATTATTAATATTAATATTATCATTAATTATTAATAAATTAATTAATTCTTAACATTATAACCTGAAATCATAAACCGGGCAAAATATCTGTTAGGACTAAAAATTAGGAAATAAAAAAAAATATTAAAAAAATCTTTTTATAAACACGCTTTTATTTAAATGCACTAAAAAGGAGAAAATAATTTCTTCACACACACTACAATTTTCTTACAATTAAGCATATCTAAAGAATGAAAGCGTGGGCGCCAAACATACAGGGAAAGGAAAAGAATACGAAGGATATTTAATTGTATATGTACAAACCTTTCTGTTTTTTTTCCTTTTTCACTATACTTGATAACTATGTCTATTTGAAGTAGAATTTGCGTTTTTTACTGAATGTTTGGCGCCCACACTTTTTAGATATGATTAATTGTAAGAAAATCGTGGTGTTTGTGGAGAAATTATTTCTCCTTTTTACTTTATTTAAATAAAAGCATATTTTTCAAAAGTTTTTTTTATATTTTTTCAGACCACAACTTCACTAGGAAAGGAGAATGTTAAAATTATATAATAATTGATAAATTCCCTAAAACTGATGTTAAATTTTATTAATGTTATAGTGTGTGTTTTTTGTATTCATTTTATTTTGTATTTATTTTTATCAACATTTAAAAAAAGTCATTTGTTTTAATGTTTTCAAACTCGTAGGCAGAACAAGTGGGCGGTAATCTCGTCAGTAGCTATTAAATATTAAACCATATAAAGGTGAATGTGATTTAACCTTTGATACAAAAATCACCTGTCAATTATGTCGATAGTTTCCTATCAAGAGAGAAAAAATGGCCATCATTTATTAACAATAGCTAATCAAATCATATCATGTGATATGTATATATACCTATATGTTTATATACATACATATATGGTAGAAAGGGATGAAAATAAATGTTCAAAATCATATTAAATAAACAGAACGTATATAACAAATTTAATAATGAATATAATAATAATAATAATAATATATTAGTTAATTATATATGTTAAGGCAAAGAAGGTGCCAATTGAAAATATGCTTCAGTGCATAAATCAATTCCCCTCTTTGCGTTAACAATGGGGGTGGTTGTTTTTATTATAATAAATATATAATTCAAATATAAGGTTTAGTCAAGGTCGCCAGTTAATTTTGTTTTATCAAAAAGGAAAATTAACAAAACCTTTTAATTCAAACGATACTTACCAATAGACCAGTTAGACTCATATAATTTCTTAAATTATAAGAAATACACAAATCGTCTCTGGGTGATCCGAATTTTGTAGATACGAGGCTTCTAATTCTTATTTAAATAAAACAAGAAATAAAAAACGCTGGAAGCTCTCCAACCACAATCAATTTAACCCACCTAAATTTCCTTAAGGTATAAAGAAAGAATTAGTAAATAAAACAATTTTAATCTCGTTTTTCTGATATATTTATATAAAGCAGTGTATATTATAAAAGTTAAAAAGATAAAAAAAGCAGTATACAATTAGGTTTGAGATGAAAACAACAAAAGTAAATAATCCTAACTTAAATTAACAAATTAACAAATTAACAATTCAATAAAAGAATAAACAAATGAAGTATAATGGAGATCGCACAATATTTCTCCACTGGACCTCAAATATGTAAAAAAAATTAAATTATGAAATAAGATTTATTAAAACATTAACAAATTAATCAATATAGCAATTTCAATACAACCTGAGCAGCAAGAATTAAAGAAAGGAGAATTTTTACGAACCAAATGGCTTCTGTTCGAATCTGAGAGGTTTTACAATTCAACCTTACCTCAGGCCGACCAACAGACAAATAGGCAGATATTCACATGGAAAGCAGTGACCAAAACATTCCAAAGACTCAGAAAACACTAGACTGCACAAAAAACATTCAAATTTGGCAACCCTGTGTCACGTGACCCGTCTTGTCTTCTCTGACCTTAGACATTTCAAAATTCAAAAATATCCAATTCGCGGGAAATTCGATCTTGCTCAAACAATATAATAAATCAACATTTTGGACATGCGATTTAACATATTTTTTTCGTCGAATTTAACGATCTATTACTATGGCGTTATTGAAATCGAAAGTTATTAGTATCAATGCCCCTATTCCTCCAACCATCCTTATTGTAAGCTATCTTATTCATAACTGATTTTTTTACTATCTCGCAAGAGATAGTATTGCGATCACGAAAATTTTTGATGTTGAGATTTTGATGTTTTTATACGTTTTGAAGGTTCCTGAATCATTTTCACTAAGGTTGAGAAAAATGTCTGTGTGTGTGTGTGTGTGTATGTGTGTATGTGTGTATGTATGTAGACAAGATTACGCAAAAACGCTTTGAGCTAGAATGATGAAATTTGGTACATCGACATTATTCTAAATTCATAGTTTTCTATCAACTTTTGAGAAATGTAGCTCAACCGAAAGAGGGTCATTTCCTACAACGTTTTGATTTTTTTTCCTTTAAAGTGACCGTAAAAATAAAGATATATGTTTGATAATTTTTCACATGATTAATAATTGTATAAAACTGCTATATATAGAATTTCAGCTTGATTGAATCGCTGAAAGTACCAGAATTAATTTTTTAACACTGCAAATCTCACGTGCCAACATGTGCCATGGTGCCATCAATAAAAAGCCAAACATGCGCTGGTTTAATATTTATTATTTATAATTTATAATTAATTAAATTTAATTTAAATATAATATATTATGCTATTTAATCCTATTCAAATTGCGAGAAAGTCGAGTGGAGACACTCCAGCTTATTTCCTATTGTTTGGACATTTTCTTACTTGTTTTTTTATAAACGAACATTTTATTAGTTTTTTCTTATTTATTTAAAATAATTTTACATTTTTTTCTCATTAAAAAAAAATAATGCAAAATAAATATTTAAAAGAATAAAAATGTTTTAATAGAAATTAATAAGAGCCTTAATAATGTTCTTAAAACTTTATTAAAATGATATAACATGTGTTCGAAATATTCTATTTTTATATGTTTACTAAACAAAATATTAATATATTTAATATAGTTCGATATTAATTTTTTCGAATATTTTTGAATATATGTTTTGGTAAAGTCAGTCCTTTCAATATATAATCATACTTAATATAATATGTTGGGATTTATCAAAAGAAAGTTGAAAAGTAAATATAAATATATAAATTGTATACAGTATACAAGATATATTAACAAAAAGTTTGTGTAGAGAATAAAGTTTAGTCATTTATGTAAAGATGAACAAAAAGCCGTTCATATATAAAGAAGGTCAAAACTAACAGGGACTAACAAACCAACTATCCAACTAAACTTAGCTTTTAATGCAAATAAAATTTTTAAAATGACTCAAAAAAAAATATTAATAAAATAAAAATAAGTCAATCATTAGAAATCGATTGAGATGAGAAATTCGAATATAGACCAAAAATATTGGTTATTTTAACCTCTCCTAACAATATTAAATTAAAACTTTTTTTTAAATTATTATAAAAACATAAATTTTTCACCAAATTGACATTTTCTTAAAATTCACACACACACAATTATTCATTTTATATTTTTTTAGCACAAAATGTCGTATAATTCATTCATTGAATTCGATATTTAAAATAATTCGATGTTATTTGCCTATTTAATTTTATGAATGTTTAATATAATAAGGAACATTCACTTCGCGACATTCTGACGAATCCGAATCTGGAATCGATTCTTTTCTTTTGATACGTATGGTATCGGTACCCAATACTTTTTGTATGTTATTCCGATACTCGATTGTATCGATACTTTTACAAGAATATTGAATCAAAAAATGCTTTAAAAAAACATTTAACTGTTAATTTGGAAAGGTTCGAAAGAAAAAGATGAAAGCGTATCAGAACAATGACATAAAAAGAATAAAAGAAAAAAGTATAAAATGCTTCATTGCGGTATTATTTTAAATATTTTGTTTTTATAAATCTTCTTTTTCTTAGTATTTGTTTCTCTCTCTTGCGGGGTTGGCTTCTTTTGTCAGCCTCCTTCATGTTTCGGGTTGTTCTCTCAACCTTTATCTTCATTTTCTTGATCTGAGGTGCTACTTTTATCAAGTAGCTTCCCAATTTTAATGAAATCTGTCCCAGTCCCCACCTAGAGAAATTCCCTTGTCAGACCCAGGATGTGAGTTCTTTCATCTCCAAACTCCAAGAGAAAATTAATATTTTTTATTTTTTTTATTTATGCTTGTATTATTATTATAGAGAATCCCTTAATGATATAATGGTTTAGGAGAGACTAATAAGATAAGTTAGTCAGTTTTGTTTTTAAACAAAATCAGAACTATCTTAGTTAAAAATAGGTAGTTGATTGAAAAAAGAGGTTTCTAGAATTGCTTGAGAAAGACGGGCGTTGTATTATTGATTTTTTTTCTTACAATTCGATTGTAACCTTTTTGTTCTGGTATCGTTACATTTGTAGATAAAATACGATTAAAATCAAAATTTCGTTTTTTACATTATTATTAATATATTTATTTTTATATGAGTCGAATCAAATAATTTATATTATTACGAATCATATATTTTTGTATTATGTTGAAGACTATGTTCAAAAAATTTAAAAAAATCTAATTTTTAGTAATTTTTTAGTAAGGGAGGGGTATTGTTTTCACACCAAATTTCACATGTGGAGATTTTTACATATCTCCACGAATCACGCTTTTTCTTAAAAGAAAAAAGTATTTTTAGAATGATGTCTGTCCGTCCGTCCATATAGATGTGTACAGCTTGAACGGCTGAACGGATTTTTATGAAATTTGGTATATTTACTTAATGAATCAGTATGATGAATTGATCAACTTTTGGTAAAAATCCGGAAACCGGAAGTGGTAGTATTAGCGATCGACGATAGGAAGGGAAGGGTTATTTTCACACCAAATTTTACATAAGGAGATTTTTTACATCATGCACTTTGTATTGGTTTTATCCTCGAGAAAAATCATCTTTAATAGTTTTTTCTTAATTTAAAATTATATGACGTCATCCAGTCATTCATGACGTCACCGCCTGGCATTACATATATATACTAGCTGATCAGAGCGCCTTCCAGGCGCTCTTCACACCTAGACGGGGGCTCCGCCCCCTGTACCCCCGAGTGATACATAGTATTTGGTTGAAAGTCTGTATGTAAAAGGTTTTCATCCATTTTGTTTCAATCAGTATAAGTAGATAAGACATATATTTGTTTTCTTGGAAAATATATTTTAATTTAATCAACAACAAATTTTCCTAGTATAAATATAAAAATGCTTGTTTTTTATGCTTATATATTGGATGTATTATGATACTGAGCACATGGCAAAGACTTTCTAAAAATAATTGTTTTAAAAAAAAAACGCAGGGAAAACCCAGAGATATGCCTCTTCGTTACCCCAATAGAGAGAGAGGGGTGGACAATTTTGCCAAGTGGCAGAGGAGGGGATGATTGGCTTCGACATATTTTGAATTCTCAATTCCTTAACTACACAATATACCAACTGTGGTCGACAATTGGTAATTAATAATTAATTATAAATTGCATTTGCTAAAATATAAATTAAAGTTCTTTTAATTTATATTTCTATTTTTACGGTACCTTTCAATTATTCTATTTCATCTTAATTTCTTGAGTTATCTATTTTAATTTAAATTCTTACAGTTTTATTAAATAAATCATTTTTAGTTATAATTTTATATAAGCATTTTTTAATTGAACCTATTCAATCTTGTCATTCCCTAATCAACCTACGCGGTTTCAATAACCCTTTTAATTATTCTAAATTCAATCCAGAGTGCTACCAATTAATTAAACTTATTTTTAACCCAATTTTTCTTATAAAATCCCTCATCCCTAATATCTTATACACGACATATATAAGATGGTAGGTTTAATCAAATGGACTATAGACAGATTTGTTTGCTAAAAAAAAATTTTAAATAATTACAATAAATAGAATAATATATTCTTACCTAAAAACAAATTGGTTTTTATAGTCAACAATTCTTTAACACACAACAATTCCGTCTCATTAAAGTTAGAAATATTAAGTTAATATAATTAATATTATTTATTTATTAATACCAATTAATAATAGTAATTACTTATAAATAATTCATAATAATAATAAATTGTGATACCAACTTATAGGAATATTAAAATAATATAATTATTATTTTACATATATATGAATATAATATAAATATTTTTAATTTTATTTTAAGAATAGATATATATCTAAAAGGAGGTAACTGTGACGTCACATATATACATTTAAATTAAAAACAACTAATGAAGATGATTTTTTCCAGATATGTGATCAATAAAACTAAATAACTTAAGAGTATAACTAATGGTTTTCAATTTATAAAATCTAATTTAACACACAACAATTCCGTCTCATTATTGTATTGTAATACAAAGTTAGAAATATTAAGTTTAAAAAAAATTTAAAATATTTGAATTTTGAAAATTATATGTAGCGCCATCTGTCGATAGTTTTGTGACACTACAGACTTTTAGCAATATATTACTAATTAAATTAATTTTGGATAAATTAATTTTGGATTTAACTACACTAAAACCTTCCTTGGTATGCCCACAACAATTCCTGAAAGTTTCACCGTAATCGGACGGGTAGTTTTTGAGTCTATAGACAGACAGACAGACAGACACACAGACATTGCCTTTTATATATATAGATATTAAATAAAATAAAATTAAAAATATTTATGTTCTATCCATATCTGTTTTTATTGCATTAAAATTATTTGAAATTGTTTCTGTAGCTGGAAATTAATTTACTTCAAACCGTCGGTCGGTTTTTTAGAACTTACATTTGTTTGATGTATTATGTGCTGAGTAGTTACTTGATCCGTTTACACATCTGAACTATACATTAGTATACAATATGCAATAGTGTAAGTATCAATAACAGGACACATAATTAAATAAATAAGCTATTAAAGTTTGTTGGATTGGTAATTTTAGAAAAGGTTGCAGAGCAGTTGAGATAGACAGCGTCCTTACAGGACAATATTTATGGGTCCGAAATAGGTTGTTCAAATGGCCTAAACCTAGAAAATATTGCTTCTTTCCATAAAGAAATAGCTCTTGAATATTTTTAAGAATACTTTTTTAATTGTTTATTTAAATTTAATAAAATCTATTATGACCTCACCTTAAGTGTATTTCCTTGTACAGAAATATGCATTGACCTTTTGATAATGTATTTATTCAATTGTATAGTATACTAATGTATATTTCAGTAGTGCGAAATCATCAAGTAACTACTCAGCACATAATATATCAAACTATTTAAAATCAGAAAATAATTTGAAAGCAATATAAATTTAATAAAATAGTCATAAAATGATTGGATAATCTCCCACACTAACTTCAAATAATAACAATAACATTAACAATCTCTGAAATTTGTATAAAGCCATTTATTACCGACCGACGATAGTAAGGGAGGTATTGTTTTTTATATATCTACTTAATAGATTTTTGGCGATACTCAATAAAGCAATTTTTTTCTTTATTTGTTTTTATTTAATTTTGTGAAATTTTAAATAAACCCTCAAAAAAGATAACCTTAAAGAAGAAAAAAAAATCAATGTTAATGATAAAAGAGATCAAAGTAAGATTTATATTTAGGATAATATAATCAAACCAAAACTGTGATGATAAGTAATATTATTTTATCACTCTTTTATGATTTTAATATTTCTTAACGTTTATGTTATGAAATTTCTCATAAGGCTCCCATAATCGTCTCTCTATAATTTCTTATACTTTCAAGTCATTCCTAACTGGATTGTAGCGATAATGTCTATATATTTAAGTTAACTTAATTACGATAACGTTATCCCTTATCTTTTACTACAATAGTAACTGTTCGTTACATTGCAAGGATCTAAATGATGTCATTTTACAACTCTGTAACTTCTAATTTACCTCGTTTGTTTCAGCAATTAAAGCCAAACCAATTGACAAACAATTTGAAATATTTATTAAAAAAAAATATTACTAATAATATTTTTAAAAGATATTTTTGTCGAATACAAAAAAAAAATTTAAAAAAGGGAAATTTAATTCCAATCGAATTAATAATATAATTTTTTTATTTGTATATTTAAAAAAAAACTTTTTATTATTTATTAATTAATTTAAATTAAATTAAATAAAACAAAATAATTTAAAAATAAATAAGGTATAATTTAATTAATTAATAAATTAATTTCAATTGTGTTAAATTGTTGTACAAATGTTGTACAAATGCTGAATAATTTAAAAAGTAACTTTTCCTGTAATTTGAGAGACGAACGGATACAAGCAGGTGTGAAAGTAAATAAATAATAATAACAAACGAAAATCAATTTCCTCCATCAAGGTAAATGTATTTGTATGTTTTATAACTGCTTTCACACCTCGGGTTTTATAAATTTTTCAAACATTTTCAGCTAACAGTGCTAATATTTCCTCATTTTCCTCGATCGCCAAGAAGATTAACAAAATACGGTTACCTAAAACCCAAATAACGAAAGAGTAATGCATACTTTATTTGAATTTAATGAATGTTTTCTCTTACACACGCAACTTTATTGCTAACTTGTTGTTTGAGTTGTTGTTATGTTTCAACCTATGAACAATAACTAAAAGACAGTCTACCCTTTGTTTTACAAATAAATTTTCATTTAATATAATCATTTGAGTAAATATTGTTTAAGCCAAATCTAAATTTCACTTAATAATTTTCCATTAATATTATTCTACGTTTTTTGAATTATGACACGAAGGTAAATGTTGAGGGTTCGGGTCGGTTCGTATAGTCTCGCTATGATTCGTATATGCTGAGAGGAATGCAAGTTGGCTTGGGTGGCTAGGCTGGGTGACATATTGTTTTTGACATGCTTGAGGTTGGCCCGTTGGCCGGCAAGACAACAGATGAAAGACAACACGTTTCTCTACACAATATTGTATTAATATTCTTCATTCTTCATTATTTACATTTCAACATGTATATCAGGATTGTATAATCGTAATGTATTATAATATGTGTTTAATCCAAATCGAAAGGTATTTATTTAATATAGATATACGAATGATTCGCTCAACGCTGGCTCAACTTACTGTGACGCCATTACGAACGATCATTCAATGAATTTATATCAGGCCTATTGGCTATTATCATATATCAAACCTCTTGATCATTACTATACACAATTAACATTTATAACAAACACACTCCTTTTCGTATGCATATAGCTTTCATCAACTGAATAATCTTCAGGGAGTTTTTTCCTTAGTTATACTAAGGTTTTCTCCCTTCTTGGGGCTAATAAATTCTTCAATATACACCCCAAATTGAGTATAATTATTTAATAATACCTATTCATATTTAATCCTTCTCCAAACATTTATTTTACAGTAAACTAAAAAAGGGTTTAAAACTGAAGCACGAGAATTAGGCTTAAGGACTAGTTTTCGACGATACAAATGGTGCCTCCTGTGAGGTTTGAATTGATAATATCTACATACAGCGAGATTAAAAATTGAAGAACATTTCAAAATCAGTGCCTGATCTCCATCAACATTGTGAAACGCAATCAAATTAAGATAAGTTACAAATTTAACTTATTAACAACGCTGTATCCTTTAATTCTATTCTTTAATTATTATTATTAAAATTTAATTTTCAATCAATTATCAATTTTAAAATTTTCAATTCCAACAATTAAATCTTAAAAGGATTAACAACGCTATAGTCTTTAATTCCATTATTTAATTATTATTATCATTATAAAATTATCAATTTTAAATTTTCAATTCGAACAATTAATTCTTATAAAGATTAATAACGATATATTCTTTAATCCCATTATTTAATTATTACCAAAATTATCAATTTTCAATTTTCAATTCGATCAATCAATTCTTATAAAGATTAATAACGCTATATTCTTTAATTCCATCATTTACTTATTATTATCAAAATTATAAATTTAAAATTTGTCACTTCCATCAACTAATTCTTATAAAGATTAACGACATTAAATATATCAATACATTATTAATTGGTATTTTTGTTATTATAATTAATTAATATTTCTGCTATTGATATTTAATTATTGTTTTTTAAATACTCTTTTTCTAATAATAATATTACTATAGTTATTAAAACATTTCAAAATTATACAAGAAATACTATAGTAACTATAGTTATTAAAACATTTCAGAATTATACAAGAAATAGCAATTTTGCAATTTGCAAAACCTTCTTTATAGAACTCTTACAAGGGTACAATATGTAAATATATATATATTGTATCAATTTTATTCATACATAAACAGTAGCCTTTTTATAGAGCTATGACCAGGATACAATATTTAAACATGTGTATTGTATCAATTCATTCATATAATTATTAAAACGTATCTTATGGTATTCCCATCATGGGACACTATTAAAACACTCGCCTGCTTGCGACTTTCATGCCCGTGGCTGAAGTATGTCTGGCCCACGGTCATCATACATTCGATCCGTGATCGTTGTTATAAAACAAACATTCGCCTGCTCGCCTACTTGCGACTTTCATGCCCATGGCTGAAGTATGTCTGACCCATGGTCATCATACATTCGATCTCTCAAACGTTGTTATGAACAATCTGTTTCCACGAAACATACACATCGAACAATTTATTCAATAAACCCATTTGGCTAAAGTATATTTAGCCTCATAGTCTCCATACATATCATACTAATTAATTTTATAATTAGTGAACTTTTCATGAGACACTTTTTACAATACATATCCCTAATTCATTCATATAATTAGTATCTTCCTTTTTCCGATATTTAACCATATACATTACACAAATTCATTCATTGAACCTACTTGACTATTCATTCATTAGGCCTACTTGGCTATAATACACCCATTCTCCTGGCTATCATATACTCTTTAAGTGTCCATCTTTCAACTCTCTCTCTCGATTGATCAACGCATATATGATGTTTATAAAATCCTCAAAACACTACCCATCATTTAACAGTATTTCATAATGATACGTCTAAATGATTGGTCACACACAATCTCACGACTTATCTTAAACATCCCAGATTCCAATTAATGATGAATGCCATTATAATGATGCAGGATTCATCAGGTAATTTCATACCAGCTCAATGAGTGCACGATACCTGTGCGACTGCTAATTTCATTATTGAATCGTTAACACATAAATTTTAAATTCCCAAACAAACACGTTCTCTAAGGGAATTTTGTGGATTGGACCGCGTATTGGTGCTTGTTTTTGTGGGTTTGTTCGGGGGATGCGGGCGTGTGCGCGGCGTTTCGGTTGCTACTTCCGCGGACGTTTGGTGGCGATCAAGGGGGTGACGGTCGGGGCGTTGTGTGTGTGTTTGTGCTCTTTGGATGGATTCGCGGTGGCGGGTGTCGGTGTGTGGTTTGGTTTGCGGGGTTCCATTGTAAATAAAAACAACCACCAAAGCTTTAATAAGTAAACATGTTCTATTCCTATAGGAGTAGTTAATGAAATGCAAACTTTCTCAAAAAATCTAATACAAAAAAGGTGCAAATCCATGAATAATAAATTCTAAAGATCATTATCCTTCTTGACAGTTAATCAAATTGCTGATCTGAGTACCAGTCAAGTTTTTCCACGTGACATATTAACGTTTCCACGAAACATTAAATTAACTGATCCACAATTCCATTTACCACGTTCAATAGATATTCTTATTGGCTCAGGAACTAGTTTCTCTCTTTTATCCATTGGACAGATCAATCTTTCAACACATGATTGTTATTGAATTTTGCAAAAAACACAACTTGTGTCCTGTCAACTGACTGATCTGTCAAATCAATTAACTCAATTTATGGAAATTGAAAACACAAATCAAAGGAGCTCTAGATCTTTTGATGATTTCATATGTGAAACTTATTATCAAATTCACACTACTCGCAATCCATATGGTCAATATATTGTTAAATTGTCATTCCATATAAATAATGTTGAATTTGGAAATTCTAGAAATCAAGCTTATCGACAATTTTTATCTTTACAGAGGAGATTGAATGCTAACTCACAATTAAAAACTGAATATTGCAAGGTAATGCAAGAAAATATTGATATGGGCCATATGATATATGTCCCCGATGTCCCAGAGCCAGGATATTACATGCCTCATCATCTAGTAATCAAAACCTCCAGCACTACTACTAAGGTGCGGGTCGTGTTCGATTGCTTCTGCCAAATCAGAGAAAGGTATCTCATTGAATGAGGTTCTATTGATTGGTCCTACTATCCAAGATGGTCCATTCACTATGCTGCTACGTTTTCGATCTTACATCTATGTTATGACTTCAGACATCGCTCAGGTGTATTGACAAACCATCGTAAGTTTCAAAGGATTCTATATTATCATAATAATGTTATCAATACCTTTGACCTTCAGAGAATTATCTTTGGAGTCTCTGCTCCATATTTCCTTGCTATTTGGACTATTAATCAGCTTGCTGATAACGAAGCTCATAACTCTCCTAGAACTTTCGAAATTCTAAAAAAGGGATCTTTATGTAGACGATCTTTTAACTGGAACCAATTCTCTGGCTGAAATTCTTCGACTGTGTGTTGATATTAATCAATTGACAAACAAGGTGTTTTAATAGTTGGATGGCGTTTAAAACATGCCGCACTCTCATTCACGAAAAGAAAAAACATCTAACTCTCATCATCACGTGACCGATTTGATTATCCGTGATATTCACAAATACACATTTCATGCCGGAATCCAAACTACTCTATCCAATCTTCGCCAGACTTTGGACTCTGGATGGTGGGGTCAAGTTCGACGAATCATTCGATGATGCAATGATTTGTCTTCGATATCGACCAGTGTTATTGCATGGAAAGATGGCAGATCTGCCTTCTGCTCGGGTCACCGAGTCAGCTGCTTTTTCTCATTTGGCTGTCGATTACTTCGGTCTCCTGTACATCAAGGAATGAAAATTCTGTAATCGAACAGAGAGTTTTTTATATGGATGTCTCTTCATCTGCATGACCACAAAGGCCATACATCTCGAAATAGTGAGTGATCTAACAACTAACGGTTTTTT
Organism: Labia minor; assembly: GCA_963082975.1. Lineage (NCBI taxonomy): Eukaryota > Metazoa > Arthropoda > Insecta > Dermaptera > Spongiphoridae > Labia > Labia minor. The sequence continues at coordinate 102,884,981 of OY720344.1, forward strand.
CGGTGTTTTTAGACGCTTCATTGGTCGACGAGGTGTCCCATCTCACGTATATCCTGACAATGGTACAAATTTCATAGGTGCAAACAATCAATTACGTGAGCTTTATATATTGTTCTCATCTAAATCCCATCAAGGCATTGTCAACGATTTTGCCTTGCAAAAATTATTACTTGGCGATTTAATCCGCCGCTATCTCTACATTTTAGTGGCATCTGGGAAGCTGAAATGAAATCCTTTAAACATCATTTCAAAACGAGTGGTGAAAGATCAATTATTAACTTTTGAAAAACTTAACTAACTTGCTAGACATATAGAATCTATATTTAATACACACCTCTTGTCTTCATTATCTAACGATCCTAATGATCTTATTGTATTAACTCTTGCTCACATTCTAATCTCTCACAATACTTCCCGAAAATAATATCTCTGATGTTCCAGATTATCGTCTCAACATATGGCAATTCATTACTAAGGCCACACAGTAACTCTGGAAACGATGGTATTTAGAATATCTACACGAACTTCAAACTCGTCACAGATGGCAATGATCTCAAGGTAAACTCGAGATCAACCAGATCATCGTCGACGTCCTTCCTGCAGATGATGGAATATCTCGATTCGCAAGGGATTTTCAAACGAAAACATCACTTTACTATGTTTTTTAACAATTAATTAATCAATACTTGTTGTTAACATTCTAAACCATTGTCCATTCTATTGTAATTACTATATATATCTTGCTCATTGATTCGCAACGGGGGGAGTGTGTTTAAGCCAAATCTAAATTTCACTTAATAATTTTCCATTAATATTATTCTACGTTTTTTGAATTATGACACGAAGGTAAATGTTGAGGGTTCGGGTCGGTTCGTATAGTCTCGCTATGATTCGTATATGCTGAGAGGAATGCAAGTTGGCTTGGGTGGCTAGGCTGGGTGACATATTGTTTTTGACATGCTTGAGGTTGGCCCGTTGGCCGGCAAGACAACAGATGAAAGACAACACGTTTCTCTACACAATATTGTATTAATATTCTTCATTCTTCATTATTTACATTTCAACATGTATATCAGGATTGTATAATCGTAATGTATTATAATATGTGTTTAATCCAAATCGAAAGGTATTTATTTAATATAGATATACGAATGATTCGCTCAACGCTGGCTCAACTTACTGTGACGCCATTACGAACGATCATTCAATGAATTTATATCAGGCCTATTGGCTATTATCATATATCAAACCTCTTGATCATTACTATACACAATTAACATTTATAACAAACACACTCCTTTTCGTATGCATATAGCTTTCATCAACTGAATAATCTTCAGGGAGTTTTTTCCTTAGTTATACTAAGGTTTTCTCCCTTCTTGGGGCTAATAAATTCTTCAATATACACCCCAAATTGAGTATAATTATTTAATAATACCTATTCATATTTAATCCTTCTCCAAACATTTATTTTACAGTAAACTAAAAAAGGGTTTAAAACTGAAGCACGAGAATTAGGCTTAAGGACTAGTTTTCGACGATACAAATATTATTTGGAATCCAATTCAAGATTTAATATTATATTAAAAAAAATGAAAAATAATAACATGAATTCATATTTTTTTATAAACGTTTTGGATACAAAACAATTTATCTTATCTTATTATGCTAGCTAAAATTGTATATATGTATTTATCTATATATATTGGTTCTCAAAAACCGCTCTAACGATTTTTTTCAAATTCACACTAGATATAGTATTTATAAAGAAAAATTAAGTTTTATTGATGATATCTCTTGAAACATACAGCTTCATTATTAATTTCTTAATTGAAAATTATATATGGAAAACGTCAAAATTTTTAATACTGCCTGCTAAGACAGTAAAAAAATGACAATTTTTTATCTAAATACATATAGTCCAGCGGTTGGACTGATGTTTTAACGAGTGGATTTCGTCGGTTCGAAACTCGCCGGGTGAATCGTTATTTAAAAATGAAAATAATGATTTTGTTATTTTTTTTTCTTTTTATCTATTGTTTACTTTTTAATAAATTACTATTCTATATTTATTTATTCATTGTTCTTTTATTAATAAAGTTTTAGATAGTTTTATAAGTTTTAATATTTTTTCAATAAAATATTATTCAATATATTTATTAATATTATTTTATTTATTATTATTGAGTACCCGAAGTTCCATTCATTTTAATCAGATTGATGCAATGATGCAACAGTTAATAATTGTAATATTGTAATAAATTTCTATCTTGAAAATTGTTACATATTATTCAGGATATTTTAAAAACTATTTCTTTCTTTAATTAATATTCATTTTTTCTATAAGTCAGATATATTTCCAAATATTAAATAATTTTTGAAGTGAAAACTTCTTTAGCGGCGTTGAGCACTTTTGCGGGATGGGGAAAAAGTATAGAACTCGCGTGATCGTGACCAACACCATGAAACCATCTGCTTTCAAATTTCTTATAACAGAGCGCGAAATTTGAATTGTCATTAGAACTGTTTTATAAATTATCTCTAACATATAAATATATATTTATTATGTAAAGTTCATTTCATATATACATATATAATCAAAATTATACGAAATGAACTTCACATAATAAATATATATTTTATGTTAGAGATAAGAATTATAAAACAGTTCGTATTGCAATATTTTAAACAAAGTTGTGTATTTATATATATATAAATATAAGTTACAAATTTGTTTAAAATATATGTTTAAAATAATATATAAGTTATATATATATACATGCATATGAAATTCATCTTTCTCGTGAAATAGCGCGAATTTCGTCTGTTTTAAAATTTCTTACGCAGAAGTTTTCACTTCTGTCGGCCAGTCCCACGACTGCCAATTTTGCTTTTTTAATTCCGAAAAGCTGCAAAGCACGTTTTTTTGTCTTTAGTTTGTTTTATAACCACTTGGGGCGCTAAACAGTTTTTCAAAAAAACACTATAGAAAAAAAATATATGTACCTATATATTATATATTTATGTATTATTGAGGAGCACAAGTTCATTAATTTTAATCAGATTGATGCAAATGTGTAACATTTAATAATTGTAATAAATAATTAAAGAATTGTGTATCAATATTTTTTAAAGGGTAGAGCGAGAGCTCGGTGTCCCAGGTATTAATATTACCAGCCAAATCCAATAATAATGAATCATTTTTTTTAACTTAAGTACCGAGCCGAGGCTCGGGGTCCCGGTACTAATGATTTTATATGTTAACAGGATAACAGTTCAAAAAATAGTAATATACATATATAAACATATAAAAGTTTAGATTTTTACAAAAGATCTAATACAACACTGGATAACTTTCTATTCTGCGACATCTTCTTCTTCTTCCTAACATTTGCAGGTTCTGCTACTTTGGACAATCTCTCCAAAGACTTTCCAGGGTCCTGTCCATCTGTGATGCGAACTCGAAGAAAAACTTCAGCCGACTTCTTCCGAGAGTCTGATGCCTGAATGGAAGGGGGATATATGAAGGATTTTTAATATTGAATTTATGGGATTTTGGGATTTGATTATGGTTTGGGACGAGACTTCCTCAATGAAAGGCGAGGAATGTCGTGGCTTTTTTCTTCCCTGAAGTGGACTTATCTCTATCGCGGTCATACATCGCTACTCCTGTGGCTGAAGTACAATTTTTCCTTAAATTAATTTTTATTAATTATTATTTTGCTTTTTGGTGTTGAACACTGAACTCATCTTCTTTAAATTAAATTCTTATAACAATATCTTTTTCATAATTAAGCTCTAACTTGCTAACATAGAATGATGAACTTCAAAACTTCTTTCAATTATCGTTTAAGGTAAAACAATTAATTTATTCGTTTGATATCTGTAGTCACGTATTCCGTAGTAAATGAATCATTAAGGGAATAAAAAATGTTCCAAAAAATTTTCAAATTGAAATTTTAGATTTCAAAGAGAGTGTAGATTTAACTGAAGCATTTAATTTGACATCTCTTGCATAAATATTGTAGAAATAATTTATTTTGTAATTTAGTTCATATTATTTTGTTGATAATTGATCATTCTCGGAAGAACAAGCACACACCTAATAGGAGGAGGAGGAAGAAGAAGAAGAAGAAGTGTGAATAAATTTATTTATTTGGCTCAACATTTCGATGTAAACACCAATTCTATAAGAAAAAATATCTTAAATTTAACTATAGATCTTGATTAACTCTCTCTGATATACAAGTTTGAAAAAAACTTTCATGGAACACAATTTTATTGATGAAAATTTTTAAATTGAATTTAGTCAACTCCAGACAAAATAGTTTAGCCAATTTATTTTTCATTCTTATCTTTATATGAATACATATAAATCCTACACACAATATACTATATATTCATCTACATATATTTCAATCCCTCGGTAAGTGGTAGAGTCAGTCAAATCAATGTTCTAGAATATATTTATTTAAAAGACACAAATTTCTATTAAAGAAAGAATTGAGTTTTTAAAAATTGAATTTTGTAGTTAATGGTATAAATTCTACAGACAATGAGGTTTATATTTTACAAAATAATAATTATAATAATAATAAATGAAATAATAAAACACCTACAATAATATTATTTCAAATTAATAAGAATAAGTTTAATTTATATAGAATTCAATAGAATGTATCTCTTGGATCCCTAAAGTTGGTTCAGAGGATCCTGTAATGAATTCAGAATAACAAAAATCTTGGAATTACACATAGATATATTTGAAACGTGGCAAATTGGACTTTTTGAATAATAGGTGGGCGTAGAAACTTTGTGGTATCCGAATATAAAGTCAATATTCCAAAAGACAGATTTTACGATGGAAAGATCAAAATGATTTAGGAAATAAGAGGATGGATCGACATATCCGATAAAAAAATGTTCAATCAGCAAAGTTAATGGGCTTCAAAATACTATTATTTTCTAAACTCATTCTTTTATTTAATAGGTTAATAAAGATGAAAACTAAACTAAATTTAGATGATGTGTTCAAATATGGCATATTTTATACTATTATTATCTACAAATTTTGATTGAATTCATTTGAGAATTTTAGACCAGACACATCACTTATTAATACTATAACCCAACCTATATTTATATTCAATATTTTTTTTTAATTAATTCATTATATATATATATATATATATATTCAAGTATATATGAGCATATATTATTGTAATTTAAATCCAGCTATTAGACAAATGATAACAAGATTATTACTACTGATTCGAAAATGATATTAGTAACAATAATGTGAAAATGTAATATATTAAAACTATAATTTATGGTTATGTTTACATATTAACTGTATTTACTCATTAAATGAGATTTAATAACAACTCGCTCGTCTGATTAGTGAAAATTCAATATTTATTTTGGACTTTGATATTTTAATAAATACCAACCAACTGAAATTCAATATTAATTTAATATTGAGTTATAGAAATTATATATGATGAAGGTTATTTACTTATAATTTATTAACGCGAAATTGATATTTTTGTCTAATTTTTTTAAATCTTTAATTAATAAATATTTTTTTGAACTTAGAAAAATTTGAAAATAAATTTCTCACATTTATAATAATATGAACTTCATTTCATACACATATATCTAAATATTTCAATACTAAAATTAGTTTAAATAATTTTGATTAAATTTAAATATTTGCTATAATAAGTGAAATTAATAAATAATACATACTTGACTAAACTAAACGAAATAATAATAAAAATATATATAGTATACGTAATACCATTTTTATTTATTAAGACATTTGTGTTGAAAAAAATGAACTGTGGCCAGGCACAGAACCAACCGACGATTTGAAATAAATTAATTTCCAAACAACATTATATATATATGTAAAGTATCAAAAACAAAAATATTTTTAAAACTTGAATTAAAATGACTAAATTATATTATCTTGGTTTTTATTTTTAGTTTAATTACTACTATATATACTATATATTTTAAGTGAAAGTACCGGGACCCCGAGCCTCGGCTCGGTACTTAAGTTAAAAAAAATGATTCATTATTATTGGATTTGGCTGGTAATATTAATACCTGGGACACCGAGCTCTCGCTCTACCCTTTAAAAAATATTGATACACAATTCTTTAATTATTTATTACAATTATTAAATGTTACACATTTGCATCAATCTGATTAAAATTAATGAACTTGTGCTCCTCAATAATACATAAATATATAATATATAGGTACATATATTTTTTTTCTATAGTGTTTTTTTGAAAAACTGTTTAGCGCCCCAAGTGGTTATAAAACAAACTAAAGACAAAAAAACGTGCTTTGCAGCTTTTCGGAATTAAAAAAGCAAAATTGGCAGTCGTGGGACTGGCCGACAGAAGTGAAAACTTCTGCGTAAGAAATTTTAAAACAGACGAAATTCGCGCTATTTCACGAGAAAGATGAATTTCATATGCATGTATATATATATAACTTATATATTATTTTAAACATATATTTTAAACAAATTTGTAACTTATATTTATATATATATAAATACACAACTTTGTTTAAAATATTGCAATACGAACTGTTTTATAATTCTTATCTCTAACATAAAATATATATTTATTATGTGAAGTTCATTTCGTATAATTTTGATTATATATGTATATATGAAATGAACTTTACATAATAAATATATATTTATATGTTAGAGATAATTTATAAAACAGTTCTAATGACAATTCAAATTTCGCGCTCTGTTATAAGAAATTTGAAAGCAGATGGTTTCATGGTGTTGGTCACGATCACGCGAGTTCTATACTTTTTCCCCATCCCGCAAAAGTGCTCAACGCCGCTAAAGAAGTTTTCACTTCAAAAATTATTTAATATTTGGAAATATATCTGACTTATAGAAAAAATGAATATTAATTAAAGAAAGAAATAGTTTTTAAAATATCCTGAATAATATGTAACAATTTTCAAGATAGAAATTTATTACAATATTACAATTATTAACTGTTGCATCATTGCATCAATCTGATTAAAATGAATGGAACTTCGGGTACTCAATAATAATAAATAAAATAATATTAATAAATATATTGAATAATATTTTATTGAAAAAATATTAAAACTTATAAAACTATCTAAAACTTTATTAATAAAAGAACAATGAATAAATAAATATAGAATAGTAATTTATTAAAAAGTAAACAATAGATAAAAAGAAAAAAAAATAACAAAATCATTATTTTCATTTTTAAATAACGATTCACCCGGCGAGTTTCGAACCGACGAAATCCACTCGTTAAAACATCAGTCCAACCGCTGGACTATATGTATTTAGATAAAAAATTGTCATTTTTTTACTGTCTTAGCAGGCAGTATTAAAAATTTTGACGTTTTCCATATAATATATAATTTTCAATTAAGAAATTAATAATGAAGCTGTATGTTTCAAGAGATATCATCAATAAAACTTAATTTTTCTTTATAAATACTATATCTAGTGTGAATTTGAAAAAAATCGTTAGAGCGGTTTTTGAGAACCATGATATATAGATAAATACATATATACAATTTTAGCTAGCATAATAAGATAAGATATTTTCCGACAATGAATATAAAATTATTACTTTGTAAACTACCACTTCCAGATATACACCAAAAGTTGATGAATTCATGTATTTGATGCATTAAGTAAATATACCAAATTTTGTCAAAATTTGTTGAGCCCTTCAAGCTGTACACGTCTATACGGGCACAAAACTGACGGACGGACAGACGGATAGACATCATGCTAAAAATATTTTTTTCTGTTAACAAAATGCATGATTGCATGAAATGATGATTCGTGGAGATATGTAAATATGTGAAATTTGGTGTGAAAACAATTCCCTCCCTTCCTATCGTCGGTTGGTAAAAATATAGGAAACATTACCACTCAATATAGAATTTAATGGCCGTTAAAAGAATGTAAATAAGATAAATAATCACTTAGAATCCAAATCATATATATATATATAATCGATCAGGTTCTTTATATTTTTTTTTTAAATTTGATTTGATTAAAAAATTATATATTGACATAGATATAATTGGACAAAAACTTTCATACACAATTTATTACTAAAACAAATAAATAGATCAAGGTTGAACAGATCCAAACAAATGGAATTGAATTAAGCAAATAACAAATTTAAATTTAATGTATAAAACAAGAAAAAAAAAATTAATAATTTTATTCACATATTTTTAGAAAATAAAAGAAATATTTTTTATAGGTTTGTTTAAATTTTTCGGTTCAATTGATTAGTTTTACAACAGAAATAACTTTTTAAATAACAATAACAATTAATAGTTCTGGTTATTTTATATTGAATTCAATTTGTGCATTCTTATCTCTTTCTTATGAATCTTATTTCTATCCCAAAACATATGGAATATCAAGTAAAACAAGATAACGAACATTACAATAAAGACTTACCGAATCATTATTATCAGGCTTAGAAAGTTGGTTTAAATACTTGATGGATCAAACTTAAAATAAGTTTGACAAATGTTCAGGTGGAATTGGTTCTATAGTTATATTTCGTGCTTTCCCTTAATACAATCAAAGTATTGATTTCAAGACAACTATGTCTATTATTATAGATTCGACCAAACCAAAATATCTATAATGCTTCTAAAATATACCATAATATGAGAGCCAAGCTACAAGTTCTATAAATGGTAGCAATTGAGGTCAGCAAATTTATGTTGTGAAAAGGGAAAAGAGAAAAAGAATAAAGTGAATTAAATGAAATTTATTTATAAAAACACTTTTGTTATCTTATCATTTATGTATAATTTAAATCAATAACAAGATAGATCTGAATCGTATAATATATAACATATTCCAACATTAATGGTTTCTAAAATAACGCTTTTATAAATTAAATAATAAAGTTTGCTTAATTGATTAGAGAAGAAATCAGTTTTTACTTAATTAAGTTTATTATTTTGAATTTAAAGATATCTATCTATTTTTATCTTCTATGATTTATCTATAAATTGTAATATACATATATTTATAATATAATAATAATAAATAATAATAATATAATGCTACAGAGAGGAATAGTATTAATACACAGTCTTAACATACGAAGTGTAGAATTTGAAAATGTATAAAAATTTAAATACTTAGGTTCTGTAATAACGAAGGATAATAATATTTGAGAAGAGTTTAAAGCGAGGTTGCAATCGGGAAACGCCTGTTATCATGGAGTAAAGGGGCGTATCGTGTCAAAATTATTATCAAAGAGGATAAAAATTAAAATATATAAATCAATTATTTTGCCGGTTTTATTATTTGGGTGTGAGGCATGGTCTATGACCATAGGTGACGAGAGTAGAGTATTTGAGAATAGGATTCTGCAAAACATTGATGGGCCTAAGAGGGATGAGGTCACCGGGGAATGACGGAGACTGTTTAACGAGGAATTGCATGACCTCTATGTATCTCCAGATATAGTTAGAATTATAAAATCGAGAAGGCTGCGATGGGCAGGGCTCGTGGCTAGAATGGGAGAGGAAAGAATGGCGAAAAATATATTGGGGGGAGACCGAGTGGGAAACGCCATCTAGGAAGACCAAGGACTTGGTGGGTGGTTACTGTATGAAGGGACGTGAGAGAGATGGGAGAGGGTAGGGATTGGAGGGTTGTGGCTCAGGATAGGAATACTTGGAGGGGTGTGGTTGCTGCGGCCAAGAACTTTCGAGTTCCGTAGAGCCACAGAGATAGATAGATAGATAGAATAATACAATGCTTTAATGTTGAATTGAAGAGTGAGTAAATGAGACTTCATTAAGTTAACTGTGACTCCCATAAAATTTTTCAATTATTATTATTTATTAATTTTTCACTGAATCGCGTTAAATTAACAACATAATGTCTATTATTTTACAGATTTTATGTTGTATTTATTTGTTTTATGTCCAGATATTTTTTCTATAATTGTTTCAATATATATAATATTTTTTATCATATTTTTTCACTTTTAAATTTATCTCTTTAATGTACCAGTATATGTATACTTTAATAATCACTTAAGCTTTATGTGTATTCATAACCGTTATAATTTAAATTTGAATTTGTATTGTTACGTAGCTATGAAGCGACTCTTCATAATTGTGTTAATAAAAACTGGTATCCATCTTAATCTGCTTATTCATTTTGATTAACTTAAATTTATATATTATAAAAGATAAATTCTGTAAAACTATCTACGAAGTATGTTATGTTTTATTAATTAAAAAAAAAAAAAACTTTTTAGGCATAAAATAGAAAAGATATCTTTTTAGAACAAAATTGATTGATTGATTTAGAACATTAAATTGAAATTTTGAAAATCTTCAAATTTGAAATGCCAATGTACTAATTTAAAATATCTATCTATTTCAGTGGCACTAAGGAATTCGAAAGTAATTGGCCGCAGCAACCACATTCCCCCAAATGTTCCTATCCTGAGCCACTCTCATTCAGCTAATTCAAAATTTACTAAATTATGATATTAACAATTTTTCTAATTATTTAAAATAAAAACATTTTTTAGTTATTATCTAAGGTATAAATTCTTTAATATATAACCCACATACTTCTTGAATAATATATTATATATATATGTATATATATATATATTAGTATAGTTTATGTTATAAGCTTATTTGTTGTATATGTGTTCCCTAGAAAATACATTTTGCGGTATATTGTTATTGTTGATAACCTTGAGTCATTGTCTGAATACGATGATAAAGTGAACCCCAAGGATTTATGGACACTGATAAGTCATCCATTGAAATGGCTTTACTACAAGAACTTGAACATAGTTTCCTTTAATCAAATCTAAGTAAGTACATACCTACAATCATATTAAAAAATATCAGATTCCATGAATTTAAAAAAAACGATTCAAAGATTCTAATAAAGATATCCTCATCAATAAATAAAAATTGATTACAGTGTAACAATAAATTAAAGTGAAATATGAAAAAAAAATTTAAATTATTCAATATTTGTATAATCCGATTGAGAATGGATGAATGGTCGGTTAATGAAAGCGTATTTTTTTTAATAAAATAATATTTAGGATTTTTGACGTGACGATTGAAAAAAACTAGATTTCCAGAAAACATTTGTTTTTAAAAAATACAATATTGTTAATTTATATATATCATATTAAGAGAAATGTTATTAATACGAGGGCAATTCACAAAGTAGGTTACGTTTTGGAATTAAGACAAAACTAGTACAGGAAAACGTTTTTTATTATATACATTTGAAAGAGCAACTAAATTATTACTTTTCTACATAATCGCCAAAAATTTGAGACATTTATCGTAGCGATGAACGAGTTTCGAAATTCCTTCCTCATAGAAATCCGCCGCCTGAGTGTGGCAAGTGCGTGAAATTCCTGGAAAACTGAAGGAAAGTTTGGTTATGGTGAAACAATGATTTCCTCTAATTTTTTCATTGATCTTTTCCATCATAACCAAACTTTCCTTCAGTTTTCCAGAAATTTCACGCACTTTATTGTACGAAATTGTTTCTCAAAAGTAGGCTACCATAAGTTTTGTGCCACACTCAGGCGGCGGATTTCTATGAGGAAGGAATTTCGAAGCTCGTTCATCGCTACGATAAATGTCTCAAATTTTTGGCGATTATGTAGAAAAGTAGTAATTTAGTTGCTTTTGCAAATGTGTATAATAGAAAACATTTTCTCGTACTAGTTTTGTCATAATTCCAAAACGTAACCTACTTTGTGAATTGCCCTCGTAAAATATATATGATAACAAAATTGTATTTTTGATTATTAAATAATAAATAAATTTTGGCTTCATTTAATATTCTTGACCTTTTCATAGTTCTCTAAAAGAAAGAAGTATATTATTAAAAAGTTCACCACAAAAGCAAGCAATCAAAAAATCCATATTTTGATGGATAGAGATCAAATTTCTCTAATGATTGATGGGGAAATTGAAATATTCAATCTATTTAGAAATATATCTATCCATTCTCAGCTATTGATATTGATCAACTTAGGGGTAGGGTGTAAAATGGGGTGAAGAGTTAGGAGGTAGGAGAGGGTGGAGAGGTCGAATACAATGAATTATGATTGGCGAAAAATACTCTTTAAAGGAAAACGCAAACCAGACTATATAGACGTGACATTATTAATATGCGCCAGCCAATTTTTGACACTTCAAAAGGAAAATGAACATTTCCCACAATATTTATAGACTTGAATTTAATAAACAAAAGATCAATAAGGGTGAAAGAAAATGGGTTGACTGGAGATGGAAAATATTAAAAATAAAATATAAAACTTTTAATAAAATCAGATAAAATTTTCATTTGTCAATCATTTTGATATATTTATTGAAAAAAAAAATACGTCAATGATATAATGAAATTCATTTTTATGAATTTTATCAATTGATTTCCTATTATATTTTTTCTTTTTTTTTAAAAAAAATTCTTAATAAATGTTATGCCTGTCATTAATAAATTCTAATAGGAATAGAATAGAAGAAAAAAACATTGACCCACTTGCATTGGTTATAAATAGGAAATTAAAAAAAAAATTGATAATTTTATTATTTAAGAAATCTAGCATTTAAATTGATTTAACAAACACAATTTTGGGAGAACATTTATAATTAAGTGTGTGTGTGTGTGTGTGTGAGCTGAAAGAAATGTTAAGGCAGGGGGGTTTTCCTCTACAAAAAAATAAACAATCCAATCCATCCCTAAAGAAATTATGGCTTATAATTATTTTTAAATTATTTTATCTATTTTTGAATTTGAAAATATTTAAAATTATCTCTCATTCTCTCATTTACAAAACATTTTAAATTTTTTTCTAAATACTTTCTTTTTAATTTTTAATAAGATATTATGGAAATATTTATTATTATTCTATTTTAATTAATTTTGATTTATATTAAAATAAATTTTGAACCCACGTTCAAAAGGAAACAACAAAAAAAAAAATAAATACAATTTTTCTTTGTCCTTGAAGTTTAATATTGAGTATTAATAATAAATAAATCTATGTTCGAGTTTGGAGTGATATTGATTGAAAGATGTATCAATTGAAAAATTAAAAGTGCACCCTATTAATTCTCTTTTTCATTGAAGTAATAATATACATAGTTTGTTACAGAAAGGAAAATTGAAGATTATTCCTAGGTCATCTTTAGAATAATAAGCTGGAGTGTCGCCACTCGACTATCTCAAATTTGAATTGGAATAAATAACATAATATATTAGTACCGGGACCCCGAGCCTCGGCTCGGTACTTAAGTTAAAAAAAATGATTCATTATTATTTGATTTGGCTGGTAATATTAATACCTGGGACACCGAGCTCTCGCTCTACCCTTTAAAAAATATTGATACACAATTCTTTAATTATTTATTACAATTATTAAATGTTACACATTTGCATCAATCTGATTAAAATTAATGAACTTGTGCTCCTCAATAATACATAAATATATAATATATAGGTACATATATTTTTTTTCTATAGTGTTTTTTTGAAAAACTGTTTAGCGCCCCAAGTGGTTATAAAACAAACTAAAGACAAAAAAACGTGCTTTGCAGCTTTTCGGAATTAAAAAAGCAAAATTGGCAGTCGTGGGACTGGCCGACAGAAGTGAAAACTTCTGCGTAAGAAATTTTAAAACAGACGAAATTCGCGCTATTTCACGAGAAAGATGAATTTCATATGCATGTATATATATATAACTTATATATTATTTTAAACATATATTTTAAACAAATTTGTAACTTATATTTATATATATATAAATACACAACTTTGTTTAAAATATTGCAATACGAACTGTTTTATAATTCTTATCTCTAACATAAAATATATATTTATTATGTGAAGTTCATTTCGTATAATTTTGATTATATATGTATATATGAAATGAACTTTACATAATAAATATATATTTATATGTTAGAGATAATTTATAAAACAGTTCTAATGACAATTCAAATTTCGCGCTCTGTTATAAGAAATTTGAAAGCAGATGGTTTCATGGTGTTGGTCACGATCACGCGAGTTCTATACTTTTTCCCCATCCCGCAAAAGTGCTCAACGCCGCTAAAGAAGTTTTCACTTCAAAAATTATTTAATATTTGGAAATATATCTGACTTATAGAAAAAATGAATATTAATTAAAGAAAGAAATAGTTTTTAAAATATCCTGAATAATATGTAACAATTTTCAAGATAGAAATTTATTACAATATTACAATTATTAACTGTTGCATCATTGCATCAATCTGATTAAAATGAATGGAACTTCGGGTACTCAATAATAATAAATAAAATAATATTAATAAATATATTGAATAATATTTTATTGAAAAAATATTAAAACTTATAAAACTATCTAAAACTTTATTAATAAAAGAACAATGAATAAATAAATATAGAATAGTAATTTATTAAAAAGTAAACAATAGATAAAAAGAAAAAAAAATAACAAAATCATTATTTTCATTTTTAAATAACGATTCACCCGGCGAGTTTCGAACCGACGAAATCCACTCGTTAAAACATCAGTCCAACCGCTGGACTATATGTATTTAGATAAAAAATTGTCATTTTTTTACTGTCTTAGCAGGCAGTATTAAAAATTTTGACGTTTTCCATATAATATATAATTTTCAATTAAGAAATTAATAATGAAGCTGTATGTTTCAAGAGATATCATCAATAAAACTTAATTTTTCTTTATAAATACTATATCTAGTGTGAATTTGAAAAAAATCGTTAGAGCGGTTTTTGAGAACCATGATATATAGATAAATACATATATACAATTTTAGCTAGCATAATAAGATAAGATATTTAAATTAAATTTAATTAATTATAAATTACAAATTAAAATTAATAAATAATATTTATTAAACCAGCACATGTTTGGCTCTTTGTGGATGGCACCATGTCACGTGCTGGCGCGTGATTTGTAGTGTTAAAAAATTAATTCTGGTACTTTCAGCGATTCAATCAAGCTGAAATTCTTTATAGCAGTTTTATACAATTTTTAATCATGTGAAAATCTATCAAACATATAACTTTATTTTTACGGTCACTTTAGAGAAGAAAAATTAAAACGTGATGACCCTCTTCCGGTTGAGCTACATTTCTCAAAAGTTGATAGAATTCTACAAATTTTGAATAATGCCCGTATACTAAATTTCATTATTCTAGCTCAAACCGTTTTTGCGTAATCTTGTTTACACACACACAGAAAGACAGAGAGAGACATCCTTCTCTGCCTTAATGAAAGTGATTCAGGAACCTTCAAAACGTATAAAAACGTCAAAATCTCCACATATAAAATTTCCGTGATCGCACGGAATCTGGCGAGATAGTAAAAAGATGGGTAATATCAATAAAAAAAATTAAATATATATTATATAAATAAATTTCAAATATATTTATTAATAGATTATTATTCTAAAATGCAAAAATCAATTTAAATCAATTTAAACCAATTTTTTAAGGTTAAAAATCGTCTGCTATATTCTATTCAATTTAATCCTCAGCGTCGTACGATATATAAATAAATTCAGTTTATATTATTTCTATATGTATAAAGAATTGAAAAACAAGAACTAAGCCGATTTATCATACATTCAAGTGTATATAAATTTGAATGGAAACTTATATGCAAATATATATATATATATATATATATGTATATATTTCATAGAATAATTTGTACGAGTATTTCAATAATCCTATTGAACTTATCAAAAACAAAATTAAAACTCTAGAATCCATTAATTTTGAATAGATCCTTTGTTTACATGGAATATAAAATTTATTAATTTTATTAGAACACAATTTGAGTTGTTAGAAGTCTTAGTTAGGCTGGATTTTAACTAGAGATCCACTTAACTAGGGATATATTTGGAACAAAGCGGAAATAAACTTTATCAGACAAAGTGAAAGTTTATATTTAAATTTATTTTAACACTATCTATCTATCAAAGTTGATTCAATGTATAGATTGTAAAAACATTTATATTTTCAAATGATTATGAAAATATATAAATAATATATAGAAAATAATTTCAAAATCTATAAAAAAAAATAATATTTTATTAATAAATATTCAATAGGAAAATAGAATTAAATTAAATAATTTTTCTAGACAAAGTGGTATAAGGAAGGGGAGGATGAGAGATCTTCACATAAACTCTCTTGAAAATAGCGCCAAAATGGACGCCGAAACATCGAGACACAAATCTCACAATCAAATGTAAAAATAACCTAGAAATAATTTCTCACAGTGGCGTACATAGGGGGGGTGCGGTGGGTGCGGTCCGCACCGGGCGGCACTTATCTTGGGGCGGCATTTTTTATATTTAGTTATAGTTGTAAAAAGCAACTTATTCATTTCATATTTATTTTTTTTTCTTTCTTGAATAATAAATGATTATTATGATTATTATAAGTTTACTATTTGATTTATATAAATTATGATTAACTATATGATTTGGAATATTATTCCTCGGTGTATATAAATGCATTATAGTGTAAATTTTGAATTCTAATTCCAAGAACAGGATAATAATTTTATTTTATTGTATTCATTAAAATTCGTTGAATTCGTAAACGCATCTTTACGATTTTGTTCAGCAATTTTTCAAACTAAAATTTTTTGATATCAGTTTATAAATGTCATTTCTTTTGAAAAGTTTATATGATTACTTTGAAGTGATATACCAATATTTTTTTAAATCATCGATTTTTCTTTTGAAAAGCAGGGCCGGCAGAAAAAATATAAATATAAATTTTGAGAGCATTAATCACGATTTTTCTAGTATGGAAGCTAGAAGAGTAAATATTATATTAATATGTTTACGAGTGCATGCAAATATGTGTAAAAAAATTTACTCTCTCTGTGTATTAATTAATATTGATTAAATAACTTAATAATTTATTTATGTGCATTAATTTATAAATACCACTATTTGATTGACTTATAATAAAAAGGGCGGCAAACTGGAGATCGCCCCGGGCGGCAAAAGTTCTAGGTACGCCACTGATTTCTCATAATAATAAAAACTTTCACATATAAATTAATATATTTCCATATTTATTTACTCTTTATATATCTCCAATTTACCTTGTTTGCGAACCGGGTACATCTACTAGCTCCATTACTCTCGTATTACAATGAATCATTCAAACGAACAGACCGACAGATAGTAAGCTAAATAAAAGTTTATTAAAATATGTATTATATTAAACATATATATTGTCTATATAAGTTTTATTCTATTTTGTAATAATAAATTTTTATATGATATTAATTAAATTGATAACCATAGAGATATAGGAATATGGTCATCAGTGGTGTATTGGAAGGGGAACGCGGGGGAACGACGTTCCCTTACCTTTTTTCATAACCGAATTTCCAGTATTTTTTCATTTCCCGACACTCACTTAAATCTACTGTTAGAATTTCTTTTTTTGTGTTCGTTAATTTTTTGCATAGTAAGAATAAGAAAAAATAAAAACTTATATGGAAAAAATAGTTTACTGAATATAGGACTTTTTTTGCTCCCACCATGCGTTTCCTTACTTCTTATTTTACCAATACATCACTGATGGTCATATTTTATATTAATATATTTATTAAAATGATTAGTTAAATAAAAAATTATTTATATTACGAGAAACAAAAGTTACGCTGTCTTATAAAGCGGAAGGATTTTATTTTTATCATTATTTGAGTTAAAAAAAAAAGAGTTTGAGACTAGAGCATAAAATAAATAAATACTTGGGTTAAAAAGGAAAGTAGAAGGGCTATTTTCCTGGCTGGAATCTAGAATGAGGGGCTATTCTGGTATACCTTTATTTTGTTTTTAAAGAACGGGTTCAAAGTTCCAAGAGAGCAATAAGCCCCGTTGTAATAACATCCTGTGTTCTCACTCAGCCAACCTCCTCCCCATCTCATAGAAAAGATTAGAATGGATCAGCTTTTAAAGAGTGTTGGCCGAGGAGAATGAAACAAATAACGGTTGGAAAAGGAGGCAATAGCCCATCACTAGTGGATAAAAAATAAAATTAAACAAAATTACTATTATTTCAATGTATGGCCCTTTGTAAATTTATTACTGAATTTAACCTTTGGAGGAGAGTAAAATCGACCACAAAACTTATTTGTTTTTAAATCGAAAAGGAAGATAGGTAATAAAGAAAATTTACAAATCAGTTCGATTTAACTTCTTAGGAAGATTTATAATCAAACAAAAAAAAAAAATAATAAAAACGAAAGGAAATTGGAGTTGGTTGATCATAAAAATAGAATTCAATTTACATTTACTTTAAAAAGTAAAAGTAAGAAAGAAAATTAAATTTTTAGAAACAAAACAAAAGTATTTAAGTAAGATATTATTAATATTGCTATTTTGTAGAGCAGATTAGTATTAAAGATTATCATTTATTATATATATTGCAGAAGGGAGCAACAGGGTGGGAAGTAGTGAAGCTGCCTCACATTCTCCTGGTCCCGGGTTCAAGTCCCGGGCCTGGCAAAATTTGGAAGCTGCTTGATAAAAAGTAGCGTCTCCGATCAAGAAAATCAAGGTAAAGGTTGTCAGGACCCTCTCTACTGATCATAGAACACATAATTGATATAACCGACTTGATAGGCGTTGTCCTTGCGCAGGATGTAAAAAAGTCAGATATATATTGCATCTAATGAATTTTCCTTCAACAAGGAGTTTAGAGGCACCTTCACCGGGGCACAAACTGTGAACTATCACCTGACAAAATACTTAAATTATAATTTAATAATATATTTAATTAAAAAAAATATAAATATATATTATGTATATATGAAAAGTTAATTCCGGGTTGTTTTGACATATTTTTGGAATCTAATGCCATTTTCAAGAGAATTTTGGGAAAGAAATTCGGAATTCTGGGTTTTGGAATAAGTGACCAAGAGTCAATGTTGGTATTTTGGATTCAATGAATGGATAATGTATGTGACTGTCTCTGAATCAGTGACTAAACATAGGATGAGAGCAACTTTGAGCGTAACCACATTTTTTTTAATGTTTAAGTCAGAGATTCTATATATATATATTGTATAAATACTAAAAATTTAATGATGATATGAGATTCTGATCAGATCATTAGTTCAAGAAAAATATAAATAAAGAACATTTCTTTTGGTAGCTACTTTTATTATTGACATAATTTAGAGAAAGTATTACAAAAAAAGCAGAAAATAAATAATAATAAACGCATCTATTTAAACAAATTTTATTTTAATTTACTTAAATTAAAATTTGTTATTTTAGAAGAGAGAAATTAATATTTGAAATAACAATTTGTTTTTAATACAATAACGATAAAATAATTATTTTTTCAATCCCATGTGAGGTATTTTTACATTAAGTTCTTTTTACTCAATTGTGTTTGTTTAAATGGTGTAAAGTGAGTATTTTTTCTTCCATAATACTCTTGAGATAAATTAAACATCATTTATCTCGTAAACTTGATATATAATTTTACTTTCATTTATTATTTGCAAAAATGGTAATAAAGGATATTATAAATATTACTCGAAAGAAGAGAGAGTGAGAGAAAGAAGAAAAGTAAAAACTATTTTTTGGACTTGATGAAAATTAGTTTTAGAAACAAATAAATTAAGCATTTATTTATTTTTCATAAACAAAAACCAATAAGTAATATATAATTAATGAATAGTGTTTTTTTAATATAAACTTGAAATAAACTAATTAGATATCTTTTTATATAATATAAAAATCTATTTTTAATAAATAAATAAAAATAATTAATAAAATAAGAAATGAAGTTGAAATTAAGTTTTTACCTAATTTGCTCTGTTGCAAAAATTCTTGTGATTGAAGAGGATAATAGTACAAAATCATTATTTTATCTCAAATTTTATAAAAATATCTAAACTTTAAATTATATATTCTAGATATAATAATAAACTTGCACCTTATCAGAGAAATTATATACAAAAAAATTTATGAATACATCCTCTAGTTCAGGGATGTCCAACCTTTTAATTTAATGGGCCACATCGCAAACTTAAATATTTAACTGGGCCGCAAAATTACCAGAATATGTTAAGCCTAGCTAGTGAATGTCTCAAAACTTATGGAGATTTTTGGGGATAGAGGTGGTTTTTTGTTTTTGAATGTTGCAGCCTTTTTTTTATAGCCTCGAAGTTATAGGTCGCTTGCCGGACTGTGAATTGTTTAAAATTTAACTCCAAAATGAGTCGATAGTGGGCCGCATCAAAACTTTGTGTGGGCCGCGAGTTGGACATCCCTGCTCTAGTTAATGTATACACACTCCTTCTAATCTAAATTAGTTATGGTATTTCAATGATTTGTTTACTATCAATTGCTAAGCTCCTTAAATTTATAATAATATGACAATCTTCGGTCGTTTTATGATGTTTTTCCCCAAGTAATTATCATCAAAATCAAGTCTTAAGGATTTTGAGGTTAGAATCATTCAACTAATACTATAACAATGTGGTACTATCACTAAACACCAAGTGAAAGTATGCATAAAATAGTTAGTGTATTTGTTCACTTCAATTTATGTGATTTAACTATAACATATACATATATATATTCTATATATATTATAAATTCTGTTTAAATAATTTTTTATTATATTAATCTCTTCTTTCGGATTTTTGATAATTTATGATTAATATTTTGATTCATTTAATAAAGCACAATTTTAGTTTATATTTAATTTAATTATAATTGTTTTACATTAAAAAAAAAAAAATTATTTTATATTTCTTTAAATGATTTCTAATCATATATTAGTGATATAAGGTATATGAAAATCTTTAAGAAGTAAGTTTAAAAAATAAAATTACTACATTTTATTATTATTACTATTATTGATGTTTGTAAAGGTACGCTAGATAAAAGATTTATTAATGTTTAGTGTTTATTTCTTGCCCCCAATGAATTTTCTTGTTGATGAAAAGATGCATAGTAGAGCCAGTCATCTTAACCAATATTTAATTTTAAATCTTATATATATTTTGTATATAAATAGCAAATTAAAAATTTTTAATCAAAAGAAAGGCATCCAAATTTTAATTAAAAGAGGAATATGTTTCTCATCTTTCCTGAATGATTTCAAATAAATAATATCTCCAGAATTATCTGAGAAAAGTTGTTATACATTTTAAATTAAGATTATTACAATCCAAAAGCTAAGTAACGATAAATCGATTATTCAATTTGAAAAATTTCAATATTTTTTTTTTTTTTATTTTCAGGTAAAGATCATATTATTTTGAGTTGTCGCTCAAAACCGGTTTTTTTTGAAATTTCCTTATAGAGTATTACTTTTTTTAACATCTATACTTAAAATAAGCGGGAGTGTCCTCCCCTAGACTTTCCCGCATATAAATAAGTATAAAGAGTTGTGAATGAATATTTAGAATGTGTAAACTTGGTATTGATAAAGAGCCAGTTCGTATTAGTTTATTGGTGTCAAATTTGATATTTGGTAACATTTATATATATATATATATATATATATATATATATAGAATAAAGTGCTACTTCCGGTTAACTGATATTTTAAATGTAAAAAAACAGATATGGATATAATATAAATATTTTTAATTTTATTTTATTTATAATATATAAGGGCTGGCTGTGACGTCATGAAGTGCTGGGTGGCGTCATATAATTTTAAATTAAGAAAAAACTAATGAAGATGATTTTTCTCGAGGATAAAACCAATACAAAGTGCATAACACGTGGAGATATGTCCTCACGTGAAATTTGATATGAAAATAACTCTTCACTTCCTTTCTTCGATCGGCAATGCTAGCACTTCCGGTTTCCGGATTTGCACCAAAAGTTGATCAATTCATCCTACTGATGTATTAAGTAAATATACCAAAATTCATCAAAATCCGTTGAGCCTTTCAGGCTGTACACAGCTATACGGACGGACGGACAGACGGACGGACGGACAGACATCATGCTAAAAATACTTTTTTCTGTTAAGAAAATGCATGATTCGTGGAGATATGTACCTAAAAATATCCATAGGTGAAATTTGGTGTGAAAACAATACCTCCCTTACTATCGTCGGTCGGTAAAAAAGAAACGCTACTTGTATAGGTAAAATGTCACTTCTGGTAGTCAGATCATGATGAAATTTGGTATCTGAATTTTTTACATATTTTTAAATCTATATACAAAATAGGAAGCAAATATCTCGAAGCAAACTGGTACTTTACTTGAAAGGTAAACGCAACCAGTGTAGGTAAAGTACCACTTCCGGTTAACCGATTTTGACGAAATTTTGATAGAAATCTTCAAACTGTGAATAATATCGGTGTACCAAATTTCGAAGTCCTAGCTTGATTAGTTTTTGAGTAAATTTGCTTACAGACATTACATACATACATACACACACACAGACATAATTCGAAAAATGGTATTTTCCGACTCAGGGAGGTCTAAAACGTCAAGATCTATCGAAATCTCGAAGTCGAAATTTTTGACGATTCCAATACTTCCCTTATACGAAGTATGCGGGAAAGTAAAAAACAAATCATTTTAAATCTTTGAGGTTTTTAATTTTTAAGATAAACTTTTATTTTAAATTCATTTTCTATTTTTTTTCAATATCTTGGAAATGTATGTCTGTATGGATCGTTGTGACTGGGAAATTAACTGCTGTTATGAATTCCTTAAATGTATGCAACCGTTATAAAAGATCAGTCATTTTCTTCACAAAAGAAACTCAATTTTTTATGATGAACATTGGAGCATTGAATTAGAAGAAATAAATTATGTTCTAATAAATATATACATATATATATATATATATATATATATTGTTTTAAATTATCAATTAAAAATGTTTGAATGAAACATTAATACATTATAATGTTTTATTTTGATTCATTCCGCTGGCATTGTTTACTAATCAAATCATTTTCCATGTTTTATTTAGGCAATTTTTTTTATTATTTATATTACTCATAATATCATCTCATATACCAATGCCCATCGAAAAATTGAAATTAACACCTCAAAGGGGGAAAAATGTGTTTGTATTCCATTTAGGAAAGAAAAAATATTCTTTATTTGTTTAAATGATTAGTCGATTCGAAATTTCAATTAAAATGTTTAAAAAAAAAATTAATCAATGTAATGTAATTTAGCATCGTACTTTTGCAAATTAGTTTAATAAAATAAAAAGTACAAAAAAAAAAAATTAATCAATATACAATTTTTCTTCTTTATTTAAATGTTTAAATGTTTTTTACAGCCTCATTTTAATGAAGATTTACTAAAAAAAAAAAAACAATTATGAAATTAAATAAAGTGATTTGATCAAATAATTTGATTCTCTTTAAAACCAAATTTCAACTTTAATTAATTATTAATTAATGGAAGAGTGAAAGGTATAATCAATTTAATTAATTGGAGTACTTGAACGTGAGAACGTGAGGAAAAAAATCGAGAAATTTTTAAGGGCAAGGGGCGTTTGGGGGTTGTATGGTTTCAAGCACCTGTCTCATCAACGAAGGCACCTCAGCTGCTGCGGATAAAATTCAAATATCTAAACCGACAGGAAATTAGCTACATAAATTCCTCTTCCAAGCTTCTTAATTGATGTGCTGAGTCTGGATTAAGAAGACACGTGCATATAAAAAAAAATAGTTAATTAAATCTCCTACAAAAAAAAAAATTGAATTGCATCCATCTTTTACAATGACGATGAGAAATTAAATTTACCCTAAAAGAACAAAAAAACATTATATGTTTTTTAATTTTCATGAATATATGTGTGCTATTCATTTTAAAAAATATAGGATAATTACTTTTAAAGATGTAATTTCTATTGTAATTGTTTGAAACAAAATTTATAGATATATTTTATCTATTCACTGATTCCCAGGTGGGTGCTGCAGCGATTGGTGATGGCTACAGGTGTATTTGAAGAAAATTGTATTATCTTCTATTCTGAGTTCTATAAATAGTTTCATAATTTCAAACTACAATATTTCTAATTTACTCCATTCTTAACTAAATTTTACAAAAAACATAATTATAACTTTCTGTTAAATTGTTATTAAAATTTATAATAAAAATTAAAAAGAACAAATATAATTTAGAAAAACAATTATTTTGCCGGTTGTATTATATGGGTGTGAGGCATGGTCTATGATCTTAGGTGACGAGAGTAGATTTGTGTAGTGATAAGTATTGGAGGGTTGAATAGAGACACTTGGAGAAGAGTGGTTGCTGCGGCCAAGAACTATTCGAGTTCCGTAGAGGCACAGAGATAGATAAATAAATTTAGAAACAACTAGTTTAGAATTTAAAAGTTTTTTTATTATCTTTACGTGTGATCATATTGAGAATCCAAACATACTAGAATTTTTCATAGTTTTTCTAACTGACGGAAAAATTCAAATGCTTTAGAGTAATAATTTAATTTAAAAAATTATCCATGTGTAACAATGGGGTGGGGGGCATTTTAAGATTTTAGAAGCTCTGGTGAGGGAATGACATAAAAAAAGGTTGGGCTACACTGTTTTAGAGTCAAAATTAAATGGTTCATTTAGAGTGAGATTCTATGACTAGATTTATCATTATATCTTTTTATTTTTAATTCAATCTTTTTAAATATTCACTTCCTAGAATAATAACTGAAATAAGCTGGAGTGTCTCCACTCGACTATCTCGCAATTTGAATTGGATTAAATAACATAATATATTATATTTAAATTAAATTTAATTAATTATAAATTATAAATAATAAATATTAAACCAGCGCATGTTTGGTTTTTTATTGATGGCACCATGGCACGTGTTGGCGCGTGAGATTTGCAGTGTTAAAAAATTAATTCTGGTACTTTCAGCGATTCAATCAAGCTGAAATTCTATATATCTACTATCAAACGTATCTCTAGAAAAATAAATGTTGGTAATGACCCACTTCGGAAAGAGCTACTTTTCTCAAAAGTTGATAGAAAACTACAAATTTTGAATAATGCCCATGTACCAAATTTCATGATTCAAACCGTTTTTGCATAATCTTGTCTACATACATACACACACACACATACATACACACACACACAGACATTTTTCTCAACCTTAGTGAAAATGATTCAGGAACCTTCAAAACGTATAAAAACATCAAAATCTCAACATCGAAAATTTTCGTGATCGCAATACTATCTCTGGCGAGATAGTAAAAATTAACTACATTACAATCTTCAATCATGAAAATTTCTGATTATTTTGTTATTTTATTTTACTTTTATTAATTAAAAAATAACGTTTTTTTAACTATTCTTCTCTAAAATTGGGTAAAGTGTTAAAAAGGTTATAAATTTAAATAATTATAATAAATAAAGTGTAATAGTTACAAAAATTAAAATGGAAAAAGAAAATGAAAATGTATCTTGCATGTATATTGTATACAATTTAAAAATTCAGTAAACAATTTTGAAAATTTAAAAATATACACAAATTATATTGAAATCCATTTTGTTTTGTTTTTTTTTTTATAAAAGTAATTTGAACTTAATAATTATAAATCAATTTCCTCAACGATATAAAGTTTATTTTTATTCAAGAAATTTGTTTATAAATTTAATAACTTGATGATGTTTAATGATTCTCTTAAAGTTTTATAGTTTACACTTAAGCATTTGAATAACACAAATTTCTACTTTTATAAAATGCATATCATTACTTATTATGTCTAATGCATTATTTTCAATTTCTTTTTACTCATCTAATAAAGTTTTACTTCTACTAATATTTATTTTATAACTCTATTATCACCATTTTTTTAATAATAATAAAATAAAAATTATTCTTTTTAAATGTTAAAGAAAATTGATTTTTTTATGGGCTAAAAAAATATCGAGTTTTACAAAATATTAGTACTATATTTAAAATCAATTATTTTTAATTAATTTAACAATAAATTGAATAATTTGAATAAAATAAAAAAAGTTTTATAAAACGGAGTTATACACCTATACTGATATAATTGTAGTCGTAAAGCGTATTGTATGCTTTTATCTCATCGTTTTCATTGTATCAGATAAATGTTATTTCTATTTATATCTAAGCATTAATTTTAGTCCGTCTACAGGATTAAATTACACCCAACAAATCCAGATTTATTTTAAATAGTTAAAATTATAAAAATATACGCATTGTATCTATATAATATTAACATAACATTATATATATATATATATATATATATAAATAATAATAAATATAATAATAATTTGTGGTTAAAATTTAATTACAATCTAGATCTACATTTACATGTTTATTTTATATATATCGTATTCATTTTATTTTATAATTCCAATAACAATAGATATAGTATTTCAATGAAGGACAATTTCAAATTATTTTGAATTCGTTTTCACACTTTTCTTTATTTCTAACTAGCTGCTCAGAGCTCCTTCGTCGCTCTTCACATCTAGACGGGGGCTCCGCCCCCTGTACCCCCGAGTGGTACATAGTATTTGGTTGAAAGTAGTAAAAGGTTTTCATCCATTTTGTTTCAATCAATGTATAACATAAAACATTCATTTCTTATTGTGTGATTATTTAAAATATATTTTAATTTATTTAGTAAATTAATTATATATATTATTATTGAATATGTTATATCTATCTACTCGAAAGTTCTTGGCAGCTACAACCACATTTCTCCAGTGTCCTTATCCTGAGCCTCTGTTCCATCTCTCTTACGTCATTCCCTGGTGTCCTCATCTTTGGCCCATAAATGCTGGGAAGAATCCTATTCTCAAATACTCTGAATCCACACTCATCTCCTAAGATCATAGACCATGTCTCACACCCATATAATACAACAGACAAAATAATTGTTTTATATATTTTAATTTTCATTCCCTTTTATAATAATTTTGATGAGATAAGCCTCTTTACTGCATGATAACAGGCGTTTCCCGATTACAACTTCGATTTAAATTCTTCTCAAATATTATTATCCTTCGTGATTACATTCAATTTTTCTACATATTCAAATTCTACATTTTGTATGTTAATACTGCTTCTGTTTGTTTCTAAATATATTTATTTATCATTATTAATTTCAAACCTCATCTCTTTTCCTACCTCGATTAATTTTTCCTCGCTATCTGTAATTGCAATTGCCGAATCTCCTATTATATTTAAGTCGTCTGGGTAACCTAATATTTTACAATTGATATCAGTGCCGCCCTAACCACAGGGCTAAATGGGCTATAGCCCCAGGGCGCAAGCCTTTTGAGGCGGCAATTTTTTATTTGCGATATAGTATTTTCTTAGGAAGAAGGGCGCATTATTTTTAGTAGCACATGGGCGCCGAATTCCTTAAGACAGCCCTGATTGATTTCCGCATCTTATTCTTTCTTTACTACCTTCAAGATAAATTTTAAGATCAAAATTTGAAAAAGTTTATCCGGATCTATTGAGTCATGCGTAGGTTTTACTAAAGTCTACAAATAATTAGTGAACAGAAATATTGAATTCGCGGTTTTTTAATATCTGTCATAATGAAAATATCTTAATTAATGTTGATCGATTTGGCCTGAACCCGCAATGATATCGTCTAATATTTCCTCCGCCTATAGTTTATAAGTATTGTATATGTTATAATAGAGTATAATATTTCTTAATCATTTCATTTTGATATTTTAATTTCATTGCTTGATTTTTATTGAACATTTTTAATTATAATGAAATTTGAGATAATCTAAAGCTAGAGAGACTTGAGACAATTTATAAAAATTAATTTATAAAAATTAACGGTATAAAAGTATTGATAAAACTAAAGATAAATTAACAATATATACATTCATTAATAGTATTAATTTAAATTAATGGATTTATTTGATTTTTTATTATTAAGTTCATTTATTAATTTTTTTAGATCATAGTTAATTCCCTCCCTTAAAATAAAAGAAGTACCTATTTAAATATGGAAAGAATAAATACAAAATAATTTAAGTTAAATATGATTTAAATATTTTATTATATTAATTAAAATGAGAACTTTTAGAATAAATTATTTAATTGAAATGATATTTGAATATTAGAATTTAAAATAAAAAGTTAAATATTATAATAATTCTTTGATTGGGAATCCCTAGAGTTATATATATTGTGTAAAATGAGTCCGCCAGTCAGTGGGCCACGCCTGGCTCTTGAATGAACGACACGGAGAACTATATATAAACTTTAAAAAATTAAATTCTGCGGTTATTGATTAGATATTAATAAAATCTATAGCCTATGTTACCATAGAGGTATAAAGAATATTGTGATGTAATTTCATAGAAATCGTTTCTTATTTTTTGATGTTTATAATTCTAAATTACCGGTAAAGTGTCGGTTAAGTAGGAAATTTCTTTTTTGTTTGTTTCTATGACAGCCAAAAAGTAAACAAATTACATACATATATACATACATACATACAAACACTCTCCTTTATATATATAGATTAATTGAAATTAATTAATTTTCAGTTTTTATCATATATTTTAAGAATTTATAACAGTATAATATAACTATTAGATTATAGATGAAGTGAAAATATAATTACCATATATAAATTTAAATTTGTTATTTTATTAATTACTAGCTGCTCAGAGCTCCTTCTTCGCTCTTCGCATCTAGACGGGGGCTCCGCCCCCTGTACCCCCCCGAGTGTCCCTATTCTGAGCTATAACCATCTTACTCCTAACCTGTCCCATCTCTCTCACGTTCCTTCCTACATTGTCCACCCTGTTCACAATTGGTCTTCCACACAGACGTTTTCCAATCGAACTCCCCACCAATATATTTTTCCTCTCCCATTCTAGCCATGTGCCCTGCCGATTCCAGCCTTCTCGCTTTTATAACCCTAACTATATCTAGAGATGCATAGAGGTCATGCAATTCCTTGTTATGCAGTCTCCGCCATTCCCCGGTGTCCTCATCTTTCTTTGGCCCATAAATGCTGGGAAGAATCCCCTATTCTCAAATACTCTGAATCTATTCTCATCTCCCAGGGTTATAGACCATGCCTCCCACCCATATAATACAATTAATAATTTAATAATTTTGATCCCCTTTGATAATAATTTCCAGATTGTAACCTCGATTTAAATTCTTTGCAAATATTATTCTCTCTGATACTAATTATTTTGTCTTATCACTATTAATTTCAAACCCCATCAATTTTCCTGCCTCGATTAATTTTTTTATGCTACTTTAAATGTTATTAATTTATTTAAAAAAAAATCAAAGTAAACAAAATAAAAATAAAATATAAAATTAGCATAACACTAAAATACTATAAAAATAATATTAAAAAATATATTATATATTAAAATCTTACGTGAAAATCCAATTATGAGACAAATTTTCTTAATTAAAATAATTTACTCACATAATCTTAAAAATTAATAGTTTTAAATTATAGCCGGAATGTGAATGTTTTCAAAGTTTAAAAGGCCAATAAGATCAATTGAGATATTGTAAATATCAATAGATATATAAAAAGATTTTTATCTGCACATTGCTCAGAATTTAAATTACCGCCAAATTATCGCCACCAGCGCCTCTATGATCTAGTATGGTAACTAAACTATTTTTAATTATTATTCTTTATAATTTTTTTAAAATTTTTCTAATTAAAAAATCGAAAATCGGGCTTCGAGGTCTGGTGGCCAGCCCCTTTGTGCTTCCGTGTAAAAAATTCCAGGTCCCTGCGTGCGATAGATTTGCCTGGAGAGCTCGGTCAGGCAGACAGACAGACACATTACACTTGCTTTTATTATTATAGATCTATAAAACAATAAACCAAATGATCTTAAGAGATATAGGTTTAAAATAAATATATTTAAAATTTTTACTATTTTGATGTTTTTATACGTTTTGAAGTCATTTTCAATAAGGTTGAGAAAAATGTATGTCTCTTTCTCTCTCTCTGTATGTATGTGTGTGTTTGTGTGTCTGTGTATAGACAATATTAGGCAAAAATACCCGGTATACGGGCATTATTCAAAATTTGTAGTTTTCTATCAACTTTTGTGGAATGTAGCTCATTACCTACCACGTTTTCATTTTTTTTTCTAAATGTCTAAACTGACCTTAAAAATAGAGATAAATGTTTGATAGTTTTCCACATGATTAAAAGTTGTATAAAACTTCTATATATAGAATTTCAGCTTGATTGAAACTGCCGGAATTAATTTTTTAAATTTTTAAACTTTGACTTAAATGAAGATAAAGGTTTTAAATTTAAATTTTTTAAATGAATTTATCCAATTTAATTATACTTAATTTATAATTTATAATTAATTAAATTAAATATATATGTTAATTTTTCCATTCAAGTCGATTGGCGACACTCCAGAATTTTTTATTTATTAAACATTTTAGACAAAATATTTAGTTTATAATAAGAAGTTTTAAAATCTTTAAGGATTACTAGGAATTTTAAGTAAAAACTCTCGAGTATCCTATAAATAATAAAGTTTAAGAAATTTAGAAATAGTAGCAAATAAATGAAAATTAGGGCGCTAACAGGAATAAAATTGTTATTCATCGTATAAAATAAATCTTTAAAAATTGAATTATTTTTTTTATGCTCTGAAGCATGCGGCTCGCAGAACATATTTGTGTAGCCCCCCAAACGTAATATGTAGGACAATATCATTTTATTGGTATTCTAAACTTTTTGCGGGACACTTTTTGCGATTACTGTAAAGTTAACTATATATTATAATAATCGCTATAACAATGAAACGATTTTTTGATGTCTTTTAATAGAGAGTATTATGTAAAGTGTTTGTTAAATATTTAAGGTGTAATAATTTATCAAGTTGTTTTTACCGACCGACGATGATAAGGGAGGTATTGTTTTCACACAAAATTTCATATGTGGAGATTTTTACAAATCCCCACGAATCATACATTTTCTTAACCGAAAATAGTATTTTTAGCATAATGTCTGTCCGTCAGTCCGCCTGTGTGTCCGTATAGATGTGTACAGCTTGAACGGCTCAACGGATTTTGATGAAATTTGGTATATATACTTAATGCATCAGTATGATGAATTGATCAATTTTGGTATATATCCGGAAACCGGAAGTGGTAGTTGACATAGTATTATTTTTTATTCATTGTTCAAATATTTCACTTACAATATAGTAGTAATTAATAGTTGATTAATTAAACTAAAAATAAAAACCAAGATAATATAATTTAGTCATTTTAATTCAAGTTTTAAAAATATTTTTTTGATACTTCATCTATATATATATATAATGTTGTTTGAAATTTAATTTATTTAAAATCGTCGGTCGGTTCTGTGCCTTGTCACAGCTAAACTTATTTTTTTTTTCTGCGGCCGCTAAGAATACTCTAACTTTCGTTTGGCCCTTTGATAAAAAAAAAGGTTGCTCACCCCTACTCTAAAATAAAAATCTTAATTCTCAAATAGAAGAAAATAAGAAGATTGAAAATGCAATTTGTCTAACAATAAGACTAATTGCACTAATTCCCGAAACTGATTTTACGATCCTTTTCTGTCTGAGGTTAATTTGAGTACCAGGGAGTAATAGTTGGCGAGCAAAGCTGACCAGAACCAAGTGGTTGACCGCGCTACTCCAATAATAAGCTTCAATGCTAAGCTAAGCACTTATTTTGAGATTAAGGGATCTCTCCTTTTAATGGTGTGTTCAGATATTTTTCTGACAAAATAAAATATCCTCTTGTCTAGACAGAGAGTAAGGCAACTCCAGACAGATGAAAAGATTAAATAAAAATCTCACATACAATAAAAATTACAAAAGAGAAACTTGTACCAATTCGGAGAACATATAATAATGGGAAGGAAATAGAAAATTTTTAATACTTTTTTATACGATATAAATATTTATAAATAAAATATTTTTTATTGTACTAGTATGTGTTTAGTAATTATGGTTCATTGACCAGGGTATTTGAAGATTAAATTTAGAACAGCGAATTCGTCCGCCAATATTTTTTCGTATAAATGGGTTCTTTTAGATTATGTCTTGTAAGTAGTCCATCCGGCCTTTGACACGCAAATCAATAGTCTTTCAAAGAAGATAAGTCGGATGGAGATCATGTTATTCTCACTATTGCTTAAAGGTCTCACCAAATAGAACTCAACCACCATATTGAACTCAAAAGAATAAATATATATATATATTACAATGATCACTCGGAATTGGGGGAGAGTAAATGGTAAGGAAATATCATCGAATCGATGAAAAGAATAGCTGGTCTTGACAGTAATCTATAACTCTGTGGGGAAAAAAACAGAATGAAGGGGTATGTTTGAAGACAGATAGGCAAAAGACAATTTAGACTAGTATATTAATAAATTACGTATTATACATATTTATTTATTAATTATGATGTAATACTAAGAGATTTTAGATGTCCATGTGATAATGTTGATTTCTGATGATCAAAATGAAGATTTGATAAATGATCAGATCTCCGAGTGCAAGTGAATAATAATGGAAGACCGCGATATGAATCCTCTCAGGCCAGGGCGCTTAGCAGTAATCACAATTCTTCTTCTTATTTATTTTGAGGCATTAAGATTATTATTACTTTAATCTTCTTCTTAAGGAAATAAGTATTTATCAAAAAATCATGAAATAAAAATGCCTTCTGACCTCTTTCATCTAAAAAACTAAAAAACTAATCATAATTCATGAAAAAAAATCAATCTGATACCTTCATTTACTTTAATGGTATTGAAACAGAAAATGCGAAAAAATGAAAAGTCAAAAGACATTATAAATATATTAATAATTATATAAAGGTGTATAGTTAAAGTATTTAAAAGCGTTTGGCTATCATCATGACTAGGATATTATACTATTAAACCAGTCTAAAGATTTTTTTGAAAGTCACACCATAGATAATATTTATAAAGAAAAATTGATCTGTATAGGTTTCAGCCTCGGTAAAATTCATCTTTATTAGTTTTTTCTTAGTTTAAAATAGGAATTTTAATAATATAAAAATGGTCGCGAGCGCTTCCTTAAATACAAAATATTAAAAATAAAATAAAATTAAAAATGTTTATTTTAATAATATTTTGTAATCAAATTACGAAATATATATGATGTTAGATCCACAGACTATACTTTTCTGTCTTTAGGTGCATTAATACGTACGTTTAAGGACTGTTTGTTTTATGACTATTGTTTAATTTATGATTTTTTAAATTATTTGAAATTGTTTCATATATTTTGTCGTTTATTTTAAATAATAATCTTAATCTTAAATATTCATAGTTCATAAGGATTATTTTTTTTAAAGTACCGAGTCGTGGCTCAGTGAACCAGGTACTTAAATTATAATTTTATATAAATCTACTGAATTCTAAAATTTTTAGTTAGATCAACCATATTCCTTCATTTGTCGTTCTTCATCATTTTACTTTTACTTTAATTGATATAAGGCAAATCACATTAAATTAATTTGTTTTAAGAGTTTTATACTTTTTCATATATATATATACCAAAAAATATTTTTTTTGAAATTAATTATTTTTAATTTTTTTATTTTTTATTTATTTTTATACTAAAATCAAAAATTGCAAAATAGATTATTTATAAAATTAAATATTTTTTTAAAGTATTTTTTAAGTAATAGGTAAAAATATTTTTTTACATTTTCCAATATTATTTTTTGATTAAACTTAATTATTCAAATTTTACAAAATTTTAAAGAAATTTACTTATCTTACGTTTTGATGATTATATAATTAAAGTCGAGTGAAAGAAAAATAATATTTAAAAAAATAGAAATTCCAATCCAAACGTCATCTTTGCCTTACCTGAAACAGAAAAAGAAAAAATAAATTAATTAAATTTTATCAAAAACAATATAATCTTTTACAAAATTAATATAACAATTATGCTTGATTTTTTTATTTGTTTTTATACTTATAGGAATACTATATTTTGATTTTTTTTGGTATTTTACTGAAAATAACTCCCAATCTCTTATTTATAAAAATTAAAATATAAAGTTCAAAATTTGAAAAAATTTATTAATATTTATTAATATTTATAATCTTTAAATATTGAATATTTATTTAAATATATTATATATATAATATAAATTTTATCTTTTAAAACATTAAATCGTTTAAACTTCAAAGGCTCAAGAAATTATGATGTTGACAGAAGTCGATGCTGATCAGTAAATTATTAAATTATAATAATAATTAATAAAAAGTTATTTTAATATTTCTATATTTAAAATTAAATAAATTTATATATCATTTCAATATAATATTATAAGATATAATTTAAAGAGATCCAATATACATATACCTATATATTAAAATTTACCTAAGCATTTATTTTAGAAATTAATAGTTTTATTATAGTAATATATAATAGTTCTATTTAGCTTTGATCTCCTTTAATTAAAACAAATGGAATTTATGATTGGATTAGATATTGAAAAGTTGAGAGAGTACTATCAGAATTTAATTTCGCTACATAGGATATTTAATTTTAGAAATCACATACGATCGATAAATATTAAAAAATATTAAATTTTTTTCATAATCATTAAAAATTATAAATACATTTTAATTTAATCAATTTCTAAGAGAAAAGAATAAGAGAATAAATAATCTTATCGAGAAAATAGGAATTATTAAAAGATAATAAAAAATCTGGAGTATCTTGCCTTGACTATCTCGCAAATTTGAATTGGATTAATTAACATATATAACCGGGAGCTTAGCCGCGAGGTTATAGTGACCGGTTCGCCGACTCGAGTTCGAGTGTTCAAACCTCGCTGAGTGCATCGATATATAAATCGATATATATAAGTATAGATATAAGAATAATAAAGAAGGCTGGCTAAAATGGTGATAATCCGAAAGCCAAATAAATAATAATAAAAAAAAAAAAAAAAAATTAACATATATATTATATTTAAACTAAATTTAATTAAAATTATATATAAATTATAAATTAACATTAATAAATAATATTTATTAAACCAGCGCGTGTTTGACTCTGTCGATGACACCACGTCACGTGCTGGCGCGGGATTAGCAGTCAACGTGATAAAAAATTAAAAAAATTAATTCTGGTACTTTAAGCGATTCAATTAAGTTTAAATTCTATATATAGTAGTTTTATTTAATTTTTAATCATATGAAAAACAATCAAACATATAGTTTTATTTTTACTGTCAGTTGAAGGAAGAAAATGAAAATGTGGTAGGTAGTGACCCTCTTCCGGATTAGTTACATTTCTCAAAAGTTGATATAAATCTAGTTGATATAATCTATATCTTGAATAATGTCCGTGTACCAAATTTCATTATTCTACCGTTTCTGCGTAATCTTGTTTACCCACACACTCACTCACTCATTTTTCTCAGCCTTAGTGAAAATGACTCAGGGACCTTCAAAACATATAAAATCATAAAAATCTCGACATCTGGGGAGATAGTAAAAATTATTTAAAAAAATATTACACATCATTTATTTTTACAAATCAAATTTGTAACCATCATTTTTTCTATCTAAATGATTTTGTATTCTCGAATTATAATTGTAGGAAATATATAACAATTATAATTCACACAAATTTTTTATCATATTTATTACTATATGTATATTATAATATAAGTAATTCATAATATAGTTTTAATGTTTAGTATTATATTAATTGATCGGAATGAACAATGAATGAAATACAATACAGCATATGGTTAGTTAACTATAATAGTTAGTTGAATTTGACAGAAATTAATTTCAACAACTGCCTGAAGCATTTTTAATCATGCATTAATGAAATTATCGACTTGGTATTGAAATTTACATGGAAAATAATTAATTAGCATTCACAGACATTTATTCTTTTTTTTTTAAATAACAATTCCTGATGAGTTTGATTTTTAATTAATTTTAACTATATTTTTTTTATTATCTTTTTGTTATTGTTTATGTAAATATTTTGATAAATGTAATCTAAATTCAATTTAAAAAAAAAAAAAACAAAACAAAACAGATAGAACATGTTTTAAAAATTATTTAGAATCTATTTTTTTTAACTGTTTTGAACACAGTAAGATAAAGATGATGATTTCTTTTCATTTTTTTTTCAAATTAACATAATTATCTTTAAGAGGAATTTCTACAAATAATTTACTTATATTAAATACGAATCTATTAAAAATAAAACCCAAATTCTTGATTTGAAAATGATTTAATAAAAATAAAAAAAAAAAAAATATTTACATACACAAATAAAATTCAGGCTCATATTGTATATACATATTTTTTAAATTGATTCTCTGATATTTGCTTGTTCTAATTAATTACTTTCATTTGGAAAAAATTAATTAACATCAATTGACTGCTCCAAAATGAGACTTATTCAACTTGAATTTTCCTCTCAAAAATCTCTCTCATAAGTAAATCAGTTTCTAATAAAACTTTGGAACAGGGCCGCCCTAACCACATGGCTAATTGGGCTATAGCCAGCCCTAGGGCGCAAGCCTTCTAGGGCGGCATTTTTTATTGGTTTATATATTTTTACTAACCATTCTGTGTAATTTTTTATGAAAAGGGGCGCAAAATTTTCGGAGCCCACGGGCGCCGAAAATCTTAGGACGACCCTGCTTTGGAACCATTTTATATTAGAAATCAATATAAATAGAATAGTAAGATTAAAATCAAAGGTCTGTAACTGAAATAATATAACAGAGGTGGGCACACTTGGTGATACTTAGAGCCATATTGAAAAATCGAAATGTTTAAGAACCTGATCGCAAAAACATTTGAACGCAGGAATTTGAAAATGGCTTCGCCGGCAACCTGGATTAGATAAATAGATTAGTATTATACATATAATAAGATCATATATTGATAAAAACAACATCCTTAAAACTATTCCTAATATTTTTGACTTAATAAGCTGCTTAATGATATATAAAAAATTTTCAATATATAATTTTTAATAGAATTAATAATAAACGTCAGAATGAAATATTATTTTTCAAAAAAAATATAAATATACAAATTATTTGAATATTTGCTTTAAGTATTTATTTTTCGTTGCAAAATAGAAATTCATTAAGAGTTGCTTAAGATATCATCTATTTTCAAAGAGTGGACCTTAACATAACTTCAAAGTGAACTAAGGTGAAAGAAAACGTTGTTGAAAGAGAAAAGAAAAAGGGTGAGGAGTGGGGGAGGGGAAGGCAATCGCCATTACCAGAAGCTTTCCACTAGAAGCAAACTTTAGACAGACTAAAGACATTCAAATAAATGCTAAGAGATAAATGCACTTGGCAAAAGTTTCCTTTCCACTCTCCGCCATACCATCTCACTGTTCGCAATTTCTCTTAAATAATTACAGGGCAAAAGATCTCTTTAATGAGGGATAAATACAATATTGTTGGATTATTTCTTTTAGTCAGTTTAATCAGTTACTATAAGGTGGATGTAGTTTAATTAAAGACGAGTGTTGAATATATTTACATGAACAATTTTTAAAATTAAATTTCCTTTCATCATACTTAGATATAATCGTATGGATAAACATCCAGCTTTTATAATTTGAAAGGAAAATTTCATTTTCTTTTATTTAAAAAAATTATCTAACACAACAATTCTTACTGGTGGTATTCTTATTTGATGGTTAGTAAGGAACTGGACTCTCTCGTTGTTATACCTTTACAAGATCTATTTACTTATTATTATTATATTGATTGCAAATTTTAATCAGTAGACAACATTACTTTGATCTGAAAATAATCTTAGTTTATATCTCTCCTCCCAATCTTCATTGAGTGATAGTTTTTTTCATTTTTTAGGATTTTTTACATGAGAAATCCATCACGTCTACATTCTACAATATAGTATATAAAATTTAATGTTCTTATTTATATTCTAACTCAATTTTATTTAAAATTTCAATAATTCAATCATTTAATGATTTAATGTAATTAAGTTGTAATTGAAATTTAAACACTCAATATTTTTATAAAATTTATACAATTTTATATTTAATAAAATAACTTTAAAAATAAGCGGGAGTGTCCTCCCCTAGACTTTCCCGCATATAAATAGGTATAAAGAGTTGTGAATGCATATTTAGAATGTGTAAACTTGGTATTGATAAAGAGCCAGTTCGTTAGTTTATTGGTGTCAAATTTGATATTTGGTAACATTTATATATATATATATATATATATATATATATAGAATAAAGTGCTACTTCCGGTTAACTGATATTTTAAATGTAAAAAAAACAGATATGGATATAATATAAATATTTTTAATTTTATTTTATTTATAATATATAAGGGCTGGCTGTGACATCATGAAGTGCTGGGTGACGTCGTATAATTTTAAATTAAGAAAAAACTAATGAAGATGATTTTTCTCGAGGATAAAACCAATACAAAGTGCATAAAACGTGGAGATATGTCCTCACGTGAAATTTGATATGAAAATAACCCTTCACTTCCTCTCTTCGATCGGCAATACGAGCACTTCCGGTTTCCGGATTTGCACCAAAAGTTGATCAATTCATCATACTGATGCATTAAGTAAATATACCAAATTTCATCAAAATCCGTTGAGCCGTTCAAGCTGTACACATCTATACGGACGGACGGACGGACAGACATCATGCTAAAAATACTTTTTTCTGTTAAGAAAATGCATGATTCGTGGAGATATGTACCTAAAAATATCCACAGGTGAAATTTGGCGTGAAAACAATACCTCCCTTACTATCGTCGGTCGGTAAAAAGGAAACGCTACTTGTATAGGTAAAATATCACTTCCGGTAGTCAGATCATGATGAAATTTGGTATCTGAATTTTTTTCATATTTTTAAATCTATATACAAAATATGAAGCAAACATCTCGAAGCAAACTGGTACTTTACTTGAAAGGTAAGCGCAACCAGTGTAGGTAAAGTACCACTTCCGGTTAACCGATTTTGACCAAATTTTGATAGAAATTTACAAACTGTGAATAATATCGGTGTACCAAATTTCGAAGTCCTAGCTTGATTAGTTTTTGAGTAAATTTGCTTACAGACATTACATACATACATACATACATACACACACAGACATAATTCGAAAAATGGTATTTTCCGACTCAGGGAGGTCTAAAACGTCAAGATCTATCGAAATCTCGAAGTCGAAATTTTTGACGATTCCAATACTTCCCTTATACGAAGTATGCGGGAAAGTAAAAAGAAATAAGGAAAACAAATCTATATGAATATGGGGATGTAATGTATAAGTAATTTAATGTAATAAAATAAAATTACTTATTAGCTACACTAGTAGTTAGATTGTAATAATAAATAAAATAAAAAAAAACTCAGGGTTTTGGAGATCCTATGAAAGGAGAGTGCCTATAAAGTCGATTAGAGGTGTTATGTAATCAGCACAGCGGATTGTCTCAACTTTTATTTTGGTTAAATTGATCGAGTATATATATATATAAAATTAAATGAATTGGGTAATTTCATTATATATGCTATTTAAAATTCTCTTGATTTAATTAAGTTTTTACAAAATTTCTCTTCAATGCGCTCGCGGCTTGGTTGTTTACTTATTTAGGTCTAAAAAATTAATTTATTTTTACAAAAAACATTATCATTATTTTTTTAACATCTAGGATTTTTAATTTTTCAGCAATTTTAAAGCGGTGAGATAATTTTTATTCGGATTTGACATTAAAATGAGAATATATAGTGATTTTATCAATTATATTAACGTACAAACCATTGTTCATAATCTACATAAGTGTCAAAATGTTATTTTTTCAAAGTTATTGCAATTTAAGCCAGATATTTTCTATTTATTAATTTTATCAATAATATAACAGATATTAAATTTAAATTTTCTTAAACTTTGTGAGATTTGAAATCAGTGCTACAGTTTTGTAGTCCACCACTCCATTTATTAATGTATTATATATTCTATCTATATTATGTATATTTCCGCATTTAGATATAAGAAAGAATTGATTTATGTATTTTTTTAATAATTCAATAATATAAAATGAATTTGTTAAATTGGAGTATATATGTATATATATTCTACTTGTTTGGATGACAAATTCATAGAATTTATTTTATTTCAAAAACTGTAGTTTTGATTTCTCATAGAAAGTTAGACAGGATAATTTCTGTATCTGACTGAATCAATCAATAGGTTTTATTTTGAGTAACATGTTATTGAATGATTCATTATTTGATTCTCTTTCTCTTTTATCTGATTTGAACGTACTCTAATTTAATCACTTGAAATTTTTTTAATGTTTTTTTTTATTTTTATGGTTAATGAATTATTTTTTAATTTGTTAATTGCATTACATAATTTAAGAGAGCTATTCACAAATTAATGTCAGATTTCTTATAAAATCTAATTTATTTTAACAAATCCAGATTATTTCAAAAAACTTTTTTTTATTTAATCCCTAAGATATAATAACAAGAAATGAACTTTGCTCATTCACATGGTAAATTTAAAAGAGCTCGATGATTAACTGTTCTCTTTCCTTTCTCGTTAATTTTTCAAAACCACCCTGAATGGTGAATTGCGATAAAGATAGAGGCATTCTTATCTATTAGCAGGTAGCAACGAACTCGTTCAGCCAAGGCTAAAAATAGAGAGCACAGATATGCACAAACAGAGGTCACTGAACAATCGATACCACCCTTCCAATTTATTCGTCAATAGGTAACAAATAGACAAACAATATCTGACAAACGATTGATTGCTCCATGTCCAATCAGAAGTGATTCAATGTCAGAGAAAAACGTCTGCTAAATTAATCAAATGCCTAACGAACTATTTCAACTATTTAGGAAACCTTTTTCTAGTTAAATATCAAATGAATTAAAAGATTTCAACCTTTTAAATTATTTTTTATAATTTCAAATAAAGAAATCTACATAGGAATCTATGTATTTGGACATCTAAATATAAATTACTAGAGGTGCTTAAGAAATTATAGAATTCATATTACAAATAACTATTATAAGATTTTGATATTTCTTGTTCTCTACAATACGATACGATGTGTGGCTATTTAATAACTGGACTGAAGTCATAACACTTTTTATTCGTCACCAATTACAGCAGAAGTTTTTATTCGATGTACTTCCCTTGGCGATCCCCACACCGCTCCATATGACGTTTCTATTGTTGAAAGCGGTGCTGGAAGTGCTCTTCTGCTGGTTGAGAACCTCCGTCGCTTTAACCAGTTCCACACTTTCAAATCTTGTTCCCTACAGCACTGACCTCGGGGAATAGAAAAAATCGCAGGGGGCAAGATCAGGCCAATATAGTGGATGTTCCAATATAGTGATGCCGTATTTTGCGAGGAACGCTTTCACAGATAAGTCAGAATGGGCTGGTGCATTGAGTTTGGTCTTCTTCTCTCAGACAGAACCTTCAGAACCTTCAGAAACTTGAGGTGAACCCGTTGTCCCGTCTGTTCACTGCGCCACTAGTGCATCGACTAATTCAATGAGCTGCTTCATTCATGGGGGAAGGACCATCAGACACAGTCATGTTCAAACACGTCGTGGCACGCTCGCAGTTTGCTGAGAGCAGCTTAGTCTGGTTAATAATTAATCACAACTCGTATGTATAGTAGAAAAAAGTGAACGCGATAAGATCCTCTCTTATTTTTACTCAAATTCCTTTAAAATTTAATACACTTATTACACACATTATATATATATATATATATATATATATTATAAAAAATAATTGATGACTTAAAATATATTTACTGAGAAGAGATTAAAATTAATTAATAAAAAAAAAACATAATAATGAAATTAGATTATTAGTCATATTTTATAGCACGAGAGCTTTGTATTTCCTAAAACGATTGATATGATCCAGTGAGGCGTTATTAATTAAATTAAAACTATAACAAAAAAAGTTTATTTATAAATACTTGACAAAGAAAGCCAGTCAGTTATTATACCTGAACTAATAATACTAATCACTCCTTTTTGTTATCAAATTAAAGAGGAATTAGTAAATATGTTCCTAAGTGACTATTGATAATCAAATATGTATTTAATGTCAATATTCTATATTATATTGTTTAATGAGATTTAATAATATTGTTTATTAGAAAATTAATGGTGAAAATCATCAATTATAGCAAATATACTAGGTTGACCCTAGTATAAGGCGATCAATAAGTTCTAATATATATATATATATAATATGTACAAATATTATAAATAAGGTAAATGCGTTAATTAATTATTTAAATACATTTCTAGTTACATTCATAAAATGAATTAAAATATTGTAAAAAAACTATAATTTATTTTCAAAAAAATAAAGTGAAACGAAATGTGTCAAGATTCAACATTTCAATTCATTCCAATTTACTCAAAGCAAGTAAACAAACTTGATTGTCATGAAAGTAAAAATTATTAACTTAATAAAATATATATTTATTATAAAATAAACAAATATTAAATAAATAATTCAGAGATATAAAAATTAGAAAGAAAAATTACTATATTAATTATATACCTAAATATAACTATATGTAAATATGAACATTTATTATCACAATTAACGAATTTAGTAAATAGAATAGATAAATAAATAGAACCTAAGAAAAATAAAAACTTCCATATTAGAGGAAAAATTATTAATAAAATAAAAAATAAAATTGAGAATATTTTATTTTATTGGAAATAGTATGAAATAGTCATAACTTGATAAGGTCTTAAATCGACGGAGGCAGTAGTTGAATGGGTTATCGTCAATATCCTGATATATATATATATATATATATATATATATATATATATATATAATTGGGTCGTCTTTTGGCTAATCCTTCGGCTAAGCTCACAAACGTCTGGTCCAGCATTAGTTCAATTTTTAGCGATTGATCAAGTTGTTTATTTTTATTTACGGGAAATCAATCTTGCCTCGGATTTAATCAAACAAATAATAAATGAACACTTGTCAAAGTCGTCAGAGAAATTTAATCCTCCACCGTCGCTCGAGGATCATTTATCTTTTTTT
This sequence comes from Labia minor, assembly GCA_963082975.1. Taxonomy (NCBI): domain Eukaryota; kingdom Metazoa; phylum Arthropoda; class Insecta; order Dermaptera; family Spongiphoridae; genus Labia; species Labia minor. The sequence continues at coordinate 102,928,220 of OY720344.1, forward strand.
TTTTTTTGTTTTTATTTTATTATGTTATTTATTTTTATTTTATTTTTGATTTTTCTTGCTAAACCATCCATGATGTCTTTATTTAATCCTTTAGTTTTTGATTTCAATGTCCATTCCTTATTTATTTTTGTAATGGAATCGCAAATAAATAATCATCGAGGCAGAGGAAAATCATAGAAATGTATTTATACGCTTGATTATTATTATACTTCCGGTGGAGAAAAATACGATAGGAGAGAAAATCGAGAAGGGAAGGGAAGTAATAACGATTGACTTGTTGATTGGCAATTGAAGATAAGAGACCGAGAAAAAAAATGTCACTTTCTCTTTCTCGCATGAGTCTCTCTCTCTCTTTCCCTCCCTCTGTCATACATATAAACACACACACACATATATATATATATACAATGTATAATTCTCCTACAATTTTTATTTTTTTTCTTCATTCGGCTTTAGAAATTCTTTCTCTTCAATCGCCAATTGCTTTTCTTTTTCTTCAATTGAGATTTGATAGAAATTTAATGTTCTTATTGAAAAATAATGATTGATTATTATATTTTCTTTCTTTTTAAAAATAAAGAACAGAAAAAAAATAATATTTTACCCTTTTACATTTATTTATTTATTTATTTTTATAAATATATTTTTTATAAGAGAATGTATTTAAATTTATTTTTAAGGTAAAAAATTTTAAATTATACACACTACACTTATTTTTACCGATCGACAGTAGGAAGGGAAGGTATTGTTTTCACTCCAGATTTCACATGTGGAGAGTATTACATGTCTGTTCGTTGTCTGTCCGTATAGACGTGTATGGCTTGAACGGCTTCATGGATTTTGATAAAAATTATTATATTTACTTAATACATCAGTAGCATGAATTCATCAACTTTTGGTGTATATCTGGAAACCGCAAGTGGTAGTTTACAAAGTATTAATTTTATATTCATTGTCGGAAATTTTTTATTAGATTAAACCAGTGATACTCAACCACTTTAGTGTGCTGCGAGATTATGAGGCTCTTAAACGTTTCTGACTTTTTTTTCTAAATTTTTTCAATTGGGTTCTAAAGAAAAAGGTAAAACGTTTTTGGGACTAGGCTCTTAAACATTTCCATTTTTTTCAATATAGGTAGTTCTAAAAAAAATAAGTTGACCTGTGGCCAGGTCCGAACCGACCGACGGTTTGAAATAAATTAATTTCCAGCTACAGAAACAATTTCAAATAATTTTAATATGTCTATTAATGTAATAAAAAACAGATATGGATATAACATAAATATTTTTAATTTTATTTTATTTATACTATAATTGTAAGACCAGGCTGTGACGTCATGAATGGCTGGATGACGTCATATAATTTTAATTAAGAAAAAACTAATAAAGATGATTTTTCTCGAGTATAAAACCAATGCACAGTGAATGATTCGTGATGATATGTAAAAAATCTCCTCATGTGAAATTTGGTATGAAAATAACCCTTCCCTTTCTATCGTCGATCGCTAATACTACCACTTCCGGTTTCCGGATTAGCACCAAAAGTTGATCAATTCATCCCACTGATGCATTAAGTAAATATACCAAATTTCATCAAAATCCGTTGAGCCATTCAGGCTGTACACATCTATACGGACGGACGGACAGACAGACGGACAGACGGACAGACGGACAGACATCATGCTAAAAATCCTTTTTTCTGTTAAGAAAATGCATGATTCGTGGAGATATGAAAAAATCTCCACATGTGAAATTTGGTGTGAAAACAATACCTCCCTTACTATCGTCGGTCGGTAAAAAGATAAACCGTTTTTGGGACCACTTTTTTTCAATATAGTAAACTTTTACACTTATCTTTTTCTTTGCCCCCAAATTTTTAAGCCGTTAAAGTGTGCCGCGGTAAAAAAAAGGTTGAGAACTACTGCATTAAACTAACTGTTGAAATAAAAAATACATATATAAAACATATATATATATATATATATAATGTTGTTTTTAATTATTTTTAAATCGTCGGTCGGTTCTTTGACTGGCCACAGCGCTCATTTTTTATTTTGCTGAACAAATCTGATAATTCTCAAAAAATATTTTATTATTTTTAAATTATATAATTAAAATAGTAAAATAATATTTTAAGCCTAATAATATAAATATTTCTAATCTAACTTATTCAAACTGGTAAAGTAGCATCAAAAAGAGTCACCATTGTCAAGGCAATTTGTCCACTTTTGTCTTTTTTTACTTTTTTGTCCCTTCTTCACTTTGGATTTAGGAGAATAAACATAACATTTGATATCTCTTATCCTATCTTTTGAAAATAAATACTTTGATCATATATTTGAAATATCGTTTTTCAAGATTTTATGTAAAATAATTCTGTAAGTAGGTATATAAATCAATATCGATTTAGTATTTATGTTTCTAACAGAACCATTCTTGAATTATCAAAATGCTATCCATGTCTAATTTTTATATTGTCTTATATTCTTGTAACACACCGGCCTCCTGATATTTGTCGCTATATAATCTTTTCCTTTATTTCTAACTAGCTGCTCAGAGCTCCTTCGTCGCTCTTCACATCTAGACGGGGGCTCCGCCCCCTGTACCCCCGAGTGGTACATAGTATTTGGTTGAAAGTAGTAAAAGGTTTTCATCCATTTTGTTTCAAACAATGTATAACATAAAACATTCATTTCTTATTGTGTGATTATTTAAAATATATTTTAATTTATTTAGTAAATTAATTATATATATTATTATTGAATATGGTATATCTATCTACTCGAAAGTTCTTGGCAGCTACAACCACATTTCTCCAAGTGTCCCCGGTGACCTCATCTTTCTTTGGCCAATAAATGCTGGAAAGAATAATCTGAATCTACTCTCATCTCCCAGGGTCATAGACCATGCGTGGCTCAACGGTACTCGAAAGTTCTTGGCAGCTACAACCACATTTCTCCAAGTGTCCTTATCCTGAGCCTCTGTTCCATCTCTCGTACGTCATTCCCTCATCTTTCTTTGGCCCATAAATGCTGGGGAGAATCCTATTCTCAAATACTCTGAATCCACTCTCATCTCCTAAGATCATAGACCATGTCTAACACTCATATAATACAACAGACAAAATAATTGTTTTATATATTTTAATTTTCATTCCCTTTTATAATAATTTTGATGAGATAAGCCTCCTTACTGCATGATAACAGGCGTTTTCCGATTGCAACTTCGATTTCAATTCTTCTCAAATATTATTATCCTTCGTGATTACATTCAATTTTTCTACATATTCAAATTCTACATTTTGTATGTTAATACTGCTCCTGTTTGTTTCTAAATATATTTATTTATCATTATTAATTTCAAACCTCATCTCTTTTCCTACCTCGATTAATTTTTCCTCGCTATCTGTAATTGCAATTGCCGAATCTCCTATTATATTTAAGTCGTCTGGGTCACCTAATATTTTACAATTGATTTCCACATCTTACTCTTTCTTTACTACCTTCAAGATAAATTTTAAGATCAAAATTTGAAAAAGTTTATCCGGATCTATTGAGTCATGCGTAGGTTTTACTAAAGTCTACAAATAATTAGTGAACAGAGATATTGAATTCGCGGTTTTTTTAATATCTGTCATAATGAAAATATCTTAATTAATGTTGATCGATTTGGCATGAACCCGCAATGATATCGTCTAATATTTCCTCCGCCTATGGTTCTTAAGTATTGTATATGTTATAATAGAGTATAATATTTCTTGATCATTTCATTTCGATATTTTAATTTCATTGTTTGATTTTTATTGAATATTTTTAATTATAATAAAATTAGAGAAAATGCAAAGTTAGAGACTTGAGACAATTTATAAAAATTAATTTATAAAAATTAACGGTATAAAAGTATTGATAAAACTAAAGATAAATTAACAATATATACATTCATTAATAGTATTAATTTAAATTAATGGATTTATTTGATTTTTTATTATTAAGTTCATTTATTAATTTTTTTAGATCATAGTTAATTCCCTCCCTTAAAATAAAAGAAGTACCTATTCAAATATGGAAAGAATAAATACAAAATAATTTAAGTTAAATATGATTTAAATATTTTATTATATTAATTAAAATGAGAACTTTTAGAATAAATTATTTAATTGAAATGATATTTGAATATTAGAATTTAAAATAAAAAGTTAAAATTTATAATAATTCTTTGATTGCTAGTTATATACATTGTGTAAAATGAGTCCGCCAGTCAGTGGGCCACGCCTGGCTCTTGAATGAACAACACGGAGAACTATATATAAACTTTAAATCTCTCTCTCTCCCGCTCACACACACTCTCACCTCTCTCCTCATCCCCTCCACCTCTCATTTCTTAGTTATTTCAATTTCCACAAATTGTCTAATTTTTAAAATATTCACTAATTTACTTTCTATTTTTATTCTTTAATCCTTAAATAATATATTTTCTATTTTATGTTAAAATGTAAATAACTTACATTTTAACATATTAAACTATGACAGCAAAAAAGTAAACGAATTACATACATACATACATACAAACAGTCTCCTTTATATATATAGATTGTATAAATACATGTACTATATATATTTAATTAAAAATAATATAAAAAAAAATAACTTCTCTTGATAAATGTTAAAATCGGTTTTTAAAAAGCTTAAATTTTAATTAATGTTCTCCATGCAACGTCTTATAACATTATTATTTATATTCGTGAAGAGAAAAATAAAAGATGAATTTCAATTAAGTTTTCCTTCCTATTTAAGCAAAAAATAAAATAAAAAGAGAAGAAGGTGTGAATTACTTTTTATAATTTTTTTAAATTGCTCTTATATATTTTCATGGAATGAAAAGCATTACCAATTTGTTTTTTTTTTTAAATTGAAGAAAACGAATGACCCAATATAAAAAATTATTATAATAAAAAGTATTAATATTAAACCTACCAAGAGAGACCGACCGGTCAAATGACCGTTTTTCAATATTGATTAAATTTTTTATAAATACAACCTTGTTATAAAACTTTATGACATTTCATAAAATATACAGACATTTGTACTATTTTTTATATTTTAATATTCTCTATCTAATTTTATTATTTGAATTTTAAGAAAAATTTTAAGTTCCCTTTACTATCTGAACAATCTTTTTTTTTTTTTTTTTTTTTTTTTAAAAAAATTAAAAATTCAATTCTGAAATTTTAAAATAAAAACCAAGATAATATGAAGAATAAATGACCTTATTATATTTCAAATTCTTACACTAACAAGTGATTGTAGAAAAAGGTGAAATGTTAGGACTAACAAATTCTTTAAAAAAAATGTACATAATTGAATTGTTATGAAATATAAGAAACAATATTTTTTTCATTATTAAATAATTATTTGTTTCAAAAATTTCAAAAATCGGTAATTTGTCTAAACGATGTAGAAATGAAAAGTCGATAGGTTTAGTAATAATACTTCATTAATGTAAATTATTAGAAAAAGGTACTTATGTAATAGAAAAATCAAAATTAAGTATAAAATATGAATAATTTATTAATTTAATAAAATAGATAATTATTATTATTATTATTATTATTATTATTATATGTATTTCAAATTAAAGATGATTAACAAAAAATTTATTATTTTAATAAATAAAAATCAACTATTTTTTAGACATTGACACCAAACCAAAATATATGTATATATATTTTGATCATTTACCAATTTATTCTTAATTCATGTTTAATCAATTATTTTTTTAAATTTATTTTACATTTGTTTAAAAATTATATTATCTAAGAGAATATACAATTTTTTATATATTAAAAAAATCTAATAAAAAAGTCAACGCATCTTTGTACTATCTAACCAGAAAATTTTTGAAGTCTAGATTTTGATGTTTTTATACGTTTTGAAGGTGCCTGAGTCATTTTCACTAAGGTTGAGAAAAATGTCTGTGTGTGTGTGTATGTATGTGTGTATGTAGACAAGATTATGCAAAAACGGTTTGAATCATGAAATTTGGTACATGGGCATTATTCAAAATTTGTAGTTTTCTATCAACTTTTGAGAAAAAAGTAGCTCTTTCGGAAGTGGGTCGTTACCTAATTTTTTTATTCTAGATATACGTTTGATAGTTTTTCACATGATTAAAAATTGTATAAAACTCCTATATATAAAATTTCAGCTTGATTCAATCGCTAAAAGTTCTGGAATTAATTTTTTAATACTTTGACTGACAATCACAGGCCAGCACGTGACGTGGTGTAATCAACAAAGAGTCAAACACGCGCTGGTTTAATAAATATTATTTATTAATTTTAATTTATAATTTATAATTAAATAAATTTAATTTTAATAATAATATATATTTTAATTTATCCAATTCAAATTTGCGAGATAGTCGAGTGGAGACAGATTTTTATGTAGATATAAAAAAACTGACGGTAATATGGTAATCTCTATTAAAAAAAATGAGATACTCGACTTGATAAAGGAAACATCTTTTTTTTTCTTCTAATATAGAATCAATGAAAATAAGCTTTTATTTATCTTGGATTTATTTCATACTTTGGAAATTGACAACATTGTGTTTTTCCAGTGATGAGAAGCAGAAGGGACAAAATCATTCCTTTTCTTTTCTTGTATATATATGTATATACAGTATATAAATACAAAAAGAGATATTATTGACAAAAAAGTGATGTGTGTGTTTTTCTTTCGAGGTTCTTTTCTTCTTTTATTTGATCTTTTCATAAAATATTTAAAGAAATATATCTTTTCTTATCAAAATAAATACTAACTATTCGTATTTAACATGATTAATGATTTTAAAAATACGATGAATATTTTTATAACAAAGAAATGATGGTTCAATACAACTTTCCCATTTTAATATTATATTTTTTAAATCTCTATGCAGAAACAAAAATATTTATAAAATTTTCGACCCATTAAAAAATAATTTAATTTTAAAGATCTGACTATTTGATCATAATTTCATACCCATTTATTTATTTAATTGTCTGAGATTATACATTTTTAAATATTAACTAAAATCATCTAAATAAAATTGTCAATCTTGAAAAAAAATATTATTTAATAAGGATACTTCTTATTAGCATTTATGGAATAAAAAAAAATGAAATGACAACAACTACATGACGAAGAATTGCATGATCTCTATGCTTCTCTAAACATAGAGAAATTAGGTAGAAAACATAAAAGAAGGCACCAATTAGATTTTATTTAGTAATATGTGTTTATCACTATGAATCTCTATAAGACAACTAATCTAAACTAATTTTATCAATCAAAAAAAGTTAAATTATCAATTTTTTATGAATATTATTAATATTATATTAATGCACAATATATAGTACTTAATTGAAGTTTCTTGAAAAAATATTTTTATTTTTTATCGACAAATAAAATAACATGAATGTCTTATTTAATCATATTAATTATAAAGATGATCAATAATTTCTTTAAATTAATTAAAATAATGTTTTTGAAAATAAATTATTTGATCTCTATGATATATTAGATAATAATTATTTAGAAATTAAATTAAAAATTGATAAATTATCATAATCTGTGAAATTGTTAGAATTAATGTTAATTTAGTATTTCTAGTCAGTTGGGTATAAAAGGGTTTACTGATCTCATAATTTTAATAGATTTTTTGATAATCCATATAATCTATCAAATAATATAATAGAAGAATAAGAGAATGGAGGAGTGATTAATAACAAATTAATAATATTATAATAATTAATTTTAAGTCTATAGTATGAAAATTTTTCCCCTGGAAAAACACATATATTTTTAATACAATAAGTATAATATATTTGAATATTTTCCGTTTCATGAAACATAAAAATATAGAAAATAAAATAAAAATATATAAAATATATATTTATTTCTCTTTGATGATGAAATCATTTATTATAATAAATAAAGTTTTTTAAATAGAATTGTTACGGATTTAGTTAGCCACGTGATAGTTGATATATTTAATTTTTTTTTTAATGCAAACTACTTTCGTGACACACGCAATACGATTTCATCTTTTGTTTCATTTATCATTTTCTGGCTTTGTTATCTCTTGAAAAAAAAAAAAACTATTTATTTACTATATTTATTAAAATTTTAAAATCATAATTGGTTCCGCATGGAACCTAAATTCAAATTAATTTGAATTACCGCCCTCTGACTATGTTTATATATTAATTAAATTAAGTAATTATAAATGTTAATGTTAGATAATTATATAATTTATATAAATATTTTTAAGTTATTTATAATTTTAAGACTTTTATTTTAATTGAAATAAACACATAAGTTTGACTATCCCCCTCCCTTACCATCCCTAATGAGTGACATTCTCCACCCTTACATATTTCCATAAAAAAGCAGACCGAACGCTCTGAAGAGCCTTGTTGTTGTTTTGCCGCCCTTGCCCCTTTGCCTGCCGTCTTTCGGCCCGTCCGCGGACAAATTTACAACTTGAACGCGGTGCAATTTGGGATCGTCGACGCTGCTACAGAGACTTCCGCTGCCGGCCCTGTGCTACCGAGTTTGTTCCGAGAGGGCAAACCCTTGGTTGGTTCCTGAAGGGGACCATTTCTGCCACGTTGGAGCCGTTGGGGTTCAGTTAATCCGTTGGAAACTCGAAGGGTTTCCAAAGCCAATTGATATCTGGATCAATTGGCAATCAATCTGCAGCAAGGCGAAAATCCAAGACACGCGAGACGGCAAATTCCCTTTCCCAATCCCCGTGGTCAAACAGAGATAAGTGCACTTATTCCCACCTTTGAACTATGTTAAATTTTAGATTTAAGTTGTTATATATATATATTTAGATTCTTCTAAATATAATTAATCTTTTTACATTTAAATAAATTTGTTATTAAAATATCGTTAAAATTTGATTATAGTTTTATTTAGCGATTTTTTATCTATCCCGAATCTTTAATATCTTAAAAAGACCTTTTTATACAGTCCACCCAATTTTCAAGGTGGGATAGAAGTGAAGAGGTATCTATCGTAATTTTATTAATCCCTCTTTTTAGCCCCTCGAGCAAAATTAAATAGATATTAAGGATTCATCCCATTCCATTTCATCCCACTTTCTTTTTTTCAGGAACAAAAGTTTTCTTTAATTATTTACGCCTTACAAGCCGTTGTTAAATGTATCAAGCGAATACAATAATAAAATGAGGAAAAATTTTAAATTGAAAATAATAAAAAATAACTATATTTAATTTTATTTACATTTTTAATTTATTAACATACATATTACAATAAAATATAAGACTTATAAATAAAAATATTAAAATTTCTAATTTGATTAATATTAAAATAATTAGTTTGATTTTTATATTTAGTCATTCTGTTAATTTAATAACAAATCAAAGTCTGATTCAAATTTTATAAGTTTACCAGTTTTTTTAAAAGATTAAAAGATATTAAGATATATGGTATCTAGTAGTTTTATAAGCTAACCTGCATTACTCTACCACTTCTTGACAAGGTAAGCGGAACTTTTTCAGTCATTTACATCGACATATCAATTTCCATTTTTATCATGTTTATTTATATTTAGATAGGCTATGAATAAGAAATCTTTCCTGGTTTCATTCTTTAATGTCATTCTAAAGAAATTGACAATTCACAAATTTTATACAATGAAAAAATTTTTCCATGTTTTTATAAATAAAACAAAATTCAACTTCTATATCTATGTTTTTTACTTCAATACTTAAATATACTTTATTAAATTCACATTAAGAATTATCAATTCTATAAAAAACAAGATAGAATAAAATGAGTATTTAAATATCAATAAAATCATAAATAATTAATGAAAGAACTATAATAAAATGTGATATGAGAGATTCATAACAACAGAATATTGGTAATATTGTAAAAGGGCGTCAATTCAAAAAGGCGTCAATTCATATTACAACTTATAATGTAATACTTTTATTATTTTTAAAGATTATATGCCTTAAATAAATTAAATTGTATCCGGATTTTTTGAAATTATTATTTAACTAGAAGTGCAAAATAATACTCAGCACATGACTATGTTATTAGTCCCCTTCTAGAAAAGATTGTCTTTTCTAACTGATTATTTCTCCTTGTAGTCATAATTTTTTAGAAATAAACACATTTTGTTCAAGTGAATCAAATTACCTTAATTATAGATGTAATATCTTAAACACTACTGCATCTTTTTATAATGTTTTTCTTAACTTCTGTGACTCCGTCTTTCTCTCTGTACGCTCTTTTGACAAATTGAAATTGATTTTTCATCGACCTTTTATTGACTTTTGAAAATTTTTATAGATATTTAAATGGATCCCTAGAAGGTATAGAAGAAATATAATTGAATTATAATTAATTAATTGTTAAAAATTAGCGATTAATTACTTTTAGTAATTAACTCCTTTTGTATTGCTCCGATTAATTTTTTTCAACTGATTTTGAAACATAAATATTGATTTCAGGAACATATTTAAAAATATTTCATAGCATTAAAATTAATGATGAATTCTTATTAATCAGCACTAACGTCGATTAAGTAGGGGTGGTCTTCCCCTCAAATGGCATAGAGAAAAGGTCCTTTTTATATAAATATATATCAGAGAAAAAAAAAACAACAAAAGAATGACCTTTTTTTATGAAGACAATATGAGTACATTATTCTATATACATTTATAAAATCTTATATTAATAAAAATTATTTATTTTTAAATATAATATAATAATTATTATTCAATAATAAAATTTACTAAACATAAATGCATAAAATCAATTTTAGAAGATTAATATATTTTTTTATTTTATTCAATTTACAAATTTTAGTATAACTTCATCTTTTCTATTTCTCTTGTTATATTAAATAAATTTATCATAATAAAATTCCACTAAAAAGAATAAAATAATATAAATATAAAAATTTTTTTATATAATAACGTTTTTTCAATGGACTAAAAAGAATAAAATAATTTTTCTATAAGCCTGACAAAGTTTATGGATGAATTGCTTCATATTCAACGAAAAACGTTGGGCGCTTTTAGTTTGCATTTGATTTCTATGGAATTAACTTCCTTTATAGAGCTATAATTCATATATATATACTAAAATATATACCACACTAAAACACTTCGTTAACAAGTAACACTATTTCTGCTAATATAATCAACCATTTTGAATTTGATTGATAATATCTAAACTTAATAAAAATTCTTTTATATTTTGCTACATACATACTTTGATATAAGTATATTTCAGTGAAAAATAATAAAAAAAAAGATAATAAATAAATAAATAATAAAAAAAATAATTTCTTAATTCTTAAACTATCAATTTTATTGCATGATAAAAACATTTGTCAGTTTATGTTTTTAATAAAATTTTTATTATTACAAAAATTTGACTTGATTGTTCATATAAATAAATAAAACTAATTGCGCTCAACGTTTTTCGTTGAATATGAAGCAATTCATCCAAAATCTTTGTCAGGCTTATAGAAAAATTATTTTATTCTTTTTAGGCCATTGGAAAAACGTATTTTATTTATATTTTATTATTTTTCAGTTTTGTTCCTTTTAAAACGAAAATATAGGCTTTATTTTTTATAATTATTCAATATCCAAGTATAAATTATTGTATTGGTGTTAAAACATTTTTTAATATAATTATTATTTTATAATAATTGATATTTTATTTAAACAAAACTCTATTTTTAGGAATGCAATTATGAATTCTAGGGATGAAAGAGAGGGGCTATTTTCGTATTGAAGACATTTACTTCATTAGAATAGACAAGTAAACTAATGAATTATTAAATACATGATACGAAATTTATTTATGAAGTGAATTTCAGATAATGTAGAGTTTTATAATATTAATGATGATATATTTGGATGAAAATTAAAGTAGGAGGGTTAATGGAACATCATCTTTCCTGGTTACTATAAAAAATAGAATGATAATAAGTCTATCAATCACTCAAAGAAGTCAGCTCTTTTTTAATGAATCATTATCTGGTAAAAACGAGAAATTCTATTTTTCTAAAGCTACAAAAATTCGATAATTCTTTTGAATAACTCTATTTAGTATTTCTATTTTTATATCCATTTCTTTAGGGTTATCGAACTTATCAACTTATCAACTATTTTGCATTTCTTTAATTGTCCTTATTTCCAACCACCTCCATCCAATTTGTAACTTGTTCTAATTCACTAATAATTATCATCACATTTTTAACCTGCCATATGTTTAGTCGACTCATCATTCCAAACAAACTTCTCGATCATGTGTCCTAACACATTTCATGGGCCATGTATTTCACCAATCGATACCTTTTCAATTTTATGACTCAAACATTTGTGAAAGAGAGGTCATTTCATCTTATTTTGGTATATGAATTTTACGAATAATTTCATTTAAAAAAACTCTGAAACTATTTCTTAAAATGAATGGAACGCAACTTACAAGTTTAATAATATCAGCATATATCTCCATCAATGCTAGCAGACGGTCCCCTTCTCTCTCTTAATTTTATCCTTTTCCATATTTCTTCTCTTGCTTCTCATCTCCCTTCTGCCCATCCTAATTTCTTCTTTACTTTATTATTATTATTTTTTTTTCTTTTTTCAATTTTTTTTTTCTGTCCCTTCAAGTAATCCTATCCTAAACCAGTCTCAGGTGTATATAATTTATTTCTGTATATTTTGAAATGTTTTATTATTGCCCTATTGCCCCTATTTGAGGGCAGTTGTAAAATTTTTTTGGAAAATAAAAAAAAATAAAAATAATAATATCAGCATAATAATATCATATTTATAATATTTTTTTTTTCATATATGTAATCTTAATTCTTAATAAGGTCTTTAGATTTTTTTTAGAATTTATTTAATTGTTTAATAGTTATATAGAATAAATAAATTTCTATATGTAAATATTAAAGATTTAGAGAAACATTTGCGAAAAATTAATATTTGAAAATTAGAAAGAAAGTAAAATATATAAATTATAAAAAATTTCTCGAATAACCTAGATTATTTATTTTAATATATTTACCAAACATTACTAAGATCGTTTCATATAATAATTAAGCACCAGCATGATTTATATATTAACATAAATTTTTAATGGCTTTAATATAAATAAATTAAGGATGAAGCATTATTATAATTAATAAAATATTAATAAGAAAAATATTTAATTTTTTTTATTGAAAAATTGGAATCATAATTTTTTTTTTATAAGAAAAATGATTCTTCAAATATGTATCATTTTATTAAAATTTTTATCTTTTACTAGAAACTTTCCAAAACTCTTGGAATAGCTTCTATTTAAAATTTTTTTAAAAAAAAATTGAAATAAAATTAAATATTTATAATTTTATGAAAAATATATGATTTTTGAATAAAAATATTTTATTTTGCTTATACTTTAAATATATTAAAAAGCGTAAATGTTTAAATAAAGTTAGATATTTGAATTTATCTATATTTTACAAACATATAATTTAATTTATTATTAAAATAAATACATTTAACATTTTTAAGCTATTTTTTCATTTTCATATGATTTTCATTTCTTTTTCATATATTTTTGTTTAAAAAATCATAATAAAGTATTTCTATTATTAAAAAATATTTATTAACCTACACTACCCTTAATAATAAAAAAAATCACTGTATTGAAAATGTATTCTATATATTCTATATGCAAATAATCTTAGTAAACAGAATTTATTTTAAAAATAATTTATTCAATTTTATTTTATTTTATGTTTTTTTTTAATTTGTTATATGTATTGTATTCATTTACAAATGTTTTATTTATTTTTTTATTTATTCGTTTTAGTAAATAAATATTTTAATTTAATTTTTTTATTTTATTGTTTTATATTTAGTTAACATGGATTTTTGATATTACCATTTAGACATCTTATATTGTTTTAATAATTTTTATTTTTTAATAATAAAATTATTTACATCTTTTGGAATATGTGAATACAGTTCTAATATACATTCAAATGCTAAAGAATTTATTCATATTGATGAATTTAGATTTATTAAATGAATAATATAGAATGGAAAAATAAATATATTTTTTTAATATCAAATTTAACTAAATTTTATATAATTATTATTTTCTTTAATATATATCAGGGCCGTTTCAAACCGGGGGTGCAGAGGGTGCGGAGCACCCGGGAGGCAATTTTAGGGGGGCGGCGCGAACCTCCTTAAAAGTATTTATTCATCTTATGTTTTTTTAATTTTTTCAATATGGTTTAAAAAAAATAGGTCAAATGATTTTGCGATCAGAAACTTAAATACTTTCGATTTTTTTCAATTTTCCAAACAACTAAATTAACTTAAATTTACTTTATCTTTTATATTTGTAAATTTTTTATAAACTTTGGGGGAAGGGGCGGCAAAATTATTCTCGCACCCGGGAGGCATATACCCTAGGTCCTGTATATATAACTTGATGTATTATTATTGAATAGAAAGTATTAAACTATTTTTTAAAAATTTACTAAAATATTATATTACATAGTATTTTGATATTTTTTGAGATATTTTTTATCTTGTTTTCAAAGAAGCATTTCAACATAATTGGTATTATTTATAAATTTTTTATTTAGATAAGTAATTTTCAAATTGAAATTTATTGTTTATGTTGTTGTTATTATATCAAATCTGAATATAAAAACGAATCAAAAATATTTTATTTATACTTAGAAAAATGAATAATTAAATTTCCGTATCGAGATACTATGAACATTCCATTTGATATTAAATTAAATATATTTTTAATTATTTGAAGGGTTTATTAATTTTGGCAATCAAATTGTTTGGTTGATTGATGGATGGATTGATTAGTGGGATTATCTTCACTGGAAAACCGTTTGGAAAACAATTACTAAATCAGAGCACGGGGGGATTAATATATTGTTTTGGAAAGCAGTTCCACTCCCCAACTCATCCCACCTCATCACCCCCATTCTAGATAATAGAATCCATGAAAATGGCATGGTTTATTCGGAGACTGGAATAAATAATCCAACCGAGAGAATAATATTAAAATATATTATGTGTTGAATAACAGAACAGTTTTTGTATAAACTTATAAATTATATTATAATTGCTTGGCATTAATTAATTAATTTACAAACCAAACAAACTTTTATAAAATTTCTATTCTGATTTTATTATTTTATTTAAACTCTCTAAATCATTTATATATATAATATAAAATAGAACTAAAACAAATAATAAATCATCAACTAAAAAACAAGCCATAATAATAATAATGATAAATAACTTATAAATAATAATAAAATAATAATTTTTAACCTTAACAACGTACTATATTATATATAAATAAATATATATATATATATATATATATATATAAAACCTCTGACTTTTGTATGTCCTACGTAAGGACAACCCCTATCAAGTCGGTTATATCAACTAGGTGTTCTATGATCAGTAGAACGGATCCTATCAACCTTTATCTTGATTTTCTTAATCGGAGGCGCTACTTTTTTATCAAGTAGCTTCCCAATGTTGATCCCGGAGACTGGGTTGACTCCGTCCCATAGACCCCCCCTTTCCAGGCCCGGGACTTAAACTCGGGACCACAAGAATGTGAGTCAGTAACGCTAGCATCTCACCCTGTGGCGCCTTATATTATATATATAAGGATTATTTTATTATAATTTTGTATTATTATATGTTCTATTTTTGTAATGCTTCCAGATGAAAATCATTTAAAAAATGTGGAAATATATACAAATCAAAATTTTATTGAATTTTAGATTTGAAAGAAAAGAATAAGTTATATTTGTTATATTTCCGTTTCGGGAAAAGTAATTATAAATTGTTATTTCTCTCTTGATTTATTCATATACTATCATTCAAATTAGATTTATATACGTATTTCATCAGTTGAAATGATTGCAGATTAATGATATTAGCCATTTCTGTCTCTGTCTTCATTCAATCAGTGTAAATTGGCCATTCATGAGGATACAATTACGTTGTAAGTCAAAGCTTTTATTAGGTTGATTAGAATTAAAACCGCCTGGGAGTTATGCAATCTCGCAATTCTGTCAGAGATCACATCCATAAAATGAAATGAATAAAACGCAATTGAGGAATTCAGTTTATATGGGATTTAAGAAGGAATTATGTGATAGAAAACAACTCAAACGTGAAAGGGTCATCTTCAGATCGTCTAATAAAAGAATTAAGATGCTCCAAGCCATAACAATAGGAGAGGGATTCTAGAATAGATTTTTATTAGACATATTAAAAAAGTCTTCTTAACCAAAAAAATTAAACTTGTACTGAAATATTTGAAAATTCCACATTTAAGAATATAATTTATAATAATAATAATTTATAATATAATAAAATACTTTTTCTAGAAATATATTATTAATAATATTCACAACCTTTAAATAATATGAATCTAAATTTTTTAATCAAAGTTAAAATATTTTTGTTTATTGATAATTCTATATACATAACGCATCATATGAAATTTATTTTCATTAACTTTTACATTTTTAGAAAATATTTTTAGAAAATATGAGAGAAAGTAGGAGTTGGATGGTTATAGCTCAAGATAGTGAAAGTATAAATATATATATATATAAGTATGTTCAGGGATTCTGGTAACTAAATCGATTTCGTTCTCTGTAAAGATTTTTATTCAATATTAATTTTTTTTTACATTGATTATTTACAATATTAGAAATATAAATTACCTGTAAAGAAATCGATTCTAAAGTTGATTCTTCCAGATAATTCTTACAAATGCCAAATATAAATTATTAACTAATAATTCTAATTAAAAATTATCCTATTACAATTTATATTCGTCTTTAATCCATTCTAAAATTAGTTAGTTGATTCTTATAAATAATACAAACAATATCACTAACAGATGGCGGTGACTAAAGGGTACTATATAGCAGTGACTTTGTTACATCTCCCCCATCCTCACAAAAAAAATTAATTAATTTTTTTTTTTTTTTTTTTTTTTTTTTACAATTTATAAGGTATTAACTTATTTACATGAATTAATGT
Source organism: Labia minor (assembly GCA_963082975.1). Lineage (NCBI taxonomy): Eukaryota > Metazoa > Arthropoda > Insecta > Dermaptera > Spongiphoridae > Labia > Labia minor. Next base: position 102,945,365 of record OY720344.1, read on the forward strand.
GGAATCCTTTCCTTTTTTCTTACAGTCTATTTCATATATTGAGTTTGAAAATTGTCCTATCACATGAAATGGACCCATTCGTATTTGATCCAACTTTCTTCTGTTTATCTTATTTCCTGTTTCAATGTACACTAAATCACCTTTTTTAAATTTTAATTCCTTTCTCCTCTTGTCAATATTAATTTTATTTTTTTGAAAACTAACTAAAGAGTTTTTAATAGCTTCTTCTCTATCTTCTTTTACACTACTTACTCTCGCTAAACTATCTGGTGTTATTTCTGATTTTATTCCATATAATAGATATTTTGGAGCAAAACCTGTCACTGTATGAATTGTTTTGTTATATTCCTCAATGCACTCATTTAATACAATCACCCAAGATCTTTTATTTCCTTCATTTATTTTACATCTTATTCTATTCACAATCGTCTGATTTACACGTTCAACCATTCCATTTGATTCCGGGCAATCTACATCCGTAAAAACTATATTTATGTCTTCGATTTTTACAAAGTTTTTAAATTCTCTAGAATTTATTGCACTATATTGATCGCATAATAATAATTTTATTTTGTTAGGCTTTTCTATTTTTTTAATTAATCTTATATAATCCCGTGCTGATTGTGTCTCCGATGGTACTGCATAAATATATCTGGTTAAATGATCAATCAATAAGTGGAGATATTTTTTTTTAGATCCATTTCCGGCAAATCCTCCTATTGTGTCCATTGAAACTATTTCATATGGTTCTTTAGCTGGGCCTAGTTGTGACAATAAACCAATAACTCTGCCCTTTCTTGACTTATTTAAAATGCAAATTTCACAATTTTTACATATATTATTAATCATTTTATCCATTTTTTTAAAATAATATTGTGGTCTTATTATCTTTATCATTTGTTTTACTCCAATATGTCCATAAATTTTGTGAACTTTCTTGCACAATTCCAAACCTAATCTCTCTGATATATATATTCTAAGATTTGCCTTCGTACATTTAAAGTAAATATTACCTTTATAATTTATGTCAATTGACTTTTTTATTTCATGCTCATTTAATTTCTGATCATCTATAATCTCATTCATTGTCACTAAATTCACTACTTCTAAGACATCCTCTTCATTCTCAAAACTTTCTAACACTGGATTTCGAGACAAAGAGTCTGCTTCCACATTTGAGGATCCTGGTGCATACATGATTTTGAAATCATACTGAGACAAATAATGCATAAGATCCCCAAGAGGTTCATCTGTTCTAGCTTTCACACGCAAAGTCTCCAAAGGTTTATGATCTGAGATTATATTAAATTTTCTTCCTATTAACCAGTGTTGCCAGTAAACAATTGCTTCCTTAATAGCCAAACACTCTAGATAAATAGCTTTTCTTTTCTTTTGGCCATTACTCAACTTTTTAGAGAAATATGCAACTGGATGTAGAAAACCATCATCATCAGGCTGTTTAAAGACGGCGCCTAAACCTTCTCCACTTGCATCCGTGTATATGAACACCTCTTTTTTTTCATCATATATTTTTAATATGGGACTCGAACATAAATACTCTTTTATTAATTTAAAAGATTCCTCACATTTACAATCCCATTTGAAATTAACATTTTTTCTTAGTAGATTATGTAATGGCTCCAGGAGTTTCACAGCATTTTCAATGTATTTATAATAAAAATTTACCTTTCCTAAAAATTGTCTTATGTTTTTCTTACTTTTAGGTGTTTCAAATTTTTGTATTGCTATGAGATTGTCCTTGTAAGGCATTATTCTCCCTTTTTCTATAATATGTCCTAAATACTTAACAGAATTCTTTGCAAATATGCATTTTATTAATTTTAATTTGAATCCTTCTCTTTTAATCATATCCAATACTAACTCAATATGTTTCATGTGTTCCTCAAATGTATTTGAAAAGATTAATATATCGTCAATGTAGTTAACACAAAAACTGTCTAATTTATTTCTTCTTAATAAGTTTGAGAGTATCCTTTGAAACACACTACTTGAGATTCTTAATCCGAAAGGTAAAACATTCCACTGCCAATGGCCCTTTTGTGTGACAAACCCTAATTTTTCTCTATCCTTATTTCTTACAGGAATTGACCAGAAAGCCGAGTTTATGTCCAACGCAGAAAACCATGAACAATCGCCTGCTTTTACCATTATATCTTCTATTCTTAAAAACGGTTGACTCTCTGGTACAACTAACTTATTCAATTCCCTGAAATCGCAACACAACCTTTTTCTTCCAGCTTCATCCTTCTTGTATGCCATTGTTACAGGAGCAGCAAAAGGGGAAGATGATTCTTCTATAAGACCTGCCTCCTGTAACCTCTCTACTTGTTTTTCAATTTCCTTCTGATCAGGCAAAGAACTTCTATATGGTTTCTTTGATATATATTTATATTCTCTCAATTTGACCACAGCTTCATAATTTTTTACTTTCCCTGTATCATATTTATCTTTAGCAAATATGTTTTTTTTATTAATTAATAATTTTTTTAATTCATTTCTATTATCCTTATTTAAATGATTTAAATGGGATTCATATTCATCCAAGTCGATGTATTCATTCAAGTTTATTTCTTTATAATCTTTTCTTTTGTATTCAATATTTTTATTTTTATATCTGTCTCTATTATTTTGACTATTTATATTATTATCAATTTCAATATCTTTTATTTCTTTTGTAACATTTCCAATTTTTTGAAATATTTTTAATTCCTCATTTTGTATTAATTTAAATTTTTTTATTGCGTCAAGTCCAAGTAACATGTCATATGAAAAATTATTATTTTTAATTATATAAACATTCAATGTATCCGAAATTTCATTTATCTTCAATTGTAAGTGGGCCCGGCCTTCAACAAAACTTATCCCGTTAATCGTCTTAAATATAATATTTTCCCTTTTTATTTTTTTTTTTATTTCTTTCATAATTACTTTATAATTAATAAGAGATACATTTGAACCCGTATCATATACTGCTTTGATATTTTTATTTTTGTTAATTACTACATTTAATTTTATTAACGGTATTGTTCTGCCGGGGCTTATACGTTTTTTTCATTCGAAACCATCTCTTCCAAACAGTTTATACTAATTTTTTTATCATATATTTTTTTATTAAAACACTTCTCAACTGGATGATATCGGTCTCCTTTTTCCAATCCTTTACATATATAACAAGGAACCTTCTTGACATTTATATCTGTTTTTATTTCATTATTTTTCTTTTTTATTATAGCCCAATCATATTTTCTTAGCATATTAATTAATTTGTTGGTATTTGTCACCTCATCTTTATCTACTATATTCTGAATATGAATGGGTAAACCTACCATAATATGATTTACTTTTGAGGTTTCTGAAATGGAAGGCTCAGCTTCTACTAATAATCTTTCTTTTTTCAGACAGTAATCGATGACCGATTCTCCCATATATCTATATTTATATGCATATCTCACATCAGACCACCCTTTACTCGCATAAACTAATAAGAAGGATTCTCTCCATTCACTCCAATTACTATCAATAATTTTTTTACTGTTAATCCTGTACCAGTCATTGGCATTTCCTTCTAAAAATAATCGCAATGTTTGTATTTTCATGGAATCTATTATTATTTGATGCCTATGACATTCACTTTCAAATGTTTTTATCCATTCTTTAGCATTTTGTTGAATGCCTATGAATTTCTCAATATTAAATTTTTTTTCAATCTCTAATAAATTTATTTTATTCACATAATTATAATCCAGTTTCATCTCTAATGGATTAGATTTTTCTATATTTTCAACAAAAACTTCTTCCAGCATATATCCATCAAATATAAAATTATCTTTTTCATCTAAATATCTTTTTTTTAATTTTTCTGACAATGCAATATTTATGTTTCTGAAATTTCCCTGTTTTAACATACTCTTACATCCTAATTTCACTGTACTTAGCTGAAAGAGGTCCTGATGTTCACTTTCATGCTGGCTCTCCGTTGGGAATGCATATATTTCATCACTGCCCAGAAATTTTATGGTCTTGATTTTATTCACCAATTTTCCTTCTTCAAATTCCTTAACGATGTGAATCTTTATATCAGAAGGCATGTTTCCAATCTTGAAAAGAATCGATTTATAAGTATGTTCAGGGATTCTGGTAACTAAATCGATTTCGTTCTCTGTAAAGATTTTTATTCAATATTAATTTTTTTTTACATTGATTATTTACAATATTAGAAATATAAATTACCTGTAAAGAAATCGATTCTAAAGTTGATTCTTCCAGATAATTCTTACAAATGCCAAATATAAATTATTAACTAATAATTCTAATTAAAAATTATCCTATTACAATTTATATTCGTCTTTAATCCATTCTAAAATTAGTTAGTTGATTCTTATAAATAATACAAACAATATCACTAACAGATGGCGGTGACTAAAGGGTACTATATAGCAGTGACTTTGTTACATATATATATCAGGGGTGGCCAACACGTCGACAGCGGTCGACCGGTCGACCGCAAAGGCTTTATAAGTAGCCCGCGAAGCCAAAGTTGGAAAAGTTAAAAGGTAGACATGATTTTTCCATGGTAGAGGGAAGGCAGAAAAAATCATGAGCTCACGTGAGGGCAGGAACGCCAATCCCTGAAATAGAATTCTTTTCTACTGGGATTATAGAAAATAATCTACCCGTTACCCAGGATATTATTTTTTAATTTTACATTTCATGAAACTTATTCAATTTTTTCTTATTGCTTCATATATAAAAACAATAAAAATATTTCCTTCCTTTTCAAGTAATTTTTATGTTATTTTAAGTTATTTATATTTGAATATAAAATTTGAAAATAGAATAGAATAGCAGGAGAAATGTTTCAATGTTAAAATACAAAAAAGAAGGAATGATTGGGATGGAAAAGTTGGTTATATCGATTTATTAAAATAATTCGTATTAATTTATTTGTCGTATAATACGTAGTATAATTAAATTGTATATAATTTCATTTAACGAAGGGGAAATAATATAATTTATTTTGAAAATAAAGTCAAAGGCAGTTGAATCTCATCCATTGGGGGTAAGCAAGAGATTGCTATGCTGTCCCCTTCAAGGTCACTGAGAAGCAAAGCATTGGAGGTGGGGGCGAAATTTATTAAATATATATAATTAATATATCAGTGAAAAGTTAAAAATCTATATTTTATAAAATTAAATTTTTATTTGAATCTATTCTAAAATTTATTAAACTTCATTTTATATTAATAGGAATAAATAAATTTACAATTAATTCTTGATTGAGGGATGATTTCGGTGGTGACGCCGGTCAACGTCTTCGACTGGAAAGGGAATGCGAACTGAAGCGCTCGAAAAACACCGCAGGCAGGCAGGCCAGGAGGGAGGGTGGGTAGGGGGAGAGAAGAGGTGGCGGAGGGGACCAACATGGCGGCAAATCTTTTCAATCTGTCAAAATTCAATAATTAATATTTAATCAACGAAGCACCGTAAAATTATATAATAGTAGTGAAAATGAATCTACGTTTCATGATGAATCTATTCGTATAGGTTTTATCTGTTGTTATGAGGCAAGATTTTTGTTGAACTGTAAAAATATTAAAATTAATTAAAAATTTCCATTTAATGATACAAAAAATCAATTTTATTTAGAATCTGGCTAAAATTATGGTCAATGGATTGGTCTTGGTCACAATTTACAAGATTTAGTCAAGAATTTTAATACCGAACTAAAATCTGAATACCGGTATTTTGTATTTGAAATTTGAAATACCGGGATACATATAGAGAGTAGGAGTAGATAGATTCAAAAAACGTGCAAGTAAAATAAAGTAAATATTAAATTCTATGTTACATTTTACATATACTAGGCTCGTATGGTATTATATAATTAAAGAATTAAATATAATTAAAGAAGTAAAAAATAAAAAAATATAAATTGAAAGTATTTAATATTAATAACTTGCGTTTTGTTTATTAAAGTTTGCTCTTAAAAAACACAACGAATCAAGCGTTTCATCATCAAGCGAGGACCAAATGTTCGTACAAATATAACCAGCGGCCGAAAAAGCTCTTTCTGATTCTACACTTGTCGGCACTATTGTCATTACAAAATCATACCCATTTTGTAAATTCGTAAATTCGTAATACCAAAATACCGGTATTTTTACATAAATGCCGGTTTTTAATACCGGACAAAAATCGTCCGTTATCCCGGTATTCGGGATCCCGAGATCCCGGTATTGTAAGCCCTACTCGCTACCCGGGATATTATTTTTAAATTTATTAAAAAATAATTTTAGAACATAATCATCCTATATGTTATTACATCTTTTATATACCATATATTTATATTTTTCTAATCCCGATAATTTATATGCTTATTATCCAAGGGCTTCCTTTTCTCAATACACCGTTTAGCCCTAGACTACTCTACTCTACCCAAATTTCGGCTCTACCTCCCCCTCCTCTCATATCCATTCCAAAATGAAGTATTTATTTTAATTGAAGTTATAAATTTAAATGAAAAATAACAGCCCTTTCATTTACAATTTTTTTAATAAATGATTGACTAGATATTATAATAAGAAAGGCAATATTTTCAAAATTAGTGATAGAATCGATTTGAAATCTAAAAAAGGATGATTTGGAAAAATAAGATAAAATAAATAAACAAATATTAATGTATATGTATATATATATTTTAATTTTCTTTTGTATTTTTATTATCTAAGGAATTAATTAATTATCATAATACTAATAAAATTAATTAATATTCATAATAATTAATTTAAATAATATTATATTAACATTTATAATTATATTATTAAAAATCTAAAGAATAAAATTATAAAAAATAAACAAATTGAAAGATTTGAACTCAGACAAAAGAATTACTAGTCAAAGTCCAATCCGGTTCGACTGTTTAATCAACTAGTAAAAACATAGGAAAGATATTCACTTGAAGGCTACGAAAATTCAGCCCATAAGCAATACATGGCAAAGACTTTATTCATTAAAAATATTGATTAAACAAAGAAAAATGATCATGGAAATAGTTATAATACAAGAAATACAAGAATCAAAAATAATCTTGTATTGAGAGAAGAGATATGCAAAGAATAATCTAATGAATCAAAAGATTCGACGTCATTCAACATGGCAGCCGAAATCACATTGCATCTGTCAAAATGCAATAATTAATATTTAATTAAGGAAGCATCATAAAATTATATAATGCTAGTGAAAATGAATCTACATTGAATAACGAGTATTTTGATATGCGTTTTATATATTGTTATCAGAAAATGTTTATTTCAAGTGTAAACATGATACCAAATAAAAATTAATTATAATTTTCATTTATATTTCACTAAAAATCCATTTTATTGAAAATCTGGCAAAAATTCTGTTGTATCTTTTTACTTTTATTCATTTTTTATGAAATTTTGTTATTAATTTGTATAAACTGAATCCAATTGAATAGAAGTGTTTCTGCTAATTCTCCAAAATGTTCAATAAATAGGAGTTCCAAATTTTCTATTAGTATGAAGCGTTGAGAGGTGGGTCCTCTCAGAGGCAGTTATAACATATGTCTCACTCGTAAATTACCGGGTTTTGCTAGTCGAAAGATTGACGTAATCTGGATATATTTGAATAAACCCCCCGAAGGGGGGTTTATTCAAATATATATAGGAAACTCTAAAGAGTCTCCTATAAAAGTGAAGATTTCAAATTTTTTTTCTTTTTAATGATCTATGCTAGGTATTCTCCTTCATCCAAATAAATTTGATTTTTTGAATAATCAGGGGTGGGGAGTGAAAGTAAGGGAATGGATGGAACGGAGTCAACGGGTAAAGGACATGATTCCTCCAGGTAGAAGAGGGATTTAGAAGAAATCATGAGCTCACGTGAGGGCAGGGACGCCAATCCCTGAAATAGAATTCTTTTCTACTGGGTTATAGAAAAGAATCTACTCGCTACCCGGGATATTATTTTTAAATTTATTAAAAAATAATTTTAGATCATAATCATCCTATATATGTTATTACATCTTTTATATACCATATATTTATATTTTTCTTATCCCGATAATTTATATACTTTTTATCCAAGGGCTTCCCTTTCTCAAAACACCGTTTAGTCCTAGACTACTCTACTCTACCCAAATTTCGGCTCTACCTCCCCCTCCTCTCATATCCATTCCAAAATGAAGTATTTATTTTAATTGAAGTTATAAATTTAAATGAAAAATAACAGCCCTTCCATTTACAATTTTTTTTTATTAATATTATTATAATAATTAAAACTAACATATCTTTCATATATCTAAGAACATATATAAATATATTATTGATTTAACCTTTCTATATTTTAGTATTTGACTATATAATTAATAATATATAATTTTTTCCCATTTTTTAGCACTTTATTACAAACATATTATATATTTTAATTTTTTTATTCGTAGATCAAAAATAATATATATATAAAATATATTTATTTATTACATAATAAATAGATAATTATATTATTATATAAGATAAATATATAAAAATAAATTCAATTGAAATAAAACGATTGTGTCAAGATTCAATATTTTAATTCATACTTGTTTCTCAATCAAATTGAAAGAGAACAACCAACTTGTTATCTTCAATTAAAAAAAACAATAGAAGTAAATGTAATTAATAGAATTAAAATAATAAAGTAAATATTTATTTATTACATAATAAATAGATAATTATATTTATATATAAGATAAATAAATAAAAATAATAAAGAATCGTTTCTAAAATTTATTAAACTTCATTTAAATTAATAGGAATAAATAAATTTACAATTATTTATTGATTGAGGGATGATTTCGGTGGAAGCTGATGTTAATGGAATGCTTCTAAATGAATTTGATAGAAGATTTTTTAAACAAAGTGAACTTGAAGTTGTTTTTTATCTTACCCATTTAATGACATCGATGTTGAAAGTCTTGCTCAGAAACTTCACAATTTTCTTAATACTACAAATATAGCAGAATTAGAAGAAGAAATACTAAATATGAAATGCGATATAAATCTAAAATCAATGGTTTCAGATAGCAATTTTTGGAAACTAATAAGCAAAGATAAATATCCAAATATTTGGACAATGGTTGCTCGTTTTAATTCCTTCTTTGGCTCCACATATTTATGTGAATCCGCATTTTCTTATATGAATGCGATCAAAACAAAACAGCGATCGCAAATAACGGATCTACATTTAGAGTCATGCTTAAGAATTGCTTAAAAACACCTTACATTGTTTAAGTTCATATGGGCCAAAACTTTGAGAAACTTGCTGCTCTTATGCAATACCAGGTTTCATCCAAATAAAAATTGTTAGCTTAAAATTTGTTTTGTTCGTATTTATTTCTTAACATTGTATTTTTTAAAATTTTAATAAATATTGTTAGAATTCATAAAATAAAAAATATATCGTCGGCTTAGATTGCAAACCTGCTAACTCATATTCAGCATATTTTGCACAACTTTCTTAAAACGCATAAATTTTTTGCTTGTCACGTGCTTATCACGTAATCAATTAAAGAGGTGCATGTGCATAATAGCGGTGTTTCATAGCCAATGTAATAAGGTGTTTTTCTCTTTCTAATAGTGTGAAAATGTAATTTTTGACCAAAAGTGCAGGTTTGCAATTTAAATCGGCGATATAATAACTTCTTTAATTATCTTCTAAAAATTTAAAATTATTTGCCCATATCCTTAGTCGACCGCAGACTATATTTTATTAAAAAAGTAGCCCCTAAAAGCTAAAAGTTTGGCCACACCTGATATATATGTATATATATAAATGTTTGCAATGGTAAGGCATTGGCCGAGGTAGGGCTTTTGGTCGGAGGCGTTTTAAAGCTTCGGGCATTCATGTTGAATAAATGAGCGTCCGCCCTCTTTAGGGTTAATTTATCCCGATGTATAGCTTCTTAGTTTAAATGTATATATTTAATTAATTATATATTTATAAATTCATTAAAATATAAAATTTTTGTAATTTACACAAAAAAGGAAAGAAATATTGTATAAAAAAAATGAATACATATTCCTTAAATCTGTGGTTTCCAACCCTTCTGAACAGGCGGCTCCCTTTTTTTTAAAAAAAATTCTTGTACCCATCTTAATTTTTGTAAAATCTAATTTCATAAATACTCACATAATATAGTACCGTATTGAAAAAATTGAAAAAAAAAAAATAGAAAATGTTCAAAAGCCTGATCGCAAAAACATTTTACCTTTTTTTTAAAACCATATTGAAAAAATTGGAAAAAATCGAAAAAATGCGGGCACTTGAATGGCTTCGCGGGCATCAAGATACCCTGTTATAGATTATTATAGATTTTAGAAAAAAATTGGTTCTAATACATTCGCGCCCCCAACAACAGTCTCGTATATATATATACCTGTATAGAGGAGAATTTAAAATTAACGGATTTGAACTTGTCCAGCTCACTGCATGGCATTAACTCAACCAACCATTATGTCTCCATTATTTTCTTGTCATTTACATTTATTTCCCTTCTCTAAAATGAACCTTTAATTAAAATTAATTCTTATTAATCCATATTTATTATCATAGAAAATTTGTATTTTAAAATAATTATATGTGATATATAATATAATATAAAATATCATAACAGGAAATGAAACACCAATATTAATTTTCTATCATAAATAAAAATACTGAGATCATTAGATGAGATTGTTAAATATAATGGTTAATAATTTGATTTTTTGATCTTTAACTTTTTATTTCTCTATTTTTTAAACTTTTTTGCTCTTCATTATTATAAATTTCTGCTTGAAATATTATCTAAATACAATTCCATTTGCGGCTCACGAAAAAAATGAATTCATCATTTATTTTTTATTTTTATTTTAAATGAGAAATTAATTAAATAAATCTAGACAATTAGATAAATTCAGATTATGTTAAAATAATGACATTTTTATTTTTAAGTGAAATTAAAAAAAAAGTTATTTTTGATTCATTATATTTTTAAATAGATCTGGTCAGATTTAAATATTAAATAGCAGAATAGCATATCATAGGGATCAGAATAATTATTTCATTTTAGTTTTTGTAATTTCAGAAAAAAAAAAATTAATTTTGCGTAGTTACCTCTATTCAAATGAATTTAATAGAAAAGGATTTATTGAATATTAGCTGGAGTGTCTCCACTCGACTATCTCGCAAATTTGAATTGAATTAAATATCATATATTAATTTAAATTAAATTAAATTAATTAAATTATAAATTAAAATTAATAAATAATATTTATTAAACCAGTGCATGTTTGGCTCTTTGTTGATGGCACCACGTGTTGGCGCGTGAGATTTGCAGTGTTAAAAAATTAATTCTGGTACTTTCAGCGATTCAATCAAGCTGAAATTCTATATATAGCAGTTTTATACAATTATTAATCATGTGAAAAATTATCAAACATATATCTTTATTTTTACGGTCACTTAAGAGGAAAAAAAATCAAAACGTTGTAGGTAATGACCCTCTTCCGGATGAGCTACATTTCTCAAAAGTTGATAGAAAACTATGAATTTTGAATAATGTCCATGTACCAAATTTCATCATTCTAGCTCAAACCGTTTTTGTGCAATCTTGTCTACATACATACACACACACATACACACACACATACACACACACACACAGACATTTTTCTCAACCTTTGTGAAAATGATTCAGGAACCTTCAAAACGTATAAAAACATCAAAATCTCAACATCGAAAATTTTCGTGATCGCAATACTCTCTCTTACGAGATAGTAAAAACTCAATGAAATATACAGCACAATATAAACGTAAAACTATAAATTAGTTCGTGGAGCGGCCGTGGATGCTGACTCGTTCGTCTCGTAATCATGGCGTCTACCTCCTTGTACCTGCGGCCTGTCGCCCTTGAGACGCAAGCAGCCAACTCCGGAATATAAAAACTCTACATATATATATATAAATTTTATTTTATTTATTTAAAAATATAAATATATATAGTTATGGTAATTTATAAAATTTTTATACAATATCAATAGTTCTATAAGGTGAAGTGGGGTAAGTACAGACCAGTTTTTGCAAAGTTTAACTTTAAACGAATAAAATGAATATTTCTTTTACAAATAATAATCTTGTTTTAGTATTATTGAATTGTGTGTGTGTGTGTGTGTTATGTTACTACTAATTTTTATTGATAGAAATATACAATTATATTCAAAAATACGTTTAATCAGTGGTGTATTGGGAGGGGAACTCGGGGGAACGACGTTCCCTTACCTTTTTTTCAGAACCGGAACGTGTTCGAGTACTTTTTCATGTTCCGATATCTCCCACTTAAATCTACTTTTAGTATTCTTTTTTGTGTTCGTTAATATAGTAAGAATAAGAAAAAATAAAACTTGTATGGAAAAAAATAGTTTGCTGAAAATAGGATTTTTTTACTCCCACTATGCGTTCCCTTACTTCTTCTTTTACCAATACATCACTGCGTTTAATATAAAAAAATTGTAATCAAAGGCAAATAATCCGCACTTTTCCTGAAAACGATGCAAGAGCGTACACGCATATTACGAACGAAATTAATCTTTATATGATGAACTACTGGACACGAGCAGAATTTCCCACATTTTTACTATATACTACTGCTTTTTATACACTTTTACTTAACTCACACTGTCCGGATGTTTGTCCGCGGCATTTTATAATCGATATTTCAACAACTTCCCGTCATTCATTCAACTTGAAATTTTGCATACGCGCTTGCTCCTGCTAATAATACACGAATCAATTGAAAAATCCACTGAATTATTTATCTATTAGTGATAATTAATTAACTAATTTAATAACTAATAACTTTCATATGCGGAATATGGAATAGTTCACTATTTCAATCATAGATGGCGATAGCAGTTTTACTAAAAAGTATAAAATAAATTTAAGTAAAAAGAAATCTTTTTAAAAAATACACTTTACTTAAAATTGCACTAAAAAGTAAAAAATAAAATCAATATAAAGTGTGTGCGCTCAAATTATAATAACACCATAAAAGCACACACTTTATATTGATTTTATTTTTTACTTTTTAGTGCAATTTTAAGTAAAGTGTATTTTTTAAAAAGATTTCTTTTTACTTAAATTTATTACAAAACTAAAATATGTTGTTTAGTTTTAAAGTTGTAGGATTTAGAAACATTAGAAAACTAAGAAAAAAATAAACATTAGAATTTTAATATAAAACAAAGTAAGTAAATCATAAAAAACATTAATATTTGAAGATTATATTAATCGTTTACCATTTGACTAATCTCTCTTCCGAGGAAGTTTTTAATGGCTTAAAAACACTAATGTCTAAAGGCTGCAAAACATGGCTCGTATGCGGGGGTAATTTAAGTATCGTCACATTATTTCGAGATGTCAATTCTATCAAGTTGATAGTAACGTGAGTGGAATGATCATCAGAGATTAATAATATAGGACGATCGGTGATTATTTTCTTCAAGAATGTCTTTTCAAAATAATTCTCAAAATACTTTGCGGCTATTTTAATGAGAGATTGTGTCTTTTAGGAAACTTTAAGAACCAATCTTTACCAGGGAATCTCTTGTATGACTTTCTCCAACGTTGGATAATTGCCTTTTGTTGTTTTTCGTTTGTAGTTATGAACCCTATTACTGTTTAACAAAATCAGAAAAATTTATTGATGTTAAATAAAATAATTAATAGGTAGTCTTTATTGTAAATGCATTGCGACATGAGACATGCAAACTACAGCGCACTTGCCCCACTTGATAGTATGCACTTGTCCCTTGGAAGAACATGTATAAGGCGTGAGATAAAAACGGTTTTTTAATCATAAATTTAAAAATGTAGAGATAAAAGTATATTCTATATAAAATATAATCAATATTTTATCTACTTGCCAAAAATCAAAACCCCATAAATAAATACAAAATTTATTATAGCTCTAAAATTTGTCATTGCAAGTCACAAAGTTGCACGTGTTATTTTACTTAGATGATTTCATCAGATTGATATAATTGACGGGAAATTCACGCTTCATAGGTGAAATCTATGTGAAATGGTTCATACTAATATCAAGTAAATAATTAAGTATTTTCATAGATTTTATTACACAAGAAAAACAACCCTTTACGCACTTACCACTTCACCTTAAAAGTTTTTACTTTTTTTAAATAGTTTGTCTATGATTCTAATACCTCCATTTTCAGATAAAGTAAACCTTAAAAAATGCTCTGTTATTAACATTAATATTTTTTACTATCCCGCCAGTGTGTGTATGTGTTTAGACAAGATAACGCACAAACGGTTTGAGCTAGAATAATGAAATTTAGTATACGGGCATTAATCAAAATTTGTAGTTTTCTATCAACTTTTGAGAAATGTAGCTCAACTGGAAGAGGGTCATCACGTTTTGATTTTTTTTCCTCTAAACTGACAGTAAACATAAAAATATATGTTTGATAGTTTTTTTCATGATTAAAAATTGTATAAAACTGCTATATAGAATTTCAGCTTGATTGAATCGCTGAAAGTACCGGAATTAATTTTTTAACACTGCAAATCACGCGCCAGCACGTGACTTGGTGCCATCAACAAAGAGCCAAACTCGCACTGTTTTAATACATATTATTTATTAATTTATAATTTATTAAATTTAATTTAAATATAATATATGTTATTTAAACCAATTTTAATTTGCGAGATAGTCGAGTGGAGACACTCCAGATTTTTTTGTATTCGTATTAAGTACTGATGGACATTTACAATCGCTCTAACAGCAATCGATTATTAATTGATTTATGTTTATAAATATTTTATTTATTAATTTTTATATGAATATGAGATATTGATATGATCTATCGATGTGCGTTAAACGTTTGATATGCCAATTGGTCTTATTTCTAAAAAAATATTACAATTATATATAAGAGTAGATTATATTACAATATTTTCAATGAAAAATACAATTTCAAAAAAATTTTAATATTATTTTAAAGAAAATATTTCTAAGGATTTATCTAATATAAGTACAATAATTTTATATAAAAAGAAGCATAGAGTGTATCCGATATTTAAAATTGTTATGTTTCGAAGAAATAGATTTTTTTTTATTACTATTATATTATTATTACATAAATATTCTGTTGTTTAGAATTATACATATTTACGGATGTTTAGTAAAATAACAATTATTAAATAAAAGTTAAATTAGTTTAATAATATAGGGGTTTAAGTTCTTGGCTGCAACAATCACCTTCTTCCAAACATCCCTATTCTGAGCCATGCCTAGAGGGTTACTTTTTCCGGAATATTTCCGTTCCCGGGAATCGGGAAATTTAAAAATGCATTTCCCGGGATTCCCGGGAAATTATAAAATGCTAAATTTGAGGTGGAAATTGTAAAAGTTTTACGAAAAAGTTAAATAAATGTTGTTTTTGCTAAAAAATAAAATAAATTTAATTCAAAAATAAAAAAAAAATCAGTAAGATATAATCATCAAAATATAAGATAAACATAATTATTTTCTTTTACTTGTTTAGAAAATAACATTTTAGAAACGAGAGGCAATCAATGAAAATGTCGCCTAAAACTGAGATCCTTCATATTAGAGGAGTAACGATTAGTTATTCCTTTTTATTATTTTTTTTTTGTTTCTTTGTGTTTTTTTTTTTTGCATTATTTTCGATTTATTTTTTTTGGCATTATTTTTTATTTTGTTTTTCTTATTTTGGTTTTTCTTTACTGTATATATCTAAAAAGATGGAAAACTGAAGCTCTGAGTCTCTGTGATTATGTGTGCCCTCAATTAAAGACATTTATGATCGTTGATTACAGAGTGTTAGTTATTATGTAAATATGTACATATGTTTTGCTTTTTTTTTGTTTTTGTTTGCTTTTTGGATGTTTTTGCTATTTTTTGTCAAAAAGGTGGACTGAAATGACATACAGAATGATTGTATATATATTTCTTGAATAAATAAATAATAATATTTATTTATTTATCAAAAAATATAATTAGGTCTTTACCCTACTCGCTCTCAACGACAGCTTATTTATATTAATTTAAGTTAAGGGGCAGGTGATGGAGAGTGGTTAATTTGAAGAAAGAAAATTACTCTCTTTCCAAATGGTCAAGTGCAATAGTGTATTTTATTATTGTTACCTATTCAAGAACTATTTTATATAGAACCCTTACCAAGGTGTCAGGTATGGCAATTAAAACAGACCCACGCTTGTGAAATCGAATTTTAAGTATATAATTTTAAGTATATATAAAAGTTAAATACAAAATAATTTGGCAATGGCAACTGCCGTCTGCCAGAGTTCACTGTAAAAAAACTCAAAAAATAGAAAAATTATAAAGAAAAATTAAAGGGAGAGAAAAAAAGAAAAGGAAAAAAAAATTATAACAAAAGACAAATGTATGTATGTACACTTGTATTTTATATTTATTACGATTATTTCAGTTAAAATTAAAAGTGTATGTATAGAGTTGAATAAAAATATATTTGTGTTTTTAATTTTTTTTTCCTTTTCGTCTTTTAATAAGTATTTAATAAGTTGTTTAAAAATATAGAAATTTTATTTAAAATATAAAATTGAGATAAAATAGGGAAAGTTTTCGATATTTTAATTAGATAATTCAAAGTAATTATCAATTTATAAATTATTTAATTACTTAGATAAAATTATTTTAATTTTTTTAAATCGTGTTATTAAAATAATCGCTTTGGCCTATATCCGTTTATATAGGTACATACGAGTATATACAAATAACTAATGAAATCACAATATCAAAATAATGGAGATAGTATCTATTTCATCTCTGTGAACTCAAAATATAGAATTACCTATAGGTAATAAAATATATATTTATATTTTATTTAAATTATAGTTTAAGAGAAAAATTTATCAAGTTAAATATAAGGTAGTATTTTCTTATTATTATATTCACCTATATTTTTCATCTCTTATTACAATTCACTTGATTTATTCAAGTGAACAAAATATTTTCAATAAATTTGCCTTGATAGCTTGATGGAAAAATATTATTTCTATTCTACAGTGATATCGTTTCATTTGTTTCTTGTGAGTTTCCCACTCATTTCATCAATTCATCTGCTAGTTAGAAAGTAGTCTAGTTCAACCCATTCAACTCCCTAAAAAAACATCCCTTTTTCTTATATATGCTATTCAGGCATCATTTATTTGACTTTTACATCCAATCCCATACAAGTTCTGAATAATCAATTTTCATCTTTTAAAATAAATCTAAAAATATATGAATGAATGAATGAATAGTAAATTTGAATTTAAATTAATATCAACATTGCTTTTAAAATAAAGGGTTGGATAAACTAACAAAGGCAAAATATATTTTGAAAAATTTGTGATGCCATGTAAATAGGCATACGTATATAAAAAGGGTGTATGTGTTTATGAACATACTATAAAATTACATTCTTTTAATATAAGGAATCTTCTTCTTAAGGTGCCGTTTCGGAGTTTGGCTATCATCATGACTAGGATAGCCTTAGAAACGGTCCAGCCATGATGATTTTATTTGGGAATGTTAATGCTGACAGTTCCTGGAGCCGGAGGCAGCTGATGTTAAATTCAATTTTATTAGAAAAATTTGTTCTTAGTTGGAATCGAACGCCGACTTATTCTGTAGAAAATTGCTACGTTACACTCTCGGCTAGCTGCCTCCTAATATAAGGTAAATAAGTATATAAATATAATATAATTAATTTTAAATATATAGAGAATACACCCAAGCCAAAGTTCAAAATAAGTAACGTTGTATTGTTCAAGTATATTAATTTAAATTTTCTTTATGTAGGTATAAAGTTGTAGTTGAATATACCACAGAATGGTACGGTCGCCAATTTTTAAGAACTTCATGAACCACCTTATGTGTAATTTTAATTTTAAATTTTATAAAATTAAAAATGTAAATGTATATGAAACAAAATTAAATATATTTTTTTTTTCCAATTAAGATCTACATCTGCCCTTTCTTTGGGCAACAATATCGTTTACAATATATTTACAATAGTATTTACAATATAATGGGAAGAGGAGAAATAGGGAGTATTAGGAAGTACTCGGCTCGGCTATTTGCCCGATAGAGGAGGACATCTCTCAACCCTAAAATTAAATATATGAATGTATTAAATATATTTAAACAATAATTATGAGAATTTTTAATTATGTAATTAATGAAAAAATAGTTAATTGAAATGTGCATAAGCTTATAAAGAAAATTTCATAGACGACTGCTGGTTTAACATAAGTTTTACTCAAGATCCGCCTAAAACAAGTATAAGTGTATATCTTAAAAGATGAAATTTTCACCCTAAATATAGATTTTATAACATAGGTATTAATGAAATGAAAAATAAGGTTGACCTTAAATAATCAATCATTGAACTTATATAAAAGCTCTTGTTATAATTACATCATTTATACTACTACTACTATTTAATTATTTTCTAGATCCCCATACTAGTAATTTATTTTTAATTATAGAAGCAATATGTCTCCAGTTGTTTTTTTTCTATTATTATTATAATATCATTGATTTTGTTTTCATATTTTAATTTCGATTCTATTTTTAATTTATATTTTTACTTTTAAATTTATCAGTCTGGTACAATTCGTTTTTCAATTGTTTTTCCGGCAAATGAATTGTTCTTTCTTCATTCATTCGTGTCACATGCTTTGTCGCCTGTAAGCGCATTCTCAATACTATTCAAGTTTTTAATTTAGAATTTAAATATATATATATATATGTAAATTATAAATATATATATAATAGTGTTAAAGCATTTTACTTTATAATTTAAATTAATTAGTTATTTTATTTTTATTGTTAATTATTTATCGTTCTCAATATAATGGTTAAAAATACTTTTAAATAAAATCTCGTATTTAAAACCGACTTACAAATTAAATTACATATTATTTAACAAAATGGAAGATAAATCTAAAATATATGTTCATATAATAAAAAAGGATGATAATTAATATGAAGTAGATGGAATATAAGAAGACAAGAATTATGGTGTGTGTTCCCTGATCAATTCAAAAATTTAAACTTTCATAAAATATTATTAAAACGTGCAACTATAAAAATAAGCGGGAGTGTCCTCCCCTAGACTTTCCCGCATATAAATAGGTATAAAGAGTTGTGAATGAATATTTAGAATGTGTAAACTTGGTATTGACACGTGGAGATATGTCCTCACGTGAAATTTGATATGAAAATAACCCTTCACTTCCTCTCTTCGATCGGCAATACTAGCACTTCCGGTTTCCGGATTTGCACCAAAAGTTGATCAATTCATCCTACTGATGTATTAAGTAAATACCAAATTTCATCAAAATCCGTTGAGCCGTTCAGGCTGTACACATCTATTCGGACGGACGGACGGACGGACAGACATCATGCTAAAAATACTTTTTTCTGTTAAGAAAATGCATGATTCGTGGAGATATGTACCTAAAAATATCCATAGGTGAAATTTGGTGTGAAAACAATACCTCCCTTACTATCGTCGGTCGGTAAAAATGAAACGCTACTTGTATAGGTAAAATGTCACTTCCGGTAGTCAGATCATGATGAAATTTGGTATCTCAATTTTTTTCATATTTTTAAATCTATATACAAAATATGAAGCAAATATCTCGAAGCAAACTGGTACTTTACTTGAAAGGTAAACGCAACCAGTGTAGGTAAAGTACCACTTCCGGTTAACCGATTTTGACAAAATTTTGATAAAAATCTACAAACTGTGAATAATATCGGTGTACCAAATTTAGAAGTCCTAGCTTGATTAGTTTTTGAGTAAATTTGCTTACAGACATTACATACATACATACATACATACATACATACATACACACACACAGACATAATTCGAAAAATGGTATTTTCCGACTCAGGGAGGTCTAAAACGTCAAGATCTATCGAAATCTCGAAGTCGAAATTTTTGACGATTCCAATACTTCCCTTATACGAAGTATGCGGGAAAGTAAAAATGCTGCATATGCAATAAAACCCATAAAGGGGTTTCGAAAAGTTTCAATTAAAATTAATGATGAATTAAAGAAAGAATACTTTGATGATGATGATAATTTTTCTTATAAAAATCTTATCTTAGAAGAAAAAATATTGATATAGAGGAAAATCAAAATGAATCTAAAGAACAAATTTTTTTAAGAAAAAAAAAATAGAAAAAAAAAGAAAAAATTAGACCGAGAGGAAATTATGACTATTGAAAATTTATTTGATGAACTTTAGATAGTATGTTCGTAGAGAAAGAAATTGGAAAAAAAACTGTTAAATACCAAGAATGATAAAAAAAAATAGGAATTCAGAATTATAACCAAAAGAAAAAACCCTTGTTTTAAAGCTCTTGGTTGGTAAAATCATTTTCATCCTATAAATGAGTGTAGGAATAAAAATGTATATGCTTCGAAAAAAGAATCTAATTTACAAGGACACCATCCTACATTGGATGATGATAAGACAGAATTGTCGGATATAGAAATAAATAAAATGCCTTTAAACCAAAGAGCCCGGGAAACTTAAATTCATTGATAAAAATAGACGTACTTATTGATAATAAATTGAAAATAAAAGCAATTTATGATACTGGTTCAAATATAAGATTGATTAACCAAGAAGTTATAGATATTTTAAAATTTAGTTTTAGTACGTCCCGGGCAAATATAGTTATCGGAAATATAACAAATAATTTAATAGTCAATGTAGTGAAAAATAATCAATTTTCTCATGGAATATTACTAAGTCTTGATGCTATAAGAAAATTTAAATATTTTTCAAAATATTTCGAATGAGAGAGAAGAAATAATAAAAAAAAATTATTACATACAGATATTGATTTCAGATAAAATAAAAGATGTAAAATTTAATAATTATAAAAAAATGATTAAAGAAAAGAAAGATGAAAATATTAAAGAAGAATTAAATATAAATTTTAATACAAAGAAGCTTAAAATAAATTTGGAAAAAAGAACTTTTAAATATTATTGAGAGAAATGCAAATATTTTTGCAAAAGATAAATATGGTGTTGGGAAAGTAAGATTAAGAGAAGCAGAGATAACATTAATAAAAGAAGAATATGTGACTGCACGTCCATATAAATGCTCAATACCTGATAAAATAAAGGAACAAGTAAAAAAATTATTAAAGGCGGGTTTAATAGAGGATTCCGAGGCACCTTTGCATCACCAGTCGCTTTGACTTATAAAAAAAGATTCGGGTCGAAAATCTAGACTCTGTATAGATTTTAGAAATTTAGATAAATTAATTATTCTTGAATGTTGTCCATTTCTTACATTTAATGATGTAATAGAAAAAGTACCCAAATGCAAATATTTGATCGTTATTGATATAAATTCTGCTTTTTGGTGTATATCAATAAAAGAAAAACAGAGAAAAAAACATCTTTCATAACCAAATATGGGAAATTCACGTTTAATGTGATTCCTTACGGGTTAAAGAATGGTCCTGCTATTTTTCAACGAATACTTCAAATTTAATAAGAAGAAATGATCTCGATGATTTTTGTATTAATTATATTGATGATTGCCTTATTTTTTCAAGAAATTGGATAGATCATATGCGACATATTTCGAAATTTTTAAAAGTTATGAATGAAGAGGGATTTAAACTAAAATTTGAAAAATGTAGATTTGCTGAAAGTTCTGTAAAATATCTCGGCCACATAATAGAAGAAAATTTAATAGCTATTAAAAATCTTAAAAGACCAATTGACAAATCTGGTGTTCGGAGCATATTAGGCTCAATAAATTTCTATCTCAAATAATTTGAAAATAGTTCACAGAAGTTTGAACAATTGCAAAAATTATTAAAAAAGAATGTAGAATTTCAGTGGTCAGAAGAATGTGAAAATAGTTTTAATTTAATAAAAGACTACTTTTGTTCTCAACCAGTTTTAGCAATATATGATATAGAAAAAGTTGTTTATATTGAGACCGACGTTAGTCTGAAAGGAATTGGTGCAACTTTAAAACAACCTCAGTCTGATGGAATTTTAAAGCCAGAAGCGTATTTTTCAAGAAAAATCTCAGAAAAAGAAAAAAAATAGACATCATTTCATCTTGAATGTAAAGCTATAAAAGACTCTATAAAGTACTGGCAATATTATTTAATTGGTCGAAATTTTTTTGTATGTAGTGACCACAAACCATTAGAAAATCTCAGAATAAAGTCAAGAACAGATGAAATTCTTGGAGATTTAATCCATTATCTTTTCTAATTTAATTTTAAAATTATTTATAAAAAAGGGAAAGATAATATTATGACTGACTTATTGTTACGTCAGCCTGTTTTAGAATATTTTGAAAATGAGGACGCAGTGTATACTCGAATTAAATGAAATAAAAAATGATCAAAAAGAAAATATGATTGAGTTTGAAAATTCAAAGAAAACCGAACGTCGAAATGATATAATTTTTAAAAATTTGAAAGGAAGATCGAGAATATTTGATTCTGAAAAATTCGGGATGAAAATTATAAAAAAAATACATGAACATTATGGTCACATTAGAGTGGTTCAAATGAGAGAAAAAATACGACCATACTACTATTTTAAAAATTTCGATAAAGTTCTAATTGAATTTTCTAAGAATTGTCAAATATGTTTAGAAAATAAAACTCGTAGATTTAGACTTATTGGTCTGATATCAAGATTGGGACCAACAAAAAGCCTCACGAAATTTTATTTGTAGGTGGTTTTTCAGGAAATTTATTGATTTACCATTTCTCTAGATTCGCTTGGATTTCTACAACAAAAGGGCAAAGTGCAAAATTTTTTATAAAACTTGTAGATCCCATAGCTAAGAAAAATAATATTAAAATAATTTTAGCCGATCAATATACTGGTCCAAACTCGAGGGAACTAAAGAAATACCTCCAAGAGAAGAAATAATATTGATTTGATTTTTACATATATCGATTGTCCAAATTCAAATGGTTTGAACGAACGTCTTAATCAGACTTTGGTGAATAGAATTAGATGCAAAATAAATTCTGGTTATAAGAGAGCCTGGTCAGTAATTGCAGAGGAATGAGGGAGAGAATATAATAAAAGTATTAATAGTTCAACAAAATTTGAACCAAACTATTTGTTATTTGGGAAAGAATCTTCAATTTGTCCAATTGATATTAAAGAAAATCGTGATTTAGAAGAGGACAGAGCACAAGCTTTTAAAAACACAACAGATAGTTTTGAAAGGAATAAAAGAAGAATAGATAAAAATTGGGTAGGATATACTTTTCAAGTCGGCGACTTAGTATATGTAGAAAATGGAAGCAAATTAATTAGAGTCAAGAAAGATAAAGTGAGATTAGGTCCATTCAAGATTATAGGGAAGATTTCACCATTATTTTATGAAGTGGACTGTGGAAAGAAAAAGAAAGAATCAAATTAATTTCACGCCAAAATTGTCACTTTTTGCGCCTCAAAAAAGGATTTCAAAGGAGGAAGTGTAAATTATAAATATATATAATAGTGTTAAAGCATTTTACTTTATAATTTAAATTAATTAGTTTTTTATTTTTATTGATAATTATATTGTATATTCTTTTAGAATTAAATAAAATCTCGTATTTAAAAAGCGAGTTAGATATAAATATAAAGTTTTATTAATTTTTACATAAATATTCTAATTAAATTAAATTTTGATTTACCATTAAACTTTTTATACTATTATTGATATAAATATAAACTATAAATTTATTCTAAAAAGGAGAAAAAATTTGAAAAGTTGTATATGATTTAGTTTTTATAATTCAAATAATTGAAAATTAATTGAAATTTGAATACGGTGCGTATTTATACAATAAAGAAATTTCTTTTGTTTAAATTAAATAGAGAAAATAATTGAAATTTTCATTAGAAAGCGTATATAATTTCAATTTATTTTCATAATTCATTATGTTTAATATCAAAAATGATATTGAAATAATCGAATTGAAGTGAATAAATGTACTAGTTTGGTAGATTATATTTTGAGATTTTACATTGTAATGAATTTTGTATTACAATGACAAACATCATCATTTAATGAATGGGTTTATGTGAATAAAGTACTAAAATCATTTTGAAGAAGAAAAAAAAATCTAACAAAAAAAAAAATTAGATAATTATCAATATTAAGGTTTGTGTCCAGGATTTGGATAAAACTTTATCTGTGGATTCCTTTTTAATTCCAAGGAAACTTTCTTTATACAATTTTGTCGGTCGCCTATATTTTACGAGATAAAAAAATTTTAAGTTTGACTGATTAGCTGGAAATGTGAAGTCGTTAAAGTAATGTTTTATTGACTATTTCACTAATTATTCACTTATTCACTAATTTTCTGTTTTTTTCAGTACGGTTTGAATATAAGAAAATTATTTAATTATTTATAAATTAAATAATTAATTATTTTTTTAATTTTCTTAAATCCAAACCGAACCGAAAAAAAAAAATTAGTCAAACCCTCTACTGACCAAATCAATAAAAGCGACTAACAAATATTGCATGAGGAAAGTTTCTTTGGAATTAAAAAAGGAATCCATTGGTAAAGTTTTTATTCAAATCCATGGAACATACGTTAATATGGACTATTACCCAAAATTATTATTTTTAAAATATACCAATATAATTGTAATATTCATGAAATTATAAAAAATTTCAATACACAAAAGGGCGACTTAAAGTAACTAGCACGATGACGACTTTACCTTTAGAACCGGCTCTGCCTATATTGGTATATGTGTTTTCCTTTGTTATTCTATTGTGTATATTTGTAATTTGTTCAAATAAACAAAATAATTGTTTTATCAATTGAATTACACAAATTCCCAAATATTTTTCACTCTTGTATAAAAAAGTGAACTAGATTATTGGTGTTGAATAAAACTAATTGAATTTATTTAATGTTCGTTTAAGTGGGTAATTTATTGTATTACAACTTTTTTCATCTTTTTTTTTTAATTGGAGGGAAGTTCAATTGGTTGCAATATTTTATATAAATTTCATAAAGGCTCCCTCAATAGTCCTCCATACATAGAAACTTATACAATTAATTCAATTAGAGATCACGTTCACAATTTTTAAATCAAAATCAAAATAGAGAATTTCTATATTCTAAAAAAAAACAAACTCGGTTGTAAACTTGGAATTCATGGTGACTAAATTTAAACTCTTATCGAATTTTCGATAGCGTTCTATTTAATGGCTAATTGGCCGGATCGAGTGGATCGATTCGATTCGATTGGAGTGGAGTCATTTTTAAAGTTGGGTGGAATTGATTAGACAGAACTCAGCTCACGCTGCTTGCCTTGCCTCCTGAACGGTATCCACCCTGACACGTACACTTCTTCTTTCATCAATAAAATAAAAGCACGTCTACAGTCCAATGTTAAATTTAATTCTTATCTTGATTTTATTCTTGTTAGTTAATCGTTAATTCGTATAGAGAAAACATACCAACATAAAACTGATAGATGACTAGTGAAGGAGGGGTTTTGTTTTCATTTCTCTTCATTTCCAGATTTCATAGCTATTTCTACTTTAATTTACACTCAGTTATTATTTATAACATGAAAAATGAGCTTTTGGATTTTTTACCAAACCATTTGCTCGTAACACCTGGTGCTTGACTTTAAATTTAATAACATCTTTCTGATTTTTATTTCTTCTATAAAATCTCATATTTATTATTATTAATTTAATTTTTTTTTTCTCTCAAAGAATAATTTAAACTCGTAATAAACCTTTAAAATTTATTATTATATTTAAAAATATATTATTTGAAATCAACTAAAAATCAAATATTATAAATTGAAGAATAACTATTGTATCTAAAGATTAAATGATAAAATAAATTATAGATAATAATTTGAAAATATTCTTTTTTTTATTTAAACCTGTCGTTCATTTTTCAAAGTCACAATTGAATTTTAATTATGTAACTGTGCTTCTAAATATTAGGAATGGCAAAAAGTTAGTTCGCCACGCATTGATTCGAGTCGTCGTATTGAAGCTTCGGGCATTCGTGTTAAGTGAATGAGCGACTCCCTGCATTAATAGTCTGAAGGAATTACTTATTCTCTCTCTCTCTCTATATATATATATATCAAAGAAAAAAATATTTATAGATCCATTGTAATGTGTAATTTTTGAAGATTCCCGAAAAAGGGCAAAAATAGCTTACATAATGAATAAATAAATATTATTGTATAAAAATCGAAAATACCATATATATTTCTTATAATAATTATTTATTTAAATATAGTTACAATTTGATTAAATTCTATTATTTCTATGAATATGAAAAAGTTTAATGAATATATTTATAATTCTGAAACAATAAATAATCCGCATTGTGACCACAATAAAACAAATGAATAATCAAATTATAGATCAAAATATATATATAAAGTAATATATGAAAGCGTATGTGAGGTGTTTATTAACTTTGTGTGAGATGAAATTTTTTTTATCTATAAAACACAACTTTTCGTTTATAGTAGTAGTTTTTGCTATTTAAATTAGAACTTTTCATTCCCTAAAGGTATAAACTATAAAATAATCAAGAGCCATATTTATGTATTTTTTACAAACAAAAATAAAAGATAATAATTTCATTCAATAGATAAATTGATTTTCTAAAAAAATAAATAAATATATGAAACCTGAAAATGTTTTTATAACCTGAAGTAGAATTTCATTCTGCACATTTACTTATGTAAATATATATTCGTATAATATATTCAAAATCAACATCAAGTTCAATATCAATTTAAGAAATATCATTAAGTTGCTTAATCAAAATTCATCTTGTTTTCTAAACATTGTTGGCATATCTTGACAAAACTTACGAGAATCTTTCATATTCAAAATGTCTTTGAATATCTCTCCGACAAACTCTATCATCTCCATCTTATTCATTCATTTCTATTCTTTAACATCCTTTATCTTAAAGAATTTAAATATTATATTATTTTTAGTACATTCATAAAAAAAAACTAATTATATTTCATTTAGAATGAAAAAATTGAAAAAAAAGTTTATAATTCTCTAAAAGAACTACATAAATAGAAATGTATTTAATTTAAGAGCATTGTAACCCATTTTGTAGTACTTTTAACTTTGGTCACGGTTGTCTAACCGTGATGTGTCTAACGTGTTATGAAGAACAACTGTTTTCAACATTCTCCATTTTTATCTGATGCTAGAATACTTTCAAATCTTGCATTCATTCAGTTTCTTGTCGAAATTTATTGTTTAGTCATCCATCATCCTTTTTCTTTATATTTACGGAATCAAAATATCTTTAGAAAAAAAAAAACTCGTGTTATATTGGAAAAAATATTCTCAAAATCTTTTTAATTGGAGACATTCTTCTAACAAAAAACTCTATTTTCATAATTATTCTTATTTCGATGGCTGGTAGTTATTTATACTTATAAGAAAGAAATTAAATGAACAGCCAAGAGGATAAATAAAATAGAAATTTATTTCAGTTTGGTCGACGACATTTCGGATGCTAATCCCTCCCTTCCTCAGGACTGAACAAATGTCATTTAAAACAAATAAATGTTCTTTGCTTCATTAATCTAACAAATTTATATTAGAATGTATATTTGTGCTTTTATACAAAGTTTTTATAATAAGTAATTCTCTCGTTTGAAATTAAAATAAAAATATTTTCGAAAGATAAATGAATACAATTATTAATTAAACAAACAATATTTCGACAAATTAAATATAATCAAAGTAATAATCTGTAATAATATTATTAGAAAATAAATTCCTTAAAAATTTATTTTTATATCTATATCATTTTTCTATTGTATAATAGATTTATTGTAATTCATGAAACGTACGAATCTATTGATCGTTTGGAAGAAGAAATACCTCAAACAATAATTTCAGATTTTATTTTTTCTATAGAAAACCTGCAGATATTTCAACCGTTACAAAATAAATTTATAAAAAAATATACCAACTTACATACAAATATTAATAAATCACAGTTACAGTTAATTTTATTTATATTAGGCTAATAAAAAAAAAATTATAAATGAAATTTTTTAATTGAAAATTTTATATATAAATTTAATATACATAAATAGAATAGAATATATAAGCGTGGCTGTTTATATATACATTTTCAATTCACCGTTCATTGAAAACCAGAAGAATATACATATATAAAAAAGAGGGGTTACTTAAGATTCTAAAGGTTTAAAATTTTCACCATTCAGAATTTGAATGAGTAACGAGGCCTCTCATGCGTAACACAACGTGAATGTATAAATTCTCTTTTAAAATGGATGAAAGTAGGAAGGGAGGTGGTTTATTGAATTTAAGGCATTATAATTAACGAAAGCATCAATACGAAGCAAAATCAATTAGAAAAATTCTCACCAATCCAATTGATCGGAAAGAATTACAAAATAAAATAGAAAATGATCAGAGGTAAAAGTTATTATTCCAATTCATTAATATAGATTTATAGATCATTCATCTAGAAATAATTCCTAAATATACAAACAATTTTAAAAACTTAGGCAAAAATATTCAAGATTAAATTTTTACTTCAATTATTATTATTATAAATTATTATTTTCCCTTCTTTCGATCGTTTCAATTTACACGAAATATAAATGTATAAAAAAAAAATTGAACACACAAATATTTTCTTATAATAAAAATTTATTCTTGTTCACGTCTAATTTCATTATAATTAAAATTTTCAAATTAATCTTCTATTTAAAACAAATTCCAATGTTCAACATTTTTAATTTATTGATATGATATATTATAAGTTGTATTTATATATATTCAATTTAGCCGGACCACGTTTAATAGTACCAGTGTCAGTGAAAGTGCTTTGAAGCTTCAAAACGCAAACATTACTCAGTCATTCAACAAAAATACCAACAATGGCTCTTTGTCACATAGACTAAGAACCATTATTACAAAAACTACCCGTCCGATTGCGATGAAACTTTCAGGGATTGTTGTGGGCATACCACAAGGAAGGTTTTATAAAGAAAAATTTAGTTTTATTGATCACATCTCTGGAAAAAATCATCTTCATTAGTTTTTTTTTAATTTAAATGTATATATGTGACGTCACAGCCACCGCCTGTGAGATATATATCTATTCTTAAAATAAAATTAAAAATATTTATATTATATTCATATTTGGTTTTTATTTCATTAATAGATACATTTTATTTAAAAAAAAACATGGCGTCCAAAATGTTAAAAATAGTCTGATTTCAACATCTGATTTGGTACATAAGAGCTTTTAGGGTTTCTGATTATGAATATATTATTTTTTCAAAAATCCAAAATGGAGGCTCCAAAATGGCGTCCAAAAAGATAAAAATAGTCCAATTGAAACAAAAATTTGTGCGTTTTGTCAAGTGATAACTGTTACGTCCTGTGTTTTTCCCACATATTTATCAATTTCAATGCATTAATATCTTATCAACAGAAATATTATTACTTTCGTAATAAACTAACAATACCGTCAAAACGAAAACAAAATATAATTCAAATATATAGTGGTAAAGAACAAATAGAAATATACTTATTCCAAAAACTGTTAATAAAAATGTAATAATTATTAACAATTAATAAAGTCAGCCGCTTGCAGTGTACACAGTGTTTTTATTCTGCAAAATATTGTTTTTTTTTTGATTTTTTGTTAAACTAAAAGTGAAATATTTGTTGGAAAATTATTTCTACTTCATTAATTGTTAATAGTTATTACATTTTAATTAACAGTTTTCGGAATAAGTATATTTATTAAGTGTTCAGTTATCACATACGTATATACGAGGTAGGGTCAAAAAGTTCGCGGAATTGGTTATTAAAAATATTTATAACATTCTTACATTATTTCCCTTCAAAATACTCTCCTCCTGCATCTACACATTTATTCCACCGTTCATATATTGTTGGAAACACTCTTGAAAGCCGTTTTTTGAAAGTTCCTTCAGCCGCTCCGTCGCATTTTCAATCACCTCTGACGAATCAGCAAAACGATGTCCCTTCAATGCCATTTTTAACCTTGGAAACAGGTAGAAATCTGGTGGTGCGAGATCCGCACGCACAATTTGTCGAACGCGCTCAACATTGTCGTCTGTAGTGGAAGTGGAAGGCCGCCCAGTCCGAACGTCATCATCAATTGTTGTGCGACCGTCGCGAAAACGCTTATGCCACTCGTAAACTGCTGTTTTCTTCATCACAGAATTTCCGTATGCTTTTTTTAGCATCTCAAGAGTCTCTGAGGGTGATTTCTCCAGCAACACACAGAATTTAATATTGCCACGCTGCTCTAATGACGACATTGCACAATCCGACGAAAGAAAGATCTACAATATTAAACACCGAACGCACGGAACCAACTACAACTGCCTGCTAACCTCAAAAGCACATTCACTACCAGTTATGCCAACCTCACAAACAAAAATTTCCCTTTCAGCTAAGAAATACTTGACTATAAGCGACCATTCCGCGAACTTTTTGACCCTACCTCGTATGTATACAGACACACATGCAAAAGCGAAGAGAGAGAGAGAAATAAATTTAAAAAAGTGAGAAAATAGTAAATAATTGTTTTTAATTATTTTAATAAAAATTGCATGTGTAGTCAAAAATATAAAATATCTAGATATAAAAGAAATAAATACATCATTCATTTATAATTATAAATTTAGATATAAATTATAATATACTTACAAACCTACATACCTTCATTTAACAAGTTTCTATAAAATAATAATAATAATAATAATAATTATCATAAAGGGGATTTAAATTTTTGATGAGAGCCGTTGTTAAATTAATAGTGTTGTATTAACATAAAATGTATTAGAATACCTATCGTAGTTCAAAGTGTTTAGAAATATCGTACGAGTATATATGATGGATCGATTTAAGCTAATCATTTAATTTTAACCTTGTTAATCTCAATTGGATGTAATTTATAAATTATGGCGTTATATAAAACAAAACTTTAAACAATTCCGTTCGATAAGAGGAGTTAAAAAAAAAAATGGGAAATGTTTTTCTCTTGTTTTTCTAATCAGTAAAATCAAGAAAGTTAAAAAAGAATTTTTTTTTTTTTGAATAATAAGATGGTGGGTTGGAAAATGTTATATCAATATTTGAATAGATTTGATTGTTTGATTTTATGATTAAAAAAAAGGGGCAACTTGCTTTATAATAGCAACCATTCAGATGCTTTATCTTCTTAATTAAAACCAAATAAATAAAGCCTAGTAAAGAAAACAATAACATGATTTTTAATTAAAAATTTTCACAATTTTCTTCTTTATTTTCCTTTTTCTCTTTCTTTCTCTCTCATTCTCTCTCCATCTCTGAAGGTCATTTATGTTTTTAATTTGAGTTTTATTACTAAAAATATAACGAATTTCGATTAATGGTTAAGCAAAGCAAGATAAGACTGTTCTTAAATGTTATTGTTTTTTAAAAAAATAATTTTTATTTTTAATAAGAAAGCACAAATCTTCTAGAAATTTATTTAATTTGTTTAATAAAATGTTTGAAAATGTTTTTTTATTATTAATATTATTATTATTATTATTGTTATTTAATCAATAAAAATTTATTTGTCATTTTCTTTATTTATTTTTATCTTTTTAATTTATTATTCGCTAAGATAAAGTTTTTTAGTTTAATTTAAAAAATCTGGAGTGTCTCCACTAGGCTATCTCACAAATTTGAATTGGATTAATAAACACACATATATATTATATTTAAATTAAATTTAATTTATTATATAAATTATAAATTAAGTATAATTGAATTGAATTAATTAATTAATTTAAAAATTTAAATTTACAGTATAGTATTGTTATTCAATTAAATTAATTAACTAACATATATTAAATTTAAATTTAAAACCTTCATTTTTAAGTCAAAATTTAAAAATTTAAAAAATTAATTCGCGTGTTTGGCTCTTTGTTGATGACACCACGTCACGTGCTGGCGCGTGATTGTCAGTTAACGTGTTAAAAAATTAATTCTGGTACTTTCAGCGATTCAATCAAGCTGAAATTCTATATATAGCAGTTTTATACAATTTTTAATCATGTGAAAAATTATCTAACATATCTCTTTATTTTTACAGTCAGATTAGAGGAAAAAAAATGAAAACGTGGTAGGTAATAATGATCCTCTTCCGAATAAGCTACATTTCTCAAAAGCCGATAGAAAACTACGAATTTTGAATAATGTCCGTGTACCAAATTTAATCAATCTAGCTTAAATCGTTTTTGAGTAATCTTGTCTAGATACACACACTGGCGAGATAGGAAAAGTATATTTAATAGCCAATTTGTGATACATAATTTTTTTTTATTTATCCCATAACATAACAAAAAATCGTTTGCAATAATTTTACAATCAATTGGTGGCTCATTGTCCTAATAAGTATACATTTACATTTTTATTTTTACAGCGAATTTCATTATTTACATTCTACATAATATTGTAATATTTTTTTTTCTTATTTTATTTACTAACTAGGAAAAGGCTATACAGGGTGCTTCAAAAAAATGTATTCACACTTTGAACTTCCATAGAAAATTTATTTACCGTTCTACAAAGTTAAATTTCAGGAAAATAGAAAGCTGAAAGTCCAATGTAAATGAAACATAAATAACAAATGTTAATACTGTTCAAATTGGTGACCTGCAGCATCAATACAATTCTGAGTACGAGTCACCACTGATTCTGTACATCGTATCAAAACGTCCAATGAGATTTCTCTACACACTGCTTGAATCTCATTCCAAAGAATGTCTAGGTTACGTGGTTTACGTTTGTACACCTCATCTTTTACTGTGCCCCACAAGAAGAAATCCAGTGGTGTAAGGTCTGGAGAGCGTGCTGGAAACTCGATTGGCCCACTGGCCCGACAAATTTTGATCCAGGTAAGCTCGTACATCCCTGTGATAGTGCGGCGGGGCACCATCTTGTTGAAAATAAAAATCATCATTACCGTATAATGCACGAAAACGCGGGAAAACTACAATAGTTTAAAGTGTGTATACATTTTTTTGAAGCACCCTGTATATAAAGAAAAATCTAGTCTATATATAGAGAGAGAGATAAAGTTTTTCCAAATATATTAATATTATTAATAATAATCATTAATTAAACAAATGTTTCTACTATAATAACCCTAATAAAAATTTCAAAATACCCTTTAAATTTAACATCTCATTTTCGACACGCCCGATTATTCTTTTTACTGGCTAAAGGCTCAGGGAGGAGGAGCCTATTACATTTTTTTTATTAGGTCTGAAAATAACTTTCTAACAGATCAAAAAATGCACAACTCAGATCCCTCCTCCATGGATGTATATTAGGGTCGCGTCACTGCCCTCTAACTCCGCCCACAAACAAGTCAGTTCAAGAGGGGGTACAATGAACTCACGCCTATACAAATATTAAAAAGTTGATTAGAGCTATTTTATATTAATCATTTGTTCAATACACATCTCTATTTATATATATATATATAAATTTTACTTTATCGTAATGAATAAAATATATACTTCTTATATATAAGATTAATTAATATTTATAAATAAATAAATATATATATTGTAAGAAAATATATTTTTTCTTCTTTGTTCTTTTATCTTCTTAAAAGGTAGGACTTCATAAATGATAATTCAATAAATTGGATGCATAAATCCTTGACGGACACTTGCGTCTATAGCCGTCAAAGCGAAATTCAGAATGTGACATGACGGCTATAGCCGTCCAAAACGAAACGGTCATTTTTAGACACTGTGATTATAGCAGCACAAATTTGCATTTACCGGCATAAAAGTACAAACCTATTGGCACGTTTTTGAAAAAAATTTTCAGCTTTGTAAACAATGCTATAACCAGGGAATAAGGAAGGAAACATCGTATTGCTGCAAGAATTGCATGTCAAAACCTGCTTTGAAACATGGCATATCGAAACTAATGTATATTATTTATAAAATTATAATAATTTTTTTTTGTCATTTATTTATTTTTGTTTGATTATGAACTAACATTTCGTGTAAAACTCCCAAAAATACGTTGTTGAACACAAAAAATTGTTTATTTGAGTCATTAAACCTATCATTTACGTTTTTAAATGTTTGTTGTTATAGCCGTCATCGTCCCATTACTTAGTGTCTAGAGTCATGACGGTTATAGACGCAACCTAATTAAGAGTACTAAATTAATAAAAATTAAGTTTATTTAAGCAGAAACAGTAAAACTATACTTCTACTATTCTAAAAATTGAAAAATCCTATAGTGTCAATTTTTGAACTTCACTTGTTCCTACGGTCCTTCAACGTGTTAATAAAATATTACATAAATGTAGCAAATTCATCTATAATAATAAAAGCAAGTGTAATGTGTCTGTTTGTTTGTCTGTGTGTTTGTTTGACCGAGCTCTCCAGTAAAAACTATCGCACGCAGGGACCTGGAATTTTTTACACGGAAGCACAAAGGGGCTGGCCACCAGACCTCGAAACCCGATTTTCGATTTTTGAATTAGAAAAATTTTAAAAAAATTATAATGAATATTAATTAAAAATAGTTTAGTTACCATACTAGATCATAATGGCGCTGGTGGCGATAATTTAGCGGTAATTTAAATTCTGAGCAATGTGCAGATAAAAATCTTTTTATATATCTATTGATATTTACAATATCTCAATTGATCTTATTGGCCTTTTAAACTTTGAAAACATTCACATTACGGCTATAATTTAATACTATTAATTTTTAAGATTATTTTAATTAAGAAAATTTGATCTCATAATTGGATTTTCACGTAAGATTTTAATATATAATATATTTTTTAATATTATTTTTATAGTAGTTTAGTGTTATGCTAATTTTATATTTTATTTTTATTTTGTTTAAAATGATTTTTTTTTAAATAAATTAATAACATTTAAAGTAGCATAAAAAAATTAATCGAGGCAGGAAAATTGATGGGGTTTGAAATTAATAGTGATAAGACAAAATAATTAGTATCAGAGAGAATAATATTTGCAAATAATTTAAATCGAGGATGCAATCGGGAAATTATTATCAAAGGGGATCAAAATTATTAAATTATAGGTCATAAAATAGAGAAGGCTGGGGCCGACAGGGCACATGGCTAGCATGGGAGAGGAAAATATATTGGTGGGAGTTCGATTGGAAAACGTCCGTTTGGAAGACCAATTGTGAACAGGGTGGACAATGTAGGAAGGAACGTGAGAGAGATAGGATAGGGTAGGAGTTAGATGGTTATAGCTCAGAATAGGGACACTCGGGGGGGGGGGTACAGGGGGCGGAGCCCCCGTCTAGGTGTGAAGAGCGCCTTCTGATCAGCTAGTAAAACATAAAATGTTTGCTTAACATAAACGTGAGCATAACCAATAACATAACTCATCATAACATAATCAAGGCTTGGTCATAATTAGTTGAATATCGATACATGTCGATTTTTAAATAGTAGCTAGGCATATTCAATTTTGTCGCTCATTGGCTGGTTTACCGCCAAGCATAGCTTTTACATTTTCTAATATAGTAATTAATGCTTAAATGTTATTACAATAGGGTTTATTTATTAACATATATTATAATATTAGCTAACTTAATATATTAATCTTTATCTAGATATAAGTTCTACTAATTAAATATTTAACATAAATGCGTTCTCGTCTGTGATTGGCTCAACTGGATTCACTTGGTCTGAGCAAGGTTATAAAAACCTCCGCAAGGGACTTGTTCCGTTCTTTGACAATTGGATGTGAACGCCATCTTTTCAACACAATTGTTCTTTTCAGAACAAACCTTTTATTTAATATCAACAAAAACATACATTTTTATTAAAATTTCCTACAATATATATATATATAAAATGTTAGAACATGTGGTGAAGTTGGAAGGACATGTGTTGAATAAACTGAATATTTAAGATCAGTAGCGTACCTAGAGGGGGGGGGGGGTGCGGTCCGCACCGGGCGGCACTTATCTTGGGGCGGCATTTTTTATATTTAGTTATAGTTGTAAAAAGCAACTTATTCATTTCATATTTATTTTTTTTCTTTCTTGAATAATAAGAATATGATTATTATAAGATTACTATTTGATTTATATAAATTATGATTAACTATATGATTTCGAATATTATTTCTCGGTGTATATAAATGCATTTTAGTGTAAATTTTGAATTCTAATTCCAAGAACAGGATAATAATTTTATTTTATTGTATTCATTAAAATTCGTTGAATTCGTAAACGCATCTTTACAATTTTGTTCGGCAATTTTTCCTAACTAAAATTTTTTGATATCAGTTTATAAATGTCATTTCTTTTGAAAAGTTTATATGATTACTTTGAAGTGATATACCAATATTTTTTTAAATCATCGATTTTTCTTTTGAAAAGCAGGGCCGGCGGAAGGCGGTCTCCTAGGTTTAAAATTTACTCTGTGTATTAATTAATATTGATTAAATAAATTTATTTTGGTGTATTAATTTATAAAAACCACTATTTGATTGACTTATAATAGAAAGGGCGGCAAACTGGAGATCGCCCCGGGTTCTAGGTACGCCACTGTTTAAGATAGATTCATAGCCGAATAGCCAACTACAACTTTATATAATAATTAATGTTGTTATTTGAATTGAAAAATAACTATAAAAACCAAATTATTATAATGATGTTATTATTATAATTTAAATTTTGATTTAGGTTAGGTTAGTATTAACTATAGGCTTTATATTAATAATTATATGATACAAAATAAAATAAATAAAATAATAACTCCAAAAATAAAAATAAATTGGTTGTATTTGGCTATTCAGCTATGAATCTATCTTAAATATTCAGTTATTCAACACATGTCCTACCAACTTCACCAATGCTCTTTATTTTATTCGTATATATGTTCCATAAATATGCCGCGAATACAGAAACCGTGAATACGGAATGGTAATTTGTATGGGATTATAGGAGATACGTTCCTAGGTGACAAAATAATAAAAAAATATAAAAAAATAAATTTAATTAAAGTTTTTGAACATTTTGATTAATTGTCTTAAGGCAATGTTTTGAAGAATTTTTGAAGTGAAACTTCTTTAGCGGCGTCCTGACATTTGGTTGAGAATGGAGAGTGAATTGAAAAATTGAAATTTCGTAACGCGTTACGAAACGCAAGAGAGAAAAAAGATATAGATATAACGAGTGAGAATGAGATAGCCTCTATCTCCGTCTCTCTTTTGTGCGGTGTTTCGTTCTTGAGAGAGAGGCTATCTGGGTCTTTCTTTTGTCCGGTCTTTCGGTCTTGAGAAAGAGGCTATCTGCGTGTTGCTTTTGTGCTGTCTTTCGTTCTAATACCCTCTCGCTAGGTCCAAAGTCCATGGCGCGCATGCGCGCCAGTACGTTGACCCGGAATAATATTTCTCAGCTTCTACTGGGTCAAAGAATAAAAATTAGTATGACTTATGATCAAAAGAGGGCGAGATCTCCACCTTGTCCAGTAGATATCGCAATTAAATACAATTTGAATTTAAATATATATTAATTTCAAAATTTGCCTAAACATTTATAAAAATAAATATACATATGAAATTTGTTATTTTTTTTTAATATTAAAAAATATTTAATTTGAGATTAATTATATGTAAAAAGATCAACTATCAAATAGATTCAAACTTTTATTTTCTTTGATTAGATTATAATTAAATATTATTTATATTATTTAAAAATTATTATTTTTCTATTTATTAAGGATGTCTATTAAAAAATTGTAATTAACCTTATCATAT
This sequence comes from Labia minor, assembly GCA_963082975.1. Classification (NCBI taxonomy): domain Eukaryota; kingdom Metazoa; phylum Arthropoda; class Insecta; order Dermaptera; family Spongiphoridae; genus Labia; species Labia minor. The sequence goes on from OY720344.1 coordinate 102,983,366, forward strand.
GTCAAATATTATAGCTAAGTTTTTTTGAATTTTTTAAAATTTTTTATATAATTAATCTCAAATTAAATATTTTTTAATATTAAAAAATAACAAATTTCATATGTATATTTATTTATTTTTAATATTAAACGTATTTCATATTTTTTGAGAGAGATTAATAAATATATATATATTTTATTAAAAATAAATATTTTTAATTTTATTTCGAAATTAAATAATGAATTTTAAAATATTTTAAATATAAAAAAATGTTAATACAATATCATTTAAAAAAAAGCGGGATTAATAAATATATATATATATTTTATTAAAAATAAATATTTTTAATTTTATTTCGAAATTAAATAATAAATTTTAAAATATTTTAAATATAAAATTTCGAAATTAAATAATGAATTTTAAAATATTTTAAATATAAAAAAATGTTAATACAATATCATTTAAAAAAAAGCGGGATTAATAAATATATATATATATTTTATTAAAAATAAATATTTTTAATTTTATTTCGAAATTAAATAATAAATTTTAAAATATTTTAAATATAAAATTTCGAAATTAAATAATGAATTTTAAAATATTTTAAATATAAAAAAATGTTAATACAATATCATTTAAAAAAAAAGCGGGATTAATAAATATATATATATATATTTTATTAAAAATAAATATTTTTAATTTTATTTCGAAATTAAATAATAAATTTTAAAATATTTTAAATATAAAAAAAATATTAATACAAAATTAAAAAAAGGCGGGAGTAAAATTTCAAAATGGATGCCATTTACGTCACCCATATATAATTTTCAATTAAGAAATTAATAATGAAGCTGTAAGTTTCAAGAGATGTAATCAATAAAACTCAATTTTTCTTTATAAATACTATATCTAGTGTGAATTTGAAAAAAATCGTTAGAGCGGTTTTTGAGAACCAATGGTTATAGATAAATAGATAGATATATACAATTTTAGCTAGCATAATAAGATAAGATATATATCGTGAAATAATTAAAATTCTCAAGTCAAATATACAGCGTGCACGCATACCGACGCATGTAATTGTGTGTGTGAACATGGTCGGCGATTCACACGCCAACACATACAGTTATGTGCGTCGATGACCATTCACGTTATTTATCCGAATCTCAACATTACTTTAACACTACTAAATCAATTTAAAATTATTATTGCATTTAAAACTGCTTTTCTCTACTCCACAGATTTCACTATGCCGAAAAAAAATAACGACCAAAATTTAGACGATATTATTTATTTCATACACCGTTCACTACTGGTTTATAGCCACACAGGTGCTAATGCACTTGAACGAGGCGAAGATAAAATCCCTCTAATTCTCGGGGGAGATTTTAATGTAAATTTTGGATCTGAGATGATTCGTTGCCGTTGATCAACTTTCTTCGAGAAACATTTGGTCTGCTTATAAATAACGATCCCAAGGAATCAACAACAAAATCTGGAACTACAATAGATGCTGTTTTTACACGTTATATAGAAAATATCGAATCACGAACATATATATCTTATTTTAGTTATCACAAGCCATTAATATCAGTATTACCAATTGAAGCACCAACCGACAATAGTACAGGCAATGTAGATATGATGATAGAGTAGATAATAATAATAATAAAGCGAATATTTGTTACGAAAATTTTATACTGTTATATGTCTTTCGAAATGATCCCTTTATTTTTCTCTATTTCTCTCTCACTCACACTCTCAACTAAAATTTATCTTATTCTCTAGATTGTAAGAAGTTTCACTTCCGCCACGTGTACGATGCTGCACATTTTGCTTTTTTTATTTTTTAATTTTCTCTTGCTTGGCAGTTTTTAAAAGCTCCTTCAATTCTGACTGATACGCAGCAGTCGCCTTAGCAATTTGCCACTTTAAAAAAAGACTTCATCCCATAGATGGATCAATGTTCATATAGAAATCGTAAAGCTCATTTGCCATTAATTAAACCTTCACCAAGATTTTTCAAATTAAATGTCTCGTTTCCAGCACTTATTGAAGTCTCTTCTTTAAAGGGCTGTGAATTTCCTCCAAGTCGGTTTCAGTCAAATTTTCATCTTGCGATTCACGCAATTCCTGAATGTCAATGGATTCTATCTGTTCGAACCTATTCATGGAGTAATAATGGTGCTTGCTTTCATTCTGTTTCTTTATATTCTCAAAAACACCGATCGTGGCAAAGACGACATTAACTACCCGCGATATGGATAATTACAATAAAAATAGATATAATAAAATGTTAAATAACTTAAAAACAATAAAATTATTCATTATTTTATAGGACAATTTAAACAAAAAAATTATAAAATTCAGGATAATTCAGGAACATTAAACAGATTTCATGTTTTGCTCGCAAACGATATCTGTCCTCAAATATATTTTAATTTCCGTCTTTGTTTTCTTTAATTTTGAAAAATAAGTTTTTCTCGAATCTTGAAACATGTTATATCCCGTTGTCCGGTTCACTATTGTACAATTTTAAATTTTCAGAAACAAAATATTTTTTTTTAAAAAAAATAAATTTATTTCAGAAAATATAAATTATTTATTTATACAAACACGATTTTCTTTCTTTTAGACTGATAATCGTATATTATATGGTTTATTCTTGAGTGATTTTAACGTTGGGCAAATTGGATATTACTCAAAGCGTCGTTCAATCATTTGGGGTTCCCCTCTTTACAGATTTATTCCCATTGCTATGCACAGCGTCGGTTTTAATTCAGTTAGCTTTTAACAGCAGTAGTAGCTTCAAGAGAATTAAAATTTTTATAACGAAAAAAATACAAATTATGATCCGATCATATTATGGAAGTTGATACATAAATGGATCGCGGCCAAACCGTTTTTTGAACAATTAAAGATGCAATTCGTTATTATGAACCAATAGGTGAAGAAAATAAGCCTAAAAAGAAGAACGTAAAGACTTTTATTATACAATTTTTTCGGAAGAAACTGTAAATTTTAAAACTTTCATGTACATAATTATTTATGTTTGTTTACAATATATTGAGTAAAATTAGTGTATTTTTTTGTATTTTTTGAACCAATTATCAGGTTTTTCAAGTATTTAGTGCCTCGAAAAGTCCGTTTACGCATAATCCGGGTTATTGGCAGAAGGGATTAACCGGACTCAAAGGTGTATTCCTGTATTCTTCATTTTCCGTTTTCTCAACCTCCAGTCAGCCTATTATTATCATTAAAATTTATTAAAATTAGCATTTTTTTCATTATATTAATGAACCATATATCATCCATGGACCAACTACTAAAATAAGAGATTAATTTTAATTAATATAAAACATAGACCACATTGGTCCATTTTAAGATAATCTTTAAGATAAACATACCATTACCCACTCTACTGTTTAGGATAAGGATTTCAATTAAAATATATCCAATTATCCTTAATTATTATTCTAAGATTAAATCCTATATATAGCGTAAACGAACCAGTAGTTGACCACTGAACCAGTAATTGGCCATTTGATAGATTTTATCAAAATAAGCTTTTTAATTTCAAATTAAGCACGAGATATATTGATAAATATCAAAAAGAGACCCTCTTCCAGATTGCTTAACAATGAAACAGAAAAATTAAAAAGTTTATTTTAATAAAAAAACTATCATATGGTCAATTACTGGTTCAGTAGTCAACGTTTACCTTATATATATATATTATATTGTAAATAAAGACAGACGACAATAATTAACCAAATTTTATAGAAAAATCTTGCGACACACTTGACATAAAAGTCGTTAATATAATAAATTGATCAAGAACAAGTGGCCTAACAGCAAAAATGTGAGTACCCAAATATCACAACTAAATTTAAATTTTACATAGAAAAAATACCTTATTTTTATTTTATTAAAATTTCTACCTAAGAGTTCTCTAACGGTGCTTAATCTACTATTTTGGTGCCTTTATTTATAAAATTATATTAATTAGTGTGAGTTTTACTTAGTGAGTTTATATTACCTATAAATTAAGTATAAAAAGTGTTTGTGTTTAAAACCATGATATTTTGGATTTAGAAATATTATATAATTTTATTTCAAAATTGTTTTGTTTTTTTTGTATAAAAAGTGTAAAATATTTTTATTCTTGCTCTTTCTCCTCCCTCTCCATTCTCACTCCCTCTTTATCATACATCCCTTTATATTAAGTTTATATTAATGTTTTTAAAAGATTTATATTTTTTATTATATTATAAAGTTTACATTCTTTAACTTTTCACTGGGGACCTTTAAAAAAAGAGAATACCTTCAAATAAGTTTTTGTCCGTGGTAACACCTACGCAACTCACATAGTTTTGTCGTTTAAAACTTTTTCTTTATATATTTCCATTGATGTTGTTTTTTCACATTCTACAATATCATCAATTTTTTTAATATCATCCCACCATTAAACTTAAAAAAAATAAAAAATATCTTGAGAAATGTTTTCTTGTGTAAATATTCGAAATATTTTCTAAAAATAAAACTGGATACGATATTAAACAGGAATAGTACTACAGCACACACACACATCATCCCACTAAACAGAGGATTTTCATTATGATTGTAAATACATTTAATTTCTAAAATAAAAGATTAATATTAATTAAATTAAATTTAAAAATTGGAAAATTTAATGTTTATGTAACATCAATAATTTTTCTTTTACTTTTTTTTAATTTTCATTCATTATTTGAAAAATTAAATACAATTTATTTGATTCTTTTTAAGATTCTAATTTCTGATATGATTCTTTTGATCTAATGAATTAGGCCAAAATTAGCATTGTTGGATGGACTGTTCTTTTCCAGGTCAATTAATTAACAAAATGAAGAGGCTTTGGTTCGTTTATTTTTAATTAAACAAAAATTAATAATTGAAAAAAAAGTAATCGAAATTAAATTCGAAAGCAATGAAATTGAAATGAAAATCATTTTTTTATTTTATTATTTGCATTAAGAAAAATTTCATAAGAAATATAAGGAGAAAACATCGTGACGTTACTGGTAGGCAAGAAACCAGTATGGTCACCTTACTATTGTGAGGGTATGGTATGGTTGTGAAAAATGATTTGTTGCTGGAATTTTTTTTTAATTTAAAAGTATTTTGACTTAACTGTAAATATTAACTAAAAATATTAAAATCAGTTCCAGGAATTAAGAAAATTCATTAGATCTCCTTCTCTCACCAACGTTCCATTGCCAACATCCTGATTTTGATTACCAAATTACCGGATGTAAATATTTATAGTACTTTCATCCATAATCTTAATAATATCAATTTTTTTTTATGAAAAGTTGATGAAAAATAAAATGATCATTCAAGTTTAACCAGAATTTCGGTTTCTTTTAAGATTTTCAAATTTTGAGCATTTGTTAAAAAATAAAATTGAATATGCCATTAATAATATACTTATTTAGGTATGTGGTTGGAAAAATGCCAATGTAAGTCATTTATGAATAATCTTAACTGATAAATAAATATAAAAATATTAATGTCTAATTTTTTTTATTAAATAAACATTTGAATGACAAACACTCTATTTTAATAGTATTTCTTTACAATACTTTTATAAATTTCTTTCATTTTACGCATTTGTTAATATTTATTTTAATTTTGAAATATATATATATATATCTATTCCATTTATTGAGTGATTGAAAAGAAATAATGGAAATTTGAAAATAAAAAGATAAAAAACATTCAGATTTTCTTTTTGTATGTTAAATTGCTTGCTAGAGCTCAAAATTCAATTCAAATTGTTTTCTCTAGATTTCAATTAATTAAAGTCATTTTCTTAATAAACAAAAGACCAACAAAAAAAGCAACAAGCGTTCGTCAAACAAGATGATTACCATAATTGATTTATTTTTTTTGAAGACAATTTCTACAATAATATTTATTGCAATTACAAGAATGAGTTATGCTATTATTATAAATGTGAATGAATTCATCGAGGCATAAACAGGTCCGTTAAAATGCCGCGCTTGTTGTTTGTGTATGACGTCCAACAACTCAACTCTTCTTCATGCTTTTAGACGAATTAACATCCGTTTTTGTCTTTGATCTGCTGTCTAAAACACGAGTCGGTAAAAAAAGACATCCTACTCTGTCTCCCAAGTAATAGAAGAGAAGGGCTATAAGACCTTTCAGGATAAATTTTCTGCCATTTGATTTTCTCTCAAACTTTTCCTTTAATCCTTTCATATTGATTCACAAAAAAAAATAGTCAAGAAAATATGTCATTCAAAAAGTGTGATCCCAGAAATTAATTAATAATTCTAAAAATGATCTTTGAAAATTTAAAAAATAGAAGTAATTTTTTTTAAATCCATCATTTATTTTGAAAATTATAATAAATATTAGTACAAGAAGGTAGATATTTAGAAATGTATAAGAAAATTTGTTTGTTCTCTTTTATTTATAGGTATGGCTATTTGTGGTAGGGGTCGGCAAACCCTTTTTCAATAGTAGGGCATATTTCTGAAATAATATAACAGAGGTGGGCACACTTGGTGGTACTTAGAGCCATATTGAAAAATCGAAATATTTAAGAGCCTGATCACAAAAACATTTTACTTTTTTTTAGAACCATATTGAAAAAAGTTGAAAATGTTTAAGACCCAAAAAACATTTTACCTTGCCCGCGGGCACCTGGTTGCCGACCCCTGATTTGTGGCATGCGCTTTCCTATCGGGAATTTTATGAACTATTGTACCTATGTATAATCCTCTCTCATCATTTCTTACACATTTTCGATTTTCTAAAATTTGAATTGGTCTTTACAGAAACTTTTTTGCAATGATGATGGTGAAAATTCTTTGTGTTTGTATTAATAATTATTAACAACATTTTTCTTATTATAAATATTCCAAAATTCACACTAAAGAAGCGAATATGTCAAATCTTTATCAGAGACTACTACTAACTAATTGTTTTTTTATAATTACCTAATTCATATGTATATATTTTAAAAATTTCATGTTATTGAAAATAAATGAATTTGAAAAAACAACACATATATTCATGACTATAATTGAAAATATAAATTATTTTTTGTAAATATATTCACTTAAATTGACAAATATTTTTGTGAATCAATATGTAATCTTTTTCAAAAGATATTAACAAAATAAGTTTTTAATATCTTATTTCAGTCATTATTTTCTTCAACAAATAACTAAACAGCCATTGTTCCATAATTATCTTAATAATAATAAAGTGTTTATATGTTTAAGAACAAAACTGAATTATGCCAATTTAATTTGTTCCAACTTTTGAAAACTTCTCTTATAGGACAATGGATACTTTTATTAACATTTATTCTTAATTTTTACAAAAAAAAGTCGAATTGGCAGTCGTGGGACTGGCCGACAGAAGTGAAAACTTGTGCGTAAGAAATTTGAAAGCAGACGGAATGCGCATCAGCTTCACGAGAAAAATGAAATTTATATACGTATATATATATATATATATAAAATTCATAATTATTTTTTTCAGCAAACTGATTATTATTACAAAAATATTAAAAATACGATGTGTATGAATATATATATATATATGTCTGTCTGTCTGTCTGTCTGTGTGTGTGTCTGTCAAATACTCAAAAACTACCCGTCCGATTGCGATGAAACTTTCAGGGATTGTTGTGGGCGTCCCAGGGAAGGTTTTAGTGTAGTTAAATCCAAAATTAATTTATCCAAAATTAATTTAAATAGTAATATTTTGGTAAAAGTCTATTTATGGTTACCATGGTTACATTGAAAAATTTACAATAAATAAATAAAAATAATTGGAAATCTTTTCAACTTATTATTTTGATAAATTTTATTAATATTTTTAATTTTTTTTAAACTGCCAAAAATAACATACCCATAATAATAGTTGTAATAAAAATAAAAATATAAATCACAATGTAAGTAAAATATTGAATCGTTTTATTTATATTGTTTCAATTATTGTTTGAATATTTATTAAATTTATATATAGATTAATTTACATGTTTAAATGTATATTTAATAAATTTATTTATTGATTCTTAATATTAATAATTCCAATTACTTTCTTGAAATTTTTTTTTATTTAAAAGCATATTCAGCATATCTCGCAAATTTGAATTGGATTAAATAACATATATTAATTTAAATTAAATTAAATTAATTCAATTATAAATTAAAATTAATAAATAATATTTATTAAACCAGCGAAAGTTTGGCTCTTTTTTGATGGCACCACGTCACGTGTTGGCGCGTGAGATTTCCAGTGTTAAAAAATTAATTCTGGTACTTTCAGCAATTCAATTTTCGATGTTGAGATTTTGATGTTTTTGATGTTATAAATAATATTTATTAAATTATAATTTAATTTTAATTAATAAATATTATTTAATCAAATTCAAATTTGCGAGATAGTCGAGTGGATAGTGGAGTGTTTGGCTCTTTGTTGATGGCACCACGTCACGTGTTGGCGCGTGAGATTTCCAGTGTTAAAAAATTAATTCTGGTACTTTCAGCGATTCTATCAAGCTGAAATTCTATATATAGCAGTTTTATACAATTATTAATCATGTGAAAAATTATCAAACATATATCTTTATTTTTACGGTCACACACACACACACACACACACACACACACACACACACACACATATTTAAAAATTAATTTATTAAAATATATATTATATAATATATTATATATAGTATATAATTTAATATATATATATATATATATATTCTGAAATTAATTTTAAATTATATAAATATATTAGAAATTAATTTAATATAATTTAACACATAATATTATATTAAAATATTTTATTTTATATATACATAATTTAGTAATACTGATTATTAATGTAAATATAAATAATAATATTTAATATGGCAAATATGTAAAATTTTGTAAAGAATGTATCAGAAGGTTAGTGTCTAACATTCTGGCGTATTGCGCATGCGTATATCGGTCGGGTCGGTCGGTCGGGTCGTTTTGGAACGGTCGGGTCGTTTTGGAATCTCACGCGAAATCTATATTTTTTCCCCATCCCGCAAAAGTGCTCAACGCCGCTAAAGAAGTTTTCACTTCAAAAATAATAATCTTCAAGAAAAATTTGTTTTGATCTTTTTTTTTGGATTCAAATAGTTTAATTTATATGATTTTAAAAATTTTTTACATGACATTAATTTTACATTGGTTTTACAGCGATTTCATTTTAATTTAGGAATATATTAAATAATAAATGTGACTGTAGAGAATTTGAGCAGGCTATATTTGATTCAGAATAGGATCAAGTATAGTTGAGTATAGTCAATTCAGTGTAGCAAATCAAAACGTGGGAGAATAATGTAGGAAGGGATGTGAACGAGATGGGAGAAGGTAGGGATAGGAGGGTTGTGGCTCAGTGTAGGGATACTTGGAAAAGTGTGGTTGCTACGGCCAAGAACTTTCGAATTCCGTAGAGTTACAGAGATAGATAGATATTATTTTTTATACTAATTCAAAAAACGTATTGTTAGTAATCTGTTAAATTTTTTTGAGTCATCTACACTCATGAAAACAATACCTCCCTTACTATCGTCGGTCGGTAAAAATATTCCAAACACCAAAAAATTGTTCTAGATATAGATAAATATAAAACATTTGAATGCTTGCATATGAAATCGTGAGTACTACAGGAGTTATTAAGGATACCACTATTTCACATTTGAGATACTTCTGAATCCGTTAATCACTGTAACCATAAAATATTAACCAAATACTTAAATAGTTTAAATAGTATTTTACTAAACTTGTTTTATTATTATTTTTATTATTATTTGAAATTAAAGGCATTTCAGCTTCAAAAACAATTTTTGCATAAGGAAATAATCCATTATACGTGATTATTTTCATTCCTTACCAAGAATTTCGTAATCTTCCAAATATCTACCTGGTACAACTTTATGTTTTTTTTTCACACACAATTAATGTATATTTAGAAGTTAATAATTTAAATCTATTTGCTTACAATTTCATGTTTAATTTATGTCGTTGAATTGTAGCATATTAACTTTTGTAGATGTAAATAAAATTAGGAAATAGATTGAATGTAACCATTAAGACTATTAAAAGGAGTCATCTGGAAATTCTTGCGATATCATTGCAATAATCGATATTTCATTTAAATGTGAAAATGTTTGATTGATGAGAGAGGCTTAAATTCTCCATCGATTAATTCTTTAGAGCAGTGGTTCTTAAACTGTGGTCCGCGGACCCCTGGGGGTCCGCGAAGCCTTTACTGGGGGTCCGCGGTCCTCGGAAAAAAATCATCGTAAAAATATATACATATATAAATATTTAAAGTTCATTGTGTAACTATATCCTCCTAGAGAATTACGGCTATAATTTAATACTATTAATAATACTATTTTATTTTATTAAATTGATAATTATGTCAATTAATTTTTTGTGAATAAATAAACATATATAAAAAACTATATATAAAATTTGAATTTTCATCCATTCATTCATTTAAAATCATTTTTCGATTGTTCCTTTAAAATAACCCCTCTTAGGGGCTCGGAAGGGGAGGCATATAAGGGAATTTTCTTTCACTTTGTTATTGGGGAAAACCAGGGGAGGGGACAGTCTTACCCGGAAAAACCCAAATTGTCAGCGTCCACTCTGGGGTTTTAAACAGTTTTAAAGCAAATGTTAATTATAAGTTCATTTCTCAACGAGTTGTATCTTTAAATTATTTTTATTAATGTTAATTATAAGTTCATTTCTCAACGAGTTGTATCTTTAAATTATTTTTATTAATTTAATTAATTATAATTAAATTATAGCTAATAATAGTTTATTATAGCTAATAATTTTTTTTAATTTTTAGTGTAATTTGCATGATCATTATTTTATAAAAACACTAAACACATTTTGCAATTTCCCAGAAAGGCTGTTTTTGAGAGTAAGTATAAGTTAGTTTTATGAATAAAAAATATTTATTTTAATAATATTTTAGAATCAAATTACGAAATTAATAATATTTTAGAATCAAATTACGAAATTAATAATATTTTAGAATCAAATTACGAAATATATTTATTATATAAATTAATATTCATTTAAAATGATATTAAATCATTTATTTAAAATGATTTAAAACATTTATTAAAATGATTTAAAACATTCATTTAAAATGATATTAAAACATTCATTTAAAATCATATTAAAACATAGCTAGTAAATAATAATTCGTTATATTTATATTATATTTATATTATATTTATATTATTGTAGTTCAATGTTAATAAATTACTCCATAAAATGGATCGTTGGCTACAAACTGGTTCAACACAGAAACGGAAAGAATCAGATGATGAGGCATCAACAGCAAACTCTACCAAGAAACGCAAAACTAGAAAATATTCGGATGATTATTTATCATTTGGATTTACTTATATTTGCAACAATGATGTGGAAAGACCAGTCTGCGTTCTATGTCAGGAAAGTTTATCCAATGAAAGTATGAAACCTGCTAATCTCAGACGTCATTTACAAACAAAGCACAGCGAGCATGTTAGTAAGTCTATCGAATTTTTTAAAATGAAAAAAGAAGAACTTAATTCAAGTCAGAAATTGATGGTAAAGACGGGATCTGGTGGTATGAGTAAGAAAGCAGTAATGGCATCATATGAAGTAGCTCTACTTATTGCTAAAGCAGGAAAGCCGCATAATATAGCAGAGCAATTAATTCTTCCTGCTACAAAAGTAATTACAAATATAATGTTAGGAACTAAAGCAGCAAACGATATAAATTTGATTTCATTATCAAATGATACGGTTAAGAATAGGATTGAAGACATGTCATGTAATATAAAAGAAGAATTAATATCGAGAGTGCGCAAAAGTCACTATTACTCATTACAATTGGATGAAAGTACTGATGTCACTAATAATGCCAATTTGTTAGCTTTCATTAGATATGAGTTTGAAAATCAAATACAAGAAGATGTATTGTTTTGTGATTCACTACCTTCACGAACGACAGCTAATGACATATTTAACAGTTTGAATAATTTTATAACCGAAAATGAAATAGAGTGGCCAAAATGTGTTGGAATTTGCACTGATGGTGCTCGTGCAATGTCAGGTACAAGAACTGGATTGATTGCTCTTATTAAAAATGTTGCGCCTCAGGTTGTTTGGAATCATTGCTGCATTCACAGAGAATCATTAGCAGCCAAAAATATGTCACCAGATTTGAAAAGAACATTAGACGAAGTAGTTAAAATTGTCAATTTCATTAAGGCTCGTCCACTTAATTCCAGAGTTTTTAAAATTTTGTGTGAGGAAATGGGTAGTCAACATACACATTTATTATTACATACAGATGTACGTTGGTTGTCCCGCGGGAAAGTACTCATTCGCCTTTTTGAGCTTCGAGATGAAATACGATTGTTTTTAATAGATGCGCATTTTGAACTGACCGAATGTTTCAATGATTTTATCTGGTTAGCTAAGGTGGCTTACTTGACTGATATTTTTACAATATTGAACGAACTTAATTTGAGCCTGCAAGGTACTGTTGTAAATATATTTAAAGTTGAAGATAAAATAGAAGCAATGATTAAAAAAATCGACTTGTGGTCGAAACGCATCCAGAACGGTGTATATGAGTCTTTTCCAACTCTCAATGATTTCATAGAAAGCTCCAGTGAAAAATTGCTTAATCAAACGCGTCAATTATTTGTTGAACATTTAATTACTTTGAAAAGCAACTTCAGGAAGTATTTTTCTACTCCTGATCCTTGCAATAACTGGATCAGAGATCCATTTAATATGGAAATTACAAATGCTAAACATTTATCTGCACCTGAACAAGATATTCTCGTGGAATTATCATGTGATACAACTTATAAACTAAAATTTAACAAAACTGAATTGAGCAACTTTTGGTTACTTCTCAGGTCAGATTACCCTGCGCTTGCAAATAAAGCACTTCAACACTTGATTCCATTCTGCACAACATATTTATGCGAACAAGCTTTTTCGGTACTATTTTATATTAAGTCTAAATATAGAAACAAATTAAATGTAGAGCCGGATCTTAGATTAAAAGTTTCCAATATTAAGCCAGATATTGAGTTTCTTGTTTCAAGAAAACAACTGCATACATCTCATTAAATATGTAAGTTATATTTAATGAGATAGATGCAGTTATTTTTTAAAATATTTCTTATTTAATATTTTCTGAAAAAAATTATAAAATATTTATATGAATTTAATGTAAGTACCCATTATAATTTGTGAGATTTGTTGCTATGACAATGTTTGTATTTTCTTTCTTCAATATTATAATTTCTAATAAAATGTGTTCTACAATATGCAAAAAAATCGTTATTCACCAATCACTGTTAGAAATATTCATCATATATCCTTGTCCTTATGAGATCGTAAGCCAGAAATTAATTAATAAAATGTCGTAAAGTACCTAAAGTTGTGATGGGGGTCCGTCAAAAAAAATTTTTTCAAGTGGGGGTCCGTGGAGTACATAAGTTTAAGAACCTATGCTTTAGAGAGTTAGCCATTAATTTCCATTCTCTCCTGTACATACCATTCAGATGTATGAATATTTAAAAAAATAAATAAATAAATAAAAATAAAAATAAAAAAAATAATAAATAAAAAAAATAAAATAAACCCTCTCCCTTACATATTAGTAAAGGGTCGACCCTGACCCCATCCATATTATAGAAAGTTATAAAAAAAGGGGAAATCTGATCAATAGCACTTTCCCTTTCTTTCCAATTATTTATTTAAACTTTATTAAATAAAACAAAGCCTTAATCAAACATGTAAAAATATTCTTTAATGTTTTTTTTTCTCTTCAACATTTAGTTGACATGGTAGAAGAGATAAAGTTTCACAAAAATATTATTAACGGAATGTTAATTTTTTTTTTTCTTTTTAAAAATTAATACTTTAAGCTTATTATAAATGTTGTATTGTATTTAAAAAAAAAAAGTAAAAAATAAGGGATGATGGAAGATTTAAATTCAACTTCCACAAAAAAGAAGTAAAAAAGCTTTTTTTTTAAATACTAGAAATATGTTAAAATTATACACATGGTTTTTGATTCTGTCATTATATTATACAACTGAATACATATGTGAAGAGAATTTAAACTATCATCATATATTATTTTCAATATATTAAGTGTCTTATAAACGTTTAACTCTTTGTTTTCAGTTATTTTTAAAAAATTATTCTAAATTGTTCTTCGTTAATCTGGTTATCTATCTTTTTATGTCTTTTAAGTTAATTATTATTCTTTTCTTTCAACATTGTTTTATCCATTTGCGAGTCTTTACAACGGTAAAACCAAAAAAAAAAGAGTAAATTGGAAATACTGTCCGGTAGATTAATGACCAGTTTGACGTAATTTTATCCAATCTTCCTTAATCTTACTCAATTAAATTAGCCTTCTGGCCATTCGATTATGTAAATTCCTTTCTTTGATGTTAATCCAAGTGAAGTGCAAAACGATCCTGCACGATACAAGATAAAATAAACAACGGAAGAAAAGCCCTGGAGGGATGAGTGCGATAGAGAGAGCTCGTTTATTTAATCCTCACCGGATTAGCAAATCCGAATTGGATTTCCAAACATCTCCCCCCTCCCCCCACCAACCACTTTCAGTTTGATTTTACAATTGGCTGGAACAGAGTCAAAATGGTGGTTTAGAAAGATTCAATAAATCATTCTAGTGAAAGTGTGTAAAACATACATACATTGAAAAATTTTGATTTGCAATTTAATTTATTAATAGAGTGATTCTCAACCTTTTTTTACCGCGGCACACTTTTAACGGTTTAAAAATTTGGCGTCACACAAAGAAAAAGATAAGTGTAAAACGGTATGCAAGTATAAATGTAAATCAATTCATTTTAGAACCATATTGAAAAAATTCAGAAAAATAAGCAGGAGTGTCCTCCCCTAGACTTTACCGCATATAAATAGGTATAAAGAGTTGTGAATGAATATTTAGAATGTGTAAACTTGGTATTGATAAAGAGCCAGTTCGTATTAGTTTATTGGTGTCAAATTTGATATTTGGTAACATTTATATATTGTAACGAATGTATATTTGTTATATATAAATATGACAAAGTCACCCCAGGCGCTGTTGCATGACTGAATGGCAACGTCTGGGGGAGTCCAACTGCCCTCCGCGCGGTTGGTGACTTGGCATTATATAGTTAGTCAGATGCTAACCTTCTTTGTGTAAAGACGTGTTATCCTGTCTCCGCGTTCTTTATGTAAAGACGTGTTTTGATGATCCTCCATGTTGGATGGATCCTTTGTGACTCCCATGGTGGAGAAGTAATATAATATTTCTTATAATTATACATTTTCTTTGACTCCCATGGTGGAGAAGTAATATAATATTTCTTATAATTATACATTTTCTTTGACTCCCATGGTGGAGAAGTAATATAATATTTCTTATAACTTATAATTATACGTTTTCTTTTTAAACAACCGTCTTTCAATTTAACTTAAACTACATCCTTATTGACCAGTCTCTAAATCTGCTTTACCCCTGAGTATAGCATGGCGCCCATTTAACCTTCATCTCCGCTGGACCACTGGAGGAAAGGCAGGTTGTTCTCTGCAGCTGCGGGTAATATTTTCCCCCTTCAAGAAGATATCCACCTGTTTACCTGTGGAGACCTTAAACTCCTTTTTTCCCTCTCCACATAAGATCCATTTTTCCCTCTCCCATTTCCCCTCTTCTCTCTTCTATCACATTTTCCCTCCCTTCTCTCCCCCTTCTTCCCTCCTCCTTGTAAGGGGCCTGTTGGCATCCACTGTGGGCCTTCCCCCCTTACAAATTGGCACCCAACGTGGCCCACCCTTACAAATTGACGCCCAACGTCGAGGCCTGTTTTCCCCACCCCTGTGAAGGCAATAAGTGATATTAGTGCAAATAATTTGTGAATATTAATCAACCATATGGTGACACTCGCCCTAAGGAACAACCACACTTAAGTACATTTATATATATTTTTTTTTTTTTCCTTTTGGTTTTAAAACCTATGATTTTTTTTTATTTTTCTTTCTATTATTTATACTTTGTTTGAGAATTGAATTTTTTTTTCTCTCTTTCTCAGTTACATTGACATTGTATTATTATTATTATTATTTTTTATTTTTACTTTCATTGTATTTATTTATTATTTAGTTATTAGGATTTATTTAATTTAATATTCAATTTATATATTTTTATTTTTATATTATAGTTTTTACATACAATTAATTAATTATTATAATTAGTAGTAAAATATAGTATATAATTTATTGTTAAGAGATGGCTTTCCTCACTAGAGCACGTAAGGAGGATTTAATAGTTTTGGCTGATGAATTGGGCATTGAAATTAATAATTCAATGAAAATTATTCAAATTAAAGATGCTATATTAGCACATGATGATTTTGATGATGAGATAGCTCAGGGTATCCTCAATTCTATTATAGAACAGAGAGTTGAAAGGCTAGAGTTAGAAAAAATTAGACTTAACTCACCTCATCAAAACCCTCCACCTGTAGGAGCCCCCTTTCCCCAAATAGATTTAGCCAATCGCCTCCCAAAACTTAATAAAAATGATGATATTAATTCATACTTAATGGTCTTTGAAAGACAGATGAATTTTTTTAAAATACCTCAAGAAAATTGGGTATCTCATTTATCTACAACCCTCCCTTTAGACCTAGTAAGGTTGTTATATAGAGAATCGGATAAAAATTTAATGGATTTTAATTATATTAAAACCCTTTTGATGCAAAGATTTAAAATCACTAAAGAAAAGATGCGTCAATTATTTTACAACAGTAAAAAATGTCCCACTCACACGTGGACTGATTTCTATCATAGCTTATTGGTTCATTTTGAATCATGGATAAAGGAATTGAATATCAATAACTTCGAGGCATTAAAGGATTTAATTATTACAAATCAATTAAAAACTCACGTGTCATCACAATGTCGTGAGCACTTTTTAGATGAATGGGAAACATTAAATAAGCCTCTTGAATTAATAAAAAAACTTGAAAATTATGACAACCTCCGAAATACGGATGGCAAAATTGTAAATAAAGTAGCCCCCCGTGGCACTGATACCGTTTCTATGGAGAAACCTTTTAAAAATGTAAAAAAATGTTATGGATGTGGGAAAATAGGTACTATTAAGCCCAAATGCACTGATTGCAATCCCCAATTAAAAACTAATAAAGTGGATCCTACTTTTAATTTTAGTAATACTATCAAAATATCTTCAAATGAACAAAAAGGATTTCTCCCTCTCCTCCCCATTCAAATAGGCGATGCCACGGGTACGGCATGTGCTGACTCTGGTGCCTCTCATTCCATAGGGAGTGAAAAATTATATAATATTTTAAAAAATAAAAATGTTACATTTTATAATAAATCAGTAACTATTAGTTTAGCTGATGGCTCTAGCCAAGAGCATCAAGTAGATTTAATTGAATTACCTATAAATATTAAAAATAAAATAGTGCCCACCAGGCTGATGTTTTTTCAAAATCAAAAAATCCCCAGAACCTTATTGGGAAATGATTTTTTAAAACAGGCAAGATTAATTATTGATCTTTGCTCAAACCAATGGTATTTTAATAATAGAATGAAATTAAAATACCCCTTTGAGAAAGAGGAACCCCTTTTCGCCTCTGAACCTCATAGGATTGATTATTTATCTAGTGTTTTGATTGATAACAAAATGTTAAACGTCTCCCAAAAGCAGAAATCGAATCCCTTATTGAACGAATCCAATAATATCTTTACTGCAGGGGGAGAGCCTACACCTTTTGGTGAGCACATAAATGGACAGGTGATTTACAATGACAACTTCGTCCCAGAAATCACCCCTTATCTAAAGAGATTCGGAAATAATTTGAAATTTATAAATGAAAGAATCGAATCTAAGCAATTAAAAAATAAGAATTGCAATGATAAAAATCTTCAACAATTGTCATTTCCTATACAAACTTGCTCTTGGTATAGGAGATATATTCCTAAAAAGAGAGGTCGACCTCGAAAGGGTGACTCTAATTAATTATTAAGAACTATTGTATATTTTTCTTTGATTTTTGTGAACTTTTTTATATTATTAATTGTTTAATTAATTATTAAGAACTATTGTATATTTTTATTTGATTTTTGTGAACTTTTTTTATATTATTAATTGTTTAATTAAGTATTAAGATTATTATGTGTTTTTCTTAAATTTTTGTGAACTTATGTATTATCCATTTTTTTAGTTAAGTATTAAGAATTATTATATCTTTGTCTTTAATCTTTATGAATTTTTTTTTTGTTGTATTATTAAATATTGTTTTTCGCTTTTCTCTTTTTCTGACTCCTTCGTTGGGACTTCTTCAGGAGTCAGAGGGGGAGGATGTAACGAATGTATATTTGTTATATATAAATATGACAAAGTCACCCCAGGCGCTGTTGCATGACTGAATGGCAACGTCTGGGGGAGTCCAACTGCCCTCCGCGCGGTTGGTGACTTGGCATTATATAGTTAGTCAGATGCTAACCTTCTTTGTGTAAAGACGTGTTATCCTGTCTCCGCGTTCTTTATGTAAAGACGTGTTTTGATGATCCTCCATGTTGGATGGATCCTTTGTGACTCCCATGGTGGAGAAGTAATATAATATTTCTTATAATTATACATTTTCTTTGACTCCCATGGTGGAGAAGTAATATAATATTTCTTATAATTATACATTTTCTTTGACTCCCATGGTGGAGAAGTAATATAATATTTCTTATAACTTATAATTATACGTTTTCTTTTTAAACAACCGTCTTTCAATTTAACTTAAACTACATCCTTATTGACCAGTCTCTAAATCTGCTTTACCCCTGAGTATAGCATGGCGCCCATTTAACCTTCATCTCCGCTGGACCACTGGAGGAAAGGCAGGTTGTTCTCTGCAGCTGCGGGTAATATTTTCCCCCTTCAAGAAGATATCCACCTGTTTACCTGTGGAGACCTTAAACTCCTTTTTTCCCTCTCCACATAAGATCCATTTTTCCCTCTCCCATTTCCCCTCTTCTCTCTTCTATCACATTTTCCCTCCCTTCTCTCCCCCTTCTTCCCTCCTCCTTGTAAGGGGCCTGTTGGCATCCACTGTGGGCCTTCCCCCCTTACAAATTGGCACCCAACGTGGCCCACCCTTACAATATATATATATATATATATATATATATAGAATAAAGTGCTACTTCCGGTTAACTGATATTTTAAATGTAAAAAAAAACAGATATGGATATAATATAAATATTTTTAATTTTATTTTATTTATAATATATAAGGGCTGGCTGTGACGTCATGAAGTGCTGGGTGACGTCATATAATTTTAAATTAAGAAAAAAACTAATGAAGATGATTTTTCTCGAGGATAAAACCAATACAAAGTGCATAACACGTGGAGATATGCCTTCACGTGAAATTTGATATGAAAATAACCCTTCACTTCCTCTCTTCGATCGGCAATACTAGCACTTCCGGTTTCCGGATTTGCACCAAAAGTTGGTCCATTCATTATACTGATGCATTAAGTAAATATACCAAATTTCATCAAAATCCGTTGAGCCGTTCAAGCTGTACACATCTCTACGGACACACAGCGGACGGACAGACAGATATCATGCTAAAAATACTTTTTTCTGTTAAGATAATGCATGATTCGTGGAGATATGTACCTAAAAATATCCACAGGTGAAATTTGGTGTGAAAACAATACCTCCCTTACTATCGTCGGTCGGTAAAAAGGAAACGCTACTTGTATAGGTAAAATGTCACTTCCGGTAGTCAGATCATGATTAAATTTGGTATCTGAATTTTTTTCATATTTTTAAATCTATATACAAAATATGAAGCAAATATCTCGAAGCAAACTGGTACTTTACTTGAAAGGTAAACGCAACCATTGTAGGTAAAGTACCACTTCCGGTTAACCGATTTTGACGAAATTTTGATAGAAATCTACAAACTGTGAATAATATCGGTGCACCAAATTTCGAAGTCCTAGCTTGATTAGTTTTTGAGTAAATTTGCTTACAGACATTACATACATACATACATACATACATACATACACACACACAGACATAATTCCAAAAATGGTATTTTCCGACTCAGGGAGGTCTAAAACGTCAAGATCTATCAAAATCTCGAAGTCGAAATTTTTGACGATTCCAATACTTCCCTTATACGAAGTATGCGGGAAAGTAAAAAGTCGGGAATGTTTAAGAGTCTCTTTACATTTGTAAGTGCCGCGGCACAGTGATTGGGAATCACTGAAATAATATGATAACTCCTTTATTTTGTTTGAATATTATTATTAATTATTTTCTTATTTGGTGATATTAAATTTAGAAAGAAATCAAATTCATCTTGTCAGGCGAAAATAAAAGTTTTTTTTTTTTAATAATAATATTATAAAAGAAAAGAGTTTTATCAGCTTAATAAAATATTTTTCTGTCCATTCCCTTGATTTTAATTACCTTATAAGGTTTTTAATAAACTTTTAAAGTTATAGAAACAAAGGAAAGTTTGTAATACTATTATAAATTGTTTTTTTTTCCTCGTCAGTTTAATAATCTTGTTTTTTAATGCAAAATATATTGTTCCTTTCTCTTTTTATTGATCATTATAATTAAACATAAAAACAAAAAAATAAATCCGAAGAACAAGTTTGAATTCTTTTTTTTAATTTTTTTATTAAATGTTTGATATTATTAATAAAGTCCTACTTTCAGTCAATGTATACATAATAACAATGGCTTAGTGTAAGTCACCAGTTCACATATTAAATTTTCAATAAAATTTTATTTTATTCCAAACCTTAACATTTTTAGAAACAAGATAAAAATATTTTATAATAAACCATGTTTTAGTTGTTAATATTCATTTATTATCCAAAAACGATATAATTAACTTAAAGATATTGAATAATATTGGATGTAAAAAAAAATTTAACAATATTGATTATTTATTGAAAGACATAAAAAAAATTTGTTGAAATTAACGAATAATTATGAAATAAATAAATTGTTTTCTTAAGAAAATCATACATATTCAATTTATTTAATTTTATTAAGAATAAATGAATTAATAAAAATAAGTAAATTTATCTATTTTAATTAAAAATTAAAACACATTTTACAGAAAATACAAGAACTCTTTTATGAATGTACAGGTGGTGGTTCACAGATCTATTTTTTATAGATCCTTGTTCATAAAGGCATCAAAAGGAAATGAGGATGTAGATCAGTTATCTGAAAGAGGAGTTAAAAATCAGTGTTAGATTATCATGAAATCTATTTAAATGACTCTCCTGAGTATATGAAAGGAATAATTCACGATACTTGGCCTCGCGAGTGGGAGAGAAGTGGCAGATTACTTAAAAGAGTCAAACCCATCATTTATCCACTCGAAAAACATTCAATATCCAGAAAAGAGCAGACAATTTTGTCCCATCTCACAATAAGTTACTATTATTTTTCATATGGACATTTTATGCTTAAAGTAAATACCCCTTGGAGCACAATATCCGACATGAGAATCATAATATAACATTTTCTTGTTTAATGTCTACATATGCATTGTACGTATTTAGTAGCAGAGAGGAATAGTATTAACACACGAAGTTTTAATATACAAAACATATAATGAATTGAAAATGGGGCAAAATTTAAATACTTAGGTTGTTTGATAATGAAAGATAATAATATTCGAGAAGAGTTTAAAGCAAGATTGCAATCGGGAAACGCCGTTATCATGCAGTAAAGGGGTTTATCGCCTGTAAATTTTTATCAAAGGGCATACAAATTAAAATATATAAAACAATTATTTTGCCGGTTGTAATTATATGGGTGTGAGGCATGGTCTATGACCTTAGGAGACGAGAATAGATTTTGAGAATAGGATTCTGAGAAGCATTTATGGGCCAAAGAAAGATCAGATCACCGGGGAATGGCGGAGACTGCATAACCAGGAATTGCATGATGTTTATGCATATCCAGATATAGTATATAGTATAGGTGGGTAATGTAGGAAGGGACGTGAGAGAGATGGAAAAGGGTAGGGTTTGGAGGGTTGTGGCTCAGAATAGGGATTCTTGGAGAAGTGTGGTTGCTGCGGCCAAGAAATTTCGAGTACCATAGAGCCACAGAGATAGATAGATATGCATCAGTAAGGACTTTATATCTTCTTCTTCCTAGCATTTGTCCATTGCTTTGGCCAGCCTCCAATGGTCCTGTCAATTTCTGATGCGAATTCGAAGAAAATCTCCAGCTAACTTGTCGCGAGAGTCTGACCACCGAGTGGTGGGAGGGGATATGTGAAGGATTTTGAATATTGAATTGATGGGATTTCGGGATTTGATTAAGGTTTGGGACGCGACTTCCTCAATGGAAGGTGAGGAAAAGTCGTGGCTTGCGTGAGCAGGGTTGCTTCCCTGAAGTGGACATTTCTTTATCGGGATCATAGAGATGGTCCACCCGCTACTCACTGGGCTCCTTGTTTGGTAATTGGATGCGCTACCTGTTGAGGTATCCTGCTTCTCTAGGTAAGCAATTTATATAAAATCGAAAATTTAAATATCAGGAATCGATTAGAAAATACTAAAAATTTTGAGAATTTGTTTATGTTCTTTGATAGGAAGAATTTAATATCTTTTTATTTATTTAAATTAAATGTATTAATTTTTTAATTATTTATATGTATAAATAGATTATATTTTTTGTTGTTTTGATTTATTTTATAGTTTATTCCTTGTAATTAATTATTTATTGAAATTCTAGTCAGGTTCAATTGGAATCCTTTATTACTTATTTGGTCTACCTCCTCCTTTTCAGAAAAAATATTACTCCCCCCTGGAAAATAATTTTTTTCGTAAAATTTAGTAAAGAAAGGTGTTAAATTAGTGTTTGAAATTATTAAACTAGTTATTGAACTCACACAAGAAAGATAAGTATTACAATTTTTCCCATTGCAGGGCGACAACACTTTGCGAATCAGTGTTATACTCATTCTTGAAAAAAATAATGGAAAATCTACTTTATATATTATTAAGTACACGCTTAATATTTTATTTTATAATTAACATTTTATTTACAAAATTAAAATATTTTTAACATTATCTCGGATATATCAACCTATGTATCTATCTATCTTTGTGGCTCTACGGAACACGAAAGTTCTTGGCCGCAGCAACCACACCCCCCTCCAAGTATTCCTATCCTGAGCCACTACCCTCTAATCCTTACTCTCTCACATCTCTCTTACGTCCATTCCTATATTGTCCACCCACCCCGTCCTTGGTCTTCCAAGCTGACGTTTCCCACTCGGTCTCCCCACCAATATATTTTTAGCCATTCTATATTCTCCCATTCTAGCCACAACTTATATTACTTAAATGAAATATTATTCAAGTGAATCTCTCTCTCTCTCTCTCTGTGTGTGTGGACAAGATTACGCATAAACAGTTTGAGCTAGAATAATGAAAGTTGGTACACGGATATTATTCAAAATTCGTAGTTTTCTATAAACTTTTGAAAAATGTAGCACAGATTTATTTTATCCGTGGTAACTACATTCCTCCATCTGTCCATTTGTTTTTGTTACCTTCATCCAATTCTGTTATCTAATACATCACATCACTCTTTACGTCGCTCTACCCAAATGTTCCCTCCCCACCTCCATAATCCAGCTTTTCTTTTTTATTTTTTACTTAAGTTTTTTTTTAATAAAAATATTTATGCATATCAGGTAAAATATTATTATTATTATTCATTCTTTTACAGAAAAATAAAATATAAAAAAAATCAATCTAGTATGTAAATAAAGGTAGCTACTAATATTATGTAATATCAAAAGAGGAATGAATGAATGAATGAATGAAAATGTTTTTGATTATAAAAAACTTTAAAAAAAGAAGCATTTTCTTTTATTAGAGGTGAGTAAAGAGACAAGAACAAAAAAAAAATGTTAAAATATAGAACAACCCAAGAGACGAATGAGACGGGTATGATAGCAAAAAGAGTGGAAAAAAACCAAAAAAAAAAAAACGAATTTCATTCTTCAAAAGAAGCTGCCAGATGGGACCCCGGGGCTGAGTGAGTCACAAGGTCCAATATTCATCGGGAACAAACAGCTTTCAAGGACAGAAGCTTTCATACTTCGAAACAGGCCACAATCCAATAATAATTTTGCCAGATTAGTTATCGGCTGCAAATAATTGGTTTCAAATTATTATCCAATTGGGAAATAATTGATTTCTCTGATTGGGAAATTTCATTTCATTAAAAAAAAACAACAACAAAACAATTTAAATTCAAATAGATCGGATATATTATAGTATGAATTAATTATAAATTAAAATTATTAAATTTAAAAACATAAAATTTTAATACCTTTATTACATAAATTTGACAAAAAAAAGTCAGGTGGCAGCTATTTAGTATTTTTTTATTTCATTTTTTCTATTTTTTTAAATAAAAAATTTAATAAATATTTCTATAAAAGTATACAAAAAAAAAAAAAAAAAAAAAAAATATTTAATCTATTTTTGGAAACCTATTTGTCTAATTTTATAATTGTTGCTAAAATAAAATTAGAAAAATTATTGTTAAAATGAGTGGAGTCTGTGAGAGGGAGTTTTATATTTATAGATTGTGCCAGAATTGAATAAACATCGATTGTTTCCCATTAACTTTTTTTTTTCATTTTTATATTCCATCAATTTTTTTCATTGGTGTCATGACATTGTATTGATAATGGGCCAGTGACCCAGGATAATGTTATCATCGAAGCATGCATGCAAGCAACGATGTAGGAGCATGCTATTGGCATAAAGAGGGTGGAGGGGGGAGCGGAGTAGGTTGGAAAAGTGGAGAGAAACCAGCCAATTTCAGCCCAGTCGAGTTGCTTGCAAACCCCTTACACCCCTTCACTTGTCTTGTTAAAGATATTTATACCCACTCATAAATTATTTTTTAATTGACTTCCTTTGAGAGTCTATCAACTTATTATATAGAAATTCACTTTATGGCTAGTAATCTTTTCATTATTATATATAATTGATTCAAAACTCATTTCATCACAATAATAATGATAATAATCCATAATGTATTAAAATAATATTAACCACAAATAAGCTATTAAATTATATATTTTTTAATTTATTTATTGTATTTAAATTTCACAAAAGTTCAAAAAACTAATTTATATAAAATGCAAACAAAAAATATTCAATATTTTATTGGAACCAATTTTTCATGTTTTGTCTTCTACCCTTTAAATAAAATAAGTTGACCTGTGGCCAGACACAAAACCGACCGACGGTTTGAAATAAATTAATTTCCAGCTACAGAAACAATTTCAACTAATTTAAATGTATCTATAATTAAAAAACAGATAAGGATATAAAATAAATATTTTTAATTTTGTTTATAATAGGAGGCGCTGCCTGTGACGTCATGAAGGGCTGGATGACGTCATATAATTTTAAATTAAGAAAAAACTAATGAAGATGATTTTTCCCGAGGATAAAACTAATACAAAGTGCATGATTAGTGGAGATATGTAAAAGATCTCCTAATGTGCAATTTGGTATGAAAATAACCCTTCCCTTCCTAATCGTCTATTGGTAATACTATCACTTCTGATATACACCAAAAGTTGATCAATTCATCATAATGATGCATTAAGTAAATATACAAAATTTCATCAAAACCCGTTGATCTGTTCAAGTTGTACACAACTATACAGACACAAAGACGGACAGACCTCATACTAAAAATACTTTTTTATGTTAACAAAATGCATGATTCGTGGAGATATGTAAAAATCTCCACATATGAAATTTGCAGTGAATACAATTACTATCGTCGGTAAATATAAAAATATATAAATTATAAAAACAAAAATATTTATTTTATTTAAATATATAAAATTCATTCGTAAAAAATATCTTTAATAAGCATAATTTTCTTTATTTTTATAAAAAATAAATCGAAATTAATATAAACAAAATAAGATATAAAAAAATACATCTTAAAAAAAATATTTTATATAAAATATATAATATCTGTAGTAATAATGTGAAATCGCACTTTATTTATATTTACAATTAAACCTAAATAAAAAAACTTTCATTATGGTTCCATGCTTAATTGATTATTTATTTATTTATTTATTTATTTATTATTAATACTAAATATAACATCAATAATTTTTTTTTTATATTTATCACCAAATTTCTAGAATAAATATTCTTTTAATTGTTATTTTTAATTAAATGTATGCATGGATAAAATACAATGAATTTTTGTTGGAAAATACGATGTTTTCTCCCTAAAATAATATTTTATTTTGATTTTAATCATTTATTTCAATTTTACATTTTTAAGTGTTATTAATTAATTACATGAAAATCATATTTTATATATTAATGAAAAAAATATTTATTACTTGTTGAAGTGATAATAATTTTCATAAAAAAATTTTAACAAAAAAAGTATTTTATATATATTTTTTTTAATTTCATTTTATATATCCATTCATATTTAATAGAGATAATAATGTGTGCATTATTTTTCTTTTTTCTTTCCTTATTTTCATTTAATAATAAATTTTTGTTCTGAATATAAAGACTTTTATCGGCTGTTGTTTCAGAATTAATGTTCTTGTATTTTAATTAGCGTTTTAGTCATTAATTAATTTTCATTTGCTTAATTCATTTTAATGAGGTCACAAAAAGGTAAAAACTCCCAGGGGTAAATTGACCTTCCATTCATTATGGATAGGTAGAAGAAGTTGTTGAAAAATAAATATAATTCCATCTTTGGAAAATGTGTTTTTATATCATATACAACAATAACAACAACAACAAACGATTAAGATTTCATCATTCAATAACTGGATGATATTCCAAAAGAAAAAATGTAAATGGATACTCAAAAGCAATTTAAAAAAATTATAAATTTATAAATATAATTTTCAATATTAACATTCAAATAATCATTTCTTAAAGTTTTTGAATTTATTCACTAAATAAATTTTATTTTTCAAAAGACTTTACAAAATAATTAATATACTCATATTAGGATTTTCTTTTATTATTAAGAATTTAACATTTATTTCATGAATATATAAAAATAACAGAATGTACAAGAGTTAAAAAATAAAAATTGTTTATCAAAGATTTTTTATGATCAATTCAAGTATATAAAAAGGAATAATTAAAATAAAGTACTTATAAGATTTTATATTATTTATAAAAGATTATTCTTGCAATTGAAAAGTTAGTGATTTTCCTTGAAAGGAAAGAATTAACTTTTTTATATTTTTTTCTGCTTTTTTCATATCTCTTTAAAAAGTTAGGTAAGAACGACATTAAATACAAATCGCTTTCATTAAAAAATTTTAATATTTTTTTTATTTTTCTTAAAAAAAAAAACAAAACAAAATAAATCTCTGACTTTTTTAAAAAGGACAGCATATATCAAGTGGACTGCCGCCTAAAAGGTCTTGTATGATCTGAACAACGGATCCTTTCAACCGCTATCTTGATTTTCATGATGGGAGGCAGCTACTTTTCATTTCAAGTAGGTTTTCAATGTTGGTCACGTAGGACCTCGGTCCTATAGAACAGTGGTTCTTAAACTGTGGTCCGCGGACCCCTGGGGGTCCGCGAAGCCTTTACTGGGGGTCCGCGGTCCTCGGAAAAAAATCATCGTAAAAATATATACATATATAAATATTTAAAGTTCATTGTGTAACTATATCCTCCTAGAGAATTACGGCTATAATTTAATACTATTAATAATACTATTTTATTTTATTAAATTGATAATTATGTCAATTAATTTTTTGTGAATAAATAAACATATATAAAAAACTATATATAAAATTTGAATTTTCATCCATTCATTCATTTAAAATCATTTTTCGATTGTTCCTTTAAAACATAGGTTCTTAAACTTATGTACTCCACGGACCCCCACTTGAAAAAATTTTTTTTGACGGACCCCCATCACAACTTTAGGTACTTTACGACATTTTATTAATTAATTTCTGGCTTACGATCTCATAAGGACAAGGATATATGATGAATATTTCTAACAGTGATTGGTGAATAACGATTTTTTTGCATATTGTAGAACACATTTTATTAGAAATTATAATATTGAAGAAAGAAAATACAAACATTGTCATAGCAACAAATCTCACAAATTATAATGGGTACTTACATTAAATTCATATAAATATTTTATAATTTTTTTCAGAAAATATTAAATAAGAAATATTTTAAAAAATAACTGCATCTATCTCATTAAATATAACTTACATATTTAATGAGATGTATGCAGTTGTTTTCTTGAAACAAGAAACTCAATATCTGGCTTAATATTGGAAACTTTTAATCTAAGATCCGGCTCTACATTTAATTTGTTTCTATATTTAGACTTAATATAAAATAGTACCGAAAAAGCTTGTTCGCATAAATATGTTGTGCAGAATGGAATCAAGTGTTGAAGTGCTTTATTTGCAAGCGCAGGGTAATCTGACCTGAGAAGTAACCAAAAGTTGCTCAATTCAGTTTTGTTAAATTTTAGTTTATAAGTTGTATCACATGATAATTCCACGAGAATATCTTGTTCAGGTGCAGATAAATGTTTAGCATTTGTAATTTCCATATTAAATGGATCTCTGATCCAGTTATTGCAAGGATCAGGAGTAGAAAAATACTTCCTGAAGTTGCTTTTCAAAGTAATTAAATGTTCAACAAATAATTGACGCGTTTGATTAAGCAATTTTTCACTGGAGCTTTCTATGAAATCATTGAGAGTTGGAAAAGACTCATATACACCGTTCTGGATGCGTTTCGACCACAAGTCGATTTTTTTAATCATTGCTTCTATTTTATCTTCAACTTTAAATATATTTACAACAGTACCTTGCAGGCTCAAATTAAGTTCGTTCAATATTGTAAAAATATCAGTCAAGTAAGCCACCTTAGCTAACCAGATAAAATCATTGAAACATTCGGTCAGTTCAAAATGCGCATCTATTAAAAACAATCGTATTTCATCTCGAAGCTCAAAAAGGCGAATGAGTACTTTCCCGCGGGACAACCAACGTACATCTGTATGTAATAATAAATGTGTATGTTGACTACCCATTTCCTCACACAAAATTTTAAAAACTCTGGAATTAAGTGGACGAGCCTTAATGAAATTGACAATTTTAACTACTTCGTCTAATGTTCTTTTCAAATCTGGTGACATATTTTTGGCTGCTAATGATTCTCTGTGAATGCAGCAATGATTCCAAACAACCTGAGGCGCAACATTTTTAATAAGAGCAATCAATCCAGTTCTTGTACCTGACATTGCACGAGCACCATCAGTGCAAATTCCAACACATTTTGGCCACTCTATTTCATTTTCGGTTATAAAATTATTCAAACTGTTAAATATGTCATTAGCTGTCGTTCGTGAAGGTAGTGAATCACAAAACAATACATCTTCTTGTATTTGATTTTCAAACTCATATCTAATGAAAGCTAACAAATTGGCATTATTAGTGACATCAGTACTTTCATCCAATTGTAATGAGTAATAGTGACTTTTGCGCACTCTCGATATTAATTCTTCTTTTATATTACATGACATGTCTTCAATCCTATTCTTAACCGTATCATTTGATAATGAAATCAAATTTATATCGTTTGCTGCTTTAGTTCCTAACATTATATTTGTAATTACTTTTGTAGCAGGAAGAATTAATTGCTCTGCTATATTATGCGGCTTTCCTGCTTTAGCAATAAGTAGAGCTACTTCATATGATGCCATTACTGCTTTCTTACTCATACCACCAGATCCCGTCTTTACCATCAATTTCTGACTTGAATTAAGTTCTTCTTTTTTCATTTTAAAAAATTCGATAGACTTACTAACATGCTCGCTGTGCTTTGTTTGTAAATGACGTCTGAGATTAGCAGGTTTCATACTTTCATTGGATAAACTTTCCTGACATAGAACGCAGACTGGTCTTTCCACATCATTGTTGCAAATATAAGTAAATCCAAATGATAAATAATCATCCGAATATTTTCTAGTTTTGCGTTTCTTGGTAGAGTTTGCTGTTGATGCCTCATCATCTGATTCTTTCCGTTTCTGTGTTGAACCAGTTTGTAGCCAACGATCCATTTTATGGAGTAATTTATTAACATTGAACTACAATAATATAAATATAATATAAATATAATATAAATATAACGAATTATTATTTACTAGCTATGTTTTAATATGATTTTAAATGAATGTTTTAATATCATTTTAAATGAATGTTTTAAATCATTTTAATAAATGTTTTAAATCATTTTAAATAAATGATTTAATATCATTTTAAATGAATATTAATTTATATAATAAATATATTTCGTAATTTGATTCTAAAATATTATTAATTTCGTAATTTGATTCTAAAATATTATTAATTTCGTAATTTGATTCTAAAATATTATTAAAATAAATATTTTTTATTCATAAAACTAACTTATACTTACTCTCAAAAACAGCCTTTCTGGGAAATTGCAAAATGTGTTTAGTGTTTTTATAAAATAATGATCATGCAAATTACACTAAAAATTAAAAAAAATTATTAGCTATAATAAACTATTATTAGCTATAATTTAATTATAATTAATTAAATTAATAAAAATAATTTAAAGATACAACTCGTTGAGAAATGAACTTATAATTAACATTAATAAAAATAATTTAAAGATACAACTCGTTGAGAAATGAACTTATAATTAACATTTGCTTTAAAACTGTTTAAAACCCCAGAGTGGACGCTGACAATTTGGGTTTTTCCGGGTAAGACTGTCCCCTCCCCTGGTTTTCCCCAATAACAAAGTGAAAGAAAATTCCCTTATATGCCTCCCCTTCCGAGCCCCTAAGAGGGGTTATTTTAAAGGAACAATCGAAAAATGATTTTAAATGAATGAATGGATGAAAATTCAAATTTTATATATAGTTTTTTATATATGTTTATTTATTCACAAAAAATTAATTGACATAATTATCAATTTAATAAAATAAAATAGTATTATTAATAGTATTAAATTATAGCCGTAATTCTCTAGGAGGATATAGTTACACAATGAACTTTAAATATTTATATATGTATATATTTTTACGATGATTTTTTTCCGAGGACCGCGGACCCCCAGTAAAGGCTTCGCGGACCCCCAGGGGTCCGCGGACCACAGTTTAAGAACCACTGCTTTAAAATAACCCCTCTTAGGGGCTCGGAAGGGGAGGCATATAAGGGAATTTTCTTTCACTTTGTTATTGGGGAAAACCAGGGGAGGGGACAGTCTTACCCGGAAAAACCCAAATTGTCAGCGTCCACTCTGGGGTTTTAAACAGTTTTAAAGCAAATGTTAATTATAAGTTCATTTCTCAACGAGTTGTATCTTTAAATTATTTTTATTAATGTTAATTATAAGTTCATTTCTCAACGAGTTGTATCTTTAAATTATTTTTATTAATTTAATTAATTATAATTAAATTATAGCTAATAATAGTTTATTATAGCTAATAATTTTTTTTAATTTTTAGTGTAATTTGCATGATCATTATTTTATAAAAACACTAAACACATTTTGCAATTTCCCAGAAAGGCTGTTTTTGAGAGTAAGTATAAGTTAGTTTTATGAATAAAAAATATTTATTTTAATAATATTTTAGAATCAAATTACGAAATTAATAATATTTTAGAATCAAATTACGAAATTAATAATATTTTAGAATCAAATTACGAAATATATTTATTATATAAATTAATATTCATTTAAAATGATATTAAATCATTTATTTAAAATGATTTAAAACATTTATTAAAATGATTTAAAACATTCATTTAAAATGATATTAAAACATTCATTTAAAATCATATTAAAACATAGCTAGTAAATAATAATTCGTTATATTTATATTATATTTATATTATATTTATATTATTGTAGTTCAATGTTAATAAATTACTCCATAAAATGGATCGTTGGCTACAAACTGGTTCAACACAGAAACGGAAAGAATCAGATGATGAGGCATCAACAGCAAACTCTACCAAGAAACGCAAAACTAGAAAATATTCGGATGATTATTTATCATTTGGATTTACTTATATTTGCAACAATGATGTGGAAAGACCAGTCTGCGTTCTATGTCAGGAAAGTTTATCCAATGAAAGTATGAAACCTGCTAATCTCAGACGTCATTTACAAACAAAGCACAGCGAGCATGTTAGTAAGTCTATCGAATTTTTTAAAATGAAAAAAGAAGAACTTAATTCAAGTCAGAAATTGATGGTAAAGACGGGATCTGGTGGTATGAGTAAGAAAGCAGTAATGGCATCATATGAAGTAGCTCTACTTATTGCTAAAGCAGGAAAGCCGCATAATATAGCAGAGCAATTAATTCTTCCTGCTACAAAAGTAATTACAAATATAATGTTAGGAACTAAAGCAGCAAACGATATAAATTTGATTTCATTATCAAATGATACGGTTAAGAATAGGATTGAAGACATGTCATGTAATATAAAAGAAGAATTAATATCGAGAGTGCGCAAAAGTCACTATTACTCATTACAATTGGATGAAAGTACTGATGTCACTAATAATGCCAATTTGTTAGCTTTCATTAGATATGAGTTTGAAAATCAAATACAAGAAGATGTATTGTTTTGTGATTCACTACCTTCACGAACGACAGCTAATGACATATTTAACAGTTTGAATAATTTTATAACCGAAAATGAAATAGAGTGGCCAAAATGTGTTGGAATTTGCACTGATGGTGCTCGTGCAATGTCAGGTACAAGAACTGGATTGATTGCTCTTATTAAAAATGTTGCGCCTCAGGTTGTTTGGAATCATTGCTGCATTCACAGAGAATCATTAGCAGCCAAAAATATGTCACCAGATTTGAAAAGAACATTAGACGAAGTAGTTAAAATTGTCAATTTCATTAAGGCTCGTCCACTTAATTCCAGAGTTTTTAAAATTTTGTGTGAGGAAATGGGTAGTCAACATACACATTTATTATTACATACAGATGTACGTTGGTTGTCCCGCGGGAAAGTACTCATTCGCCTTTTTGAGCTTCGAGATGAAATACGATTGTTTTTAATAGATGCGCATTTTGAACTGACCGAATGTTTCAATGATTTTATCTGGTTAGCTAAGGTGGCTTACTTGACTGATATTTTTACAATATTGAACGAACTTAATTTGAGCCTGCAAGGTACTGTTGTAAATATATTTAAAGTTGAAGATAAAATAGAAGCAATGATTAAAAAAATCGACTTGTGGTCGAAACGCATCCAGAACGGTGTATATGAGTCTTTTCCAACTCTCAATGATTTCATAGAAAGCTCCAGTGAAAAATTGCTTAATCAAACGCGTCAATTATTTGTTGAACATTTAATTACTTTGAAAAGCAACTTCAGGAAGTATTTTTCTACTCCTGATCCTTGCAATAACTGGATCAGAGATCCATTTAATATGGAAATTACAAATGCTAAACATTTATCTGCACCTGAACAAGATATTCTCGTGGAATTATCATGTGATACAACTTATAAACTAAAATTTAACAAAACTGAATTGAGCAACTTTTGGTTACTTCTCAGGTCAGATTACCCTGCGCTTGCAAATAAAGCACTTCAACACTTGATTCCATTCTGCACAACATATTTATGCGAACAAGCTTTTTCGGTACTATTTTATATTAAGTCTAAATATAGAAACAAATTAAATGTAGAGCCGGATCTTAGATTAAAAGTTTCCAATATTAAGCCAGATATTGAGTTTCTTGTTTCAAGAAAACAACTGCATACATCTCATTAAATATGTAAGTTATATTTAATGAGATAGATGCAGTTATTTTTTAAAATATTTCTTATTTAATATTTTCTGAAAAAAATTATAAAATATTTATATGAATTTAATGTAAGTACCCATTATAATTTGTGAGATTTGTTGCTATGACAATGTTTGTATTTTCTTTCTTCAATATTATAATTTCTAATAAAATGTGTTCTACAATATGCAAAAAAATCGTTATTCACCAATCACTGTTAGAAATATTCATCATATATCCTTGTCCTTATGAGATCGTAAGCCAGAAATTAATTAATAAAATGTCGTAAAGTACCTAAAGTTGTGATGGGGGTCCGTCAAAAAAAATTTTTTCAAGTGGGGGTCCGTGGAGTACATAAGTTTAAGAACCTATGCTATAGAACATAGGCCTGCGACCACGAAATTGAGAGAAATCTGTGAATCCCCTCAGACTGCGTACTAAAACAATAATGCGGATATTAGTACATTTTTAAGTAAAAACATTAGTATAATGTCTAACAAATCAAATTTATATAATCAGCCTTAATATCGTTATATATTTATCAAACAACAAAATTTAATATAGCATATTATTAATAGGATGCATATATATGTATAATGTATAATAATGTAAGTTATTTATTATAAGGTATTGTGTTTATAAATTTACTTCAATTAGAAACGATGTTGTGTTGATAATAATTATATCTAGACTTTGAATAGAAGATTGTGTAATTAATCTTGAATTATGAATTTTGTGATGAAATGTGAATGAAAGAATGTTCATTTGAATAATATGTTTTAGGAGGAAGGAGTGCAATCAATTGAAGAGCCATTCAAGAAGACGTTTTGTATTTGATTGCCTATATGTCAGGCGTTTTTTTTTTCTTAAAATTAATTTATTTATAACCATCCTATCATTGAATATTCATTTCTGAAAATAACCTTTGATATGATCTGAGGTTTTGGAAAATAGAATATTAAACAAGTATATTTAATGTAAAAATAAAAATTCAAATAGTCTAGAAAGAATAATAAATATTCAATATTATGAAATTATATAATATTAACAATATTACTATCATAGCGATGTTTGTTTTTTTTATTTATAAATGTATATTTATGCTATTATACTTATTTCATATCAAAAAAAAATTCAAATATGTATATAAAGTAATCATAAAATCCATTTCTATTATATATTATATTATTCTTTTATTTAATTATACATTAGTAGTTGAATAAATAATAATCTCAATTAACTAAAAAATAATTTGAAACTACCTAAATGTTTACAAATGTTATTTTTATATCTAATAGAAATTAATCAAAATTCAGTAATAAATATTGATTATTTTAACCATATAATTTTCATTTTTGTTATTAACTAAAAAAATTATATAGTAAATTATATTATATTTTACATTTTACTAAAAGATAAATTCAAGATAAAAATAAAATGATTAAAAAAATGGTAAAGTTTAAAAATATAATATTTACTTAATTTCTATTTCTTTAATTTTCTATTGGGAGTTTATAGAAAAGTTGATTAGAAATTGTATTCATCAATAAGATCATCTCTTCTATGAATAAAATATTGTTTACTACTCATTCAAATGTAGGAAACAATAGTTAGCAAATGTTTAGAGTTATCTAACAAGGGTTTTATTGTATTTTATCAAGGTATTAACAACTGGAAGTTATCTTTGAAAACTTGAAACTAACATCATTAATTCCAATTCGATGATGGACTTAAAGCTTTTTAAATATTGCTTTCGATTTGAATAAAAATAAATTATGTTTACAGCTGAAAGATAAGAAATATGAACTTTACAGATTCTCTTAAAATATGATATTTAAATCAAGATTGAGGTTGTGTCGATCCGCTCTACTGATCATAGAACACCTTTATCTCGCTTAGGCGCTTGACTTGATAGGCACTGTCTTTTTGCAAGGTGTTCAAAAGTCAGAGGGTTTTTTTCAAGTATACAATTTTGTAGAGTATTATATAAATATCTATAAATATTTTATAAATGGACTAATATTTGTGTATTGTTCATTGATTTGATTTAATGCGAATTTCACAGGTCAACGCCTAAACAAATCTATATTATTTATTGATATTATTAAAGAGTGATAATAATTACACGCTTAAAAATTATTCTTTAGGTAATTGCTTAAGCTATATGAAAAGCCATTGGTGGGGAGGAATTTCCCTCAAGGGGTGAATATAGCTTCGGAATTAATTAAGATGGGAATCGGGATTAATCAAGTTAGGTCCGTTGAAATACTCATATGGCAGCTGCATTCAATTAAACATCACAAATTCATTACATCTCTAACCAATCATAAAGTTGAAAATAAATAGAAATTAGAAAAGTTTTAATTGATTTGAAAATTTCATAAAAGGTAATATTAAATTTTCTTATAAATTAAGTAAAATAGCCTTTAATATTTGTTTGAGTTATGTTTTTCACAGAGATCTCATAAATAAAAGGGCCAAAGCTTTGTTCATGGAAAATTATTTTTCATATTTGTGAAGTTTTGATCTTCTAATTTTTTTATTTTTAGGCCCTTTGTTTAGACGGATCAAAGAACCTCCGTGGATGATTTAGATGTCTTTTAATAACATGTTCAAAGCAAAGTATTTGGTTTATGTAACAGAATAACAGTTCAAGTTACAAGAGAATGATGGAAATTATAAATTAGACTTTATTTAATCAAAAGTATATACATTTATATTTATAATATGTATATATATATATATATATATATATAACCGTATACAATAATTAGCAATTTGTAAATTTAGATGATGAGAGAAAAGGGAATGATGCGACTGGTTAAATCAAATAAAATCATCAATAATTAAAATTATCGAATTTTCTTAATAACGTTGAGGTTCATATTTCGAATTCTATTTGAATTTCTTTTTTTTATTTATTTTTCACTAGAATAAATATTCAATATTATATTGAAGTATTTTCTTTATAATATGGGACAATTAGCAATCTGGGGGTGAAACCAAAAGAGGAGTTGAGTCCAGTTCTGCTCAGTTTAGCTGAATTCAACAAACATTCTAAGAATATTAATTTCTTCAATAAATAAGGCAAAGATCAGTAAATTATTATAATAGATAAAAATAAAGCAAATTTTTAAAAAATACTTAACCTTAAAAAAATCACCAATCATACTTAAAATCTGATATGTAGATATTATTCAGAGAAAAGATTGAATAATATTTAATATATACATATGTATATTTAATATTAAATTCATTTAGAAATAAATAAATAAATATATATGAATTCCCTTCTCTTGGTCTTGATATGGAGGATATAAATGTTGTTTATTTTGTAGAATAAAATTGAACCTAGAGTTAATAATGTCTAACCGTAATATTGGCTTTCTAAAAATATGTCAATATAAAGCATTAAATTTATTTTATTTGATAAATTTTAAATAACTAACTATCTCTAAAAAAAATCTTTAAAGTTTCAATGTTAATCTCTATTTGATGTGAATTATTGTTTTTTATTTTTTAAAAATAAATCTTATCAATATAAATATTAAATAAAAAAAATATATTATTAAAAGATATCTATATTTAATTTTATTTTATCTTATAAAAGAATCAATATTATTAAGACTAGATTCAATTAATAGATTATCATTCAGAGTCTGTTAGAACGAGCACGGATAGTTTTATTGATCAAGTTGACATTGACCTAATCAGCAGGTGGCAGAGAATAAAGTTTAGTATCAGGGACATTCACCTTGGATCTACATTCAATATTATGGAAATTTTGGTTGTAAACATTGTTATATATTGCTTTCAATTAAAAATAATAAAAAATTTAAAAAAATAATAGAAGTGATTTATGAGTTACAATTAAAAAATATTCACTGATTTAAAAAAAAAAAAAATTATATTTTCAAAAAATAACTACATCTAACCAAAACATCAAAATTGAAGATTATATTTAAAAATTGTTTGTTTTTTTTTCATTAACTTTAATTTTCAGATTGAAAATAAATTAAATTTTTTCAAGACTATCTATAGCTCTCTTTGACTATATGTGGTCAAATCTTATCATCTTTTAAATGTTATTTTTATAAGGTATTACTATTTTATTAATGTTTGTCGCATGAAAAATATTTACAAATGATGCTTAAATCAAAACATTAATGATTATTTTCCAACAAATAAATCTTTATTTAAATTGTCTATCTATCTATCTCTGTGGCTATTCGGAACTCGAAAGTTCTTGTCCGCAGCAACCACATTTCTTCAAATGTCCCTATTCTGAGCCACAACCATCCAATCCCTACCCTCTACCATCACGTCCCTTCCTACATTATCCATCCACCGCGTCCTTGGTCTTCCAAGCGGACGTTTCTCACTCGGTCTCTCCACAAATAGACTTTTCATCAGTCTTTCCTTCCCCATTCTTGCCACATGTTCTTCACATTGCAACCTTTACGATTCTTTACCAATAACTATGTCTGGAAAGGCATAGATGTAATGGTTAAAAGGGTAAATTTATAAATAAACATATATGAAAATTTACAATTCTGGGAATGAGATAAATTTTTTAATAATTTGATATAATGAATCTGGCATGTTGAAATTCCCTATAATTTTTCCACTTAATTGAAGGAAAAAACTATCAAGATCAATTCAAGAATATATGAATGCTGATATGAAAAATTTGAAATATGTGCTTGTAACTTTAATCTTGAAAAATGAAGTTCTCATAAGGATAGGATTTTTTTTGTTCCATTACTAGTCCAATTCTTTTTTTAAGATTAAAGATCTTGTGACATCAAAATAGTTTCATGAGTAATTTTATATGAAAAATCTATAAAAAAAAATTAATCTAAGGTATCTGAATAATTTCATATTTTAAAAATTAATTTTGATGACTCTTAACTAAAAATGTATTATTTAGTTTTTTGTTATCAACTATAATCTCCATATAATTTTAATATACAACATAGACTGCATTATAGCGTATTATTAATTATATTATATAATAAAATTTGAGGTGTCTTATTCGTCATCCTTTCTGAAAGAATCTTTAATTTCTTCAATAGCTTTTGAATGATCAATATTTTACCAAATATGCTAATTCATTGCCAATCTTCTCCTAAAATTCGCTCCAGAAATGTATTTTATATCAAAATATGCTTATTCATATACCTAAAATAAATAATCATTGAATAATGGAGTAGTCTATTCATTACAATGCATTGAATATGTTTTCGACAGGGGTATAAACACAAATTGAAAATCTAAAAATATACTGGTTATATAATTCTATTTCAATTTTCGAAAGAAGATTTTTGTAAAAATTCTTAAATTACGTTTACTTTAATATTTCCTTGAAAGGGAATATATTATAAAAGTTTATATGTATATTTTTTAAGTGATATATATATATATATATATATATACCGTATATAATATATAATAAAGGGAGGTCCGGTATTTCAAAGATATTCATGTTAAAACACTAAAAAATAATATTAATAGTAATAATACATAGTACAGTGGTTAAGAAATTTTCAATATAATTAATGGAAAGCTATTTTAACAAGAATTGAACTATAAGTGGGGCAGCTTCAACGAGAATCATTTCTAAAATTGTTCGTGCTAATCACCCAGATTTAAATTGGGTACCAGGAATGCTCAGGACGATAAACTCACCCCTTACCTTCCCTCATAAAACTAAACTAATCCAATCAGAATTATTGGCGTTAAACCTCTCGTAAACTTATTCAACATACATTCATTTGTATTTTATTTACTGATATAGAATGAAACATGGTAAATTTTAATTAATTTCTCTGTAATATAGAAATATTAACTGATTTTTGTACTAATGTCTCCATTTGTCAAAGTTAATTATTCTTTTGAGATTCCATACTAATAACTATCCACAATGTTGATTAATTTATTATTATGTGAAGAAAACTTATCGATTTAATGACAGTTTATTTGATAAGCTTTAATAAATTAATTTATTTTTTTTTTAATTTATTTAAATATTTAAAATTCAATTCAAAATTAAATGTATAACTCATATATATATATTATATATATATATAGTCATTTAAGGACATTTCGTCACCTTAAAGGAAAATGATGAATAATTGATTAACATTTAAGGATTTTATCAATTTTTTCAGAAAAAATTTATTCGTATATTAGAATCACAATGTAAAAATTTGGTTTTCCTTAAAAACATCCTAAATTCAATAAAATACAATAAAAAACATGAAACGTGAAATGTTCACTTCTGTCTTAACAGCGGAAGATCTTGATAACAAAACAATAGATTTTCTAAGTAGAAACCCTTACAAATATACTAACAATACATTCTCTACCTATAACTATGAACATTTGTAAACTTGAGTTGATTGCCACAATAATTTTCACCGTTATCGAGATCACTCAAGATTCTGAGTTGAGTTCCTTCCTAAATAATTAAATAATTATAAATATACATACACTAGAGAATATAGTCCTACATAAATAAGCAAAGTATTTTGTCAGTCATGTTTTAAAATCTACAAATCACGGAAAACTCGGCATGAAAATTCGACTATTGAGACCTCGAATTACACATTTTTATAACAGACAACAGCATTTCTCTTTAAATTTCTATAAATACGAATTGCGCAAACAGCTATGTTCCTGAAATTCTGATCTCACATACCACTTATTTGAATATCCCCCACCAAAAAGTGAAACCATCGTTATGATTTATTGTCGTTATCAATGCCAATTTATACTTCAAGCATTGTGAACTATAATGAACTTACCTAATAGACAATTAATATTTATTTTCTTGTTCAATCTTTGAATTTATTTAATTTTCGATTGACAACACAACACTACTCACTCAGGTTATTCGAATAGAGAAGTTTCATACGCGAAGCTATAACGTAGACTTTTTTTCGAAGAGATTTTCTTATAGAGATGATACGCGTATACCGTTAAGAATAAAATTTCTAGTAAATAATAATATTCTATAAATAACTTATAAACATAAGAAATTATTTTATTTCTTTATTTAATAGATAATTCATCGAATATATCACGGTGTAATTATTTCCCTTTAATTCTGTGACCTTATGATTTTCAAGTTACCTACAAATAATTGGACGAACCAATTTGATTGCTTCTGCTGCGTAGTAACATTAGAATTTCTGTTAGAACTGTAAAATAATAAATCAAAGTTGAATAATAAACTCATAAAGATAATAATTAAATTAATTTTTGTATGTAGACAAGATTACGCAAAAACGGTTTGAGCTAGAATAATGAAATTATTCAAAATTCGTAGTTTTCTATCAACTTTTGAGAAATGTAGATCATCCGGAAGATAGTCATTATATTTATATATACCTATATATTATTATATATCATTTAAGTCAAAAAAAACAACAGATGTGTACATCTAGAATGAATTATCCCCAATAAAGTGGATTCATTTTATTATTAACATTTAATAAATATATAGAGCTTACAAATCAAGATGTAAAAATTTACAAAAATTCAACAAGGGAGATTTCATTTGAACATAATAAAATCTTTGGTAAATTTCATATACTTAAATATGTTTAAACGCATATTGAGGTGAATGAAAGGTTTAGTTAATGTGATACATTTCCTACTAAAAGACTCACAAAATATTATTAACTGTTTATTCATCAAAGAGTAGTTTAAGATGAATTTGGTGTAAGTTAGCTTATAGAATTCACACACATTTTTTTTTCAATCCCTATTAAGAAATAAACTTATAATTATTTATTAGAAAATAAACCTGGATTGAGAGACCAGTGTTATTATTATAAAACAATCCTATCTATTTATATAATATTATTTATAATAATTTAAATTTGAATTGAATTTCAAATAAATATTATATAATGTATTAATAAAAATAAATAAAATATAATATTTTAATTTCAATATTTTATTTCCAAGCTAATTATGTAGTTCACACCTGAGGATAGAATTCTTCGTGGATTAGTTTCTATGATATAACATAATACTACCTAAAATTATACCTGCACAAATCTATATTACAAAAAAAAAACAATTCAAAAAAAATAATATTAATAAATAATAGACTCAATCAATTTATATATAAAAGACTTTTTTCATCTAAAGTTTTAACAGGATTATATTGTAATTAAAATCAATAGAATTGATTTTATTATATGTATGATTCAAAACACAATGAGATACAAATGATTATCCCTCGAGTCATTATTTTCAAATAACAAAGGAATAAACAGTTTTCAGGAGTAAAGTATTACATGGCAAATAGTCCCACCTCAATTTATCACAATGTCACTCTTTAATCCTTCGTCTCCTGCTCCAAGACTCACCTTTATATGCTCTCTCACACACTATCTCTCTCTCTCTC
Source organism: Labia minor (assembly GCA_963082975.1). Classification (NCBI taxonomy): domain Eukaryota; kingdom Metazoa; phylum Arthropoda; class Insecta; order Dermaptera; family Spongiphoridae; genus Labia; species Labia minor. Next base: position 103,025,834 of record OY720344.1, read on the forward strand.
TTTCTATTTCTATCTGTCTCCTTAACTCTCGCTAGAAAAGTTTTCGCACTCAACAACACTCGTAGATATAAAAAAAAGAATGTTTTTAAATTTTGACATTCTTTTCACTATAAATCTTAGAAAAAGATTATTGTATTTAACAATAAGATTTATTAGTTAACTTTAGAAGAAAACTATTGATTTTTATTCTTTTTCTTTTTCAATGAAATATTATTAATTATTTTACATATTTCCTTATATATATATATATATATATATAGCTCGGAAGTATCCTCGACACTGACACTGACACTAACACACGTCCGACTCGTACCACAGCTTGAGAGATTCTTCAAAACTCCAGAAGCCAGTATGTCAAACAGACCAAGTCATTCAACTCAAAATAATAACAATAATTTTTGGTGAAACAATCTAAGACCTAGTAATTCTTTTAAAAATAATTCTAAACACGTGAAAATAATCCGGAATATAAACTTTTTTAATCAAATCTTTCACGGAAACCTAAACGTATATATATATAATTCTAATTGATAAAATTTATATTTTAAAACCAAAATGTGTAGTAATTCTTAAAGTATAAATCAGTCTATGATACTTTGGTTAAAATTTCCCCCTTCAATATTACAACCCTTATAAAAAAATCATTACAATATATTAGAATATGTGAATGTAATGAGGTCTATAATAATAGATTAAGGACATGTGTGATAAAAATTTAAAAAAACCAACATTCTGGGTGTAGCGAGTAGTAGTTCTTGATTTAAAAATGAAATCTAATTCGGATAATAGTTTCCTTGTACTCATGTGTCCTCATGATTTCTAAAAATTAACAATCTTCTTGTCTTTTATCTACAACTCCTTTTCTTAATCTTCCTACTACATTAAAAAAATCTGGAGTGTCTCCACTCGACTATCTCGCAAATTTGAATTGGATTAAATAACAAATTAATTTAAATTAAATTAAATTAATTATATTATAAATTTAAAATTAAAATTAAATTTTTCTCAACCTTAGTGAAAATGATTCAGGAACCTTCAAAACGTATAAAAACATCAAAATCTCAACATCGAAAATTTTCGTGATCGCAATACTATTTCTGGCGAGATAGTAAAAATAGGTGATTCATATAAAGGATTGTTTCTATTTCCTATTGAATACTTTTAAAATAAATTTTAACATTTACTATTAAAATAAAAAAAATATGTCATTTTTCTCAAGAAATAGAAAATGAGAATTATAAATATAAAAAGAAACACACTATAGTAATATACTATTTTAGTTAATAATAGTTGTAATCACTTCTGTTAACAATTCCACATGTTTGCTTTCACTTAATATAAATTCACGGTTTGTCTTTCGAATAGGAATCAATTGAACTGGAACGGTTTAAGATAGCAATAAGCAACTTACTTTACGACCGACGACAGAAGTTAGATGACAGTCACCTCTAAATATTTTATTCACATTCAATCACCACTATGTAAATCCAAAATAAAAGAGAAGAAAAAGAAATAAATTAAGTGTATTATTATTTGCCTGGGATCAATATTCTATTGATTGTACGCGATCCTAACTGGCCAGCGCTGGGATAAATGAATGAATGAAAGCGATAACTCAATATATTATATCAATGCGGATTTTTATACATTATTTTCTTTAACGGGTGACGGGACTATTGAAACTTATCTCATTGATTAAATCTTAGAGACGGTGAATGGATATTGTTAGAAATCATACCAGCCCATTTTCCATTAAATGATGAAAAGCATACATTTTCTACTACTAAAAAATATAATAATAATAATAATAATAATAACAATAGAATTTTATCTATAAAGACATTTTTTTTTTAATCATTTACATTTTTTATTTTTATTTTAAAGACAGATTATTGACAAATACTTAAATATTTAATTAAATTAAGTGAAATTGGATTATTCCAAAAATTTAAAAATTGTAAATTTTATTCATTGCAATATCATTGATTTTGGAAAATGACTTTATTTGTTAATCCAGTTTGTTATTTTGGATATATTTATTTATTTATTTATTATACTTTAGCCCGGAGTTTTACAGTTACTCCAATAGTATTAGTTTTTATTTATAGAAATTTATCTAAATATTTTTTGTTTGATTGTAAAACAATTATTTTGTCAGTTGTATTATTTGGGTGTGATCATGACCCTGGGAGACGAGAGTAGATTTAAAGTATTGTTTTCAGCATTTATGGGCTAAAGAATGATGACCGGCGAATGGCCGAAACTGCAAAACGAGGAATTGCATGATCTCTATGCATCTGCATAAAAATCAAGAAGGTTGCGATGGTCAGGACACATAGCAAGAATGGATGATGATAGACTAGCAAAAAATAGATTTGTGATTGGGTAATATCTCGTTGGAAGACCAAAGACGCGGTGGATGGATAATATAGGAAGTAATTTACTAAATTTCATAAATAAAATTGAACCTGGAACATGGAATTTATTTTTAAATAGTAAAAGATGTTATATAATCTCATTTTTAAATATATTATCTTAACACATACAATTTTTTATATATAAAATATTTAAAATAAATATTTAATGTTTATTTTTCATTATAAAATTTTAATGAAAATATATAAATTTATAGATATATGGTATTTGGGTGTCGGAAGCAGTTTTTTCGCGAGAATCTGACACCAGAGTGTGTATGTGTGTGTGGGGGTGGGGGGGGGTGGGGTTTGTGAAGGATTTTAATATTGAATTGATGCGATTTTGGGATTTGAATAGGGTTTGTGATGCGACTTCTTCAATTGAGAAAAAGATGTGACTTGCGTGAGCAGGGTTACTTCCATGAAGTGGACCTTTCTCTCTCGGGGTCATAAGAGAGTGTACATCCGCTTCTCCTGGTTTAAAATTAATATTTAATATAAAATTTATTTATTTTTTAAACTTATTAGTTTGGCATGTACATTATATATTATCTTTCTATCTTTCTGATCTTGAAAATTAACATATTATTTATTATATTTTAGAAACAATATCTTATTTCAAATAAATTGTTGAATAAATATGATCTAATAATATTAATTTGACCTAAAATTTTACCTTTTACAATAATATAAATAATTTAACTTATTCATGATTAAAAATTATAGTTATTTTTAAACTATCGAGACATATATATTATATTTTAAACGTATTTAATACTAAAATATATTTGAATTTAGAATATCCTTATTAGGGAATTTTTATTAAAAGACCAAATTATTTGCATAAAATTATTTATTAAATTAAAATAATTGTACAACGTTTCAACTGCTTATTCTGCAGTCGTTTTCAAGTAACCGTACGCTTGCTCCGATTCAAGCGGACTGATCAGTCATTGTTGTACAATTATTTTAATTTAATAAATAATTTTATACAAATAATGTGGTCTTTTAATAAAAATTCCCTTAATAATTATCAAAATAACCACAAAAGCTTTAATAAATACATTTAGACTATCCTATAAATGGAAATAAAATACAGTATGTACCAAATATATTACATATTTCATTTAAATTGTAAGAAAACATCAATTTTATTGCCATCATACATATTATATATTAATTTTAATAAAATATTACTTTAATTCATTACCTATTACTAAATTAGAACACGGATCCTATTATAGATTTTGATATACGTATTGATATAAATGCAATTACATATTTTATTCTACAATATCTTTATTTTGAATTTACATGATATATTAAGAGACCTTGCCTAGGTTGATTATTATTAAATCGTTCAATTCATTCATTGTTCATTTTTTAAATTATGTGAAATAATTATATTAAAAAAAAAATTAAAAAATAATATTTAATCAAAAATGTCCATTTAAATAATTTTAATAATTCACAAATCTATTAACGTTTGTATTTATATATATATATATATATATATATATATATATATATATATATATATATATATATTGTAGATCAATTATATGATATATATTATGTATTATTAAATTATTATATACATATAGAAAAATAAAAATGTTTTTAAATGGAATTAAATATTGTATAATTAATATTTTTGATAATAATTTTATTTCCATTAAAAATTGAATTTTATATATTAAAAATATATTTCCATTATTATTATATTGGAAAAAGTAAAGAGAAAAAGTCAACAACAAATAAATACTGAATTACGATTCTTTTTTTTATTTTAGCTCAAAGCAATTAACATGTGATTATATATATATATATATGTTTAAATCTTTTTTTTTTTTTTTGAAAGTCAATGTCCATTAGTGAATAATCAGTGAGTAGAGAATTTTCAAAATATGAATAGACATCTATAAAAGAACATGAAATATATATTAGATTAAATTTATTTAATAAAAAGAAAAATACTGTAATATTATAAAATTGAATATTGCCATTTTAAAATGTAGAACATTCATTATGTATGCGTTACATCAGTGTTTCTCAACCTTTTAGTATTCACGGCCCAATTTTCGATCATAATTTTCATTGCGCTCCCTTCCCATCAGAAATGTTTCAAAATCATCTAACCTTTGTTTTTTTAGAGCCATTTTGAAAAAAAATTGAGAAATAATCGAAAATGTTCAAAAGTTTGACCACAAAGTTTTTGTAGAACTATTTTGTAAAAAAAAGTCGGGAATTTTCTCTTGGATATGCTCACGCCCCACAGGTTGAGAATCTCTGCGTTACATGATAATTTATTCATAGATATATTATACCTAAGTTGGATTGGTAACATTAAATCAGGGAATGATCAAATGTAATCTTTTTTTTTTAAATATTTTTATAGAAATTTTATTTAAAACAAATTATTGTTTTTAGAAAAATTTTCATAATTATATAAAATGACTAACTAAGTATGTATTATATATACTTAATAAAGGGAATTTTTACCCCCTTTTATTGTGTATTTTCTTCTTCCTAGCATTTGTCCTTTGCGGTGTCTGCTACTTTGGACAGCCTCCACCATTTGAAGGATCATGTCCATCTGGGATGCGAATTTAAAGAAAACCTTCAGCTGACGCCGGAGTGGAGGGGGGATTTGTGAAGGATTTTTAATATAGAATTGTGTGATGAGAGATTTTGATTAGGGTTTGGGACACGACTTTCTCAATGGAAGACGAGGAAAGTCGTGGCTTGCGTGAGCAGGGTTGCTTCCCTGAAGTGGACCTTTCTCTATCAGGATCATAGAGTGTCCACCCGCTACTCATTGGACTTTTGGTTTGCTAATTTGATGCGCTACACTATCCTGCTCCCCTCAGTAAGCACTTTATATAAAATTGAAAATTTAAATATCTGGGATCTATTAGAAAATACTACATTTTTTAGGTTTTGTTTAAGTTCCTTGTTAGCAAGAATTTAATATCTATTTATTTATTTATATTAATTATTTATTATATATAGATTGTTTTTGTTGTTATTATTATAAAATATTAACACCAAAAATTATTTATTAAATATAATTTAATTTGATATTTAAGTGAATAATATTTCATTTGTATGAAAACAATGACAACCTAGTATATACCAATAAATAATCATATTCAAAGAATTTTTAATTCATAGCAAATTATATATTCAGTTTTTTAAATAAATTTTCTATTAAATAGATTCAAACAATAAATAAAAATATAGTTTTTAATGTCAAGATTTCAATTTATTTTTTTACTGCTAACCATTAAAAATAATTAATATTCATAAAATATGAATAGTTTGTTTTCTTTTTTTTTCTTTTTTTTTGCTGAAAAAAACTCTTTTAAATAGAATAATTTACTGATTAATATTTTAAAAAAAATTAACGATTTTTCATTTAAAATATAAATACATGTCTATTCATATTATATAATAGAAATAAATGTAAATGAATAAATGTTTCTTATTTTCATATTCAAATAAAATTTGTTAATTTAATTTATGTGAAGTATTTTAAAGTACCATATAAATCCTAAATTCAATTTATATCTACTATAATTTGCTAAGTATATTATCCATGCATATTCAAAGATATTTTCATCTGTGTAATCTAAAAGATATGAGTTTTCATAAGATTTTTATTATAAAAAGATTTTTGAAGTTGAATGTTTTATAAACATATTTGTAAAGATATACAAGCATTCTAATTGCTCATTAATATTTAACGAATTCTTGAAAAGGAGTTATTTAATATTTATCTAAAAAAGCAGTAAAATATAATAAAGATAAAATTATTTTTCAATTACTTTAATAACGGATGAATTCTCCAAAAAAGACAAAGTTTAGGTACTATATATGCAAGTATAAGCAAAATACTGTACGCTATAACCTAACTAAACTAGGTTTATGCTATTGATTGCTGTGATTATCATGAATATAATGAAATCTTAAAATATGATATATCGATTGAATTTCAAGATATTTTTATACCCTATGATTTGATAACTAACTACTATTATGTATATATAAATTAAGTTTTTAACTGTTCGAGCGATGTTAGTATAAATACTTTATATATTAAAAACTAAATAAACAAAAAATAATAAAGCCCGGCAATTGAATATTATTGTATTATATTTAATATAAAAAGAAGTATTAAATTTATTTATTAGTTTTATTATTATTATAGATATTAAGGGGATGTCAGTATCTCAGGCCATTTACACTTTTTCGCCATCAGCACCACAAATTAGATAATTAATTAATAAATTATTTAAATAAAAAATCTATGATTTTTAGACATTCTACGCCTATCAAAACGTGGTAGAGGTTTTATATGATAAGTACAACAGATCCATTCAACCTTAAATAAATAATAATAATATAATGTTCATATAAGTAATAAATAAATAAAGTAAACCCAAAATATACAATATTTGATTCACAGTGAATCATGTTCCTGTCGAATGCCCATCGAATGGATCAGCAACAATTTAAATATCAAGGATCTATTAAGAAAGTTTAAAAATTTTGAGAATTTGTTTAAGTTTTTGGGTAGAATGAAATTGTTATAAAAAATATAATTTTTTTTATTTATTTAAATTATTTATATATTAACTATTTATTTGATGGGAAATATATAGATTGTTAAGTTTTTGTTATTATTATATTTTAGTATAGCTTAATCTTGTTATTTATTTATTAGATTCTAGTCTAATTCAATGGGGACCCCTTTACAGTCTCTTATGCGAGTGGTGATATTTTTTATTTATTTATTTTTTATAGCTATTTATTTATTTATTAGAATGGCTGGGGGAGGGGAATTTCATCCTTACTAAGTAATCTACCCGGGGAGCGTTAAGGAAATCGTTCAAGATTCAGTAGTTTTTACTGTTTGCTTGTCTGTGCCCCAGTGAAGAAGACGAAATTCTCTCTGAAGAGGTTGATTTGCGAGAAATGAAATAAATCATGTATGATTGATTATTTCTTTAAGAAACTAATGGCCATAATTGCTGAGGTGCCTTAAAATAATAATAATAATAATAAATTACTATAAATAAATACTAAACTTATTAGAGTGGCTGTAAAGAGGCCTGGACAAAACTACAATAAATAAATAAATTTCACTTACAATTAATAACATTTTCTACATCAGAAAAAGTGGACTAACTGACAAAGTTATCTCTCTCCAAACCATTTTTTTTTTTTTTTTTTTTATAGAAGATATATCGTTTTTCAATAAAGAATGGATTTTATTGCCAGACCTCGTAATTATGTATTTTATTTATTTTTGCATAAGTTACTTCTGTATATTATTATTGTAATTAATCTTTAATGATTCTATTAAACATTAATGCTTTAAAAAAAGAGAGTGATTAACATTAATATTCAGATTGAACGATAGCAAGTATTATTATACTAGTAAAAAGGCAAAAGGTAAAAAAAACATCACAATGTCCTTGGATGATTGTTTATGAAAGAAATATGACTATAAGTCACTACTACATATTTTATATTCAATTTCAAGTTATCTTATCTACTTTGCATTCTATGTAATAACTAAATCAATTATATATATTATAAAAATGTATAAAATTATTTATATTAAAAGAAAAAAAGCTTGATATATAAGATAATTGAGAAATTAAGAAATCAATTTACTCACAACAATCCAAAATTTCAATTAATCATTCTACATTCAGTATTAATTGCTCATTTGTAGGAATATATTGTTTCATATAATAGATATTATATGATGAATCGTCTCATTAACTTTTATGAGTAATTTTTTTATGAATGAAAGATTATCATCGTGATTATCTTTATGTAGATTAATCTAATATTCTATTGACATTAAGAGTAGTTTAATTAGAAAATGTAATCCGTCTTTATTAAAAGTTCATAAAACATTGATCGTGTTCTAAGAATGGAATCCACACGAGAATAATTAAGTGAGAATTTATTACAAAACGATAGGTTATTGTGTTCAATAAGAACACCAAACAATCAAAAAGAGAATAAAAGTTAATTTCTAAAACGAAATACAATTTTATTTCAAAAAACTTTAAATAATTCACCTATTTTAACATTTTATTAATTTATTTAATAAATGTTGGAATTAAAGCCATCAAAATTAGTTTTTTCATTTTACTATTTTTTTTACTTGATTTAATAGATTTATTTAATATATATTAAACAATCACATAAAAGAAAAAAAATCAATAAATCGTCAAGGTTTAGATATGAAAAGAATTATTAATTTAATTTTTACATTTATTTGAGTTTATATCGCTACAGTCTCATAATACAAATACATATTAGAAAATATAATATATAGGTATGTGCTAATCATCAATATAAAAAACTTAAAAATATAAAAAAACTAAATGATTATTTATATATATATATATAGGTATGTAATGTTTTATATGATATTATTTTAATTAATTTTTACTTTATTTTTGAAATTAATATACTTATTCGAAATTTAAACCAAGTACATTTTTTAATATAAATTTAATCATGAAATACAATAATAAATAATATTGATTAATTTATAGATATATTTATTTATATATGTATATATATTTTATCACAGAAACGTTTCTTCAAGTGCGACTATTTCTTATATATATATATATATCTACTTCGTAATTGGATGTGATATTTGTTTCATGAACAGAGGTTTTGATTAAATTTTACATGCTTCGTTTACATAAATATTTTCCTTAATATGAAATTAACAGAAATATAAATATTAGTACATTCAAATAATATTCCAAATATTTTTCTTAAAAGTTTTAGCACGCGCGATTGTTTCTTTTATTCTCAATTGAATAACCTCCATGTTTTAGAATATATTATCTATTTATCAATAAATAAAACCTTTGACTTTTGTATATCTATAAAAGATTAATATTTGCCGGCTGACGCGTGTAAAAGTATTGTATGATCAATACAACGGATCTTCTCAACCTTTTTTTTTTGATATTTTCAATCGAAAGAGCTAATTTTTATTTCAACTAGTTCTCTAATTATGATTTCGTAGGCAAGGTAGACCTCGTTCCTATAAGCCAGTGATTCCCAAAGTAGTCTATATCGACCCCAGTGGTCTATGACAATCTGTAAGGGGTCTAAGTCAGCGAAAAAAAAAATTTGGTGGTCCATGAAATAAAAATCGGGGTCCATATTATAATATAAATATAATAAAGTAAAAAAATTATTATATATGTTTATAAAATTATGTAAGTTTGTAGGATATAGGCATTCGCTTTGTGGTGGCAATATATTTTGAACTTGTAAAAAACTGCACATAATGATATACCAGTATCATCTTGTTTCAAGTAAATACTCTTGTCAATTTTTGTATCTAAGCTTCGCGAACTTGCACTCACTTGTTCAATTCGACACTTTATTAATACGAATATGAGACAAATTATTCGTTTCATAAATCTTGAAAAGGAAAGTGCTAAGAAAATATTTTAAAAAATATAAACTGGTAGTTCATGACACAAAAAACAGACTGAACATCATTAGCCGAGGATATTTAAGATTAAACCTTACAAAATTGACGCCAAATGTTGATAATTTATTATTAAATCATCAGGTTCATCCTTCTCACTAAAAAATTTTACTTATTGCTTAGTTTATTTTATGTTACATATATTTTATATAACAGATACAAAATTTCATTTTGAATAGTTTTAATATTTATATTCAATTAATTAATGTATCAAACTTAACATGTGTTTTGTCTAATTTAAGTTTTTAACACTAAACTTCACTACAGTTAAAAATTTACAAAAAATCAATATCAGGTGACTCAAAACCGAAAATCATGGCAAGGGGTCTACTACACAAAAAAGTTTGAGAACCTCTGCTATAGGCGTTACTTAGAAGAAAAATAATCTTGCCACGTCTGAGAGAATTGAACCCACGTCCACGATTTAGAGAGCCAAGATTGTTGAATTTCAGCCTGAGATTTGTCTTATATTAATTAATTAATAAATTACAAAATATTGATTGATATTATATTATTATAAACTAAATAAACAAATAAATTAAATACAATGCTGCAAAAGTAAAATATTTTATTGATCTATATGTATTTTTTAAAAGCATCCAAAAAAATGAATTATCATTATAATTAATTAAAACATAAATTCTTCTCTTAACCCTTTGCACTCCGAGCAATTTTTAATATGGGCTAGCAGCAACTCCGATTCATTTTCACTATGGGCTATCAGCTACTCCACACTATTTTTAATGGCGCGAGCGCGCCTCAGTTGAATATTGAAAATTGCTTTTTCATTAAAAAAAAACCTGAATAAACTAAAAAAATATGCTTTATTAATACAATATAATTACGAAAATATAAAAATACAATATATTTTATAAAAATCACTTTTTGAATTTCTTCATTTTATGGTATCTTGCAAAACAATCCCCAAGGTGCATTCTTGGCTTATCAGGACAAGTATCACAGTATTCACTCGTTTCTCGTCTTTCACCTTTTTCTGTCTATTGGAGCAAACAACGTAATCTCTTTTTTTACCTTTGCGCATTTCATGAAGTTTTCCGTTTAACCTGAACTCAGATGAAGAGGTAGAGGCTCTAGATTTTTCTTGTCGAAAATTATTAACCAGTTGATCGACTAACAGTTTCACATATTTCAAATGTGTCAATGGTTTTTCGTTTCGTTTTGTTTTTTCAATTTTATATAAGATATATGAATTAATTACAGACACTTCCATGCCCCAAAAAAACATTTTTTTCCACCACTTAAGAGATTTTATCAAAAAACAATAGGTAGATGCATATTGATCAGCTCGATCTACACCGCCCATAGAATTTGTGTAACTGACGACTACATTAGGCTTTCTAATATCTATTTCCGTACCCCCTCGAAGAATTCTTTTTGAATTTATCATTCCAGCATCATTCCAAGTGCTCAAAAGTGAGACAATCCTTTTGTCTTTCCAGGCTAAGAACATAATTTTTCCTTTTTTACTAACAAAAGTTTTCTTATTCGAAATCTTGGGTTTTTTCATAAAGGTCGGGATGCCTTTTCTGTTAGCTTTTATAGTACTAGTCAAGTGGCATTTCAATTTCATTAATTCTTATGCTAAAGTTATACTGGTATAATATCTATCAGTAAACATATGGTAACCCTGTGCTTCCAGGATTTTATCTAGCAGCTTTTGATATAAATGCAGCGGAATTCTAGTGGTGACTGGTAAATCTGAACGAATAAGACTTTCTGATGTAATACTTTCATAATAAGGTAAGATGGAATAGATATATCCTGTTTCAGAATCCGCCATTGCATAGATTCTTATACCCCATTTTGTTGGCTTGATGGGGTTGTAAGTAATGAAAGAAATTTTTCCTTTAAATTTTACAATGGATTCGTCTACGCAAATATTTTTACCAGGAATAAAGTGTTCAGAAAATTTTGAGTCTATATAATCTAAAAAAATACTAGCTCGTTGTATACGAGTTTTGAGATGTTTGCTTTCCGAGTCAGGTGTTTTTAAATGGAGCATCCAAAATATTTGATTAAATCGAGCTCGTGTAAATACATCAGAAAATAAGCTGGAGTGTCTCCACTCGACTATCTCGCAATTTGAATTGGATTAAATAACATAATATATTATATAATAAATATTATATAAATATAACAAATATAATAAATAAATACATAAATATAAATAAATATAATATATATTATATAATAAATAAATAAATTTATAAATAATAAATATTAAACCAACGCATGTTTGGCTTTTTATTGATGGCACCATGGCACGTGTTGGCGCGTGAGATTTGCAGTGTTAAAAAATTAATTCTGGTACTTTCAGCGATTCAATCAAACTGAAATTCTATATATAGCAGTTTTATACAATTCTTAATCATGTGAAAAATTATCAAACATATATCTTTATTTTTACTGACCGTCACTTTAGAGGAAAAAAAATCAAAACGTTGTAAGTAATGACCCTCTTCCGGTTGAGCTGCATTTCTCAAAAGTTGATAGAAAACTATGAATTTTGAATAATGTCCATGTACCAAATATCATCATTCTAGCTCTAACCGTTTTTGTGTAATCTTGTCTACATACATATACACACACATACAGACACACAGACATTTTTCTCAACCTTAGTGAAAATGATTCAGGAACCTTCAAAACGTATAAAAACATCAAAATCTCAACATCGAAAATTTTCGTGATCGCAATACTATCTTACGAGATAGTAAAAAAGGGATTCTACAGTTATGTCTAGTCGACCAATATTCTTACATGTTAGAAACAGGCATTGTACCCATATTTAGGATAAGTCCAATGAAAGCCCAGAATTCATCTTTATTTATATCGCGCCATGTTTGCCATATAGAGTCTTCAGATATATTCTTTGATTTCAACAAGGATTTTGCATAGCTGTTTGTTTCTTTTATTATTTAATTTACAAGTTTTTCTGAGAAAAATAGTTTGAAAAACTGAATCGGTTCAAAAATATTAGAGGGAATTTGGGGGCCTGTTACTTTTTGCCCTATTGAAAAATTTACTCTTTTGGGCATATATCCATTCTCTGTAATACTGACCCAATCATCTTCTTCTGAGGAGATGCTTGCATTGTCATCGGTGTCACTCTCAATAGGTCGTGCTTTTCGACTTCGATGGACTATTACATCACTGCCAGAAGTATCACTATCACTATGATCTTCATTTATATTAATTTCAGACAAATTGTCGCTGTATATTCAATTCGAATTCATCTTCACTTTCGGAGAATTCATCAATTGCATTGAAATTATTTTCTTCCATTTTGAGGAAAAATATAAAAAAATGATTATAATTTTAACGCAATTATTTGTAAAATCCAAGAGTATAGATTTTGATGAAGAATTATAGAATATTTGAATTAAATATTTATATTATATTTAAAATAAAAACAATGTTTCTTTCCATGTCGCTGCTGCGGCGACAACGGAGTAGGAGCTTAATTTACAAAGTCGCCACAGCGGCGACACCGGAGCTATATGATTGCCTTACACTGTCGCCGCTGTGGCGACAACGGAGTGCAAAGGGTTAATATATTCTTCTAGAAAAGAATTTTTGTGGGTTAGAAAAAAACGAACCTTTAAATAAATGGAGAATAAAAAGAAAAAAAAGAGAAAGTCGGTTAATTAAAATAGCTCTTTTTGTCGAGACGGCGGAATATCTTTTAACTTTGAATGGGTAGTGATCCATTAAATAGCTTGGATTTTAATGAAAAAGGATTTCATTCCTCTGGCTTTGCTTTCTTCCGTTTAGCTTCAGCTAAAAATATAGTAGTCATTAGTAATTGAGTAATTAAAATATAAATAAAAACCAAGATAATATAATTTAGTCATTTTAATTCAAGTTTTAAAAATATTTTTTTTTATATTTTATTTTTATATATCTATGCGCAAGGCAGTGCGCCGGCCAAGTTCCAGCAAGCCGCGCGCATGCCGTAAGTATATTTACACGAATGGTTTGGAGTCACTTTTGACCCCCTGTATCTCAGTGCCTATTGCAAGTACAGAGATAATATTTTATCTACGTAGTCATATACTAGAACTAAAGCAGTATGCCAAATTTCATAGTTATAGCTTCAGTAGATCCTGAAATATGACCCTGTGAAAATAGCTTATTTTGGCACTGATTCACTGATTGGTCAACAAAATTCTTAGGGTATTTCCAATTGTCCTAGCGCTATGAAATTTGGCATACAGGTCGTGTGTTATAAGTAGGTTAAAAAAAAAATTATGAAATTTAAGAAATCGGTCAAGCTTGAGTTGTCATAATCGAATATCAATGTGATTTTAACGAATTCAAACGAGGTTTTCGTGCTGTACATAACACTAGATTAATTGTATAATTATATTTATTATTTAAATATATAAATTAACCTTCTAAGTTCAAATTTATAAGTATTATAATTTTAGATATTTTAAACCATGTACCTACGTATTTTAACAACCATATTTTAAGTTGGGTGTATGGTAAAGTGAATTTCGGCCAGATGGACCGTTGACGCGAATAAAGTGGCGTGCCTGGGTGTGGTGGCGATTCTTGGGAATGCCAAATGTTTACCAGTGGATCAGGCTGTTGATGAAAATGATTATGATTGATTTTAAAGTGCATCTAAACTTGGCATTGGGATGGATTTGAACCCTTTTTTAGGCAAACAAATAGCCGATAGGAACTTGGCCCCCTTTTTAACAGGTATGTTTTTGATTAGATATATATATACTATTATAATTTTGTTTGGAAATTAATTTATTTTAAATCGTTGGTCGGTTCTGTGCCTGGTCACAGCTCATTTTTTAGATTTTTTTTTTATTTTAACAAATAAAATATGTATGATATTTCTAATATATATATTAATGAAATGATTTTTTCTTTTAAAACACAAATGAATAAATTTCAATTAAAAATCACAAAGGATATTAGGCATCATTGGGGCAAATAAACTGGATGATGTGAAAAGAAAAAAACAAGGTAAATTATTCAAATCTTCAATGTTAAAAAATTAATATCACTCACAAAAAGGACTTTAATTTTTGTTGTAGCTATATTAAATTGAAAAGGTTGAACGTTCGGTTATTCAATTCCAAGTGAACTCGGTTCATGGCTAAAAGCTCGGTTGACTTGGAATGAAAAAATTAATAGTTATTCTTTATTCTCTCTGTGAAGCTACCATAAATGTCGAGATTGACCCAATGGTAATAACATAGTCTAGGAAAAGCAGATGATTACCGTGGAAAAAAGTTTTTGAAATATCAAAACATAATTAAATATTATCTTCAAAGTTCTTCAAAGGAAATTTTCATAATTTTAGAAACATTACTTGAGTAGTAATTATAATGTTTATATAATAATAATTAAATGGGATGAGAATGTTTAAATTATGGAGACCCTTCACGAAATGGATGCTTATTATGTTTGTAATTGTTAGAAAATTAATGAGTGTGTTTACTTAGTTCTTGAGATTAAACATGGAATAGGGAATAAACTCTCAAGTCTCGATTCGATAATAGATCATTTAATTACTTAATTAGATACATATATAATTATAATATTATTCAATTATTTAAAAATGTATAAGATTTATTATTAATACTAATAAAGAATACAAAAGTAAGCAAAATCTTAATAAACAAATTGTAGAATTTGTAAATGTAGAAAAATTTAAATATTTAGGTTCTGAAATCATGAAGGATAATAATACTCGAGGAGAATTTAAATCGAGATCGCAATCGGGTAATGCCTGTTATCATGCAGTAAAGGGGCAAAATAATTATTTAAGAAAATCAAAAATAAAATAAATAAAACAACTGTTTCGCTGGTGGTATTATATGACCCAGAGGCGTGGACTATGACCGTGGAAGACGAGAGTAGATTTAGAGTATTTGAGAATAGGATTCTTCGCAGGATTTATGGGCAAAAGATAGATGAGGTCATCGGGAAATGGCGGAGACTGTAAACGAATAATTATATGACCTCTATGCACCTCCAGACAAAGTTAGATGATAGACTTGGGAAAATGATATGTGTGAAGAGATCAATTGGGAAACGTCCCATTGGAAGGAAGACCAAGGTGGGTGAATAATGTAAGAAGGGACGTAAGAGAGAATAGGAGTTGGATGGGTGTAAATGAGGATAGGGATACTTGGAGAAATGTGGTTGCTGCGACCAAGAACTTTCGAACATTTGAATAAATTTGCAATAAAATATTAATATGTGGTATTATTTACAAAATTCCTTTATCCTTCTATCTATTTATCTATCTATGTATGTATATCTATATCTATCTATATATATATATATATATTTATATATAGAGTGTGTGTGAGAGAGATATAAATATCATTTACGTGTTATTTTTTCGTTTGTGTGAGATTTGGATCTTGACTTTTAGGGCATTTTTAAGAGAAAAGTTTTCTGGTTTCACTCTGGGGTACGAGCCAAATGTGTTTTAGTGTTAGTGCTTGTACCAGCTGCTCTTCAGAGCTTCTTCAAGTTAAAGATTACTCTCTAATTCAACCCAAAATCCCAATGTTGACCGGAATCTCTTAAAAAAATTTTAAATGACGCTGAAGAGTTAAACTACTCGGCACGGAAATCAATTAATTTATATTAAATAAATAAAATGCCTACTTTGGTATCGACAAATATTTGTACTATTTAGTTAGAGATTAGAAAATTAAATTATTTAATCTATAGTTATTTTTACTGCCCCCTTGAGATAAAAGACCACTTGATTTTCCAATTTTATTATTTATGATGAATTTCTTGTTAGAAAATAATATTTTAATTAATTTTTTTTTATTTTCTAACAAGATATATCTGCTGCTTTTGAAAGATCTTTCCCTCTCTTAAATATTAATATTACATTTTCTCTCTAAAAGCGAGGAAGCTGAGAGCAAACTACTCCATCTCTAGTTTGCTATTATTAATAGAGTACACATAAGAGAGAGAAGAGAGCGAGAGAGAAGACGACGAGTGGTATAGAAACATCTATATAGTTCTCTCTATCAGAGGATTGACTCCCTGGAGGCTAATTAACTGCCGAAAATCAAGCTTTGCAATGAAGTAAATAATGAGAAGGCATTCACTTCTATTGTTTCGAAAAGAGATGCCAGGATTATATCAAAAACCTCTTACATAGATACATCGATAAAAATTATTTTATTAAATAAAAAAAATTGTATTGCCTTTTTATACTTGGCGTTTATTTTATTATTGTTAAACTTAAAATTAAAATTATACTTCTGACTTACTTAAATCAAACAATAAAATTTAGATATAATTTTTGACATCAATTATTATTTTTTTAAGCTGAATTGAGATATTTTGAACTATTTTATTCATTAAGTTTTATATTGTTTTTTAATTATATTCAACGTGCAGAGACCGTTCGGGCGGAAATGTCGAGCATCTTCTAGGGAATCTGGATTAGCCGTTACTAATTTTTTTTTTTTTTTTATTTTTTTCATTATGAAAAATTTTATGATCTTACCTTGAAGTGATTAATCATTTGGAGGAAATAGATGAAGAGATGATTTGCCAAGACAAAAGAGAGACCTAACAGTTTGCAGTTTGCTGGAGATTCAAGTCGAGGGTTAAACTTCAAAGTGAATATGAAGAGATCCTTCTTTAACAATTAAGCAGAAGTTATCGAGTCTGATAAGTTGAAGATCATTTGGAAGATGGATAATATGATTTAAGATGCCTTTTGTGCTCGTAAATCCTCTAATTCACAAATTTCCGCCTTACTCACACGATATGGCCCTTCAAATTTCAAAGGGCATCGCAGCTTTGTGAGAATCAGTTATATTAACTGGAGTGAGAATCAGTTATAGTAACTGAAATGAGAATCATTAATACTAACTGAAGTGAGAATCATTAATAGTGACTAGTGAGAATCAGTAATAATAACTGAAAAATTCTGGAATTTTCATCTAACTTAATTTCATTGATTTTATTTCTATTTCTTCATTCATTTCCATCAACAAAAATTAACAAACCACAATCTCTGCTAGCATTTTCTTAAATGTTATAATTCATCACGAAAATCTTTCATTATTACTTCATTGCCGACGATCACTTTTCAATCTCCTTCAATCTCTTTGTTAATGATGCTGAAATGAGATCTAGAGCTAGTAGATCAATTTAGTGAGTCAATTATTCTACCACTGCAAATCTTATTAGATGTGTGTTTAGGAAACAGGAAGTTGAAAACAATAACAATATCGATTAATTAATGTTTATTTAAAACAACACAAGTGCTTAAACTTGAGAGTCAATATATTTAACATTTATTAAATTTTATATTTTTTTTTGTTTTAAAACAAATCTCGTATGTAAAAAATTAATAAAAAATTACTCCATATTTAAAAATAAATTTATAATATAAATTAATATTTATCTTATCTTATCTTATTATACTAGGAAAATTGTATATATAAATATGTTTGTATTTTTGATATATTAAATCACTTTAAGGATTCACTAAGAAAAATCGATCTGTATTGGTTTCAGCTTGGACGAAGAGGATTTCTCTTCTCCACAAAACATTAAATCATGAAACAACAACCACATTAGGTTACGATGGGTAGGGAAAGGAGAGAATGGCGAAAAATATATTGGTGAGAAGAACGAGTGGGAAACGTCCGCTTGGAAGACCAAGGACGCGATGGGTGGATAGGAAGGGAAATGAGAGAGATGAGAGAGGGAAGGGATTGGAGAGTTGTGGCTCAGAATAGGGGAATAGGGATACATAAGGATAATAGGGTTGCTGCGTCCAAGAACTTTCAAGTTCCGTAGAGCCACAGAGATAGATAGATTAGTTTCAGCTTCGGAGAAAATCATCTTTGTTAGTTTTTTCTTAATTTAAAATAGGAATTTTAATAATCAAAAAAATGGCGCCGGGCAACGCCGGACAACGCTTTCTTAAATACAAAAATATTATAAATAAATAAAATATATAATTAAAAATATTTATTTTAATGATATTTTGTAAGCAAATTACTAAATATATATTATGTTATATCCACAGGCCATACTTTTATGTCATTCAGTGCATTAATACGTACGCTTAAGGGCTGTTTGTTTTATGATTATTTTTTTTAATTTATGCTCTTTTAAATTATTTGAAATTATTTTAAATAATAATCTCAATCTTAAATATTAATAGTTCATAAGGAGTAATATTTTTAAAGCACCAAGCTGATGAATAGTCGAGATCGGAAGGTGTTAGTGGGTTTTTTGAGAAAGGCTTGGAGCGCTATATGCGTTTAATTTTATTATTACGCGAATTATATTAATATTGTACTTTTGCTGAGTAAAATATCACCTTACTTTCATATATAATTATACGATATTAAAATAATATAATAAATGACTATCAGGCGTTAACAATAATTAATATAAATTCCAAGACATGACATATAGATAAAAAACCTCCGTTTTGTTAATTAAATATTCTAAAATAATAATGATGATAATAATAATAATAATAGCAAATAATAAAATACAAATTCCTTTGACGAGTCAACCAAATAAAAGATATATATAATTAATATGCTATCTTACTTAATTATTTCAGTCATAGATCACTAAAAGTTGAATGTCCTGACATACGCGCATCATTAATTAAAATATTAATTAATGAAAGAGCAGAAGTTTATCTATAATAAATCAATAAATATTTTTTGATTTCAATTTTTAATAATTATTCGAAAACAAAATAATAAGTTTAATAAATTGAAATAATAATTATTGAGAAGCTTTTTCTCTCTTTCTCTCTAAATAATCGAAACGCGTGTTTTTCATCAAGGATATTGAGTTGAAAGTGCGTGTATTAACCGCCGCTTGGCTCAGACGATGTTTCGTGACGAGTTTGCATGAATAATCGGATGGCTTAGTGACATTTTCTACATGAAAAGGCGTAACGTTGAGGCTCCAATATGCATGCCACTAATTAAACCCCATACCACATCATTTCCATTTATTAGCAATGGGCTTATAGTTTAGCATTAAACAGGCTAATATTCATGTGGAATATATTTTTGAATATTTTTTTTTTGTTTTTTTTTTTTTTTTTTACTTATCATTGATCAATCAGTTAAATCATCGATTCAATGATATTACTAATTATTTTTCTACCTTGAATATTTAATTAGCTCTTTAATTCATGCATCTTTATTTATTAATATTATTATTTGATTTAGTATTTACATTAATAAAAGGATTAAAAATATAATTTTATTTACTCAAAATTTAAAAAAAATTTAAAAATATGTTGATTTTAAATTTTTAAAATTTCTGTTAAGTATTTATCATAGATTACATCCCTAATCGTAATTATATTAAAAATCATTTTAATTTCATTTTATAATCTTTTGAAAAATATATACAAAAATGTAAATGAAAAAAAAAAATTGTTATATAAACTCAATTTAAAAAAGATAGAAAAAATTTTCTATTAATTTATTTTTTACTAGCTGCTCCGAGCGCCTTCCAGGCGCTCTTCACAACTAGACGGGGGCTCCGCCCCCTGTACCCCCGAGTGATACATGGTATTTGGTTGAAAGTCTGTATGTAAAAGGTTTTCATCCATTTTGTTTCAATCAGTATAAGTAGATAAGACATATATTTGTTTTCTTGGAAAATATATTTTAATTTAATCAACAACAAATTTTCCTAGTATAATAAGTAAGATTTATTGACTATTTCATATTATTATTTATATATTTACTAATATATTCGTGGCTCTTTGCATTTATTTAAGTAGATTTTAATTAATTAAATAATTAATATTCTAAGTTTATGAACATTATTTTTTTTTATAAATTATATTAATAATTTATTTTCTTATTTCTGTTTGTTCTTTATTTTACATATATATGTACAAAACACAAAACAATAACACAGACAGACACACAGACATTGCCTTTTATATATATAGATTAAAACCTTCCCTGGGATGCCACAACAATCCCTGAAAGTTTCACCGTAATCGGACGGGTAGTTTTTGAGTATTTGACAGACACACAGACAGACACACAGACATTGCCTTTTATATATATAGATGAATAGATGAATATAATATAAATATTTTTAATTTTATTTTAAGAATAGATATATATCTAAAAGGCGGTAACTGAGACGTCACATATATACATTTAAATTAAAAAAAAACTAATGAAGATGATTTTTTCCAGATATGTGATCAATAAAACTGAAAATTTTTCTTTATTATAACCTTCCCTGGGATGCCCACAACAATCCCTGAAAGTTTCACCGTAATCGGACGAGTAGTTTTTGAGTATTTGACAGACACACAGACATTGCCTTTTATATATATAGATATAGTTATATTAAATTTTATTAAAAAAAAATTATTTTATAAAATAATATATTTCATTAATAATTTTTCATATTTTATTAATATTTGTTTTTAATCAAATAAAAAAAAAATCCGAGTTTGGAAAATAGTAGTAAATCTTATGCCTCTGAAGACAACACCACTTTAAGCTTAAAACAACATGTGACGTAACTTAATGAACTTTTGTTTATTTTACTGAAGGTTCCATTAAAGAATGTATTTGTTGGTTGTTATATGCCAGATATAATAGATCTTTCACTTTTCTGATTATAAATGTTGAATATGATACCAAAAACAAATTGTTAACAAAAAACTGTGAAAAATAAATCAAAATTAAAAAAAACAAAATAATTTTATTAAAATTATTTTCAGTTTTATTCTGATGAAAATTTTTTATAATATATATAAATATTATTAGTTTAAATTAGTCAATTAACTTAAATATGATTATTCATACCAATATATAAATTACAAACAAAAAAAATCATTTGCTTAAGTATAGAATAAGATAAAATTTGGAATAATTTGCAGAGTAACTACAAGTGGGGATTTTTAATGAAACAATTGAAACATTTGAATTTAAATTTGAAAAATATAAAATTATTTAAATATTTCAAGAAATACATACCTTATTATTATTATTGGCTTATTTTGTTAGAAAAGCAAGATAGACTAAGAAATTAAGATTTGAAATGAAATTTTAGAATAAAAATGTGCGAGATAGAATATGTATATGATCCAATTATAACTTAATTAATAAAGTAGTCAAACTTAAAGACGAGTGTTCAAATATCATCAAGTTCGTTAATTTATTAATTATTATTTATTGAAATTACACGTTGATAGAAGGGTAAAGGAAAGAATGGTGTAAAAATATATTTGAAGGGTATATTTGTGTATATTTGTGGGTGAACAATGTAGGAAGGGATGTAAGAGAGATGGGAGAAAGTAGAAATTGTATGGTTATAGATTAGGATAGAGACAATTAGAGAAATGTCGTTGCTGCTGCCAAGAACTTGCGAGTTCCGAAGAACCATAGAGATAGATTAATATTTATCAACATTTTTAATAAAACCCATTATAATATATTTTGATAATTAAATAAAAATGAAGTTTGAAAAAAGTCGAATATGAAAATCATTTTTTTTTTTTACAATTTTCTAAATAAACAATAAAGTTAATAATCGTTAATGTCTAACCGAGTTATAGTTACATATTTCTGAAGTACATCATTTAAATAAACCAAACAAAATGATGAATAAATATTTTTTTAGTGTTTAAATGTTCCTTTATATTAATTTGCAATATATATTTATGAAAAAAGAAAAAGAGTTATCACAAAAGAAAGAGATAAAATAAAGGATTTTAATGAAAAATAAAATATGTTTGATGTCTCAAAAATTCTTCTAATGAAACAATTAAATTGGAGTTTCCAGATGAAAATTTTAATGTAATCAAAGGTAAGTGAATGTGGAGATATGGATGGCCTACTAAGAGCAGTTCAGGGCCGTCTTGTGAATATTAAATCGAGCCTAAGGGAATAAGCGGTGATCTCGGAAGCAATTTCATCCCATCCTGATGAGGTCGATTAGCAGCAAAGCCCACTATATTCAATATGGACCCTTCGAGGGATTTTTGCAAATTATTTCTCAAAATCAAATCAATTTCTTAATAGGATATCTCTTTTTTCCATTTCAAAATTAATATTAAAAAAAAAATTATAATTTTATAAATCTTTACTCCAATTCCACAATTTTGGAATTATATATATATATATATATATATATATATATATATATATATGTTACGGTAAATGTAACAAAAGTTAGGTATAAGTAAACTGAATATAATGTATATGTACATTTCCCGGCAAATGTGTACACCTGCCTTTACGTTTTGGTAAATGTATACTCTTACCTTCGTATTTTAAGGAAAGGTGGAATACAAGTAAATTAAAAATGTTGCAGTAAAAAAAATTTTATTTAAATAAACATAATACAAAAAGCTTTAATAACGAAAATTATTTTAATTCAAAAATGTGAATGAGAAACAAAGCATACTTATTACATATAATATGTCGTAATAATTATAATATTAACATACTTTTTTTTATTATAACAGTTAAATTTTATAAAATTATAAAGGAACATATAGAAATTTGACGAGGCTTCCCGTGTATTAATTTCACACCATCGCACATATTTGCTAATTCTTGGATAATTTTATTTGCAAACTCCCTACCATTATCACATTGGAGAATCGATGGGGCTCCCAAAAGAGTGAAAATGTCCATAAGAGTTGTTTTGCTACTTCTGAAGCAGTTTTTGTTTTTAGTGGGCGCAGTACAACAAATTTAGTTAAATGATCTTGATAATTTAAAATAAATTTAAATTCATTATCTGGTTGTGTCTGTAAATCTATAAGATCCACTTGACACCTAGAATTCATTTCACTCGTCAAAATTGGTTTTATCACAATTCCTTTTTTCTTGCCCTTTGCCTTTTTTTGACATGCTTCACATAAAGATAAATACAACATAACTGCTTCAGTAGTAATATTGTTGTATTTGTTATTAATTTCTTTCACTAATTCTAGAATTCATTTCACATTTACCAAAACGACATGGTCATTGTGAATTCAATGTACATTTCCCTTATTTGAAATTGTAAATGTTAGTTGAATGCACATTACCCAAATGAGGAGGCTAATGTGCACATTTACCGGAAAATGTGTACATTTGCCACAATATCTACTTTTACCGTAACATATACATATATATAATAATATTAATATATAAAATAAATCATATACGTCAATTGGTTTTATTTTCAAGTGAGTAATTTTTATCAGTATATTTAAAAAAATTAAAAAAAAAAAATTTTTTTGAAATATCAAATAATGAAATGGTATTTGAAAAATTGGTAATAATTTTATAGTATAGACAATCTGATCATTTGATTGGATAAACAAAGAAAAAAATTTTTTTAAAGCATTAAAAGAGAAAAGAGATACTATCAAATAACTTTTTCTTAGTAAATAGATGAAGTTTGGATTTATTTCGAGGCAAAATATCATATTAACGCCTTTTTTCATTTTTACAAGATTTTTCTAGATATTCTCTTAAATGAGCAGAGAGCGTTAGCACTCAAGTTACTCCTCTATTCTCTGTGTTTAATATTTCTCATAACCCAACAAAATCTGCTCTGCCCAGATAAGCCGAGATCGTTTTACTTCATTTCACCACTCGAACTGAAACACAACTTTCTAATCTTCCACAAAATGAGAATAAATCCTAAATCTCGCACCTCTGTAATTTGGTCCATTTTCATTTAAACCTTTGGAATACATATGTAGAATATAGACTAACGGTATCACTTTCTGAATATATAATTTGTTACCTAATGTAATTTCTACGTTCATGTTTACATAAAGAATTCATTTATTTTTTGTAATATTAGGATTTTAATTAGTTTTATTTTTGTCTTGGTATAAAGGTTAACTTTATTTTTAAGGTATATATAAATGTTAAACATAAATATCTATCTATCTCTGTGGCTCTTCGGAACTCGAAAGTTCTTGATTGAAGCAACCACATTCCTCCAAGAATCCCTATCCTAACCATCCAACTCCTATTTTCTATCATCTGATCTGTCTTCATATAATGAATTAGAGATATTAAAATTAATTATATTTTTATATAAGCTACTTATGTCTAACTTAATAAAATTATATAATAAAATAATAAAAATAAAATTATATAATAATTTTTTTCACTTCTCTCATGTTCCTTACTACATTATCCACCCACCGCCGACGTATTCCAATCATTCTCCCCACAAATAATCTTTATAAACCTCTTGAAAATGGTATATAATTGTCACTTGAATAACTATTCTAGTTCTTTTATGACTAGTCTAGGATCTCACATTTAATGTTAATTCAAACTGATCATAGAACTTGGAATTAAAAGAATTAATTTAGAAGAAGAAGAAGTTTAGGTATTATCAAATATATTAAACATCAAGGATGTATTTTTTTTTTGTTTATTTATAATAAATTCAAAAGTTCTTGATTGCAGAAACTAGATTCTTTAACCGTCTCTATCAAACTTTTATCTTCTATCGACTCAATTTCTCTATTTTATGACTCTATAGAGATATTGTAATTCTTCTTTATAGATATAATCTTGCATTCTTCTATGATGTATTCTAATATAAATTTAAAAAAAACATTTTTTTCAAATAATCTGGTTTTAATCTCATTCTATAATGTCATGGACCACGCTTGACATCAATATAATGTTATATTAAACATATTTTTAAATTTTAAAATAGTATTATTATTATTATACAATAGTTTTTTTTACTCTCAAAAGTAACCTAATATGATGTTTTTCTAACATCTCAATTAACTTCTGCTATTAAATAATAACTGACAGGCAATTTAATTTTCACTTTATATTATAATATATTCCTCTTAAATAAAATCATGTAGATCTTTAATATTCAAATTGTAAATACTTGCATATTACATATATTATATATAATATCTTCTTGATGTATTATTCATTTAATCTTAGTAAACAAAAGAAATCCATTGATCAATTTAATTTCAGTTATCATCAAAGGAAATAACAAATGTTAACCACTAGCCGTTTCTTTTTTCTTCAATTCATTTCCCTTCTATTTTTGATTATAATTTATATTTGACTCACGCCTGCGCCTGTATCTCAACCATTAATAAATGAACTGATTAGATTTTTACATACAAAAAGACGTCCTTTCGTGATTTTGAACAATATAAATAATCGACTTTAGCATCGACCTTAAGATGATTAGAAATTTAATGATTTTCATTTTCAACCCCTGAACTAAGGTGAATTGGTTTTGTTCTTGTAGTCTTTATCTGAGCCTCTCGTTTCTAAAATATCCATTTAACTTCAATATATCTTCTAATTTTTAGTACAAAAGAACACCACTATAAACATGATTTAACATCAGTTTTTAAATTCAGTTATTTTTATACAATGTAATATTAATTATTACTGATATCAGAACGTAATTAATTAATTCAATGTATGTAACTTATGTATTTATATTGCACAATATATCTATTGTTTTATGTTAATTTTTAATCTTACTAATATTAAATTAAATTAAACTGTCAATTACATAACTTCATTAATTTATTTTTTTTTTTTTTTAAATAAATATTTGTATATTTTTACTATCTTGCCAGAGATAGTATTGCGATCACGAAAATTTTGGATGTTTTTATACGTTATGAAGGTTCCTGAATCATTTTCACTAAGGTTGAGAAAATTTTTTGTGTGTGTGCGTTTGTGTGTATGTATGTAACCAAAATTACGCAAAAACAGTTCGAGCTAGAATGATGAAATTTGGTACATGGGCATTATTCAAAATTCATAGTTTTCTATTAACTTTTGTGAAATGTAGCTCAGCCGAGAGAGGGTTATTACCTACAACGTTTTGATTTTTTTTCCTCTAAAGTGCCCATAAAAATAAAGATATATGTTTGATAGTTTTTCACATGATTAAAAATTGTATAAAACTGCTATATATAGAATTTCAGCTTGATTGAATCGCTGAAAGTACCAGAATTAATTTTTTAACACTGCAAATCTCAACACAAAGAGCCAAACATGCGCTGGTTTAATAAATATTATTTATTAATTTTAATTTATAATTTAATTAATTTAATTTAATTTAAATTAATATATGTTATTTAATCCAATTCAAATTTGCGAGATATTCGAGTGGAGAAACTCCAGATTTTTTTTATTTTAATTTTAAAAAATAATTAATAAATTAAATTGATGATTAAGTAAAAGAGACTATCAAAATCATCCTAATAAATAAATTTAAAAAAATATTAAAAATAATTTTAAAATATTCGAATGGTGTTTTCTAACTTTTACATAAGTTATTAGAAATGAAAAATGAATGCTAAGCTTTATAAAAATATTTCATTTAAATAAATCAATTAAATCAAACTTTCAATTCATTCGGTATTTAGATTATTCAATTGTTCCTATAAAAATTTGGAAAAAAAAATTACTAAATGAATAAAATCAGTACGAAATTGCTTTTTATCAATTTGTATTTAATAAAAAATGATTGCATTAAATTAATTAAGAATTATTATAAACAATATTAATAAAGTGATTTAAAGGAGTTAAAAGAAGTTAAATTATAATCTTGAAATCATTTTCTTATAGTTGAACCACTTTAGTTCTTTTTTTAAATGTTTCAAATATTCTTGGAAACCTATCTATTAAGATATAAAACTTTTCTTAAAAATGTTCCTTCACGAGTTCATCGTTGTGAATTTGTGCTCGAAGTTTCCACTCACAATTTGTCACTCCCATTTTTATATAAATTGAAAAACAAAACAAAAGATTAGAAATTGTTGAAAATAAATCCTTTCAATTTTTCTTTATTTTTCTTTATCATATTATTTTATCACATTCAGACTTATTCTTTATCTTTTTTGTAAATTAATTTATTGTATTTTTTAGGTTTATTTTTTAAAATAAAATAACTTGAATCGTGTATAAGTAGATATATATTGAATTTTAAATTAATTTCATCTTTCTCTCTAAATTATTATCAAAATAATGAAATGGTAATAATATTCTGCATATTATCAATTTTATCCCAAATGAAGTATTATAATAATACTCTTGGATAAGCTTAATGAGAACATTCCAATAGATTCCAAATATCAGTCTTCTCTCTTGGTTGATTCAATCTAAAATATCAAAGACCCAGAAAGGAAACCATAACCTCGCCCACCGTTTAAACTCTTGCCAATATTTCCTTATCATAGTAAAATATTTTTTTTCATTTGTCTTGTTTCTTAAATCAATAGAAATGTGTCGTGGTTGTTTGTCGTTGTTCTCCATTCATAAACTCGCCACTACTGATAAGATAGTTAAGAGAGTTGTGATGGAAAAGGGGAGAGGAGGATGGCAGGAGAAGGGCGTAACTAGAGCAACTGTTTTCTTATTAAACATTTTGCAACTGTCTTTGTCAATTGATTTGATATTTTAGTTCTGATTATTAGAACAAGTATTTTCAAGTTATCTGGGTTATCATCATTATTATATTATTCCTCCACTGTATTGAAGCCTTATTCGTTTTTTCTTTTCGTAACTCAAATCAAATTATAGGCCAATTCCCTTGTAAAAATTATAAACTTAATCCTATATAATTTTATAAAATATTTATTTATTTATTTTATTTTACATTTATATTGTAAATGTTTTAAATTATTATATCTTCTTCTTCTTCGTTGTAGATAACTTCCTAGCGGAAGTGTCGTGGCCCTAATAACTCCACAGGAGTCATAGGGTGTTCATGGGAAAATTTGACCGAAGTGGTTTCCCCTTGCCTTCTTCGGTGGGGCAGCCGATGTTAAATTGAATTAAATTTTTATATTAATTAATTAATTAATTAATTAAATAAATATATAATCTTGAGTTCTATGCTGGGATTCGAACTCAGGCTTCCTGTGTAGAAATCTAGTACTCTACCCACTCAGCCATGCTGCCCCAAATTATTATATAATGGGGAAAAAATAATAAACAAATATATATATAGATAAATAATATTATATATGCATTTTTATAATCAATTAATTATTGTTTTAAAAATTGTATTATACGTACAACATAATAAAATAAAATAATAAGTTTAAATGTATCGTCTTAAAAATCTTTTAATAAATTTTATTATTATTCATAAAATATTTAATGTGCGATAGATATTTAAAATAGTTATTATGTTGCATAATATATATCATATATTTTATAATTACATTATATGTAAATATATATATTAAAATATTGTATATAATTTTTTATAATATAATTTAGAGAGGTTTCAAATAAAATATTTTATAATTTATGATTTTAAAGTGACCTAGAAAAGTTAAGAAGCCATAAAAGAATTGGATATAATATAAAAATATTGCCTATAATTTCTTATGACGTTTTGGAATTTAATTAAAAGATTAATAGATAAATAGGTTAATTGATTAACATTAACATAATATTTAATTTTATTTTTACCAACTTCCAAATTATTTTAAAATAATTACTATTTTATAAAATAAATCTATACTTAATTAATAAAATACTGTTCAAAAAATTTTCATCAATAATATTATTATAAAATATTGAGTAACTATATTCATTTTTTAAGATAATAAAATTATTATTATTATGAGCGGCAAGCCTAGGGTGACAGCGCGAGCCGCCTTAAAAGTACTTATTCATTTTATGTTTTTTTTAATTTTTTTCAATATGGTTCTAAAAAAAAATTCTCAAATATTTTTGATTTTTTTTCGTTGGGTTAGGGAAGGGGCGGCAAAATTATTCTCGCACCCGGGCGGCATATACCCTAGGAATGGCCCTGTATATATATTAAATATATATATAATTAAGTAAAATATAATATTTTTTAATATTAAGTGCAATAACAAAAAAAATTTTATCACTAGAAAAGGATAAATAGTTTCATTATATTTACTATTATTATTATAATCAATTCCTTGAAATCATTGACTATGAATTATAAATTTTTTCCTATGTAAATTTTCTATTTTTTTTTAAGCAAAAAAAAATAAATGTCAAGAACCTATTGATTCAATTCATAACGGGTTATTAATTCTCTGGCATTCATTCCATCAGACATACTTAAAAATAATAAATTGAGTTTTTTTTTAGAAATCAAAAATACATTTAAGATACAATTTAATTCCAATTTTTTTCTATAATATAAATTATATTTAATAAACAAATGAATAACTATGCAGCACATACACATTAATATAATTATGTTATTTATCTATCTCTTTCATCTATTATATTCATTAATAAATGAAAAACTAATATCTAAAAAAAGATCTTTTTAGTTGCATATATGTCAGGCGTTTTTAATCGATGCTGCCATCTGATGATCGATCATTAGTTAGTAGAATTTTATTTTAAGGATTGTGAATGATACAAAAGAAAAAATATTCTTGAACTAAAATTGACCATAAAATTTTTGTTTTTAATTCTTTTTTTTTGTGCGTAAATGGATGAAAGCCTATACTTTACTATTTATCCTAATTAGCTGAATTATTTTGAATGTTTATAAATCTCCAAAAATCGATCTTCGTGTTTTTATAATAATTAATATAGTAAATAAAAAATATATTATTGAATTAAAATTATTTTATTTATGAAAATTTAATTTATAAATAGTTTAGTTAAAAAAACAGTACATACCGGTGAGTTCAATATTTAGCAGAAAATCTTTTTTATTAAAAAATAAATTAAATAATATAAATATTTCGCATAATTTTATTATTAGATATAATATGTACTTGGCAATATATTTAAATATTTTTTTTGTTATTATATATATTTTTTTTTCGTACAAAGAGTAAAAAGAAATGGAATTTGTATTGAACCTTATTCAAAGGAGACGAGTTAAATCATTATAAATGGATTTGAAAAAGAAAGCCTAAGAAATGTCATCTAATAACGGCTTAATGAAAACTAACTATCGGCGAGAGAAATGGATTGTGTCAAGCATTAGAAAATATTAATAGTAATTGAGGTTGACAGCTCAAATGACTAAAGGCCTAATAAACAAAACAAAAAAAAAAATAAAAAATGAAGATGAAGTTTTGTGGTAAAAAATCCATAAAGTGTATAAGAAAAAATTTCCAAGTATTATTTTTTTTTTTTTTTTTTTTTTGTAAATATATTTTGTAAATATTCTATTTAATTAGTAATACTTATAATCTTTCGTCGGATGCAATAATATTTTTTTTTATAAAAAATTCAAGAAAATACGATATATTTAAAAAAATAATTATTATTAGGTCTATTAATATAAAATATATGAATTTATTAATTTTCTGAATAAATTTTAAAATATAATTATGTGTTTTATATTTAAATAAATGTTCACTTCCTAATAAATTTTAAATTACTTAATTTTGTAATTTTATTTATATTATATTTATATATAATTTTATATATATATATATTATATATATATATAAAATTTATAATCGACTTTTTCTCTTTTTGTTTTTGTAGTTAATCACCAATTGAACTTATGTTTATCGATTATAAAAAGGATTTTTGAAAGGGATAAAATACTATCTATATTCGGATTTTTTTAAATTTATTTATATAAAATTCCATGAATTATATTTAATGTAAATCTCATGGGATCTGTTTAATTCTATTTATATTTAATTATTTAATTTGATAATTAATAAATATAGGATAGGCAAAATCAATAAATTATAAAATTAAAATAATATTGATATAAATAAATAATATTTATTTTATTTTTTATATTTAATTTATTTCAGTTGTGAAATTTGCGCAGTAGTTGAAAATGATGATATCATCTTCTCAAGGGTGTTGTCTCTCACCTCTCAAGAGAGAAAAAAATGAAGGCATTCTTCGTACAGACACGAACTGACAAATTATACACCTATACTATGATTGATTATATTTTTGAAATATTGTTTAGGGAATTATAGTATGGTATCGAAAGAATCAATTGATAGTATTCTTTAAGAAAAAAAATAATGATTTTCAGGGGTTCATTGTTCTTGATAAAAAGGGCTTTGTCTTGGTGAGTGGATTTTTTAAAACAATTCATCATATTATAACAATAGAAAAAATTATACTGAACAAAATGCTTTTGTTTCTATATTAACAATACTATTAATTTAAAATTAAATATATATATATAATAAGATACAACACAAAATAAGGACATTTATTATTTTGAAAATTAATTTTAACAGTAAAGTAAATTATATTTTTTATAGTTATATATTTTAATGCTAAAAAATTACTTAACTATTTTTATTAATTATATATTAAATTATTTACACATATTAAAAATACTTCATATTATATATCATTAAAAATTTTATACACATACTCGGAGTCGCAAAAGTAAGGGACAGGTACTATAACTTTGCTCAGGTAAGAGTGATCTGCACTCTAAAAACTGAACTAATCGTGTTGAAACATTGAACATTCCATCATTCACGAAAGTTTCACTTTTCTCGTGTTTATAAGTTTTAAACAATTCTCTTTTTTCTGTACCAACTTTTCTCTCCTCGACATCCAATTCTCGATCCGAAATTCGCGCCAACATCAAATTCTGTTTCAAGCTTGTCAAAAGTGCCAGTGAAACTTTTGAAATGATAAAAAAAGCACTTGGAGAGAAAGCCATGGTCAGGACGCCTAAAGGAGGCGCGCAGTGATGATAATGTGAGAAAAGTTGCAAATCGGCGTCATGGACCGGTTGCTGAGTACAGGCAGCAAGGCACGTGTTGTACGACAATGTCCCTGCACACAAGTGCAAGATTGTGAAGGAGTTTCTTGCAAAAGGGGCGTTGTTTTGTTGGAACACCCTCCATTCTCGCCTGATTTGACACCGGCTGATTTTTAGCTGTTTCCAAAATTGAAATGGTCGATGAAAGGAATGCATTTTGGAATCGTGGAAGAGATCCAAAATACGGTGAGCAGGGTCCTAGTCAGAATCCCAAAAATGAGTCTTTTGGTACTAGTACTTACTTATTTTAAGTCAGTCCCCTTACTTTTTTGCGACTGACTGTAGTTTTCCGTGAACGTTTTTATGATGAAAAGTCATTCCCGAAATATTTCCACTTTTTATTGTGAGATTTGAGTTTCGACTCTCATTTTGGCAATATTTTAAGAGAATTCTTTAAAAGAAAATTTTTCAGATTCTGGATCTTAATCTGCCTAAGAGTCAATATTGGGATTTTTGGTTGAACCAGACGAGTTTACTGACATTGCTAATGCCGGCAATCCTGCTGACCTTCAGAATGCAGTAAGTCATGTGTTTGTTTAGGTTTCCGTGAAAATGTTTATTATGAAAAGATATATTTCTGAAATATTTTCACATCTTGTTCTGGGAATTTCCAAAAGTTCTCTTGAAAATGACCCAAACGTCGAGACTCAAATCTCACAATAAAACGTTTAAATATATTTCTTTTAATATATATATATATATATATATATATATATTAATTTTTTTTTCAAATATTTATTAAATTTTCTATTATGCTATGCATTTGGCATGGATTGATTGTAAATGGAAAAATGAATAACAGTCCAGATTGTATTCTTTTACTAATGAGAAGAAATAGCGAATGGAGGTTTCTCTTTCGCTGAAGCAACTGATCCGTGATGATGCTACGTCATTAAAATCCTGCGCTTTGGTCGCTTTAACCATCGACAATGATGAACGCCAATCAAAAGTAGTAGCCTAGAATCTAGAAGGAAGTAGTTGTGTGTATAAATATAATTAATAAATAAATTGTTTTATATAAAAAGAATATCCAATTTATTATTTAAAGAGGTCTTGTTGGAAAAATAATCCCTAGCAAGTGACACCAATCCCACTCTTTTATATATATATATATATATATATATATATATAAATGACGAAGATAAATTGTATTATTTTAAGTGTGTTTTTAATCAAATACCAAAACAAAAAAGGTTTGTCTACGACAGAGGACTTTTATTATTTAAAAAAGTAAAAAAAAGATTTATAAAGGCGAAGGACAGGTTTTTCATGAATTAAAAATGTAGCAAAGATTTTTTACGTTCTATTCTGATTAAAACGAAATGAGTAAACAGAGAAAATATCCATTTATCCAAGAAATATTTTATTTTTATTAAACTTTTGAAAAAAGTCAGGTGGGCGGAAGCTTGTAAACTTTTTCAATTCGTTGTAAACCATTTTCAATTCGTTCGGAATTTTTATTTATCTACTATAATAATTATATAGGTATACCATTAAACCTTACAAATAAATTAAAATCATTAAAACATTTTTTGCCTTATTAATTCGAATATTTTCTTTTCGTAATTATTTATGGTAATTATTAAAATAAAAAAGACGCCACGCAGCTTGGGGGTTACCGATGTTAACTCACATCCCCGTGGTTCCGGGTTAAAGTCCAGGGTCTGCCAAGAGAATTTCTCTAGTTGGGCTCCATAGAACGGAGTCAAACCCGGCCTCCGGGATCAAAATTGGAAAGGGACTTGATAAAAAAATAGCACCTCCGATCAAGAAAATCAAGGTAAAGGGTGATAGGGCCGATACTAATGATCGTAGAACGCCTAATTTATATAACCGACTTGATAGGGACTGACCTTTCATGTACAAATATCAGAGGTTTTTTTTATTAAAATAATTAATATATTATTATTATTTTTATTATTATTAATTACTGGATGCTCAACCGGATTTACTCATTTTGCATAGAGAATGCCTCCCTTGGAACTAGTTAACATTTTTTAACTTTAGATTTTAATTTTATTTTTCATTTTTGTTTTTATAACAAACATTTATTTAGCTATTTAGTTATTATACCTATAGGTGTATTATATATTTGTTTAGGTTTTTGTAAACGTTTTTATTATGGTTATTTTCACGTTTATCATCAGATTTGCGTCTTGACATTTCGGCATTCATTTTTACGCCATTTTCAAGAGAATATATCTTAAATTAAACTCTATGTAAAAAATTGTATGTATTTAATTTATATTTATATTCTCATTTTTAAAGTTAAAGGGATTAATTCAGAACGCAATATTAGGTTGGCTTCTCCTAGAGGAGGAGATATATGAGCTAATCTTTTTTTTTTAAAGTTCAATCCCTAATAAAAAAAACTCATAACGTTTCATAAATTCCTTAATGTGAAATAATTTCTGAATATCAAAACTAAAACATTTTTTTTTTGTATGTTTTTAAAAAGTTAAATTAAAATTCACTTGAGATGTCTCTAAACTTTTTGCCTATATAATGTATGATCAATTATTTTATTTTTTAAAACTTTTTATTTTTTTATTTTCTATCACTTTTCTATTTTTTTTATTTGGGATTTTAGAATTTAGAATATACGATTGGCATGTATTTAACAAATATTTAATTGAAAAGTGTACCATTCTTAGTTGAATCAAAATGAAACATTCGGATCGGAATTGCTTTTGATTAAGTTAAATATTGAACACTTTTCATTGGATTAATTATTTGTTGTCTTTTTCCATTGAGTAAAAAGTGTTGTTGTGTTTTGGTTTTTTTTGTTTTTTTTTTTTTGTTTGTTTGAAATGTGTTTGGAGTAGATCCGATTGCATCGTTGATAGGAACGGGCGGCTTGAATATTTGTGTATTTTGGTCATTAACTCAACATATATGCTCGGACACATTCGATTGCCAGAATAGACACCATCCATTCAAGAATTTATATGGAAATTGCTATCGAGACTACATTAATCAAGATAGACAAATTGAATCTTTTATATAAATTACAATATATTTTATGACAATGTTTAAGTTAAACGTTGTAACATAAAATTAGATTATTAATCAATTAGTTAATTATATATTTTTTACAACAGAATATTAAATAAATAAAGTTTTGATAGTTATTTTTTTTAATATATTATAATGGTTAAATAAATAATAAAGAGGATGCAAATGAGAAGATGAAGGGAGGAAAGTCTATAAGGACTAAAACTTTCCAAATTTAATAGTATCCGACTATACTTATGTATATTTATAATAACAACATTATTAATTAATTATTATTAAATAAATAGTATAATATTATTTTATATTCTTTGTCCTAAGAGAATTAATAAAAAAAATGATTATCAATTTATCATATTCAGTAAATCTTTTATAAAATATTACTTTTCGAGTTGAAGAGAAAATATTTATCTACCTGTGTTACTATAGTAGTTATGTTATTTTCAATAAACACTTTTCAACACTACTGTGAATATGATAATCAAATTTTATATTTTTAATCTTTTTCATAGAAAACCCAAAAATTAAAATAAGTATTTCAAATCGAAAATCGAATCATCTAAATTAAATAATAAAATATAAAAAATACTAAAGAAAAATTAAAAATTAAAAAAATACTAATTTTAAATAGGTTATAATTTAAACCATACAATATATATATATATATAATTAGATAATTAATAATCAAATAAACTTCTCCAGGAGACTCGTACAGTGTAGAGAATATGGTGGTCATCATATAAGTGATATAATTTTTGCTACATAAGTTATTTTTGTGCTTTTTTATTATGAATGTTAAATTTCCAATTCTCCTCTTTATAATAAAAAAAAATAATTAAAATATCTCAACAACTTTTTTATTTATCCCATTTCAAAAACCGTCAGGTTTGACTGCCGGACCCTGTATAATACATTTCATGAAAATTTCAAAGTGGTATAACAGATTTTTTTCAAACTAATCCTAATAAAATGATTATATAATGGATCATTGGTTCTGTACTAAATAATAATTAATTACATTTTTATTTTAATCTCGAAAAAAATAAATTCGGATTTTTTTCATTTGTATATACATTTTCTACCTTTGCAAGATGGAAGAGAATAAGAAAAAAATATCTAAAAATAAATTGATTAATCATTAAATGAAATTTATTTTAAGCAACCCCCTTGTTGCTATTTTCGAAGAACTACCTATTTTTAAAATTTGATGATAATTTTTCATTTTCACACAATATTTTATTTTTCAATTATTATTTTTCTCAGTTAAAATTCTAATTTTTTGATTTTGAAGAACATTAATCGAACCACATCAAATTTATTTATTTAATAGAAATAAAAATTATTAAGATTATAACTAATATTGCTAAAACGAGCTTCGGTTCCTATAATAATGGAAATCATTAGAAAAATAATAATATATTTGTCAATTATCTAATATTAAATATTTACTTATATAATTTTGATAATATATTCTTATTTCAAAAATATATTTTTCATTAATAAATATTTAATATTTATTTTTTAATTATATTTTATGGTTTAAAATATAATTTATTTAAGAATAGTACTTTTTTATATTTTTCATTTAGAGTTATTTATATTTCAATTATATATTTCAACTTATCTTCTAAAAAGAAATATTAAAAAATAGTATCAGTTGAAAGTGTGGATTTATAAATAATTTGGAAAATATTTTAACATGACTGATAAATAAATGTTATGGATGCTATTTTATTTTTTCAATATTTGAGAAATTGTATACATAGGCTGGATACCTTCAGCTAATACCTATTCCCAAACTTCCCTTACACAGATGTTTACACGGCGTTCGTTGTTTGTCGTATCCCTGGAAGCGACCTTTCAATATATCCCAGTTTACGGCCTAGTATTTGATTTTGCTGGTTTCGACAAAGCATTTGTTTTTGAAAAGATCAACGACTCTTATCAGATTAAACAAGCAACACAAGAAGACTATTGATACAACGAATTTTCAACTTAAGAGTATTTATAGAAGACGAACAATTCGATTTTCTTTTTACTCCTTTTTACTTGTTTTTTATATATAAAAAAATATACATTGAGAGATAAAATCAATATATTTTTTTTGCTAGATATAAATAAACATATTATATTTGATTATGAAATTAATAAATTTAATCGTAAGTTTTAATATAATATTATATAAATTAAAATTAAAATTAAAAATATAAACCTTAATAAGAAATATTTTTAATTAAAAACACTAAATGAAGTTACCAGTTGTTGGATTTATTTGCTTTATGTACATTTCGGTTGTTACACCATTATTAAAAGTTTTTCTGTTTAACAGCTTTCCTTTCATTTCAGTAGTAAAAATGTAGAACATATATTTAAACCTATACAAAATAATTTAACTTAAATATTTTTGTTTTTTTAAAAAAGTTAATTTTAATTTTTGCATGTGATTTAACGATTTTTTTTTTTTTTTTTTTGAGAATTGGCAATTTAACGAAGCAGGATCTAACTCTGAAGCTATAAATTATAAAATTCGAATTAAAAAAAATATCAAATAAGATGTCTTCCAAAATGGAGATGAAAAGATCAAGATACTCTTTAAATTGTCTATAAAATTATTGAAGCAAAAATTGAAAATTATTTTATTAATAAACAAAATCTCTCATGGTGAAATAGATAATTATATTTTAATAAATTTCATTTTATTGTAAGGAGGACGGCAGTTTGTAATTTATTCATTCATGATTTATTTACAGGTGATTGAACCAGGAAGTTTATTTTTCTCAAAAGAATATTGTTCTTGTATTGGTATTTTTTTCACTTCTTTGAATATTGTGTCAATAACTGTTAATGATTTATTTTTTTTCTTTTTCTAAAAATATAATTTATTATATTTTTTTATATATATATATATATATATATATATATATATCAATTATTGTATAAAAACCTGTTAACTTACCTTTAGTCTTAATAAATGATGTGATGTGATTTTCAAAAAACGAAGCCAATTGTTAAGAAATAAATTTAAATATAGAAATATAATATAAAAAAAAATCCTTATCATCTATATAATCAGAATTTCTTATTGCACGATATCATTTTTTTAGAAATGACAATTAATCACTTCAACATTCAGTGAAAATAATTTAGAATTTATACCAATAAAAATATAGAATACAGAATAGAAATGGTATG
Source organism: Labia minor (assembly GCA_963082975.1). Lineage (NCBI taxonomy): Eukaryota > Metazoa > Arthropoda > Insecta > Dermaptera > Spongiphoridae > Labia > Labia minor. Next base: position 103,064,774 of record OY720344.1, read on the forward strand.
TAATAGAGAATAAAAAAATACCACTAGTCAAATGACAGTCATGTTCATTGGATGATAAGATTGTTTTGAAATTTATTTAGTCATCAATAATTATTATATTCTAATAAATTTGATCTTAACTTAATTAAATGATATTAATTTGGATTAATTATATTTAATTATATTTATTTGTTAGAGATGATTTTTAAAGAAATTTTCCTTATTGAAATAAACTAGATTTATTGAAGAAACCGGTAAAAGACTAAACAAATAGAGATTTATTGTAAACACTGGAAATGAAACTATCAATAGGTTTTATACGAAAGAAGATTGGTCACAAGCTTATAGAGAATGGAAATGGATGGATAGGAATGCTAACCAACATTGTAGTACATTTAATGAAAAGGCTTTTTCAATTTACTTTTAATTGAAATGGTATAGAACTACAAGCGAGGAGAGAAATTTAAGATTGTTTTTTTTTTATTATCAGTTGAATACATTCAATATCAGCTACCAATTAGAAGATCTATTCAATAAAAGATAATTGGTAAATTTCATTTGGACTTAATAATTTTATTAAGAAATATACGTATATATAAGGAATACTACCATATATTGAAAGTAATATTTAGAAAATTATTTTTTTTTTATAAGTAAATAATATTTAAAAAAACTGATTTTATATTATAAATTTGCACAATATATTAATAAGCAAATTTACGTTTGTAATTCTAAAATAATTACCACTGATATTTTTAATTTAACAAACCGCTGACATTTACGAAAGCGTCTATCAAGTCGGTTTTCGCCTAAGAGGGATAACGGTGGTTTATTATCAATAGAACGGATCTTCTCAAACTTTATCTTGATTTTCATGAATGGAGGCGCTACTTTTTATTAAGCTCCCCAATTTTATAGAGAAACCCTTGCTAGTGCAGGGACCCCGATAATCAGAGTTAAGCATTATAATCACCGGACATATTGACAAAACCAAAAATGTATTATTATTATTATTATTATTATCATATTTAATACAATTTATTAATATTTGTACGAAATTTACTATTTCATAGTTAATATTATTTTTTTAAATAATATAATTTAATATAATATCATAGAATAATTATTATATAAATTTGAAGAAAGATGAGGATGAATTGACATCGAAACTATAGTCTATCTATATATTCTATTGATTTAGTTTTTAATGGTTGAAAATATGATAATAAAAACAAGCCAAGAAACTTTCCAATCGTTGTTAAATTTCCAAATCTATTAGATTATTTTTACACTTTATTACTTTTTATCAAAGGCCATTTACCAGTGCATTTACTATAAATAAATAAAAGATATAAATACATTAGATACTACAAAATTATTTATAAAACTTAATGTATATTTCTAGGAAAGAATCGATTAAATGATTTTATCTTTTGAATATACCTACATATAATATTATAGGTATCATATATGAGTCAAATGACTTTTGTTTAAAATATATATATATATAGTATATATACAAAAAACAAATTGATATCTTAAGTGTATACTGCTTGTGAATTAATTTTAAAAATTTAAAATTTTGAATTTCGATAAAAATTATTAAAATATTATATAAGAAAACCTTATTTTTAAAGATTTATAAGCTAAATTAAAAAAAAAATTTAGAAATTACTCCAAAAAATTTTAAAAATTAAATTAAATTAGTTGGTAATTATTTTCAATAAAATCGGAAGTGAAGGAGTGGGGTTTGAAAGATTTAAATAATGTAAAATATTATTATGTTATCATTTATAAAGAATTCATTCAAAAATAATATTGATTAATATAATAATAATAATAATAAATATAAAAAATTGAATCCTTAATAAATATAAAATTATATTTGATTCTAATTTTTGTTTAGCTTGTAGTTAAGTGACTCCAATTATCGGTTTTTGAAAATAAAATAATAATCCTATTATTTATTAAGAAATAGGCAATTAGAAATATTTGAAAAGTAATCAAAAGACAATCTAAGATATTTCATTAATAATTCAGTAAGACAAATCAAGAGTCAAATTATTATTTTTTTTTAACTTCAACTCAAGTTTTTTTCTGAAATATAAAAACCAAATTTTCAATTGATTTTTATTTTCATATTATTTGTATTTAAGTTTAAATCATTTAGATAAGTAAACAAACAAATCTTATATTTTCAAATGTGAAATTAAATAAATAAATACAATTTTTTATATATATTATGTTTATATTTTAATTTTTTATTAAAAGAAAAATATTTACTATCGTAATCTAAGGGGAATGGTCTCAAGGGTCTATAGTGGACGGCTACCTACGCCCATACAAATATTACTTAGATGTATTAAGTTACTTTCAAAAACTTATATTACCTGTAAAATAACTAAATACATATTTTAATTAGAACATAATCCGGGATTCCAAATTCAGGATACTCTATTATAATTTAATATTATTGTAATGATCAAATGATATATAATAATTTGATAATATATAATTCTTATATATTATTCAAATTTAATATGATTTAATCTCTACATAATCACATTTTGTGCAAAATGTGACGCCATTTGCAAACAGGATATTCTATTGTAGTTTAATCAAATAATTATAGTTAGTCAGAGTAATAATTATTATATATTAAGTTTATTTTTATTTTAAAATTAATATAATGGAATTTTTCATATAAAAAAACATTTTAAATTTAAAAGATAAAATTTTTGCGAAGTGTTTTTTTAAATTTAATTCAATTTTCTTTAAAATTAACATTAAAAATTATTTTAACAATTGTTAGGTTTCTGTACATTAAAACGTTTAACTGATATTTTATATATTTAAAATATTAATAAGCATAATTTTAAATTGAAAAATAAAATGATAAATTTAATATTTTATAATTTTATAATTACTAAATCCTCTCGCGCAAAAATTTAATTAGTTTGGTTGAGGAAATAAGATCGAACTTTACATATAAACTAATTATAGGAAATCTTTTTAAGGCGAAATTAGAAACTTAAAAAAATAATAAATAAAATTGATTAAAAAATATACATAATATATACAAATATATATGAACATTTAATAACAATTATTTTTACCAGTTGTATTTTACAGGTGTGAGGCGTGGTCTATGACCTTAGGAGACGAACGTAGATTTAGAGTAATTGAAAATAATATTCTTCCTAGCATTTACTCGTATGGGCTAAAGAAAGATGAGGTCTTTGAAGGGATGCTAGAGTATTTGGAGAAAGTAGGAGTTGAATATTTATAGCTCAGGATAGGGACACTTGGAGGTATGGTTGCTGAAGCCAAGAACTTTCAAGATCCGTAGATCCACAGAGACAGATCGATTTAAACGTTGAAAAATTAAATGAGAATTAATATTTCTAGCTCTCATGATCGCCAAACAGTAATATTAGGATTAACATCAAATTAAAGATAAATATTGGAAAAGAAATTGTGCAATTAGATATTCTCATTTGAAAAGTGAAGCAAATCTTATGATATGTCATTAAATAATGAATATACTCCTAATCATTAATTTTGAAAATTTAAAACCATATTTATTTTAGCTGTATAAGTAGATTCCTTCTTCTTTTGAGGAATCATTAATACTAACTGCAGTTTAGTTTTATTCTTTATTCTCCTTTTTTTAATAGTATATCAGAAGTGTTCAAAATATTATCTCCCACAGGTCCATATTTTTATTGTTCATTTTAAAACTTAAATTGAAACATAGTATAATATTTTTTAAGTTCATATAATAAAATTAAATACACAAGATCGTAATATGATTCGGTTTGAGAATTTAAAAGAGAGAGAGTTAATTTTATTTTATAATTAATATATTTAAAAATATAAATCAATCCTATATCAAATATACATTGAAAGTGGTTAATTATTTATATTAAGAAAATATAATAATTCAAAACAATTCTGAAAAAAAATAAATGTATATAATTTTATTATTGAATGTTACAATTTTAATGCAAGTGTGTCGTCGGTGGCCTAAATATTAGGGGCTTTTATCGCCTTGAGTGTTAAGTTAGTCAGTTTTAAATTGTCTGGGTGGACATGGGTGGAAAAGCACCTTTATCGACATTAAAATTACCTTAAACAATTACACACCATCACTTTCATCAACATAGAAACGTCAAAATAAATATATCGCAATTAAATTCTTATAAATAAATGCAGATCTAACTTTTATATTCTATTTTATTGAATTATTTAATATTCACATAAGCAAAATTTCAAATTTATTATAAATGCAAACATTTAATATAGTCTTTGTAATTTCAATGCATTTCAAATATAATATATATTATATATCTAGCTACTCTTCTCATTTAACACAAATTAAAAATGAAGATTTATAATATACCTATTATATTTTAAATTACTATAAAATTTTATCTTATTACAAAAATACTAAATTTCCTATTCATCGGTTTATTTACTAATTAAAATAGGTACATAAACCTACATAATTTAATTTTATGCATTAAAAGTGGTTATTCCAAATAAATTGGACAAATTGAACGGAGAATAAAGAATATGTTTAACAAAAAAAACAGCAATTTTTTTTTAAAGAATTTGAATATGTACTGGAATATAACCGTATTGTACAACATTTTAAATATAATCAAACAAAAGCTCGAAGCTTTTTACCTTTTATTATAGGTAAAATAAAACAAAAAAAAAAATAATAATAAAATATATTTATTATATTTTCAAATAAAAGAATTATTGAAATATTTTAAATTTTTCTTTATAAGTAAATAAAAATAAAATATAAATAAAATGTTTAATAGGATTAATATATTTTATATTATTAGGGTTTATTTTTTTTTAACTTGTTTAACATCTAATCCAATTTTTTACAAAATAGTTTTAAGGATATTTTTCTTATCATCAATTTGAAAAATATTGATATAACTATCATTAACTATTCATTAAATAAAAGAAAAATAAATCATTATGAAAATATTTTACTTCGGTCTTTTAAGGAATATATATTTATATGGATTTTATAGGGAGGTAGGGAGGGAACCTTTGAAATAATAGTTGTCGCCTATCTGACGTCACAGCCGCCATATTGTGTGGAGCAAAACATTATATTTTCCATTGATCTTAATGTTAATATATCATCAAATTTCGGGTCTTTTTTGTGGAAAATTATGTGAGCAAAAATTTTCTCATGAAGATAAAACTCTTTAAATTTTATTTTATTTCAACTGCAGGTCGTTTTGATATGCATATATGTATAAAAAAATTAAATGTTGAGGCAATCATTCTCTTCCTAATTAATGGAAAAATGAATACAAAAAATGAAATATAAACGAAAAATAAACATTTATTGAAATCCTATTACCAGCTACTAATATACCATCCAAAAAAACCCGGATTTTTAGGTAAGTAGGGTTTGCATCTTGCAAATAAATTGAAAACAAGTCATAATAGAAAAAGTACGATAAAAACTTTGATACAATAATGTATGAGAAAAAATGTGCTTATTACTAATACCCTTGAAAATGAGTTAATTTACTCCTTAAAACAAGCGTTAGAGTCACTCCCTACCTCCCTGGGATTTTATTATAAAATTCTAAATTTTTTATGTATTTATTAATTAATTATTTCATTTGTATATTTTAATGTATTTATTTATGAATATATATATATTTTAAAATACATTAAATATTTGTGTAAATTTATTTATGCATCTATATTTATAGGATATAAATGTATAAGAATGTCTATTTGTAGATACTTTTTTATAATAATTTCATGGTAGATATTCAATATTAATTAGCCATTTTTTCTTAACCCTCTCAATGATATTTATTTAATTATTTTATTTTCTAAAGCACTTAATTATAGAACTTTTAATTATATTTTTTAATAAATTAAGAGTATGATTTATTTATTTATTTTTATTTTTTAATATTTATTCTATTTTATATTGAAAAATAAAATAAAATGATCGCAATGCTATCTCTGGCGAGATAGTAAAAACAGATTGAAACATTCTAATTTTATGAAAGTTTATATTTAATAGTCAATTCTTTTTCAACCGGTTAAAAATTAATATATTTGAAAAATTTCCAATTATTTTATAATAATTAGATTTTTTATCAACCTAACCTAATTATAGAATAAAAAGGAAGTTGATTCGTAATAAAAAAATATCGTTTCCAATAGAATAGAATTGCAGATTAAAATTTTAATTACAGATTATTATAATTCTCTATTATTTATTCTTATAAATGTGATTAGCTAAATTCATATTAATATTTTCATTGCATTTTTAATTGAAATTAATATATATACCAGGGCTGATATGATAAGAAAAATATTTGATAAATTATTAATAATATTATATTATTACTAGCTGCTCAGAGCGCCTTCGGCGCTCTTCACACCTAGACGGGGGCTCCGCCCCCTGTACCCCCGAGTGGTACATAGTATTTGGTGGTTGAAAGTAGTAAAAGGTTTTCATCCATTTTGTTTCAATCAGTATATTACATAAAACATTCATTTCTTTTTGTGTTCTTATTTAAAAAATATATTTTAATTTAATCACTATATTAATTATATATATTATTATTGTATATGTTATATCTATCTACCTATGTGGCTCAAAGATACTCGAAAGTTCTTAGCCGCAACAACCACATTTCTCCAAGTGTCCCTATCCTGAGCCCTTGTTTCATCTCTCTTACGTCCCTTCCTACGCGTCATTGGTTTTCCAAGCGGACGTTTTCCAATCGGTCTTCCCACCAATATCTTTTTCCTCTCCCATTCTAGCCACGTGCCCTGCCTATCGCAGTTTTTTCCCTTTTATAACCCTAACTATTTTTGAAGATGCAGAGAGGCCATGCAATTTCTTGTTATGCAGTCTCCCCCATACCCGGTGACCTCATCTTTCTTTGGCCAATAAATGCAGGGAAGAATCCTATTCTCAAATACTCTGAATCTACTCCCATCTCCAAGGGTCATAGACCATGCCTCCCACCCATATAATGCAACAGGCAAAATAATCTTTTTATATATTCCCTTTGATAATAATTTTGAAGAGATAAGCCTCTTTATTGTAGATAACAGGCGTTTCCCGATTGCAACCCCGATTTAAATACTTCTCAAATATTATTATCCTTCGTGATTACATTCAATTTTTCTACATATTCAAATTCTACATTTTGTATCTTAAGATTTTGTATGTTAATACTCTTCCTCTTTGTTACTAAATATTTTTTCTTATCCCTATTAATTTCAAACCTCCATTAAATTTTCCTCGCTATCTGTAATCGCAATTGCCGAATCTCCTATTATATTTAAGTCGTCTGGGTAACCTAATATTTTACAATTGATTTCCGCATCTTATTCTTTCTTTACTACCTTCAAGACAAATTTGAAGATTGATTGGATCTATTGAGTCATGCGTATGTTTTACTAAAGTCTACAAATAATTAGTGAACAGATTGAATATTGAATTCGCGGTTTTTTTCCTAATATCTGTCATAATGAAAATATCTTAATTAATGTTGGTCGATTTGGCCTGAACCCGCAATGATATCTCCTAATATTTCCTCCGCCTATGGTTCTTAAGTATTGTATATGTTATAATAGTGAAATAGAGTATAATATTTCTTGATCATTACATTTTGGTATTTTATTTTCATTGCTAGATTATTATTGAATATTTTTAATTATAATGAAACTTGAGAAAATGCAAAAATAGAGACTTGAGACAATTTATAAAAATTAACGGTATAAAACTATAGATAAATGACCAATATATACATTCATTAATAGTATTAATTTAAATTAATTGATTTATTTGTTTTTTTTATTATTAAGTTCATTTATTAATTTTTCTAGATTTTAGTTAATTTCCTCCCTTAAAAGAAACTTATCTAATTCTGTGGTGCTAGGGGATTTGAAAATTATTCTTTGTAATATGAAGATTTCGCTTACAGTTTCTGTCATGTCCGACCTCCATCCAACAGTTATTTTTCTCAAGTTTTTTGCTTCTCTTAATCATGTGATCTATATATTTAATTTTTTTTGATTCATTATAATAAAATTTAAACAAATAAAAATTTTCACTTTGTTAATTTATATAAATTTCAATTTAAACTGATTGTGAGTGATACGCTTAGCCAATACTCTGAATAATTTGTGTACAAAAATATTGAATGTTCTTAGCGAGATTTGATATAATGTTGTACGATTTGTCCTAAATCTGAATTAGAAGAAAATTATAAATTGCCTCCTCTTCCAGCCCAATTCATTTACCCACCCATGTTGCATATGGCATCTAAATTTCTTAAAACTCCGTTTTTTTTAATTTAAAATAGAAGGAGAGAAAGAGTTTTAAATTATATTCGAATAGTCTATATATTCTATATATCAGTATTTTTTTTCTGAATTTAATAGCAAGTTGATTTTAAAAATTTTCCATTCTTAATGCATATGATTGATTACTTGTGTTAAAATTTAAAAAAATTCAAATATTCTAATTTTTATATTTATATACAATTTAATATTATTTTTTATTAATATCATATCAAAAAAAGAGAATTTATTAAAAATTAAAAATAAAAAAAGAAGCCTATTAATAAAAAATTGAATGGTGATTTAAATATTTTATTAAATTAATTAAAATGAGACCTTTTAGAATAAATTATTTAATTGAAATGATATTTAAATATAAGAATTTAAAAAAATATTATATTCTTTGTTTGGCAATTGTTATTTAATTATGTGCAACATGATTCGACTTGCACAGAGCATCGTTATTTTTTATTAATATCACATAATAAAAATGAATCTTTTAAACATAATAAATAAAAAAGACATTTTAATAAATTTAAAAAATATACCCAATTTAAAAATGTCAAAAATTTAAAACAACTTTATATCATCATATTTTAATTTTATATATAATATATATATATATTTAGTAATTAATAATAGAGTAATTAAATTAAAATAAAAAACAAAGATAATATAATTCAGTCATTTTAATTCAGGTTAAATAATATTTTTTTTTATTATTCAATGATAAAATTTATATATTATTATATATATATATTATAGAAAAGAAGAAATATTCAATTAAATAAAAAATAATTTAAGATAAAAATATGATCTAATAAATATTTTAATTAAATTGAGAACTTTTAGAATAAATTATTTAATTGAATTGATATTTGTATATTAGAATTTAAAATAAAAAGGGAAATATTATAATAATTCTTCGATTGGGAATCTCTATGATAATTCATTGTTTGAAATGATTCCGCTAGGCCGACAGTGAGCCGCGAGCTGCTCTTGAATGAACAACACGGAGAATTATATAAACTTTAAAAAATTAATTTCTGCGGTTATTGATAAGATATTAATAAAATTTATAGCCTATGTTACTCTAGAGGTATATAAGAATATTGTGATGTAATTTCAAAGAAATCGGTTCAGCCAATTCTGAGTCTATAAAATAGTAATTTTCCGGACAGACAGACCGACAGACAGACAGACCGACAGACAGACGTGAAAAATTCTAAAGTCACTTTTGGATTCTAGAGGTCATGAAACGCGAAGATATGCAAAAATTTTTAAATTCTGAGCAATGTGCAGACAAAAACCTTTTTTTATATATATAGAAGATATTGAGAGTATAGATATATTCTATAACAATATATTTATAGAACACAATGAAAAAATCGAAAATATTCTTATATTTAGTAAATTAAAAAAAGAAATAATAATAAAAAAAAATATGAAAAAATATTTATAATATATATATATATAGATAGATAGATACATAGATAAATATAGAGATATCTTTATTATCTTTTTGATGTTTATAATAAATTTTATTAAAATAAAAATATTTTAAAATAAATTAATTTTACTACCTATATACTTTTATATTAGTAATATTATTATTATATATATTATATATATGTACAAGCCGACACCCCAAAAGGTACATAAAACATATAAACAATATTGTTATATTTCAAAAGTATTCCAATAAACAGCATTTGAATAATACATTTTCATATTTTTTGTTCATTTATAGTATGTATTTATATTTGGAATAATGGAGAAAAATAACGATGTAGCTTATTTTGCATCAATTTCCAAAGTCGGTATAAAAATTCTACTAGAAGCTATTTTACAAAAATCAAGTGGTAGGGTTTTTAGCCGGAAAAAGTCCGGTCCTATCTTGTTAAACAACAATCATTAACGATTAATCCATGATGATTTCACCACCTCCTCAAAGCAGAAAAAACAAACATATGTTTGTCAATACATATATTGTATATTATTTGTTTTAATAAATATATATTGTACAATATTGTATATAAAACTAATCTGTATATGTCAATTATTTTTTTTTAACAATCTATTTTAATTCATATTTTAAAGAAAGAATTTTTATTTTCATCAATAAATTTTAATACAAACCTACATTAAAGTCACTTTGCAATTCAATTCAATTTGATCATAAGTAATAGTTAATTTCAAATTTACATTTTTTAAAAATATTCTATAGTACTTATGTATAAAATTATAATTATAATTTACGATATACATTTTTTCCATTCATATTGTTTATTTATTCCTAAATTATATTTTTAAAAGTGTTTACTTATTAAATAAATAATATATATATATAATGGTCGAATCGATTATGAAAATGTTTTATTAAGTTTCTTGTCACTCTAAAATTATTATTTAATTTTACGGGCATATATGTCCTATTAATAAATAATATTTTGAAAACAGTTGATATATTTATATGACATATGATATATGATGAATATGATTATAATAATCCATTTTTATATGTAATTTATTTAAATATATACCTTAAAATTGACTTGAATTTAATGGACTTATATATATACACATTTTGTATATTAATTAAATTTTGCATTATAATGGAATATTATTTTGAAATGTTAGAATTATATATAATTACAAAATAGATCAAGGAAAATTTGAACAAATAGTGGATATCATATATTACCAACAGAAAGGAGAATTATATCTTTAAAAAAGACAGCTGCTTCATATTATAAACAAAATTAATTAAAATAATGTGTGATTATAAAGTTAATATATATAGAAATAAAGTAAAAAACTACAATTAGTTAAATATTAGAAAGAATAAAAATTCTTTATGCAATATATTTAATAGCAAAATTATATATATATATATTCGAAATACACCCTATACTTTTTAAAATAAAATATTATATACAAATATATAGGTTAAGGGCAGGTAGGTAAAGCAGGCGCCGTTGAGTGATTTTTTAAGGGACTTTACAATATATAGATTGATAGGAAAAAAAATTGGAGAAGGTGGGTGGTGAATGTGAATATAATAGTGGAATATTCCACAGTGTCCTGAAAATATTTTAGGGAGTCTAAGAAAAATTAATAAAAGATTATTTTTACCGACCGACGATAGGAAGGGAAGGTATTGTTATTTTTATTATTATTATTTATTATAATAATAGTTATATATTTTGTCCCATTTTGTTAGGTTTTGAGACCTAAGCTCCTTTTATCCAACCTATTTATCTATTAGAGCAGGGCTTCTCAACCACTGTGCCGCGAGATTATGAGGCTCTTAAACATTTCACTTTTTTTACCGACCGACGATAGTAAGGGAGGTATTGTTTTCACACCAAATTTCACATGTGGAGATTTTTACATATCTCCACGAATCATGCATTTTCTTAACAGAAAAAAGTATTTTTAGCATGATGTCTGTCCGTCCGTCTGTCCGTATAGATGTGTACAGCCTGAACGGCTCAACAGATTTTGATGAAATTTGGTATATTTACTTAATGCATCAGTAGGATGAATTGATCAACTTTTGGTGCAAATCCGGAAACCGGAAGTGGTAGTATTAGCGATCGACGATAGGAAGGGAAGGGTTATTTTCACACCAAATTTCACATGAGGAGATTTTTTACATATCACTACGAATCATGCACTTTGTGGTGGTTTTATTCTCGAGAAAAATCATCTTTATTAGTTTTTTTCTTAATTTAAAATTATATGACGTCATCCAGCCATTCATGACGTCACAGCCTGGTCTTACATATATATTATAAATAAAATAAAATTAAAAATATTTATGTTTTATCCATATCTGTTTTTTATTACATTAATAGATATATTAAAATTATTTGAAATTGTTTCTGTAGCTGGAAATCAATTTACTTCAAACCGTCGGTCGGTTCGGACATGGCCACAGGTCAACTTATTTTTTCTAAATTTTTTCAATTTGGTTCTAAAAAAAAAATTTAAAAATATGGTAAACTTTTACACTTCTCTTTTTCTTTGTGTGCCGCCAAATTTTCAAACCGTTAAAAGTGTGCCGCGGTGAAAAAAAGGCTGACAATCACTGTATGTATTAGAGTATAATTATTTAATATTAAATTGAAATAAAGTTAGCGTGATTTGTGATCTCTTAATTTAAAGTTCAATGGACCAAAATTATAACTACTAATTTGAATCATGATTAATTTTTTTTATTTTTTATTAATATAAATATTTGAAAATTTTCTAAAATAGGTATATATTTTATTTAATTATTTAATTTTATTCAAAATACTTTTAAATCTCATAATGTCATTTAAATTACCTTCATAAATTTTAATTGTAATGGTATTCCCGGTATTCTTTTTAGCTAAGTTTTTATACTATCGTTTATTATAGTTCGCTTTTCATGAATTAAATGAGGGTTGCGCTCAAAAACGTTTAAGAACCAATTATATTTAAAATATTATTCTTAATTTTAGAGGATATCAATTTCATATAAAAAAACTCCAATAAACTATTAAATAATTTTTGATCATTAAAGAATAATTAACCTTTAAAGATGTTTTCGATTCTCATTATTTGTTTTTTGCTTTTTAGAAAAGGATTAAGAATTAATATAATATTTCTATAATCTATATCTATGGATAAGAAGTAAAAAAATCTGAAGTGTCTCCACTCGACTATCTCGCAATTTTAATTGGATTAAATAACTTAATATATTATATTTAAATTAAATTTAATTAATTAAATTATAAATTAAAATTAATAAATAATATTTATTAAACCAGCGCGTGTTTGGCTCTTTCTTGATAGCACCACTTCACGTGATGGCGCGTGATTTGCAATGTTAAAAAATTAATAGTAGTGAGATAGTAAAAATAATCAAATAAAAATTTGAATCCGATTTTTAACGGAAATTCATGTTTTAAAGTTGGTTGAAAAAACTTAACTAAAATCCCCTTTTTATCATAGATATATGTATATATATCTGGGGTGTTACACCAAATTGTTACTGAAATTGGTCATTTTACCTAAGTGATTTTACGTTATGTTTTTTTTTTTTTTTTGAAGTTTTCTTAAAAATGGCTCTAACGATTTTGGATACACTCGATCAATCAATGTCAAGCAAATTTATCTTTAATATCAAGACGATTTTATTAATTTTGAAGTACTCTAAAAGGTTATAAAAATGCTTAATTTTCAAAATTGCACTTTCTAAAGTACCTTAATTTTTTTATTTTATTTTATATTATTAATTCTTTTACATTGTTAATAATCATAAAAAATGGATAAATAAAGTATGAACGTAGCTGATAATTACCTTTAGAAAAAAAATGAAAAAAAAAATGGAAAAATTAGGTTGTAGTCATCTACAATGATATGATACTTTGAACATGTCCTATTCAATCAATTTAATAAAATTATTTTAAAATATATTTATTTATTGTTTTAGTATTATGATATTTTTAAGATCACTTGTAAAGATGCCATAAGAAGATGTAGAAATGAGGATTATTACAAAACTAAATTCTTATTTACACGCTTGTACTAAGATTTTTTCTCTCTTTCCCTCTTTTTTTTAAAAGAAATTATGTCTAGTTTTTTTTCAATGTATGTATATTGATTATATGATTGTTGGCTATAAATTATTGAATAAGATCCTGATTTAATATAAAAATTTTAAATTTTTTTCTAATGGAAACGTTAAAGAATCCAAGAAATATCATCAATTAATTATAAAATTTCTACTTTGAAACAAACAAACAAGAAAAAATTATAAGAGGGGATTAACTTTTGCTTTCTTGTCCATATAACGATGTGTAGTTCCTTCATTTAAGGGATCATTAACAAGTAATAATAATAATGAACTTTTAATATTTTGTAATCCAATTTAATCTTACAAATATGAATTAATTGTTTAGAATTAATATTAATTATTGATGTATCTTATAAACTACAATAATATATATTTTCATTTAAATATTACTAAATAAAAATAATAATACTAATTAAAAATAATTGATTAATTAATTTTCTTAAAAAAAAATTCGTATATAGATAGTATAATCAATATTTCCATATCAATGTTAATATTTTTTTTTTTTCAAAATTCAATAAAAAAAAATAAAATAAAATAGATAATTTTTTAATTAAATGAATGATGATTGAAGATTAAACTATAAATTAATAAAACTATTATATAAACTATTATTGTAAATAAACCTTGACTGACCATTAGCGTTGATTTCGGTTGCCCCGTATGTGGTGAGATCATTGGTGGAATCCCTCAATTCCCTTAACTGATTGATATGATGCGAATGATGATTATGATGGCTTGTATGGTGTTGATGTATCGAATTGAGCAGAATATTTGACGACGTGCGACTTAACGCTCTTCGTTGTCGCACCGCTTCTTTATAAATTCGTGCGTACATTACAACCATAACAATACCAGGAATCCAAAATGAGACACTACTACTAATAATTGCATAGGTGCGGTTCACTTTGAAACTACACACATTTGGGTTTTTCTTGCGAAATTTTTCATGGTCATCCGTAGTATACCAACCAAGAAGAATTGGCGTGAATGAAATGAGCGCTGGCAATACCCAAACATGCGCTAACATAATATATACAGTACGATGTGTCATTGTTATTGGGTATTCTAATGGCCGTACAATAGCATAATATCGGTCCACGGAAATACAGCACAAATGTAATATCGAAGCGGTGGAAAAGTAAACATCAAACGAATTCCACACGTCGCACATGACAGCCCCGAGGTGCCAAACGCCACCACTCAATTCCACAGAGGCGTTAAATGTCATTGCACACAATGCCACCAATAAATCTGCTAATGCCAGCGATACTACGTAATAGTTTGTAATTATTCGAAGCTTACGGTGCCGCACCACAGAGATTATCACTAAGAGATTACCTAAAATAGCTGCCACTATAATCGTAAACATTACACTACCTTTTCCGATACCGATCAAAATTTCGGACCATGTTAATTCCGTATCGTTATTGGTTGTGATGGTTGAGGACTCGAAAAAATCGGTATTGTTGCCAGACAGTCCAATAATGACTGATGGTTGTGGTGAAGGAGGTGCCGCAGCAGGCAAAGGCGGCGGATGCTCTTCAGCAAGAGTAGACATTATCGTCAACATAATTTCAACAACAAGAATTTCGATATGTCATTTGGTAGGGAGAACATTCCATTCACTTAATAAGAAGAAAACAATTCAATGTCATTATTATTATTATTATTACTATTATTAATTATTATTACTATTATTGTTATTGTTATTATTAGTTTATTATATATACACATATATATATATGAATATGTATATTTTTATTTAATTAATTTAAAGTAAATTTTTCATCTATCTGGTGGCATGGTGTAAAGACAAGACCGATGACCAGTGGTCACTGAAAAATGATCACCGAAATTACCCCAAGCCATTGGGGTGACGGATATCTCTCTTTGAGAACTCTGCACGCGGCAAACGCCGGCCGCAAACTAACGACCGACATCGTGCAACCCCTCTCTCCAAAAAGCAACCCCCCGCACCGCGTCGCAGACCGACGCACGCGCCCCGAGTCCGAAATTCCTACCCCCCCCCCCCCGCCACACACACACACCCGTAACAGGCATCCAGGTATATTACAACCTCTTGCCATTCTAGAAAAAAATAAATCACCCCTTTCATTCATGGACTTATTTTAATTAGTATATATATATATATATATATTTATTTAATTTCAAAAAATAAAAAAAAGGTTATATGTCCGGGAGGATTCTCGAGGAGGGTGCTGCTCGGGGCTCGAACAGCGGTCCAAATCAATACCAAACGGGGAGGTTTCGTTGAAGGGCATCGTAGTTGGTGGGGTTGCGCCAAGGCGACGGTGTGCACATGTACTCACAAATGCCAAGATCATTACAAAAAAAAAAAAGAAAAAAAAAAAAAATTAAAAAAAAATTAAAATAATAATAATAATAATAATAAATAAAAAAAAATTATAAAATATACTATAGTTTTCTATATTAGAAAATTAACTGAAAAAATAAATAAATATTAATAAGAAGAAAAAGTTTTAATTTATTTTAATCAGTATTAATAAATATATAAATGGTAAATAATAATTTATTAATAAAAAAAAAAATTATAAAAAGCAATGAAAAATTTCAAATTCAAATCTTTCCAGACAAACATTGAGTTTCAATGTGTACCAAGGAGATATTTACTCTTGAGCCATTCTGCAGTTAAATAATAAAATTTTAACTTGCTGAGAAACACAAAACGTTATACAAAAATTATTTTTTGGCAAGATTTAATAATAATTCTTAATTAGGAAATATATTTTTTTAACAGATATTTTTTTTTAAGAATAATTAAGCCCCGCTCTATAATTACTTTTTAACTATAAAAAAATATATTTTTTCATTCAGTCAGTGTGTATTATGTTCTATCCTCTGTGGCAAATTAACCATCTAATTAAATAAATCAATGGGAGAGTGGTTCAGTCTTTAATTGTGTGTGGGGGGGAGGTTATTTCTCTCCTCCCCTCCTGAATTAACTGCAGTAGAAAGAAAGTAAAATGCAACATGAAGTCATTCAATTGCTAATGCAGAGTTCTCATCTCTGTTTCAATTAGTTCATTATTTTCATCTTTTTTTTTCATAACTTTAATAACCAAATTTACAATTATAAATTTTTATTAAATGTTTAGTTAAAATTAAAACCGAATATTTTAAATTAATATTTATTAATTATTATATTGGACTATATTTAACTTTCTAAATTATAATTAAGTAATATTCACTAGTATAGCTACTTCAACTACTATTTATGACTTTTCCCTTTAAAGTAGTTATTAGGCAATGTTTAAACTTTATTTTTTTTTTCCTAAAATAAATTTTCTATTAAATACCAAAATTACATTTTTATTTTAGTGCAAATATATTAAATTGTAACCTAGGTCCTACTTCTGTCATTGGAAATTTATATAAATATTTAAAATTCATAAAAATTTCTAGAAAAACAATTACTACTCTCTAAATCTAAATTATAATACGACATTTATTATGTTTCCATAACTCAGATTCCTAAGCTTCTTAAATTATTGCCATCTTTTCATTTTCTATCCTTTGATATTATTTGATGCCCGTTGATTAATTATTTTAATTAAGAAAGAAACAATCCAAATGGTTTTATCTACAAAAATCAGACGTATACATGTGAATTATTCTGATCAAAGAATCTTTAATACTTTAATAATCTTATAAGCTATTTCCAACATTAGATACATATATACCTATATATATATATATATATATATATATGATATAATACATAGAAAAATTGTATAATAAGATTAAATAGATAAGATTAAACAATTTTTTTATCCTTACAGATATTCTCTTAAATCTTGCTTATTCATCTTAAATATCTTTATTTAATCTTAATTCTGATATTAAAAACCTTTTATTTTAATTAATATACCTATATACCTACGTATATTCTTAACTATAAATACCTTTAAGTAATTTTTTAGTTGTTCTTCTAAATTATTCGTATTAAATTAATTGTTTCTCTACCCATGAATTGTTATGGTAAAAAATTTATAAATTAAATATTTAATGTCAAATTTCAAATTTGATATCGGGTTATTGATTTGTTGGATATTGTATTGTTCGTTGCCGTCAAATAGGGACAAAATTAAAAATTTTAAAACAACATAGATTTTATCTGTAATAAAAAAAAAGAGTATTTTAAAAAATAAGTATTTCATCGTTTAATCGTTCTTAAAATCTTATAAATATGACCTAATTTTTGAATGTTTGATGAACATGGATGAGGTGGGAAATTATATAATCAGTGTTTCTCTTAACGTGGAATGTATTCAGCAGTGAATATTTCTCGATTTTTGGTGGGCATTCACATTTTTATAACTACTATTATTTATTAATAATTTAGATGCACTCAAATTGAAACTTAGTTTCAAAATATTTTAACTTGAAAGTGAATTCATAGATGGAAAGCTCATCTAGCGTAAATATAACTTAAATAGAAGTTAGCTTACAGAATATATTACGGAGAGTTAGGAAGAGGGATGTAAATCTTGACGAAGTGTAGAAATTACTTAAAAATTCAAGAGAGAGAAGATGTTTGACTTTTTTAAACTAAAATTAAGACTAATTTTAAATAAATTATAAAATTCCAAACTCAAGATAATTTCTTAACCAATATTTTAATTTTTTAATTTTTATTTATTTATTATATTATATTGTTTTTATTTTTACAATCCAGTACAATTTTGATAGATATTTAGCTCCCTCTTAACAATTTATAAATTAATGAATTGTCTTTTTAAAATAAAAATATTTATATATGTATATTTTAAAAATTTTAAATTTGTGTACTCGTATATAATTAAATTTTTATACTCCTATTTTAATATCACATCCAAATAAGTAAGTATATGATATTTTTGTAGATGGTTACCATGGAAAATTAACATGTTTAAAATATGCCAAAGTGGGAGGTAGGTTAAAAAAAAATGTTTAAAAACTCTTATGCAGATGGTTAATTAACTTTCTTTTTTTTATATCTTTTTAAAAAAGAATATTTAAAATTTTGATTTTTTCGCAATAATAAATTTTACATGTTCTCTATAAGTTGTATAGTAGTATAAGTATGGACAAGCCGAAACAAAACAAAATATTGTTGAGCCTGTCGGATCACCTGTGCCACTAGTGAAGGAGTTAAAAAAAGAATTCTCAACTCTTTCACACCGGGAGTAAAATAAAATTAATTGGGAAATGAACCCTGAAAAAAATTTCACCAAAGAGTGAAGTACGTTTGAATATTAGTGCTTAGGCTATTGGCCTTGGAGAATCAAGATCGGAAAGAAATAATAACAAATTAAATTAATCAAAATATCCGATGCTAAGATATGGATCTGCAAAGGAAAAATTAGTTTCACTTTTTTACAAATAAAAGAAAAGGTTCGTTGCCACGTTATAATATTTAATGAAAAAAAAATCTGGAGTGTCCTCCCCTAGACTTTCCCGCATATAAATAGTTCCGGTTGTCAGATCATGATGAAATTTGGTATCTGAATTTTTTTCATATTTTTAAATCTAATACAAAATATCTCGAAGCAAACTAGTACTTTACTTGAAAGGTAAACGCAACGAGTGTAGGTAAAGTACCACTTCCGGTTAACCGATTTTGACGAAATTTTGATAGAAATCTACAAACTGTGAATAATATCGGTGTACCAAATTTCGAAGTCCTAGATTGATTAGTTTTTGAGTAAATTTGCTTACAGACATTACATACATACATACACACACACAGACATAATTCGAAAAATGGTATTTTCCGACTCAGGGAGGTCTAAAACGTCAAGATCTATCGAAATCTCGAAGTCGAAATTTTTGACGATTCCAATACTTCCCTTATACGAAGTATGCGGGAAAGTAAAAAATTAATATAAAGTAAAAATAAAAAATGAAATTGATATAAAAAATAAAGGGGATAATCCTTAGAATTTACAAATTAAATATAAAAATAAAAAGGAATAAATGCTAGCAAATTCTCATCTAAAACAAAACAAGTTTACAAAAAATAACAATAATAATAACTCAACACAGTTTACCAAGCACGTGATCAACAACAAATCTAAATAAATTTAAGTAAAAAGAAATCTTTTTAAAAAACACACTTTACTTAAAATTGCACTAAAAAGTAAAAAATAAAATAACTGTAAAGTCTGTGCGCCCAATAGTGGAAGCAAATGTTTTACGGTGTTATTATAATTTGAGCGCACACACTTTACAGTTATTTTATTTTTTACTTTTTAGTGCAATTTTAAGTAAAGTGTGTTTTTTAAAAAGATTTCTTTTTACTTAAATTTATTTTATACTTTTTAGTCGTACGTAAATAAATGTAGTCGTTATTTTAAATATTTCTTATTAATAACATGTGTAACATTTTTTTACAACCACACAAAAGTTTGACATTTAATTTAATTTTAATAGAACTGCTATCGCCATCTATGATTGAAATAGTGAACTATTCCATATTCCGTATATGAAAGTTTAGTTAATTAATTACCACTAATAGATAAATAATTCAGTGGATTTTTCAATTGATTCGTGTATTATTAGCAGGATTAAGCGCGTATGCAAAATTTCAAGTTGATTGAATGACGGGAAGTTGTTGAAATATCGATTATAAAATGTCGTGGACAAACAACCGGACAGTGTGAGTTAAGTAAAGTGTATTAAAAAAATGGCGAATTCACAGCTAAAAAGCCAAAAGCATGTAAATCCAAATAGCAAGTGGAAAGTGATCAAATCTTCATGCCAAGGAAGAAACCCTTGGCTAATCAACTAAAAACAGCAAGGTGATTGGCTGTGAGGGGTCATGTGACCCTTTTACATAGTCAACTTAGCTACTAAACAGTATGACCACGTGTTTGAATATAAATATACAAAAAAATATATATAAAAAGAAAAAACTTATAATAATTATATAAAATTAAATTGATATTAAAATAAATAAATCTAAATCAGGGAGAGGCTTTAAGAATATATATATACTTATTTTTCTTTCATATTATCTTAATAGCATAAAAGGGAAAATTCAGATTGCATATTCTTTTCTATAATTATTTATTTTTTCGCCAGAGATCACGAAAATTTTCGATGTCAAGATTTTGACTCTTTTTATACGATTTGAAGGTCCCTGAGAAAAATGTTTGTCTATATTTTATTCAATTTAAAATTATTCTTTATAAAAAATTATGATTATAAAAGAAGTGTAACTTTATTGGTGGTCCATAATTATTCGCTTAAAAGAAATTTCTTTAATCAAATTACATATTGATAAATTAATAGAGTCCTTACCAAACCTCTCTTAATTAATCTATATTTTTTAATTAAAAATTAATTATGATATTCTTTAATTTTCTTGAAACAATAGAAAATGAACAAAATAAACGGTCCATAATTCTTAGGTTTATAATATTCTTCCTTCTTGTAATGAATTTAGGTTTATATTCTTAATCTAAATTATGCCTAGTATAAACGTTAAGTAAATTAACACTAATTGTGTAAAGTGGCTCGAGAATATTTAGCATCCCTTAAAATGTTGGATGTTAATCTTGTTACATAACATCAAGTATTATGAAAATTAACATCATTCTAAGAAATTTTTGACAATTTTTTTTTTATTTTTTTAAGTCGTTATAAAAATTTTTTTATTGGCTAATATAGATTTGAAACCCTTTATATTTAAATTGCATCACCACATTTGATAGATTATTTTTTTCAAGTTTAACACTACCAAAAATAAAATAATATTTTCTAATTGAATAATAAAATTAATAATTATACTTTAAGAGTAATTTAAAGAAATACTAATTATACAATAATTGTTTCAAATTTAAATTCCCCTTCATTATCTACATAGGATGGAAATTATAATTAATTTATTATTAATCTTTTGAATGAAATAGGTATCCTATTACCATCCTCATTAGTCAATGAATCATCAAATTATTTTATGATTAAAGAACATTTCGTTTATGTAAAAGATTATATATATGTAATTTTTATGTATTTTTTTTTATTTCAATATTATAATTATTTTTCTCTTTTTCTTTTGTTATTTTGTAATAACACTTCCAAGCGTTAGTCGGTGCTTCAAAAAAATTGTAAAAATTTTAGGTGGATATATTTGTAAATTACAAGAATTGTAATAAAAAATTTAAAACCCAATTTTTATTGCTTACTGAGATTCAATTTTTTAGTATGCAACCCAAATAAATTTATGGTGGTGTTGGGTGTTGGATCACTCATTGCTTTTGGTTGCTATTTATCCATTGCATTCAGCAGTGTATTGATGTTCAAGTTGTGAAGTTGTGCTTTAGATTACTCTTAATGAATTTTACAACTTTCATTGTCTTGTTGACCAAATCTACTGAACTTTACTGAATCGTTCAATCAAACAGCACGCATTTTTCTTAAACCGATATTGTTTTGAATATTTGTTTTACTGCTTCTTGTGAAGAATACGATTTCTTAACCCCTACCAGATTCAAGATTGTTTACTCGGGTTTTTAATAAACTGCGTAACACTGATGCAGTATCTATAGTCATATTTCAGAAGTGAAAATGAACAGACTGTGAATCCGAAGAGTAAGAAATTATTCAGTCGGTTGTCCTTGAACAAGGAAGCGTAGTATTTCTGGTCTTATAGATGTTTCATATAAAAAAGAATAGAGGTTATTACAAATGCACGGATTCTATCAAGTCAAAATGTATTTTGAAATTGCTGGTGAAATTTTTTAAAATTAATTTTAAACGCGCTCTTTAACTATGCTTAATATTTGTTTAGATTAAATTTTAATAGCAATATGTCCCCACTCAATAAGGATTGGTAATATAATTTTTTACTTCAATTTATCTATATTACTATCTTCTTCTGAAGCCAAAATTATGGGAATAATGGTTAAAGAGTAAAATAATATTGTACACCAGTTTCATCTTCGGTTTATTAGGAAAATAAAATAATCATTTTTGTTTTTCATTAATAGTTTCAATCAGAAAAATAATTATAATAAAAATAAATTTAAAAAAGAAGATCCAACTAATGAATATGTCAATTTTATATATAGCTATATAATATATTTTTAAATTTATTTAGGCTTATTTTGAGATTAAATCAGATATTAGATCTTAAGGGATTACAGGTCTCTATGTAAATGAACTGGGATCTTCATCAACTTGGTCTCTATCCATTAACATGAACACGCATCGCTTTAGGGGAAGCTTACCATGATCATCATTTAAATAACACGTTGATGAAAAAAATAAATGTCATTGTGAATTGTGAGAAAGGGATGATATGACAGAGATAAAATTATTGTATTTATTTTTATTTTACGTATTCAAATTTACTCACTAATTTGAAAGAAATTAATGTAAATCTGTGCTAAAAAAAATTATATAGGATATACTGAGGGAGAAATGATATCAGTTAGCTTTGAAAAATAAAATAAAAAAGTAAATGAGGTTCGAGAGATTTGTTATTTGTTTTTTTTTCTGATTGATAATTTATGTGAACTATAATCACAATATAACATTCAATATACAGATGAAAAAAGTAGGTGAAACTAAAATATTTCAACAATTGGAAAGAAAAAGTGATATTAAATAGTGAAAATGGAGGATATTAAAGGATAGCAATAATTTATAGCTGTAGTTCCACCGTGGGACTCGCGCACCACACACCACATGGGGCAATTTGATTTTGGAGAAGCTTATTCGAGGATGAATTATTAACAGTGAATATAATAAAACTATATTTTATGGTGTTTAAATAGAAGAAAATTTTGGAAAAATATTAAAAAAAAGAAATTGCAAAAGTAAGGTTAAATCATTGGTAAAAATATTAATTTTTGCTTTAGTATTTTCTTTTACTGTCTGTCCGGAATGTGGTGTAGAATTGTATCAAAGGCAGTAAATCGCTCCTGTTATCTCAACGGAGGTGCTTACTTGTAGAAAAAGAACAAAGGTGTGAATGTGGAGGAGGATTTTCTAGTTTTTTACCGACCGACGATAGTAAGGGAGGTATTGTTTTCACAACAAATTTCACATGTGGAGATTTTTACATATCTCCACGAATCATCATCATCATCATCAAAAGTATTTTTACAATGATGTCTGAACGTCTGTCCGTTCGTCCGTATAGATATTTACAACTTGAACGGCTCAACGAATTTTGATAAAATTTAGTATATTTACTTAATGCATCAGTAACATGAATTCATCAACTTTTGGGGTATATCCGGAAACCGGAAGTGGTAGTTTATAAAGTATTAATTTTATATTCATTGTCCTAAAATATTTCACTTAAAATATAGTAGAAAATAATTATTGAGTAATTAAACTAAAAATAAATACCAAGATAAAATAATATAATCATTTTAATTCAAGTTTTAAAAATATTTTATTATACTTTATATATATATATATATATATATATATATATATATAATGTTGTTTGGAAATTAATTTATTTCAAATCGTTGGTCGATTCTGTACTTGGCCACAGCTTATCTTCTCCTCTATTTTCACCGACCGACGATAGTAAGGGAGGTATTGTTTTGTTTATTTTTATTCTCCTTTTAGTTATTTCAATTTTCATTTATTTTCCGAATTTTTGGTGTTATCTGAATTTGAATACTTGGTGTTTTTACTATCTCGTAAGAGATAGTATTGCGATCACGAAAATTTTCGATGTTGAGATTTTGATGTTTTTATAAGTTTTGAAGGTTCCTGAATCATTTTCACTGAGGTTGAGAAAAATGTCTGTGTGTGTGTATGTGTATATATGTGTGTGTGTGTGTATGTATGTAACCAAGATTACGCAAAAACGGTTTGAGCAAGAATGATGAAATTTGGTACATGGGCATTATTCAAAATTCATATTTTTTATCAACTTTTGAGAAATGTAGCTCAACCGGAAGAGGGTCATTACCTACAACGTTTTGATTTTTTTTTCTTCTAAAGTGACCGTAAAAATAAAGATATATGTTTGATAATTTTTCGCATGATTAATAATTGTATAAAACTGCTATATCTAGAATTTCAGCTTGATTTATTTGCTGAAAGTACTAGAATTAATTTTTAACACTGCAAATCTCACGCTTCAACACGTTACGTGGTGCCATCAACAAAGAGCCACACATGCGCTGGTTTAATAAATATGATTGATTAATTTTAATTTATAATTTAATTAATTTAATTTAATTTAAATTAATATATGTTATTTAATCCAATTCAAATTTGCGAGATAGTCGAGTGGAGACACTCCAGCTAATTTTTTATCATTGTCAATTTTTAAAATTTTATTTTAATTAAGAAATTCCTTTTGGATTGTTCATTTAACAATGAATTTTAGTTTTTTAAATTACTTGTATTTTGTTAGAAAGGATAGATACAATTTGTAATAGCAAAAAAATAAATAACAATAGATAAGAAATTGAACAAAGTCATAAATATTACAAAATGTCAAAATTTTAAAAATACCCTAAACATTTTCAATTATATTTATGAAATTATATGAAAGAAAAAAAATATTTTTTTTTTCAAATTTTTGTTTATTTTGAATTGAAAAGATTTACCTGTAAATTTGGTCTATTCAAAGGGTCAAAACAAAAAATCAATACAAAAGGTACCTGTATGACCCTTGCAAATTGGATTCCTTTGTTAAAAAGGGACTATATATACCTAAAATTTGTGTTAAGAGTTATTCAGTGTTCAGCTCTCTTCGCAAGCAGTTGCTCTACAAGGAATTCTCTGTGACCAACACAACCAAACTATTTTCAATATTTCTTCGCTCATCTATCCTCTTCATTTTATTATATATCATTAATTATTTTTGTTTTTGTTTTTTTGATTTCAGAATGACTTTCAAACAGGAGTGGAATGTTCTTCACAATATTATAGAAGAAGGACTCAATTACTATCATCATAGACGGCATTTCGACGTTTTCCAGGATGAATCCATAAGAATTGAAGCCCCGGTAAGATTAGTTGGTGGTGACATCAATTTCTTAGATATCATGGCAAATAAAGAAAATATTCCGCCGAACGAGGATGATATCGAGACGGTGATCAATCACCCGATTAATCGTCGGTTAAGCCGGAGAAGAAATCTGGACTTAACAAGTAAT
Organism: Labia minor; assembly: GCA_963082975.1. Taxonomy (NCBI): domain Eukaryota; kingdom Metazoa; phylum Arthropoda; class Insecta; order Dermaptera; family Spongiphoridae; genus Labia; species Labia minor. The sequence goes on from OY720344.1 coordinate 103,090,877, forward strand.
GTAGTCCATAGAAAAAGAAATTACTATTCTAATTTAAGAATTTAATTATTCTTTTATATAATATCTAATTTTTCTTTTGTTATAAATAATGTAAAATCTATATAATATTACTATTCTCCAATCCTATGTAAATATTATATTATATTAATATAATTGTATTCTTAATTTTATATTTTAATAAATACTTTTGTATATAAGTAAATTCATTTTTGAATTTTTCATTAAAACTCCTTATATTCCTTTCCTCCAACCTTACTGGATATTTTAACTTGATCAAAAAAACAATTTATATATAATTAAAATATTAATTTTAAATATTAAAAAATATATTTGCTATATTCTAGCAAACAATAAACTTTTTGAATCCTTCTATAAAATATATATTTTATAAAATTAATTTAATTTTTATTTTTTCATATGGGAAACATAGGTATATTAAAATTTACATTCAATTAAATTATATATCCATTAACATTGATTTTAAATAACCTATATTTAGTTTTAGAAAAAATTCATAATTAAATCTAAGATTTTTGCAAAAATAAATGTTAAAAATTTGTCAATAAACCTTGTACAAAGACCCCTCTTAACGCCCACCAATGAATACCTTGGAATAATAATAATTAAATTATTATCTCTCCTATTAATTAACTATTAATGATTTATATTTGAAAAAAAAATGGAAGATTACAAAGGGGTATAAAAGCAAGGACGGATTTTTAACTTGACGCGCCAACACGTGACGTGGTGCCATTAACAGAGCCAAACATACGCTGGTTTAATAAATATTATTTATTAATTTTAATTTATAATTTATAATTAACTAGCTGCTCAGAGCTCCTTCGTCGCTCTTCACATCTAGACGGGGGCTCCGCCCCCTGTACCCCCGAGTGGTACATAGTATTTGGTTGAAAGTAGTAAAAGGTTTTCATCCATTTTGTTTCAATCAATGTATAACATAAAACATTCATTTCTTATTGTGTGATTATTTAAAATATATTTTAATTTAATCAGTAAATTAATTATATATATTATTATTGAATATGTTATATCTATCTACTCGAAAGTTCTTGGCAGCTACAACCACATTTCTCCAAGTGTCCCCGGTGACCTCATCTTTCTTTGGCCAATAAATGCTGGAAAGAATAATCTGAATCTACTCTCATCTCCCAGGGTCATAGACCATGCGTGGCTCAACGGTACTCTAAAGTTCTTGGCAGCTTCAACCACATTTCTCCAAGTGTCCTTATCCTGAGCCTCTGTTCTATCTCTCGTACGTCATTCCCTGATGTACTCATCTTTCTTTGGCCCATAAATGCTGGGGAGAATCCTATTCTCAAATACTCTGAATCCACTCTCATCTCCTAAGATCATAGACCATGTCTCACACCCATATAATACAACAGACAAAATAATTGTTTTATATATTTTAATTTTCATTCCCTTTTATAATAATTTTGATGAGATAAGCCTCTTTACTGCATGATAACAGGCGTTTCCCGATTGCAACTTCGTTTTAAATTCTTCTCAAATATTATTATCCTTCGTGATTACATTCAATTTTTCTACATATTCAAATTCTACATTTTGTATGTTAATACTGCTCCTGTTTGTTTCTAAATATATTTATTTATCATTATTAATTTCAAACCTCATCTCTTTTCCTACCTCGATTAATTTTTCCTCGCTATCTGTAATTGCAATTGCCGAATCTCCTATTATATTTAAGTCGTCTGGGTCACCTAATATTTTACAATTGATTTCCGCATCTTACTCTTTCTTTACTACCTTCAAGATATATTTTAAGATCAAAATTTGAAAAAGTTTATCCGGATCTATTGAGTCATGCGTAGGTTTTACTAAAGTCTACAAATAATTAGTGAACAGAGATATTGAATTCGCTGTTTTTTTAATATCTGTCATAATGAAAATATCTTAATTAATGTTGATCGATTTGGCATGAACCCTCAATGATATCGTCTAATATTTCCTCCGCCTATAGTTTATAAGTATTGTATATGTTATAATAGAGTACATAATATTTCTTGATCATTTCACTTCGATATTTTAATTTTATTGCTTGATTTTTATTGAATAATTTTAATTATAATAAAATTTGAGAAATTGCAAAGTTAGAGACTTGAGACAATTTATAAAAATTAATTTATAAAAATTAACGGTATAAAAGTATTGATTAAACTAAAGATAAATTAACAATATATACATTCATTAATAGTATTAATTTAAATTAATGGATTTATTTTATTTTTTATTATTAAGTTCATTTATTTATTTTTTTAGATCAGAGTTAATTCCCTCCCTTAAAATAAAAACAGTATTCAAATATAGAAATAATAAATACAAAATAAATTAAGTTAAATATGATTTAAATATTTTATTATATTAATTAAAATGAGAACTTTTAGAATAAATTATTTAATTGAAATGATATTTGAATATTAGAATTTAAAATAAAAAGTTAAATATTATAATAATTCTTTGATTGGGAATCGCTAGAGTTATATACATTGTGTAAAATGAGTCCGCCAGTCAGTAGGCCACGCCTGGCTCTTGAATGAACAACACGGAGAACTATATAAACTTTAAAAAATTAAATTCTGCGGTTATTGATTAGATATTAATAAAATCTATAGCATATGTTACCATAGAGGTATATAAGAATATTGTGATGTAATTTCATAGAAATCGTTTCTTATTTTTTGATGTTCATAATTCTAAATTACCGGTAAAGTGTCGGTTAAGTAGGAAATTTCTTTTTTGTTTGTTTCTATGACAGCAAAAAAGTAAACAAATTACATACATACATACATACAAACACTCTCCTTTATATATATAGATTAAATTTAATTTAAATATATCTAATATATTATGTTATTTAATCCAATTCAAATTGCGAGATAGTCGAGTGGAGACACTCCAACCAATTTTATATCACTTCTCTCATCCCCTGAGAGGAGTTGTTTAAGATAAAGTATTATTATATTTTAGTTTATTTTATTACAATTTTTCATATAAGTAAATGTATGTATTGAGCATGATTTTATTGGTTCAATCTTTATTTTATAATTTTTTTATTATTATTAACTTTATATTTCATTTAAATTATAGATGTTTTATATAAATTTAATATACATATAAATTTAATTTTAATAATAATATATTCTTTAATTTTTTTTACCTTCCTAAGTGTCTTTAAAAAAGATTAAAATATAATTTTATTTGATCTAGAACGGGTCCAAAACACAAATTTTTCGTTTCGAAATTCTTCCAAAATCATACCATTTAATTATTTTAATTTTTTTTTTCCCTTTCAATCAATTGGATAATTTATTTTTATAAATTGTTTGCCGCGTCCCTTTCAATCTTCCACTGAAGAAGTCTGAAAGTCTTTTCAATAATACATTTTCATAGTTGGCATATATTTTATAAAATTTTAAAAATATTATATCCTAAATTCTTTCTTTTTTTAATCATTAAATTTATAATCATTAATATGTACAATTTTAACAGTATTAAAGACAATTACGAGGTAATCTTGTATGTACGAGGTCTGTTCAAAAGAAAAGATGAATTTTGAATTTTTGCGAGCTGTGTACATTCGATTATCTAATTTTTTTTATGTTGGTACACATATGTTTCTCATACATTATCAGTCATTTTGGATTAGTAGTTTGTTTTTGACAACTGAAAAAGTTACCCACGTTTTTGTGTGTTCTTCGATTTTTTAAAGAATATGTATTAAATTTGGCGTTAAAAATGGAATAAAGTGCTACAACCCAAATGTTGACTGTGGCATTCGGTGAGTCTATTTTGTCTTAACAAAGTGACCGAAATAAGATCGCAAAGTTCGATCAAATGTGAAGGTTTTGCTCATTGCTTTCTTCAATTGCAATGACGTGGTTCATCATTAGTTCTTGCCAACCGGTCGTACTGTTAATAAGGAATACTACAATGAAGTTATGCAACGTTTGTGTGAAGCAATACGGTTCAAACGATCGGAATAAACAAATCATGGATTATACATCACGATAATGCACCAGCTCACACATCATTGCATGTTCGTGATTTTTTGGCCAAAAACAACACCGTAATCATGCCCCAACCACCGTATTCACCAGATTTCGACCCTGGGACTTCTTCCTATTCCCAAAACTGAAGAGACTAATGAAAGGAAAATGCTTTGCTACAATTGATGAGATAAAGTCGGAATCGAAGAACGAACGAACTGATGGCCATACCGAAAAGCGCATTTCTGAAGTGCTTCGACGATTGGAAGAAGCGCTGGCAAAAGGGGAATTACTTTGAAGGGGACAAAATGGATATTAATAAATAAATAAATACTTTTCGAAATAATTCAAAAACACCTTTTCTTTTGAACAAACCTCGTATTATACTAAGTTTCTTTTTTATATTTTTTTATATTATATTATTTTATTATAAGAAATTAATGTATTAAATTGATAGTATATAGGGGGGATAATCCCCATTAAGAAAAAATATGCCTTAATATATTCTGATAATAATATTTTTCAATTGAAATTCTTCCTTATCAGAACATGGCTAGTGACTTTGATCAATGCCTTGTTAAAGGGCAGGCCGCACGAGCGGCCGCCTGGGGCTCTACCACTACTGCCATTAATTTGGCGCCATAAGTGATATTTGTCAAAAATCCATCGCAAAGGTCAAAATGGCATCAAATGAAATATCAAGATATTAGTAGCAAAATGAAATATACTATATATATATATATATATATATATATAAAGAGAGTGAAATAATAATAATAATAATAATTGTTGAAAACTTTAATATTTGCACTTAAATATTTTTATGAATAAGTGAAATTAATTATATACGTACTATATTTTCTTTAAAGTTGCCTACTACTACTATAAATTGTAATTACTACTATAATAAAAAAAATAATAATATTAATAATGAATTATTTTCATTTATATTACACAGGAGACAAAAGGAAAATAAAGTGGAGGGTCTCCACTTGACTATCTCGCAATTTGAATTGGATTAAATGACATAATATATTATATTCAAATTAAATGTAATTAATTAAAATTATAAATTAAAATTAATAAATAATATTTATCAAACCAGCGCATGTTTGGTTCTTTGTTGATAGCACCACGCCATGTGCTGGCGCTTGAGATTTGCAGTGTAAAAAAATTAATTCTGCTACTTTCAGCAATTCAATCAAGCTGAAATTCTATACATAGCTGTTTTATACAATTTTTAATTATGTGAAAAACTATCAAACATATATCTTTATTTTTACGGTCACTTTAGAGGAAAAAAAATTAAAACGTTGTAGGTAATGACCCTCTTCCGGTTAAGCTACATTTCTCAAAAGTTGATAGAAAACTACGAATTTCGTATAATGTCCATATACCAAATTTAATGATTCTAGCTCAAACAGTTTTTGCTTAATCTTGTCTACAAACATACACATACACACAGACATTTTTCTCAAACTTAGTGAAAATGATTCAGGAACCATCAAAACGTATAAAAACATCAAAATCTCGACATCGAACATTTTTGTGATCGCTATACTATCTCTTGCGAGATAGTAAAAAATAGATTAATAATATATGTCATATTTGCAAAAATGATAAATATTTATTTTCCAATTTTTTTTTATTATAATTAAAAATTATTAATATCTATTAATATTGATTTTTATTATTAATATGATAAAAAAAGAATAAATTTTTAAAAATATAATGTAACCAGAGCCCGTTCTAGAATTTTGAGTGTCCCGAACAAAACAAAATTTGACACCCTTTTAAACAAATTATCTTTTCAAAATCAATAAAAATAAACTTTTTAGAGGGTAAAAAACATTTGTCCGCTTCAATGTTGTGTGATAAAAACCATAACAATTTTAAATTTCATAATCTTTTTTAGTAAATCTTTTGTCCATTAATTTTTTTTTTCGAGTTATTATGAATTCTGACTATTTAAAAAGTTTTTTTTATAAATAATATTTCAATTATTTAATCTGTTTACAATAATAAAATAATTATGGTTGTTATCTTTATTTAGTTATATTAAAGAAAAAACAATTTATTGCTTGCTAAGAAATCGATTTCTCATAAAAATTGATCAATTTTAATTATAAAAATCTGAAAAAAATAATGAATGTAAAAAAAAATAATTTATTTTTATAATGTCGCCCCTTAAAATTTGGCGCCCCGGCTTTCCCGTTCCGTTATCCTGCGCTCATTGCAACAATAATTATTCACTCAAAATACAGGATAAATGCTTGAAATTAACTTTAGAACAGAAAAAATCTTAATATAATTTACACAATTTATAAAATCACTTTCTCTCTTTCCCTCCCCCTCCCCCTCTTGCTTAATTATTCTCTCTCTCTCATTCTCATTCGTATATATATATATATGATAATTGATTATCAGTCTTTGTTCTATTTATTTATTTTGTAAAGCATTTATTCCAATCTATAAATTCTATTTTCTTTTTAAAATAGGTCGGCACGTTTGGTTATTCAATATTAAAATAATTCCGAGCCAAAGTAGAAAAAGGATTATAGTCGTGTTTTTTATTTTACGATTTTTATTCGAATCTTTGAAATGGAGCCAAAAATAAAAATGTTGATTATGAATGGATGTTTAGAAGAAGGGGATGAAGGACTGGCGAGACAAGGTCAAGGACGAGTCCAATCGAGTTTGTCTTCCCCATCACGTTTCCACGTCAAACATCCTTATCCGAGTCCAGAAATTCATCTGTTTCAATCTGTCTTTATCTTTCTCCATTGATGGATGTAGACAGAGATCTATTCTTAAACAATTTCTTAAATTTAATACAATAAAAGGCGAAGGGCTCAAGTTGAAAGAGATCAATGTTGTGTAAAACAAAACTGCATTGGATTTGAATGAAATTAACAATAATTAAAAAAGTTTAGGAGATACATTTAAACACAAGTATTCATATGCAAATTCTAATGATATTTAAACATTTATTTATTTTTAATTATTATTTTTAATTTATTATAGGCAACAATTATTTTGCCGGTTGAATTATAAGGGTGTGAGGCATGGTCTATTACCTAAGAAGACGAGAGTAGATTAAGAGTATTTGAGAATAGATATAGTTAGAATTCTAAAAGGCTGCGATGGGTAGGGCATGTGGCTAGAATGGGAGAGGAAAGAATGGCGAAAAATATATTGGTGGGGAGACCGAGTGGAAGACCAAGGACGCTGTGGGTGGATAATATAGAAAGGGACGTGCGAGAGATGGGAGAGGGTAGGGATTGGAGGGTTGTGGCTCAGAATAGGGATACTTGGAGAAGTGTAGTTGCTGAGGCCAAGAACTTTCGAGTTCCGTAGAGCCACAGAGATAGATATATTTATTATAAGCAGTAATATTTATCTATCCATTCCTTTGGCGCTTCTAAACTCGAAAGTTCATGACAGCACTGACCACATTTCTCCAACCGTCCCTATCTTGAGTCACCATTTATTCCTATTTTTATACTTATATGTATGAATAAAAGTATTTAATGCAATTTTCTCTTAAGCTACAAAATAACTATCTCTTTTCGATTAAAATTCGAAATTTTTATTGTCTAAGAAAGTAATAGTATGGTATTTATAGAAATATCTAGTTTAGAGCGCGGGGTGGCTTACTGCAGAGATTACCAAACTACGAGTCGCGGTCCAAATCCGACGCGTAAAGATATTTAAAAGGAATATCAAAAGAATAAAAAGGCATTTTAAAAATGATTTTTTTTTTAATTATGTATAACATTAAACAATTATACTATCATTTAACGATACTTGTTTATTAAGTATTAGTGTATTTGCAATGAAATGTTAAAAAAAAATTAATGCTAAATATCATCATGAAATTTTACAATTCGCATATTCATGTGGTCCGGTAATCCGGCCCCCGGGGTAAAAAGTTTGAACAACTCTGGCTTTGTAGTATATTATGATCGTTAAATTATAATAATATCATATTATACCATGTAAAATATAATTTAAAAAAATTGATTAATTAAATTTGATTAGTGTTAAATGTCAAAATTAACTGAAAAGGGTTAAGGTCTCAAAATATTATTATAGATATCTTGAAATAATAAAAATAAATATTCATTGTTTGAAATACTTTACTTTTCATATACAATACAAACTTGTATCTTCGCACATAAAAAAAAAAAATCGTATAATTTATACCAATACTCTTTATTTCAAAAATAAATTATGACTTTGCGTAGTAGCGTATATGTGGTATTTTTCATCGCCAGTGTGACAGTTGTTTTAGATTTATAAAACAATCATTTATAGAAGAAGAAAATGTTTATAAGAATTATGTAAGTATATGAAATAACTTATTTACATTACTCAGTTGATGGCTTCGCAAAGCACTTAGCTAATCTAGCATAAAAAAAAAACATAAATATGCTTGAGCCTATTTTATTATATTTTTTTAATAAATATATATCACTCAAAAAAAAAAAATAATTACAAAGTATTATTGTATAAAATATAGATGAAAGAGTTTTGTTGCATAAGAGAACTTTTGAATTCAGAAGATCTAATTAAAAAACGAATACCTATAAAATTTTATCTCTATCGAATTATTACAAACTACATGAATTGCATGATATTCATTTCCATAATTTTAATAGATAAAATAATATCGAAAGTATATAAATATATATATATAGAAAAAAATTTTAAAGTAATTAAAACTTAATATTTAAGTTATTACATTTTTTTTTAATATAATATGGATGAAAAGTTTAAAATGATGATAAAGTTTGATCAAGAAATTGGATATAAACCTTAGAAAAAGTTTTTCCCAAGTTTAATATATAATATATTCTCAATATTTAAACAACAATATTCAACAAATATTATAAAAAATAATGTTAATTTTAACATTATAATAAGAAATATAACAATTTGATTTAATTTATTTGTATTTTCGTTACAGAAGCCAATAAAAATCACACAAATAAATTTCATTTAAATATAAATTTGTGTTAAAAAGTTTATAGAGTATTTTTGTTAAACAGCAATATATAAAGATGTAATTGGTTAAAACGATTTATAAAATAAAATTTATGTGAAAAAAAAAATATTAAAATATTAAATGTTAAATTTTGAATTAAGAGATAATAGTTGCCTAAATGCAGGAGCTCCAATCAACTTAAACTTTCTATTAGTTTATCAGATGATGCTGAAGGGGGTGTGCCACCAATGATAAGCGGATTTTTTTAATAAAAAGTGTTAAAATTATTTAACACTACACACAAAAATCACCACAAGTAAATTTTCTTATTAATAAATATAAATACCAAGATCGAATTTTAGAAATAATGTTCTTGATTAGAAATTATGTCAAAAAATAGTTATCTAATTTCATAAATATATAATTCATTCTATATCTATATCGATATCTATCTCTGTGGCTCTACGGAACTCGAAAGTTCTTGGCCGCAGCAATCACACCCTTCCAAGTATTCTTAACCTTCCAGTCCCTATCCTCTCCCATCTCTCTCACGTCCCACATTATCCACCCATCGTGTCCTTGGTCTTCCAAGTGGACGTTTCCCACTCGGTCTCCCTACCAATATATTTTTTGTCAATCTATCTTCTCCCATTCTAGCCACGGGTCCTACCCACCGTAGCCTTCTCGATTTTATAATTCTAACTATATCTGGAGATGCATAGAGGTCATGCAATTCCTTGTTATGCAATCTTCGCCATTCACCGGTGACCTCATCTTTATTTGGCCCATAAATGCTTCGCAGAATCCTATTCTTAAATAATTCATTCACTTGCCACAAAGTGGTTATATGATATTTACTAAAATTTTTATTTTTCTAAATACAGTAGAACTAGGGTTCACAATACCGGGATCTCGGGATCCCGGACGATTTTTGTCCGGTATTAAAAACCGGTATTTATGTAAAAATACCGGTATTTTGGTATTACGAATTTACAAAATGTGTATGATTTTTTAATGACAATAATGCCGACAAGTGTAGAATCAGAAAGAGCTTTTTCGGCCGCTGGTTATATTTGTACGAAAATTCGGTCCTCGCTTGATTATGAAACGCTTGATTCGTTGTGTTTTTAAGAGCAAACTTTAATAAACAAAACGCAAGTTATTAATATTAAATACTTTCAATTTATATTTTTATATTTTTTACTTCTTTAATTATATTTAATTCTTTAATTATATAATACCATACGAGCCTATTATATGTAAAATGTAACATAGAATTTAATATTTACTTTATTTTACTTGCGCGTTTTTTTGTATCTATCTACTCCTACTCTCGATGTAATAAAATAAATAATATCTACTCATTTCAGAACAATATTTATTAGATTTCATATATTATTTGTTAAAAAGTCAATATAACAACTGAGGTAAGTAGAAATATAGCTAGTAAATTTATTATTAATAATACCGGTATTAATACCGGTATCCCGGTATTTCAAATTTCAAATACCAAATACCGGTATTCAGATTTTAGTTCGGTATTGTAAGCCCTAAGTAGAACCTCGATAAGGCTAAATCATGTCGTTTCTTAAAATTCTCTAACCAGCCATTGCTAGCTTTAAAATTTTTGATTTTCAGCTTTTTCTTTCAGTATGGGTCCACTAACACTGATGTTTTTATTTCGACACTGTTTGAATTACGTAAACAAACATTGTTCTAAATTAGGGAATTCGGCAATTTTCGTCTTTTACATTGAAGACCTGATTCTTGTTTCTTCAAGATTTCAGCTTCTGAGGGCCAATACAGAGATTACTTATTTAAGTTATAGAAGTGCGTATTTTAAGTTATTGAGGTTTTGGTCTCTGATGGGAAGGGAACATAGTATTTTTTGAAGTTATAGAGTTTTTTAAGTTACCGAGGGGTTTGAGTTATCGAGGTTCTACTGTAGTATAAATATATATTTTCAATAACACAATATATTAACTTTTTCCTGAAATATTCTCCACAATGAAAAAAGGTAAAATATTATTATATTTGATATGTTAAAAAGAAATAATAATGAAAATATATATATTTATAATATACTTATATTATATTAAAGGTGTTCTTAAATCGAATCGATAAAATATATAAGGAAAATTCCAGTCAAAATGAAAAATTTATAAAATTTGTAAATATATATATATCGCACCTTCCTAAGGATAAAAATAAGCAATGCACATCTAGCAACTTTCATAGACGAATGTGATATAACTATAAATTGAATGTAAATATCTATATAATGATATGAGAGTAAAATTTCTTACCTTGGTAGGGATGTTGAATGCCGATATGCCATTGGAAGATAAGTGCATTATATCTTTGGGGAATTACTTTGAAGGGAACAAAATGGATATTAATGAAAAAATAAATACTTTTCGAAATAATTAAAAATTCACCTTTTCTTTTGAACAAACCAACTTTTTGATTTTCCAAGCCACGTGATGATATGAAAATTTTTTGAAATTATGAGCAAAGTGCAAACAAAAAAACCTTTAATATATATATATATATATATATATATATATATATATATATATATATAGGAGAAGATAAAGATAATAGCAATATATACAGATCTATCCTAAAATCAATATTTAAGCTTCAAATGGGGTTGAAAAAAAATTAAACGCACCAAAACTTAAAGAGTCACCTTTATTCGCTTATATTATATATATATATATATATATATATATATATAATTATAATTCAATTGTTTCTTCCATACCCTCTAGGGACTCATTTAAATATCTACAAAATTTTTCAGAAGCCTAACTCAATTTAAAGTTGACGAAAAATCTATTGAAATATTTTATCTGAACGAAAAGACAGGTCAGCAGACAGACAAACATAAAGTGAAGTTGATAAAATCGTTGTAAAATACTATTTTCAAAATAATCATGTTTTATGTAAAATAGTATAATTTTGCATAATTTAGAATGAAAAATATGGTAATGTGGTAGAGTAGATTGCGTCACTTTTACATAAAACTGATTGGTATTATTTATTCGATTATTTTATCATTAATTATTTTATGAACATTTAAATTATTTATTATAATTTAATTATATTAATTTAATTAAAGAATATTATTTAAGTATTTTACTTTTCTTTGTTAATTTTTAGATTTATTTAAAAAAAAATTAACTTTTTTACACTCTATTAATTTTTAGAATTTCAATTAAATAATCAAATAATTAATTCTTAAATAAAGTAAATTATAAATATGCTTTTTTTACTTCAATCAAAATAATGAAATTGGAATTAAATTTAATAAAGATATGCTCATTAGTATAAAATCGTTACAGGAATAAAATTTAAAATTTCATTAGGAATATTACAAAAAAATAATAATAGAATATATTTTAATTCTTTTGTATTTGTATTCATAGAATGATAATAGAATTACAAAAAAATAAAATATTTATATTCATATTTTCAAAAAATAATGGCGGAGAATTCTTTTTATGCTTCAATTAACTTTAGGAATATTTAATTAGTCAATCAGCCAATCAATTGTAGACAGGAGGAGTTTCATCTCCCTCATCTTAATAAAATTGAACATAAATTAATTCCAGTTAAAAAGACAACTATTCAGACCCTATCTACTCAGTTTTCAGCTATTTTAAACAAAGATATAAATTACATAAAAATTTTAGCCATTTTTAAAATAATATATTACTAAATAAGATGATTATTTAAATTAATTTTTTAATTGATTTTTATATTAATCACCAAGAAAATCTATTTAGGAAAAAAATAAAGCACTTTAATTTATTAAATTTTATTTTTCGCCTTACGTAGAGGCAACCATGTCCACAATAAAATGACAAAGATGTTTTCTCTATCGAAAAAATAAAATTTTTTAATAAAACTTTTTCAATAGAATAAATATAAAAACACACACACACACGCACACACAACCTATAAAACCTCACATTAAGCAGTTTAATTTATTAAAGATTGTAACTTTATATAGTTACCATTGAAAAATTCACATAGAAATTAATTAATTATTAAATATGAATTAACTTTGTAAAAATTTATTTTGTGATATATATATATATATATATATATATCACAAAATAAATTATATATATATATTTGTATTTTTGATATATTAAAACGCTCTAACGATTTTTTTTAATTTCACACCATAGATCTGTATTAGTTTCAACTTCTTTGTTAGTTTTTTTTCTTAATTTAAAATAGGAATTTTAATAATAAAACAAATAGCGCCGGACAGCTCTTCCTTAAATACAAATTATTATAAATAAAATAAAAATAAAAATATTTATTTTAATAATATTTTGTAATCAAATTTCGAAATATATATTATGTTATATCCACAGGCCATACTTTTCGGTCTCAGTGCATTAATACATACGTTTAAAGGTTGTATGTTTTATGACTATTTTTTTTTATTTATGTTCTTTTAAATTATTTGACGTTTATTTATTTTAAATAATAATCTTAATCTTAAATATTCATAGTTCAAAAGGAATAATTTTTTTAAAGTACCGAACCAGATTCCGAATTAATAAAAATGAATGAAATAAAAAAAAACAATTTTGAAGTAATGATTCAATTCTTATTTTCAAACGGTTTCATTCCAAACATCAAATATGTATTTAAATTAGAATAAAATAAACATAATAAAAGATTAAATATAGAATGAAGATGGAGATTAATGTACTAGTATATCAAAAATGAAATATGAGATAAAACTCAATAGAATTATTAATAAATTTATATAAGATATCAAATAATATATTGAATACATTTCTAAATTGATAAAAATGAAAGATGAGATTTTCATTTGTATAATATTAAGATACCACTTTTGTTATTATTAATTGGATAGCTTTGTTTGATAAGACATTTTTTAAATTAAGATTGACTGAGATATTTACTAGTACTGAAAAGATTGGATTAGTAATGCAATCATAATTATTTTATAATAATAATCATAAGATTAATAAGATATTTTATTTTTAATAATTAATTAATTAATATTGTATAGAAAGTAGAGTAGGAAAATTACAACAGATAATGAGTAAGAAAATAATAAAATAAAAGAGTTGAAAATTTACCTTAAAGAGAGAGAGACTTTATCAGTGAATGTAGTTATTCTTCTTGTCAGTACTAATATTAGAAGATAAGTTCAACCAAGTTAGGAGCCATCGCCTAAAAAATATAAAAAGAAATTAGCAAATATTAAAATTAAGAAAAAAAATGTACAAGTTTTTAAATAATCCGAGAAAATTTCAAAATTTTTCCGCTCTATAAAATAAAAGAACATTAAGTTTTTGTATTTAAATTTGTGCTAAGAATCGTTAAATTATTTAATGGAAGTTTCATTATATTTTTAGTAAATGAAATAGAATTATAATCAAAACTATATAACTACATATATTTGTAAAAATTACATCTATTTTCTGAAATATAAATAAATATGTAAATATTGAGAGGAAGTAAACATTGAGAAGATAGTATTTCTGATAAATTAATGAATTTTGATTTATGAAATCACTTGAAATATAATTTCTTTTTGGGAGATTGTCTTAAAGACCCACATTTCAAGAGAAATTATAGAATAAACTAAATAATAGGAAAAAAATTTGAAGTTATAAAGCGATGTTAATTTAAGGAATAAAATAATCAATGAATGATATAATTCATCATATATCATTTTATCTTGTTGAAAGGCCCTTTAAGTTTCAAATGAAAATAGAAACTACACGTTTTCTTGGTATACCTACCGATCGATAATCATTTGATCGCTCCAAAACCAAATTTCTCGCTAGTCATCCCACACCCATTTTAGTCAGGTATATATGTCAATATATATAATTATTTTACTTAGGAATCCTTAGAATTATTATTTTTATATTGGTTGCCCAACATCAACACAACATCAACAATGCTCTGCCCACTGTAACTTATATTCCTCCATCCCACCCTATCCTGAGCTACTTTCATTTAGAACCCTCAAAACAAATCTGAATCTAGTTAAAAGAAAAATTTTATAAAATGTTTCAATCGGGCTATTTATAAATTCAGATAATTCAGATATTGAATGAATAAATTTACTAATGAATTTATTTATACTAAGTTAAATTTCTAAAAAATAATTTAAATTAAAATATTTAAAAAAAAAATAATTCAAAATGTATAAAAAATCTTATAAATATATTCTTAAAATATATAAAATATAAAATGCATTTCTATAAAAACAAATTTTTAATATATTCTATTTCTGATTAAATATTTTTTTTATATAATTGATTTAATATTTAAGAATAGAATTTATACGTGTTTAAACATTAGATTTTTCATAAACTAAGTTAATAAGAAGAATGCCAATAAATAGAAAATGTATTATTGAATTTCCGGTTAATTAATAATTAATAAATAAATGACTTTTTTAGATTCTAGAGGGGTTGGGAGATGCGTTGGGAGGTTCATGACTGACGGCAGAACAATGACTGAGCAGCGAAAGTAAATACTAACAGCTCAAAAATAAATTAAGTAGAATAATATAAATGATTATTATTATGTTGATTAATGAAGGTATGAATTCTTTCGAATAAATATAATAAATTCATAATAAATATATTCTTATTTAAGAAATTAATCAGAAAATTATTAAAATTAAAAAATAAATTAATTAGTTAATTAAAATTAAAAATTAAAAATTAAAATTATTATCAGCTGTAATGTCCCAAGGACATTGATAATTCGAAATAATTTTATAACAATCAGAAAGCATGTTGGTTGGAAACCGCCCGACGCCGAAGGCGTGAAAATGACATTTTAAAATGCAAAGGATTACTATTTATTAAATGACAAAAATAGTTTGTTCCCTAGCAACAAGCAAGAGGGATCTTATCAAACACAGAGATCTTTTCAGTATAATTGTTGTCTTATTGGCTATTTTTGAACACGTGACTCGGAATTGAAGAATTAGATTGGCTATTTATTTCATCAAAAAATTTTCATATAAATTATACAATTATTCATAAAATCTATTATTTATTAATAAAGGAATGAAGTTTTATTTAAATTGAATGTAAGTTAATTTTTATATTAATAATTCAATTTTTCATGTAAACAAGATTATATACAAATTGTAATAATTCATATTATAGCTCCTAAAGCTATAATAATAAGTCAAAGAATACAACAAATATTTATATACATCATATATATTTGAAAAGGAAGCTTGATTATCAGACCCATTTAGATATAATATGACAAATTCATAGCAAGTCTGGAAAATTTTATTTATAAATACACATTTATTGTATTGATAAATATGTTAATTATTAAATGATGTTGGATTCATCTCATTAAACAAACAAAACATTGGTTGAATAAAAATAACTTGTGACTTACTAAGGATTGATATTATGTATAATATATAACAAAATTTATTTCAGAATAAGGCCAGTAGAATGTGTGTACCAAGCATTTCAGAGGTTACTACTTAATGAATATTTCTTCATTTGGTATATATCGTTTAGAAAAATGAAGCGTTTCAACCTTTTTTCTCAAATTCACTCTATTTATCTAAAAAAATAATTAAAAACTATAAATTTAACCATATAAATTGAAAAGAATAAGTACTTAATTAAAAGATCAAAGTACTCTTGGACTTCAGATCAATTAAAAAAACAAATTAATTCTTAAATATTATTTTATAAAATTAATTTCTACGAGTAAATTTATTAATGAATAAATTACTCATGAGATCGTTTCTTTATAATTTAAAAATTTTCTTATTATTTACTCTATGGAAAAAATCAACTCCTTCTCTTCCTTTTTAAAGTCAATAAATAACCTAAAAATTTACACACTTTAATTGAAAATTGAAAATTTGGCAATAATTTCATTTTTAAACTTTTTTAAAAATTAAAATTGAGAATCAACTGGTATTCCAGTTCCACTCTTTTTTATACGATAGTTTGTGTAAATTTTGGAATATATTTTCTTAATATATCATTTACCTATGTAAACAATGTACATATAAATAAATTAATGTATATTTTATTCAAGAAATATTTTTTTTTTATTTTTATTATCCCTTAAATTATAAAATAAAATTCTAGATTCTTTTATCAATATATTATCTATTATATATATATGAGTACCATGTACCATATCTAATCTTAATTATTAAATTTCAGCTTTGAAAAAATATCAACTAAAACTAAAATAAAATTGAAATAAAAATTAACATAATATACGTGTATGTATTGATTTATATGTTTTTAATATTATTTTAATAACAGTTTTAAATAAAAAGTACTTACACATATTTTTAATTAATTTTATCATAAAATCATAATATTAATTACTTTAAAGAATGGTAGGATTATTTCTTTTTGTTTATAATATTTTATTATAACTTGATCTAAAAATATCTCTAAAAATTTCATTTTTAGATACTATCTATCTATTACATAGGATTTGTAATTATCTCTATTCTGAATAATTTTAATAATATATTAACCACATTGGCAAGTTATTGGTTTTCTCGTATCCATTCGATTTTCCAGTGAATTGGAGACGATAAAATCTAAAAATTAAAATTAATAACACATATTCTTCGTAAAAAATAGTTAATGATTTATTTAATTCAGTCAGAAATGTTATTATTATAGTCATTTTCTTTTCTTATGAATAAATCTACACTTTATAATTTAATCATAAATAATAAAAAATAAGTTGACCTGTGGCCAGACTCAGAACCGACCGACGGTTTGAAATAAATTAATTTCCAGCTACATCAACAATTTCAAATAATTTAAATGTATCTATTAACGCAATAAAAAACTGATATGGATATAACATAAATTTTTTAATTTTATTTTATTTAAAATATATAAGTAGGAGCTGGCTATGACATCATGAAGAGCTGGGTGACGTCATATAAATTTAAATTAAGAAAAAACTAATGAAGATGATTTTCCCGAGGATAAAACCAATACAAAGTGTATGATTCCTGGAGATGTGTAAAAAAGTTGATCAATTCATCATACTGATGCATTAAGTAAATACACCAAATTTCATCAAAATCCGTTGAGCCGTTTAAGCTGTACACATCTATACGGACGGACCGACAGACATCATGCTAAAAATACTTTTTTCTGTTAAGAAAATGCATGATTCGTGGAGATATGTAAAAATCTCCATATGTGAAATTTGGTGTGAAAACAATACCTCCCTTACTATCGTCGGTCGGTAAAAAAAACCTCTGACTTTTATACGTCCTACGCAAGGACAACGCCTATGAAGTTGTTTATATCAACTAGGTGACATATGATCAGTAGAACGAGTCCTATCAACCTTTACCTTGATTTTCTTGATCGGAGGAGCTACTTTTTATCAAGTACCATCCCAATGGGGTAATTTAGAATAAATTTATAAAAATAGAATTTAATTAAATATACAATTAATATTCATCTTATAAACTACTATAATTATAATAATCTATTTTAATCCATGTTGATGACAGTATTTATATATATAAGAATTAGTCGTACCTGTGCTGGGTAGGGCGGAAGGGGATTGAAAATGAATATTGTAATTAATAAAATTAATTTAAATAAAGTAATTAACCTAATTCATTGAATAAAAGAATAATTGAAATACAAATAATTTAATTTTAATAATTCATAATAGGCAATTTAAAAATTTTATTACTTTAATTGATTCTATAAAAAGGTTAACTACTAAACTACTAATCTATATAGAGATATATAGTATATATAAGATTAAAGATTTATTTTAAATATATTTAATATTCATAATCTCCATAATGTGTCATAAAGGTATTAATAAATATTTTTATAATTTTGATATTTGAATTTTAAAAACTAAATGTAATGAAAAATTATCAGTTAAAGAATTTTTGCAAAATTATAGATAAAAAAAAATTGAAATAATTTTAATTTAAAACATATAAATAGTTTAAATAAATTCAAAAGAAATTGTATACTATTGTAAGCTATAAAAGGTTAATAAAATAAATAATATTTATTTTTTATAAAGAGAGAATATACATACAAGTATATATATATATATATATATATATATATATATATAAACATGCACATTTCGACGTTCATAACCAGCTAATCTGTCAAACTTTAATAATTAGAAGCGACCCGGAAAAATTGCATAAGGAAAATTTCTTTAGAATTAAAAACGAATCCACTAGTAAAGCTTTATCCAAATCCATGACATGACAATTAATATGCACAATTACCAAACTAAAATAATAAACATTTTTAAAAAATTGATATTTTTCTTTTTTTAAATGATATTTCTTATAAAACGGAATTGATTCAATATAAGATTCTTTAAGGGATGCACGTATAAGTTATTATTATTATTTTGATTTTAGAGTACAAAACTTTTTCATACTAGCTAGCGTAGGTGCAATCACAATTCTGGCAACACTCATAATAATTTGGGGATGAACATCTCTTGAACGCTTTTTAAACATTCAATTTTGATGATCGATCATATTTTTCAGCTTCCTCTAAAGCAGTGATTCTCTACCTTTTTCAATTTTTTTTAGGACCGGAGCACTCTGGCTTTAGTCCTGCTAAATTCTTTCACACAGTGTCCTTTTTATATTTCAGGAAATTCTTAAATAAATATTATTTAATGTAATTAAATAATAATATTACATAATATCAAATTCGATATCTTTTGATAATATTTAAAATTTTAATGTTTCCATTTGCTTGGTCATTCTTTATTAAATGAATATTTTTCATCCGAATGTTTATTTCTTTTAAAAACACAAAAAAAAAAAAAAAAAAAAAAATACTGCCAAGCATTAAAAATCTAAGTCGATCTATTATTTATACTTTTATAGTTAAAGAGTAAATAATTATAGAGAGACAAATGATCCCTATATAATCTCTATTATAAAATATGAAACTATTAAATAAATATTATATATATATATATATAATATGATTGCATTACAAATAAATTCTAAAAATGTTTTTTTAATAAAAGAAAAAAAAAACTTGAATATATAAAATGATTTGAAATTTGAGGATTGAGATTTAAAGTTTACCAACCGCTAGATGATTTATCATCAAGGGTACAGAACTCACGGTGAGATGCCATAAACCACCTAATTTCTCCAATCCAGTGGGTAGAACTTTAACTCAATAAATATGTTATAACAAAAGGACCTAAATAAAGGATGACAGTTAATAATAATAGAAACCGATCTTCGTGCCTTAATAACACTCTATTGAAATATATATAATCAGCTTAACAAGAAAAAAAAATTACTCAATCACAAAATTATTACTTTATTTTTAATTATTTATTAAAATTTGACAATTCCTAGAACAAAATTTATGAACTATATTTCATCTGCAATTATTTTATAATTTTTTTTTCTTTTTTGATAAATGTATAATACTACTTATAACTTCTTCCTTTAAGTGCCATGTCAGGTTTACTGACTATATATGAGCCGTTTATTTTGAAAGTGGCCTTACTCCATTTATCTTCAAATCGAGATATTTAAGGGTTTGCATTTGAATGAATTTAAAAATATGTGTATAGGATCCTAATGAGTCTTACTGCTTAAGTGTATCTAAGGGTGTTAAATTTATAGTACCTATTAAAAAAAGGCCACTTTCAAAATTAACAACTAGATTAATTATAAAATTTGAAGGTGCACAAATTCATTCAATATAATTTAAGATGCTTCAAATTGAAAACATAACAATACTGAATTTATTTTATATATCTAAATAAGTTGACCTGTGGCCAGGTCCGAACCGACCGACGGTTTGAAATAAATTAATTTCCAGCTACAGAAACAATTTCAAATAATTTTAATATATCTATTAATGTAATAAAAAACAGATATGGATATAACATAAATATTTTTAATTTTATTTTATTTATAATATATATCTAAGACCAGGCTGTGACGTCATGAATGGCTGGATGACGTCATATAATTTTAATTAAGAAAAAAAACTAATAAAGATGATTTTTCTCGAGTATAAAACCAATGCAAGGTGAATGATTCGTAATGATATGTAAAAAATCTCCTCATGTGAAATTTGTATGAAAATAACCCTTCCCTTCCTATCGTCGATCGGTAATACTACCACTTCCGGTTTCCGGATTTGCACCAAAAGTTGATCAATTCATCCCACTGATGCACTAAGTAAATATACCAAATTTCATCAAAATCGGTTGAGCCGTTCAGGTTGTACACATCTATACGGACGGACAGACATCATGCTAAAAAATACTTTTTTCTGTTAAGAAAATGCATGATTCGTGGAGATATGTAAAAATCTCCACATGTGAAATTTGGTGTGAAAACAAAACCTCCCTTACTATCGTCGGTCGGTTAAAAACACTTAAGAAACATAATTTATTCGATTCAAAACATTTTTTAATTACAAAACATACAAAATTACAAAGAAATTTATTGCAAAACAATTTACTATTCATTTACATTTTGCGCGTGTGAAAGGGATTTGAAGAAATCATTATGTTCCGGTGGTATATAAAATTGAATTTTGTGTGATATTTTTATAGAGTGGTTTCAATACAAAATTTTCGAATTTTCTTGGTCTACCCACACGTGGTAATAAATTTAGGACTTTAAAATTTTTATTCTCATTCACTGATGTCTTATAGAAAATTTTATACGGTTCATTTCTGTCAAAACAACATCCAACATATTTTTAACCAGTTTACTGATTCACCGTCAGAATTCTTGCGTGTTCTAATAATTTTGTTGATACAAAATCGTCTTGTCTCATTTCATTTTCAATAAAATTATTATCTTTCCGACACTTTTTAATAATCTTGAGGAACGAGTTTAGTACTTATCTAATTTTGAAAACTTATGTGTCAAAAATTTATCGTATTTGATTGGAATATAAACAACCTGAAATACTTCACTGAGATAAATAACATGAAGTTGTACATGTAGGTCACTTTCAAAATAAATGACTCATATATTAATATATATATATACACGAGGGTGGCCTGAAAAGTTTCCGACCTGATCAAGAAAATCGATGTTTTTAAATTTTTTTTTGTTATATTTTTCAACATAATCTCCATCAACACTAATACATTTCTCATAACGGTGTTCTAATTAATTTAATTAATTTAATTTAATTTAAGTCTCATCAACAGTTATGAATCGACGCAAAAATTCGTTTGGATTACGCCTACAGCGCCAAATTGGTTTTTCGAAGCAATTTTTGGTCTAACTTTAGGAAATGCGGCACCCACAGCTTTCCATATTCAAATGGTTTTGCAAAATATTTCGCACACGTTCAGCTGACATCGTACAGTTCTCAGCTATCTTGAATTTTGAAAAATAAAACAAACAAAAAATTGAAAAACATCGTTTTTCTTGGTCAGGTCGGAAACTTTTCAGACCATACTCGTACCTACATCTAATATACTTTAATAATTAATATTACAAAAAAAAAAAAAAATTAATTAAAAATTTATATAAAATAATATTATAAACTCATCCTAAGATTATTAATCTATTAATTTCAATTTACTACAGGATTCTAAATATTATTTGGAAATTTGTGTATTACCCACACTAGTTAATTTTTAATCAATAAACAAGATAATGAATATAATTTCCTTTGCAGGAAGGTATTTTATGTCGGAGTGTAATAACTTCCCACAATTCACTGATAAGACACACCATTACAAATGGGAAAAATGGTGTTGAATGGAATAAAAAAAAAGTCGAACAGTCATAACTAATTTGTGCCATTATCACAGCCATCTTAAAAATGGTTTTAAAAAGAGGCTCTTTTGGTTTTGATGATGACCCATGTACTACGACCGAAAAAATAACTAATCTAGTTTATCTCATCCAAATAGCCACAGTATCCTTTTATTTATTCCAAATATCTTGATAAAATCACCCACATAATGGTTACATTGCATACCTTGAAGGCTCACCTTTTAAAATTTTATAAACATGAATAGTTCCTTATTAAAAAAAAAATAATAAATAAATAAAATAACATAAGTACTATAAAATAAATATGTTACAATACTGTCTTTATTAAATCTTTACTTTTTTAGATATATGTGAGTAAGACATGATAAATTATGAAAATCCTTTGAAGATGAGATTCTAAAAAAGTTTTAATTTATTTAAATATACTGAAGTGATTATTTTGAAACATAAATATATCAAGATAGTCGTCAATGAAGGATAAAAACTAATGAAGAAATAAAAATTGAAATTAATTATACAAAATAATAAATAAATAAATCCGAATATCTTTCAAAGTTTCTAATCCATAAAAATATTAACAAAATATTTCTGATCCAGAAGAGTTTAATTTAAACAGTGGTGCAACCAGGGGGGGGGTTAGAGGTTTTAACCCCCCCCCCCCAGGAGAGAAAAATAATTAATACATATATCTATGCCATTATACATATATGAAATTTATTGTTATAATCTATATATGTACTAAACTATAAGAAAAAAAAGAACAACTTACCTAAAACTATTCTTTTATGGTGGCGTTGGCAAATGAACTCATTTAAATTTAACACTTGTTTAATCTAAAAAATTAAGTTTTATTAAAAATTAAACTAAACTAAACTATAAAAAAAAACAATATATAACTATTCTTTAAATACATTTAGATTACTTACAATTGATTGATTATTGATGGTAGATAATGAATCTATCGACAAATTTTTCAACACTTCTGTTCTTCATTCTCTGGAAAACAAAAACTAAGATGAAATAATGTCTCCCTGGAATAATTCATATTTGGATATCTACTCACCTTTTTGATGATGGATCCAATAAGGTGAAAGATTGTCATCAACAACGAACGATGTTACATGAAAAAGAAGAACAAAAGATATACATTATTAAGATTGAAAATAGATTCTAATATTAATTTTAAAATATTTATCAAAAACATAAATACTTACAGCGGGGTTTTCACCCCTTACTTTCAGATGATCTGTTCTTTATTCTCTTTCCAATAAAATGAACTTGAATGGTATATTTTCTGTAAGACTAAAAAAACAATAAGAAATAAAAAATTCAATTAGTAGGTAATTAAAATAGTATCTTTGTAAATTCCTCAATGTAGAAATATCTAAAAGTATGTATTTATGTAATATAAATCTACAACATATTCAACATTGATATAGTAAAAAAGGATTATTTTAAAAATAATTGAAATGATATTGTATTAATTATTATACCTACATGCTGGTATTTCTTTTTGAAATGCATCATTCATCATTATTATTGACCAGAGTAGAAATAAGAATACATCATCCACGGGCATGAAGATACGCGTGATGGGAATAGAAGACCAATTGATATATGAAAAATGAACTTAAAAAATAATATTTGAAATATTAAAGAATTTAATTAATTATCTCTTCATTTTATAGAAATTAATATAATAAACTATCATAAATAATAGAAATTCAATTCACTGAATATTTATGAAAATATAAATATACTGGTTAAATATATTCTCGAAGAATAAAAGATATTAATAAATAGAAATATCTGTAGAGGTATATCAATAAGATAAGGATTATAAAAATGAGTGAAATATTTTGAAAGTAAGTATAGAAAATAATTAAAATAATATTTCAATTTCAATAAAATAATAGAAAATAAATGGTAAATAAATAATAAAAACTTACCCATTGAATGTTAAGTTTTTCATTTTATTTTAATAATATTTATTGTATTGTATTTTAGGTTGATGAAATCTTATGCTCGTTACATTCCATTCATTGCAGATCTAAAAATAAGAAAATAAGATTGATAATTGTTCTTGCAATTTCGGAATAGTTTTACTTGTATATATATATTATTTATTTATTATATGGATTTATTTGAAAAGTTTTATAATGAAAGCCCCTTTTAAAGTAGATTTTCTGACACACAGAATCATTTCTGACAAAAATCATTTAAAAATTAAATATTCCTTATTATATTAAAAAAAATTAAATTTTTTTTCATGAATTATTTTACAAATAAAAATTCAATTTTAGCGATGAGATTACTTGCCGTCGTTGTAAAGAGATGTGATGAATCTCTGTTCTGACACTTCAAAAACCATATAATGCTCTTGAAATAGAAAAAAAGATGATTAGATATAGTTTACTAATAGGAGAAAATTATATTACAAGAATAAATATATCAATTGAATTTCAATAAAAATATAGGTAATACGTACCGTGAAGACTGCTTCTATGCGCTCTGATGTTTTCCCTATCTAGTCGTTCTATCCTACCCGAGACACAATTCTATGGCACGGATGACCATCTAATAATTTTTTCTATTTTCATTCGAGATAGTCTTCTTGCTAGAAAAGTTTACACAATCGCGGAAACGATAAAAAAAACATTCCCGAAACGCGTATATTAGACACAGTATGGTCTAAATTGTATTTTATTTTTCGAAAGAATGCGAAATTTACAAGAAAAAGAAGAGAAAAAAATAGGAAAAAATAAATAAATTAAGTAGGAAGGAGTTTGTGAGTATCTGTGGATCAACTGAGAGTGACTTTGAGTTTTTGGAATACGACTGAACACCACATTCGAGGCAACCTGTAAGAAATGCCCTACCTATCCTATCTGGAATTCATGACGTCCTCCATAGTGGGAGGAACACTCATGAAAAAAGACTAACGCTAGCAACAAGGTAGACAATACATCCTGCGAGCTAATCCCATTAAGGAACATTGTTGTACTACCTTCACGAATGTCTGTCCAAGATCATAGAGCCACGTCAGAGCCACGCTCAGAGATACACAAAACTGTACACAAAAGACATAAAAGTCATCAAAACACAGACGACTTGGGAATCACAAAATTCATGCAGTTAAACAATCCCTTAACATTTTTCTGACACATATCCCTCCCCACCCCACCCACTAAATACTAAATACTAAATACTAAAAAGGTGATTCATTAAATAGAAGAATGCAAACCCAACACACAAACACCTTTTCCTATTCTCTTCTAAAATATTAGTAATTCATGCCATTTAATGATTCTTGTTTATATTTATTGACCTTAATGCCTAATATAAATGTTTGTCAATAGTAAATTAAAATCACTATTACTATTATTAATAGTGTCAGAATAATAAAAAACTATGCGTTGAATACTTATTTTTGGTGAGCTGTATGGTATATGTAGA
Organism: Labia minor; assembly: GCA_963082975.1. NCBI lineage: Eukaryota > Metazoa > Arthropoda > Insecta > Dermaptera > Spongiphoridae > Labia > Labia minor. The sequence goes on from OY720344.1 coordinate 103,117,170, forward strand.
AAGAATTTGAAGAAACCAATATTATTCGAAGAGCAACAAATTTGTCATCGATGTTGATCGAAACGATGTTACATGAAAAAAAAACAAACAAAAGACACATATATAAGATTGAGTATATATGGTAAAATATATTACACAATTGTTTTAAAATAAATAAAACAAAAGATACTAACCTCGGAGCTAGAAATTGGTTGCCCACTCGCAGTAAGTCAATGGATGATCTCGACGAATGTAGTGTATACTTCGCTCCCTCTCTTGAATGATATTCTTGCAGATAAACTAATAAAAAATAAAAATATTTAAATTATTAAATACTACTTATTTTCCTATAATTGAAATGAAAAAACAAAAACAAATAAAACATTAAGTTTACTAAATTATTCACTACAATTTAAATAAAAAAATAATATATAATTTTCTGTGTATAAATAGAAATTCAATGTACTTACAAGTGATAATTGAAAAATTACAAATAAAGCACATGAAATATTACATAATTATATATTTAGTATATTTCTTATATTCAAATTTAAATTCAGCATAAAGATTCTATTTAATTGAAATATTTTATATACTAATTGATCAGAAGTTTTTTTGTGTTTAATTATAAAAAAGATATCATGAAAATATATATATATTAGTTCAATAACTATATTACTTAAAATCGAATTAAGTAAAGATGTAAATATATTGGCAATTGTCTCGAGATACAGACAATAGAATATAGAATACGAGTAATATATAATATATCATATAAAGTAACCCCTACGCTGTTTAGCTAATAGAAGCTTCCGAGCTTTAAAATTATTTCTAAATTTATAATTATATAATTCATTCTAATAAAATACCTAGATTTATAATCAGTTGTGTTTTTTTTAATGCATATTAAAAATACTTTCAAACTACAAAATATATTAATCACTGTATCACATATTAATTTTTTAACTAATAATATTTAGATATATTTCAAAGACACATAATAAAATTCTTTTTTAATAAATGAAAGTATTAAAAAGTGACCTTTTCTATTATCTATAATTAAAAGAGTATGTTGAAATGATTGCTATTTAAATTTCAATTGATTTTTGATTTTGATAATCATGTTGAATTCTCAGTAAATAATTGATATTGAAAGAATAAATATTTATCAGAATTTATCATTTTTTTAGATAAATTATACGGTAAAGTATAAGATAAAAGAAAAAAAGAAAATAAATTAGCCCTGCCGATTGGACGTCTCTAGAATAAATGTCACTTTAAATTGAATATAAAAAAATTATATTTACTTAAATGAATATAATATCCAAATATATATTAAAAAAATCAACTTATATTAAATAGAAAATATTAAAAAATAGAATAATAATAATAATAATAATAATAATAAATAGAAATATATATATAAATATATATATATATATATATATAGGGTACGATATATAATATATCCTATTATATTAATTGATATGAGATAAATGAAATAGAAAAGATATTAATTAGTAGAAAAGAGAAGATATGTACATTTTCAAATTCTAATAAAATGTGTAAATAATTTTAAATTAAATTTTGAATAATGTGCAGATATATAAAACGTTAAATATATATATATTAATAAATAAACGTATCATTCATAATATGAATATGAAATAAAAAAATCTTATATGATATTTTTTTGTTAATATAATTATTAAAAAAAATCGGTAAATCATTTTACAATGATGGTAGGGGTGATGTTAATTGATCGCTTTATATTGGTGAATTATGATAATTTCAATAGAAAATACACTTACGCTTTTGATATAGTAGACAGAGAGAGAGAGAGCGTCATCGCCGGCCGCCCGGTGTGAGTTGGCATGCGCACTAACACAATGAAATCGACTCACTGACTGACTCAGCGAGCGTTCACTCGACTAGGAGCCCCTGGCATTTAGGCAACCTGCAATACAAGCCACCCAATTTAAACTTGTAATTTTAAAATCGTAAACATATTTAATTATCGTATTAATTCTGAATCTAATATTCCCATAAAAATTTTTAATAAGCATGCAAAAATTTTAAAATAAATTTATATATTTGAATTTTCTAGTATAAAAACGAATGATCATAAATTTTAATGGAATTTAGAAAAAAAATAAACAAATAAAAATTTTAAAAGAAACTATTGCAAAACACAATATGAATTATAGTATAATATCAAGATAATTTCAAGATGATAGATATAACATGTTAGGTGTTTTTGGAATATTTTTTTTTTATATTTTCATAAGTGGGTTTAAATATAATTAATAAAAATAGAAAAGTAAACAGCTATCAAAAGATGATTTAATACGAGATAAAAAAAGAAAATTTATACAAAATTTATACAAAATTGATTAAGATACCTTAAGTCTATACCAGTCTTTGCCAGTAGATATAGATGATTATTAAGAATAAGTAAATTTGAAAATTTACTTTATTTAATAAGTTAATTAGTGTGCATATTTTCTTTCTTTAAATGACAGTGGGGTAAAAAAGATCATCCATCACCTTTTGTATTGAATGAGGTGTGTGATTCTCACAGTCTCCATTCTACAATCGCTCAAATTTGAATTGGATAATCACGCTTTATTTATATATTTGAAAATTAATTAAAATTTTATTCTATCAGATCATAAGATTGAAAGTTTTTAACATAATTTTCACTGGTAACATTTTATTCAAATAAGAAGACTTTTTAGATTAATAGTATATTTTTGTGAGTTGCGCAAATTTATGAAATAGTATTTGTTTTCAACTGCTTTTATCTGCAATGGTCCTTTTGCGAATGAGCTACAATTCTCAAAAGTTGATTGAAAACTACGAATTTTGAATAATGCCCGTATACCAAATTTCATTATTCTAGTTGAAACCGTTTTTGCGTAATCTTGTCTACACACACACACACACATACAGAGAGACATTTTTCTTAACCTTATTGAAAATGACTCAAAGATCTTCAAAACGTATAATATAAAAACATCAAAATATGGCCATCGAAAATTTTCGTGATCACAATCTCTCTCATTTTTTCTAATACTAATTATTAATTCTATCTATCTCCCACTTTTCTCATTTAAACTCTTATTTTCTTATTTTCAATTGGATTCATTCATTTATTCACGGTAAATCATGTTTCATGTGACTGTTTTGTTATTTCATGATTAATTATTAATATATTTTTTAAAAAATGTAATCCCTAATAGAGAAGGATTTAGATATATCTATGCCATTATACATATATGAAATTTATTGTTATAATCTATACAGTGACGCAACCAGAGGGGGGTTTAGGGGTTTTAACTCCCCCCTCCCCCCCAGGAGAGAAAAAAAATTAAAATTGCTGTATATTATGTACTATATTACAAATAGAAAAGAAAAAATATAATCTTTTTCTTTTTATTTGAGAAAAAAAATTCTTAAAGTATAACTTAGTGTTGTATAATAAGTAAGTTTATTTTATTTTAAAAAAATTTTTACAAATATAAAAATTGCTTATTTTTCGTACAGAATTTAATATAAGAAATACAAAAATTATTTAATTATTTCTCCTAAATCATAAAAAACAAAAGACTTAATATAAGATTACTAGATGATTGTGAAATTTTCCAATTTGACTCTCTATTATTTAAATATATAATAAATAACAATATTACTCAAATTCTAAATATTTTTTATTATTAATACATTAATTGCTAATTTCATTAAAATTATGAAGCGAAGACTAATTTTTTCAAAATGGAAACGTGTAAAAATCCCTAAAGGAAAATATCCATAAAAGTCAAAAATCCCTAAATAAAAATATCCCTGACTGAAAAAATCCCTAAAAAAAAGAAAAAATTTTCCAAAAAAATTCGTATGTAAAATAAAGGGAATTTACTCAAATTTCTTTTATTAGCATACGTTTGAATATCTTAATGATTCCAAATACAAAATACACCATTTGCACCGTATATTTAAACAGGGAATATACAACGCAATTTATGAAATTCATCAGAGGTTGTCTTTTTCATTTTGCTCAATGCATTTCTAGAAACATCAAGTCAATGCCAGAGAAGTTTTGAAGCTCTATAATGATATAGATAATCCTGACAACTCCACTCATTTACGAACTCTTGCTGCTTTGGCTTTGGTACCACCATCAAAAGTCATTGTAGCCTACCAAGCATTAGCTGGACGACCAACAGCGAAAAACTTAGTGATCTCTTTTCTTACTTCGAGTGCACTTGGCTAGGTGAAGAATATTTAGCTGGCTTTTATGACCCCGATTTCGACATTAGAACATTGGAACATCTACGATGACACTTTGATGGGTTTGCCTCGAACAACCAATGCATTGGAAGGTTACAACAATGCTCTTCGTTCACGCTTAGGATGTTATAAGACATCAGTAAGGGACCTGATTAAGCAAATCCATATTGAGCATAACCTTATCTCTTTCGAAATCTGTCGTGATGATCGTGGTAAGAAGCCTGATCCACCAAGGAAACGATTCCGCGACTCGCATGATGAGCTTCTGGCCATAATGAAGGCAAACCATGAAAAATGGGACGCTAAAAAACCAGATGGAACAGATGTGATGACACCAAGAATGATGTATAACTTATTCAAGTCTCTTCGGCTATTCATTATTAAATAAGTAAAAAAAAATTAGGGAAATTTTTTATTTAGGGATTTATTTTTTTAGAGATATTTTACTTAGGAATTTTTGCATTTATAGGGATTTTTTTCCAGGGATTTTTGATTTAGGGATTTTTTCTTAGGGATTTTTACATGATTTCTTTCAAAATATCCTGCCACTACGGACGGACGAAAAGATTTCGAAATCTTAAAGTAGTTTTTTTATAAATAACTCCTTTATTATTTAGTTTAGGTAAAAATGAATATAATGAAACTTTTAGTAAATTCGATTCCTTATAAATTTAATACGATAGTATAATTCTCATAAAAATCGGTATTTATTGAGAAAATCAATCTAAATATCAAATTTCAAGACAATATCTCATTTTGTATAGACGTAATCTCGGTAACGAACGGCCGGCCGGCCGATTTAAAATGTTTTTTAGCAGTTGAAAAGTGGAAATCTCGAAGAATCTCGGAGCAAAAATTTTCAAAATTTTCCTTTCATCGTATAAGCTAGCCTCATTCCATGAGGAAAGCTAAAATGATTTACTTATAGCTGGAACAAAATATTTTCTTTCTATAACTGTGAATACGAGTAAATAAAATACAAAATTAAATTTTTTTGCCAGATTTTGTAAAATCAGTGTTTCATTTACAAAACTTTTTTAAATATTTAATATAAAAAAAATCTTAATGAAAATTTGTCTTTGAGAGAGCCGGGGGGGGGGCGCCATAGGAAGGTGGAGCTGTTAGTCAAACCCCCCCCCCCCAGGATCAAATCCTGGTTGCGCCACTGATTTAAATAAACATAAAATAATTCAAAAATCAACAAAGTTAAAAAAAGTAATTTTATTATTTTAAAAAAATTAAACTATTATAATATAATATATTATAAAAGTAGTTATTAATTAAATAATACTGATCACATCATTTAATTTTATTAAAAAAACTAAATGCTTACAAAATAATACTATTTATTATATATATTTTGAAAACAACTAAAAGTCTCATATATTTCCCTCTCTCTTTTTAATAAATTTAATTTTATCACTTAAAATAGTTTCAGTACTAAATTGCTATAAATTTGATAAAATAATTTTTAAAAAAATTTTTATTGTTGAAAATTATATCTTAAACATCCCGTTGATTTCCAGTCTTGTTATATTTTTAATATAAAGGCTAATTTCAGATATAAGAAAATGTAGAAAAATTTAAATACTTTGGTTCGGTAATCACGAAGGATAATAAAATTCGAGCAGAATTTAAATCCAGGTTGCAATAGGGAAACACCTGTTATTATGCAGTAAATCGTGTCAAAATTATTATCAAAGGGGATAAAAATTAAAATATATAAAACAATTATTTTGCCGGTGGTATTATATGGGTGTGAGGCATGGTCTATGACCTTGGGAGAAGAGAGTAGATTTAGACTATTTGAGAATAGAATAATATTCGAAGTATTTATGGGCCAAAGAAAGATGAGAGCCACAGAGATGGATAGATAAATTTAAGTTATAAGATATTTTTATACAATAAAAATATGTTTTAAAGCAAGCAATAATTAACAATTAAATTAGAAAACTTTTTTTAAATTATTTTTACGAGAATTTATCTTTATAGATTTATTAATAATTTATTTATTTAAAATTATTTTAAAATTAATTTATTTTTTAAGAAATAAAGATATTTTTCATGAATTAATTATAATATTGATAGAAAAGATGAAAAATAAAAAAATATATAAGTGTTTCTATTCATCCCTAATAATCCTTTTAACAAAATTCAAATGCGAATTCCCATCTCGTATTGATGTGATTAATTAGAGAATTTCCAATTTCGTTCTTGTAAATGGGAATTGAAATGGGTTAGAACAGGCATCAGGGTCCCATAGGGCTGGATATCAATTTGTATAAATAAAATGAAATCACACAAATTTATTCCTAGATATTATATTTATACAATGTTTTAAATTATTTGTTTCTTAAAAAAACAAAAAAGAAAATAAAAAAAAAAAAATTATAAAAATAGTCTATTAATTTATTATTCATATGAATTAAATGGATTAAAAAACCTTCGATTTTTCTTTTAAAATACAAATTAGCTTTTTCTTTATATATATCACATTATATAACATTATATGGTATATATGTTTCAAATATATATATAATAATATTATATTAGTGAGTAAAATTGTTTTCAATATTTTTATTTTATCAAGATTGTGTGGGTAGATGTTTTTTCATTTATTTTCTTTATTAAAATTTATTTACTAATATCAGAATGAATTACATTTTTAAATTTTAATTTTGATAATGTACCTAAATAAGTTATATATTGATCTATATCTATGAAATGTATGTGGGTATTTAAATACATATATTTGTATTATTTGCTATATATAAACAAAGCGAAGAATTTGATAGGAACAAATATTAAGACAAATACCTTTAGTATAATAAGTATAATATTTTTAATTAATAGCTATATTTTATTTGTTTTTAGTTTTTTTTTTGTTTTTTTTTGGGGGGGGGGAGGGGGTTCAATTCTCCAATAACAAGTAAATAGATTTTATAATTTTAACTTGCAGAGAACATAAATGGAAAAACCAATCTTTGACCGGATGAAAATTATATCAAATTGATGGCTAAATTCATTTATCATCAGATGGTCATTGAGTTGAATAATTAATTTTGTTAAGTTTCAATTTTAAGAAAATTAATTTTAATAGTTTAATATAAATAATTCAACAACAGGTGTTAATAAATATCAAGGATATCAAACACAAAATTTTGTTGAAATTGTTCTTTATTTATTATTAATTTGAGTTGTCAAAATGTTTTAATATGTATAATTTAGGCTTCGTTCTTGTCTGCATTCATTTTTGTTTTCAACTTGTGTCTCAACATGCAATATTGCATGCAATATAAAACAAAGGGAGAGGATGGGATGATTGGGTGTATGCATCAAAGTGTCCACATTGATTTGGTCTTGGAATTCATCTCAATCTTTTCGTAATAAATTCTTTAGATTGAATTAGAAATGGTAGTAAATGAAAAATTATTAAAAATGGAATCAATGATAGAGATATAGTCAGAGATTGGGATAATAACTGCCTCCTGCCATTCTAATGGTATCTTTTCCTTATGCCAGATCGAAAGAACTAATTTGTGTAAACACTCTACCAAAGGTTTTTCTCCATATTTGAATTATTCTGCCGGGATCCCATCTATTCCTGTCGCTTTATTATTTTTAGATTTTCCTATTATCATTTCTACCTCATGTAACATAGGTTCTTCGAGATTAATTTCCGCTGAGTCTACCGTTAAGGTTTCTGATCTATTAACTAGATTCGAATTTAATAATTTTTCAAAATAGTTCCTCCATATATTTTTAACAGGGCTTCGAACCGTTATTTTTTTCGTTTCGGTTTTCGTTCCGGTTCAATAAAAAAAAATATCAGTTCGGTTCCGGTTTTCGTTCCGGCAAAAATAATGGTTTTTTCGGTTTTCGGTTCAGTTCCGATTAATTAATTTTAAAGACCTTTTATTTGTATTAGAAATTTAGGTCGGGGTATGCCGA